>CACTHL010000492.1:8750000-10000000 GCA_902712375.1 Dioscorea dumetorum
TAAAATCATCAGCTCCAAGCCCACCAAGTAATTCTTTAACAAAATTGTTCTCCAAACCAGCAGGCTGCGTTGAAGCAACTGGAGGCCGAAAAAATGAATCATCAAAACCTGTTGTACAGTGATCCAAGAGTTCGTTCCAACATGTTGAGTCAAATTGTGTTCTAGATGCATTGAATGTTAACCCAAGGCTTGTCATGTCATAAGCTTTAGTGTTGTCTCCTTGGGAAACTGGATAGAAACCAGATTCAAGTGTTCCTGTATGTGGTCTTTGAAAATGAACTGGAAGATAAGGGTACAGAAAGTTATTCAGTCATCCTGAATCTAAAACAGAAGACAGAAAGCAAACAAAGGTGGTCCTCACATTGGTTGTGTGGAGGAGAAAACGGAACATAATGATTGAATAGCCGAGCGTCAATCATCGGCCCATCAGCACACCTCTGTGACTCAGGGTAAGAGTGGTATCTAGAACTTGCTTGATGATTATCTGCTGCATCAAATTTCTCTTGAGATACGCTGAGTAATAGTGAGTGCAATTGAAATATGAATGAGCAGAGCTACATTCTTCACAAACAGAGCATTCCATAAGATGATGCTACTGGAATTAACATGAAAAAACATTATACCAGATTCAGCATCTTCAAGTTCAGATGTCTGCGTGCTATTTGCGCTTTCAGCTTCTGTTGTTTGAGAAAGCAGACGACTTTGATGTGTGAAAGAGTTTGAAAATACAGAACTATCCAACTGTGTCACTTGGGAATTATCTTCAGCTTCTCTGATGCTTCTATAGCTAGATTTGTTACCCTGGAGATCAAATAAATCACAATGTCAAAGAAGTAAACCACTGAAGTACCAAACGTACCTAGGATGTATACAGTAAAAGATACAAGGCAAAATTGGAAGAAAAGGAAGTCCATTTGCATCTTGATGCCACCATGACCAGTTATACCTGAAATACAACGTACCACATGATGCTATGTAAGGTTTTAGAGTTATTAATGACCAACCCTTAGGAAAAAACAGCCTTTAATTATGATGTTCAGCCATAAGACAATGGCAAATTTCTAAATCATACATGTAGCTGTATGAACATCATGGCCCAGGGATGCAAATATATCTGTTTTGTCTAATGGCAAATCAGTGCAAACCAGAAGTAATAGAATTTCAAGGACAAGGGTACAATATAAGTTATTATATGTGGAAGTAGACATTATAAAGATTCTTAAGTTTCAAGTAAAGCAGAACATACAATAACACTGATAACAGAATTACAGGAAAAAAGACACAAAGACAATTAATTAAAGAGAGATCAAGATCTTAACCTTAACTTCACGATAGTGTACAAGAACAATGTGCATCAAATCCCTGCAACATTGTGAGTAAATAAAACATAATGAGTGTTTTTTCAAAAAATAAATGACGGCAGTTCTCACAGAAAAAATCATCCAAAAGCATGCAGATTAATAAGATTATAGTCTGAATAACATAGTTGTGCACGCTTATGCACAGAAATAAAGGAATCTAGTACATTTAGGTCATGCATGGCAATTGGAAAGAGAGAAATAAACAAGAATGGCAAAGTTCTTATAATCCTTAAGCTCCTAATGGAAGGAAATCTAAGGGTCTACCTTAAAGCAACAATGTAATGGCCAGCTAAGGGGAAAAGAAACAAATTGACTTCCAGATAACATTTGATAGGTCGCTTGAAGTAAACAAAAAAAAAAAAAAAAAGTAAAGAAAATAAAAATGTTAAGTTATGCAAGTCACTAAAAAATCTCTGATTTAGTTCAGAGACTAAGTATTACTGCAAGTCACTAGATTATCTGATTTAGTTCAGAGAATAAGTATGTCTTATTAACACAGAACGATGATTCTCATTATAGATCAACTAGTGAGGTATTGTGCATTAGAACATGTCACCTGACATTTAGTAGTAGGTGTAATGATGATTCAAGCTTCTACCAAGATTAATGACCTTATTAATATGCTACATAAAGGAGTGATACAGGAATCCACAAAAGCTAACTATCCATCAGATGCCAGTAACCATATGATCATTTAAGAGCACAAAGGATATACATAGCCATAACCTTGAAGCACATGATACATTTAAAGGCATGTATAATGAACTTGAACTTTTAAAGGATATAAACATGGTGATTTGTATTAAATACTCACTCTTCCAACATCCAATAACTCCGCCGTTGGAAGTTTTCATTCTCTTCTCCATGAGCATAGTAGCAATGCAATACATCAACACTTCCTGACTGAAACAGAAGACAAAATACATCTTAAGTAGAACAACAGAAAACTTAACTCTCCAAGAAATCAAACCCGCAAAATGTAAAGCAGTTTTCATTCCAATAGGTCAAAGGTCCAGTTTATAATCACTGGTGAATTCAAGAGGAAGTATGCTTTGCTGCAGCAAACCTATAATTGTCTTCCTTTAATGCATGTCCTACATGACCATCCACTTTTATCTTTCTTAAATTCATTTCAAATAAATTTATCCAGTGCCAACTTATAACCACAAAACACTATACACATGCATCATTCATGTCTCACTTACTTTTAACCTCTCATGAGCCTCTTTCACAGTTTTCCCATCTTTTTTCTTCCTCCAATTATGGCCGTCCTTTCGGAAGTATCTCAAAACCTTCCGATCAAATAGAAAAAGTGAACCACCTAATAAGAAAGAAACTTATGGCATCAAGAGAGTAAAAGCAGGATAAACCAAGCAGAAATGTCCAAATTGTATATGATCCCAAATTGCTAAATCAGTTTTGTTCAATTCAAGAAAAAACAATTTCCATGTCAACACAGAGTAAACCAGTTTATATAAGGTGAAAAGTCAAGTACGAGAAGCAATGTAAGACTAAATTTTTTAAACTTTCAGAACATTATGCGGATCAAGTTACTTGCTCAGAGACACAAAGTGCAGCAATTGCCTTGTGCAAATGCCAACATGAAAGAATGTATTCAGATGGAAGATTATGCATATGAACTGCCTCTATAATGTCTGTCTAAATATAATATGCGTTATTGAGAATGTAAATTATAGATTTACAAGAATTAGAAGAGTGAATAGGCTGTTGGGTAGGATAATGAATGCCAACAGAATACATGAATTGCCCTGATCCAAAGAATACCAATACCTAAATCTTCAACAATACCCAATCATTAAACTGGGATAAAAAAAAATTCATAATCAGACTCTCCTATATCTCTACAACTGCCAAATTATGAAGTAAAAATAGATTCACTTTGCAAAATCCCATCAGTTCTTGACCTCTCCAGCATTTGTAATCTAACTGCTAATAAGGATTAGTCATTTCATTAGTCTGTTCTGACCATACCTTACACCATCATGAGAGATAATATTCAAAAGATATAGATAATACAATATTAAATAGTATAAACTGAGGATCATCAAATCACAAGAGAACTTCGACATTTAGACAACTGCACAACACAAGATCTTACTAGGTGGCTTATTTGCTGGTTCCGGGGCAATGCGAAAGTTCTGATAGTTTCGAAGGATTTCACATATTTCAGCAGGGCGTAACCATCTCTGTTGAGCTTCTAGTATTATTTGATTAATATCTGTTCATCCACAACAAGAACACAGATTTTTCTTTTAAAGAAGATGAGACATAAATTAAACAAAAACGACACATGAAAACCATGAACTCATCAAAATAAAAACTGAATGCAAAAAACAAAACAAACAAGAAACACCCATCATGTTCGTTGCATGCTGACCATACACTGAGATCCATACGTATGTGTCTCCATCATCTTCAAATAAAATTGAAAAAGCACCGCTTCCATTAAACTAGTTTGACTTAAAGTAAAAGTTTAGAATGTTTGACTCTATGTGAGAGAAAGCGTGTGGTCCCCCAATAGACACAAAAGACCAATTCACAACATCAGTGTTCAATTCTACACAAAATAAACTCTATTAACATTCTTACACAAACATCCGCAAAAAACTAAATTGATTCTCCTACTAGCAACCTCCCATCTATACTTACCTTCATACACTGCCTCGCAACTATTCTCCTAACAAAAGTTTGATCCTTCACTAACAACTCCACTGCCACAATACTCATACCGTCAGTGTAACAAAACACTAAGACCGTCAATAAGCCCACGAATCAAATCTATTAATCTCCGATTTCTAGTCTTCCAAGTATAACATAACACTACGATCATTAAAAAACACTGAATTAAGAGGAAAACAGGGTAATCTCATCCGATTATCTCACCTAATTGCGGGTTTATCGCGTACCGCCTGGCTTCCGCCATGAACAATGAACAAAACCCTCCTTCACTTAGATCAAAAGCTTAAACCCCTCAACCTGAAAATCAAAATCACCCTAAAAAACCATAGAAAAAACACAGGAATTCGAACCATTAACAGGGGAAAATCACAGCCATGCAAAGCATTCGGGAAGTGAAATTCCAAACGGGCGATCATTTTCCGACCATTACCGGAGACTGAAAATGAGTGGCCGCCGCCGACAATCCAAGATTCCGGAGACGAAGGAGAAACGGGAAGGAAACGAAAGACAACGAACCGAGAAGGAAGGACGAAGGATAGTGTCGGGTCGTGCTTTTGTAATGACTTATTGACGAAAACACCCCTATACAATTCCAAGTATTACGGTAATGCCACTATCTGTGTGCTGTTTTGCTAATGGTTCACGTCATCGAAGAGGTCTCATTCGGTCAAAAGCCTGAGCTCTCTGGCGCGCAGTAATACGTGCCATCACAGGTGGTAGGTGTAAGCTAACGGTCACCGAGATAAGATCAAGAGAGTTTGTTAATTTTAGGGATTTTTTATTCAATAAATGGATTAGATTATGTATCTTGATTATGCCGGTGGATGCAACTGTTAGCCTGTGAATGGTCTATCATAAATGAAAAAAAAAACAAAACAAAAATAAAAATCCATTTAACTGGTGATTTTAAAGAAAAAACCATATTGAGTAGAATATGAATATTATTTTTTAAAATTAATATCAAACAACTACTTTTTGGTATAAAAATGAGTAAATCATGTTTTACTGAAAATACCATATTTAAAAAAATATTTGATAAATTACATAGATACACTTAAGCGTTACTTTGTTTTTTTTTTCTATAAGAGAGTTTATTGTCATTAACTTGTATTGGACTCATCAAATTAAAAAATAAAAAATAAAAACAAATATTATGAATTAATAAATTATTCTTATTTTAAAGTTAAAATTTTTTTTTTACAAATTATGGGTGAGTTAAGACAAGAGCTTGTGCAAACATGGAGTTAATATCTTATTACATTATTAATTTTAACATAATGATTGATACTATTAAGAAAAATATTAAAATAAATGTACAAATAAATATAAATATAATATAAATGTATCACATTACTTATGTGCGTGAGGAGCGAGACCCTGACATTGGTGAGGATGATATTATCGGCTAGTCCCTCCCACAGTTGATCATGCTTTTGGGAGGTGACCCTCTTGCCTTGTAGAGGGTTGCTCCTAGTTATCTTCTTTTGTTTTTATATGTTTTTGTATGTTTTCTTTCTTTTGCTTTTTATCTCTCCACCTCCGGTGGAACTTTCGTTTTTTTGTGTCTGTCTCTTATCTTTTTAATGCATTGTGGTTTATCCACTTTATAAAAAAAAAAAAAGTATCACATTATTTCAAAATACTAATAAAAGTGCATTTACCTCATTATTTATTTATTTATTTTTGATAAACGGTTTAAATTTTAAAAGCTTTTATTGCCTGCATCCGGCTTTGATTTGTGAAGCATCTTGCTCCTACATGTAAAATATTAAAACTAACAACACTGGATAAAATTCCAGGGAATGAGGGGTGGTGAACGTACCGGGCGAAGGAGCTGATATGGGATGTGGTTTTCAAGAATGATGCTCTGATGTTCAGACTTGAGGGAGGGCATGGTAGAAGCTTCTTCTTATAGAAAAACAAGAAGCTCAGAAGGGGCGGTGGTGTGTTTGGTGGAGCAGTGATCAGGTATGTAATTGATACGTTTGTATTAATAATTATTATTTAGTTTTTAGATATTGTTAATAATTTTGAGCTCTAATTTTGTGATTACCAACTGAACAGTGGTGTTAAAGATAAGGTTTTTGGTCACTGAGAATATATTTGGCTATCTTTGGTTGATGGCATGTTTGACTATTTATTTATTATAGATAGTGTTTTTAAATATTTTCTTTTTAATTTTTAGGGTGGTTATTCACCTCATTTGACTAATCAATCACCGGTGTTTGACTGGTGTACATGGTTTATGGGCATTAATTAACTACTTGAGTAAACATTTTTTTTTATTTACATACAGGCCACTCTTAATTAAAAATGAACTAAAAAATTTTACAAAAACAAGAGTTCAGTGTTTTTAGACCTTATTCAATTGATGGTATCTTATAAAAAATAAATTATAAAAGTAAATAAAAATATAATTTGTAAAAATCATCTATAAAATTTGCAGGAATATGGAAGCAATTTTATCTTAAACATAATCATTATATGAAAGAAAGAAAAAAAAAAGAAACAATTTTGAAAACGTCTTATTTTCACTAAAACAAACACAGAAAACCTAACTGCAATTTTACTTCACTGAGTTCAGAAAATGGAACTTCACCCTAATTTCTCACTCCAGTCACAATGGTGGTGAACACAAAAAACCCCGTGAGGACGCTTCGCAAGTGGCGAGAGTTCGAATCCTCGGGGTGAGAGTGCATGTCTGAAAATTGTGAGCACGAACTGTGGGTGGTACCAGCGCCCATGTGTGCGCGGCCCCACAGGCCGTAGTCAAGGCATGCGCACGTCCCTGTCTTAGTTTAGCGGGCCCATTAGGGGTTTCGTTCTTCTTGACAAAAAACCTCTGCACGCACAAACATGGGAGAACAGGGGCAACATGATCCATAGAGGATATACAACACCTTACTGGTGGGGCCCGGATGTCCTGCAGGGGAGGCACATCCACCTTGCCAAACACTTGATCAGCCCAACAAACATGAAGAGGATATTTTCTGGCACCCAAATTATAGCAGAAAATGAAGACAAGTATACTACTAGACGACAAGAAAAGAGTACGGAAAAAAAAAGCGGGATCAAGAAATGGTTTTACTCATTACTCATCAGTGACAATAACAATGTGATTGCTAATAAGCACAGAAGCATGTTATTACTACATAAGTAAACAATCTGCAGTTCAATCAGGATAATTAGGATGTGAAGAAATGAAACCTCTAACAAACTCTTATTCAGTGTAGAAAGTTTTATATGAGAAAGTGTTGTCAAAAGTCCCTTGCTTCCTGCAATCATTGAACATCAGAGCATGAGAAACATTTTCGGAGATTATGAGAGCTGCTGAAACTGCAGGGAGTTTTTTGGGTAATGTATCTGGAGGGTGATCACATTGTTGTCACTCTACTTTCAGGACTATCTTCATGAACTCATAAACAAAGTAGCTGATGGAAGCAGAAGGCAGAACCTGAGTGAGAAAAAAAAAATGAAAAAAAAGACCATAAGGTTGCTGATAAGAGAGAATATAGAACTTTTGTGCAATCAGTAACATGCAGAAAAAAGGGCTTGTAGGAGGTTTTCTTCAATGAAAATCATAACACACACTAAATAACTATTGCTATCAATAAGCATGATGATGAATGGTGTCTCTTTTCATTTGACGCTAACCAAATTTCACATTAGGCCTGTGGAGTCATGAATGCATTAGCATCATTGATGTCTGTAGCTCAAAGGGTAATCTAGATTTTTCTACACTTCAGTAGAAGCACCTTAAGAGATCATGTTTCTCAATTGCATGACTGATCCAGATATCTCAACTGCACATCCTGAAGATTATGTTGTTTCTTGGATTCCCATTAATGTAGTTATCTTTATAAACTATTATATTCTGTCTGATGTTTTTTTTAAATCAAAGCATGAGTTTGTCATGTGGGACTCTATGGTTCACTGAGATGTGCATGCAAGCATTATAACACCATGCGCCCAAGCATGAATACAGCTTCATCCAATTGCACATGCACAGTGGAATAAAAAAAAGTTAAAATTAGCTATGCAACATAGAATCCAAGAAATTCAATTAAGTCATCTAATAATTTGAAAATATAAAAATGATATTTAGAGTTGATAAGCACACAATTCATCTTAAAATAAAGAAACTCATTAATATATTGTTAGGGGAAAAAGACACTGTAATTCCAACTACTACTCGGAATAATGAGTTCATAGAATAAAGCAAGCATATTCAATCTTCACATAAAACAAACCTAAATCCATCAATTGAATTTATTAAAGATAAAAAGCAATCAATCTCGCTAAGTAATGGTAAGTCAATAATCTAATATTTTGCAAAATAGTTTGTATTGCTATCAGCAAACTACATTGCAAGCTGCAGTTTGTTTTGAGATTCAAATAAGCAGGCATCTAATCAAGTCAAATATAAATCGCATTTACTATGCAATGATGTGATTTGCTCATGATAAGCTGGTAGAATAGCCAACATAAAACAAGAAATAAATTATTTTAAAAACATGAAGAAAACCAGTCTGTTTCAAGGGGCATTTGGTATACTGGAATCTTGTCAAAATTTTCTTGCAATCATGCCAAGCCGTTTGGAATACCTATGCTTGGTAGAACCTATTATGGAAGTATGCCTAAGAATGTAGAGTTCCCAGTGTCAGTGAGATTATAATGAACCATTGTTATCTGATTCCCACCTCCAACCTAAGCAACCTCTAGTGGGAAAGTGAACTGAAATCCTTATTCCTAAAATACCCTTGCCTAATAGGTCAAAGGACATTAGGAGTCAAGGTTCCCAATCCTCTTTAGTGACTACAATTGAAGAGGAAGTGGCTGATTTGGTTGTTGCCCACAAGCTTAGATACAGAGAAGTGGCCCCAAATCAAATGGAATTTTCTGCAGTATTTCTTTTGCCTTCTTGGTTGCATTTTTTTCATTAATCTCTTGGTTGTGGGACCTTTTCTTTTCCTGGTTGTTTCTTGATATGTGATGAGTGGGCTGAGTTGCTAGCCTTGCAGTTTTTACTATGATGCATTGTTGTTATAAGATGCTTTCAAATCCTTCTCTTTCGAACCCATGTTAAACGACATATTTATCAGAAGGGCAAAATTTTGTCTGTAAATGTGACATATTTTGGGGATCTAACCATCCTATCCAAATAAGCTGGACATGATGCATGTAAACCACAATTTCACAAATTAGACCTCCCATAAAATTACATTCTAAGACCTTCCATATGATTACATTCTAAAGCACACAAGAAGTAAACCCAACATCTCAATGTAAGATATTTATCAATCTTTGAACTAACTTTTCTACAAAACACATATGGAGTTTTCATATTCTTGTGAATCATATTGCTGAGGATTAAATTCTTTAGAGTCTTATTTTGTAAGGGCATGTGGCAATCCACAAACCAAACGTCCCCTCAAGGGCTTCTGCTTCTTAGCAAATATCTTGGTAAATGATATTTGTTCTTTATGGCAATAAGGACCTGAAAACCAAGTCAGCAATATCCTCTCATTAACTCTCCAAAATACCAGCCTTCATATTACACCCCTGAGCTAAGTTTTGAGTCCACTATATATAGGAAAATATAGTAGGCTATCAGTATATAGGTTTCTAGCATAGCAATAAGAAATAACTATATCGGGGTATGGACGCATACCAAAATGCCCTTTACCCAAACCCAGATTGTTCCATTTTTACTTACAAAGTATGAAACTTGTCACTCCAACAAATTTCATTCCATGCAACAATTTTATTCCTTACCCTTACAAGGTTCGTCATTGTAAAAGAGGTTAGTTCTTTGGGCCCCATGGAGATCTGAAGGAAGTGTAGCTAGTTCACATACACTCAATAAATAAAAATAGCTTCTTGACAAAGACCACAAGATAATTAGCATTTTGTATACATTAATTATCAGCAATTGTTAAGCCAAATAAATCTGAAGTAGCAAAGCAACCAGCATTCCCTAAGTACTGAATAGCTAAAAAGTCACTTGAAAAGTTTTTAAAAAGCAAACTTCATACTTAGAGATGATAATCCATCACTTTTCTCAAACTCAAAGAAACAAAATACATGATGAATTAGCTGATTGACTGCTTTCTGTAAGAAGTACCTGTAACAAGCTGGGAATCAAGCCAGCATAAAGTGCAGAAATTCCACCTTGTTCAACAATCTTCATGCAAGTTGCAAAGGAACTCAGCTTTGTTGCTTGGACCTGCATTTGTAAATGCCTCCTAACTACCTCAAATGGATATGTAGCTGCCTCAGCACAGGCACCAGCAATGGCCCCATAAATTAAGGTCCTTGCAGGTCCCAACTCTAGTTGATCCAATGCATTCATTTCTCCACCCTCTTGTTGCTTCATTAGAGACATCCTCCGCATTCCTTCTGGTGAATGGAGATAGGCTGACTTCAGTATGTCATAAACACCATAGAAAACTGCACCAGAGGGAGCCATGCTGATGAGAGAAGGTAAAAGTCCTTTATAAAGTGACAAGAACCCTTCAGTTTGAACCATGTGACGAAAAACACCAATAACACCACCCAATGCTTCCCCTCCAGGTGCTACCATCTTTGTTCGTATCTGAAGCATTAAAAGTTTGAACAAGAAATATTAAGACATCAAAAGTAAAATAGAGGAGAATGATGGGACTGAAGCCAGCTGAAACTTGAATGTATAGATGCACTCAGAACCAACTGTAAGTTCCATCATTTAAATCTGCATCTTCCAAACTATATATCTAAACCAATAACAAGACAAGAAACACATCTAACTGAAGCATACCGTATCCAGTGGAATACACAGGACAGCTGCAGTAATCCCAGCAGCAGCACCTGCAACAAATCTCTCAAAATTTGTTGTCTCCTCATTTCCGGAAAACTTAAGCAATTGTTTTCTATATGTATCATATGCGTAAAAATTGACTGCCTTAAATGGAGCAGTACGAAGAATATTAACGAAGTTCCCCTTCCAGAAGCCTCTCAGACCCTGAGTAGCAGCAATATGCTTGATTAGATCAAAAAGATTCCTTTGCTCACCACGAACAATATACTCCAACTTCAGTCTTTCGAGAGGAGCAACAAAAGTTCTGGTACACAGGATAATCATTACAAGCAAAGATGTTAATATAGAAACAGTTGAAAAAAACACCTAACATCACAAAATACCACACTTATCGCGACCAATAAAAACCAAGCATGGCAAACATTCTCAAAGCACACCATAAAATACAAGGTAGAGGGAGAAAAAGAGCAGCAAAACTCTTGCTTTTCAAACAGATAAGGAACAACATGATATTTAAATTATTTCAGAACATACTGAAGAGAAATTTTATCACCTCGAGACCATGGCAGCAACAGCACCAGCCCAGAGATGCTTAGTAGTATTCATAGCCCTAGCTCCAGCCCCACGAACTTCAACCCCCTCATCCTCCACCTCCACCACCTTTCCCTCCTTCTCCCCTTGCTCCTCCTCCTCTCTCCTCTTCCCATCCTGCCCCAAAATCTCCACTGGCTCCCCCACAAATCCTTGACCTCCCTTAACTGAAAGACTCACTGACAAAAAAGTCGGTCCTCCCCTCCAGAACACCCCCAAAGCCACCGACTTTCGCCTTCGGGAACCCAACCCAGGAAAGGAAACCGATGTTTTCCCATTTGACACCGAAGCAAGCAACGACGCCGGCACCCACTGATCCAGAAACAGCCCTCCTTGAACAAACAGTGCCCCCCGCGGATCCTCAAGCCTCAACATCACGAAAGGAGCTACGATCGGCAAACAAGGTGTAGATTTCCACAACAACTATCAGGATTTAAGAAGACGGAAGCCATTGGGGCGGAGAATAAGAACAATGGAACAACAGAATCTAACTTTATCCTAGGGTTAGGGTTTGGACGCGAGCAAGTGGGAGATGGTGGTGAAGAGAGGGCATCATTCGCATTGCTCCGTTTGCATCGACGAAGCCTTCGAGGGCTTTGGAGCCTTCTGCGTCACTGCTTCGCTTCTCCTCCGCCCTCTCTCGCTTCTCTCGGAACGCGTCTCCTAATCGTAATTAAAGCGGGTGAATGCCTCGAGATATGCTTTCCATCTCATCCACTGAATCAAACCGCAGCCATTTATTTATCTTTTTATTTTAATTTATTATAAAACTCTCTGATTTTTTTATTTAAGAAAATTATATACAAGTCCCTGAAATGTTTATTGTTATGATAAAATAACCCCACCCCAGTTTAACCATGGTTTAACTTTAATTGAATATGAAGCCATATTAACTTACCCAATAATAATGTTACCCAATAATAATGTTGATAGCTTTTATCTAAAGGAAGAAACAAAGTGAGGCATGCATTTTAGAAAAAAAAACCAACGAGCATGGTTAGGATATTCTACAAGTATTTTCCGGGCTTCGATTTTTTTTTAGACTGAGAATTAAATGTCCAAACCATACGTCCTCATTCAGTGATGCGGGGTTCGGATTGTAAATCCGAATCTACAACCAAGAAACCATACTACCACTATGTCTAACGGGATTTGAACTCTAAAATCTTTGAATGTCTTGCATTAATATTTTTAGTAATGAGGCCAATACTGCTAAGTTATTAATGCTCTTGTAAATATGAAAAATTTTCAAGCAGGTTATATAATAACTCCCCGGGCTAAAAATATTCATGTTGACAAAGAAGCTGTTGTCATCATGATTCATCGGCCATCTATCCGATTATCAAGATAAAATCTGTTTTGACAAAGGTTCATATTTAATAGCAATGAACAATGTGGATGCCATTAATCAATTCCCAGGTTTGTTTAACAAAAGACAAGCTCTATCAGATTCAAAGTTGAATGACAGCCGAGTACCTTAGCATGTGCTAAGATATTTTCATTTATATGTGTTAGGTGTCCACTGTTCATAAGTATGTGTTTGCTTTCCTAACATCCTTGAAAAATATAATTTCAACGAGTGATGAAATGACATTGCTTCATGGCACCAACCATCCAACTATCTAGAAAATAAAACAAAGAGACTAGAAACACCTGGCTTTTCTTTTTAATGAAGGCGGCAATTGATTTATAATCCATGGAGCTCATAGCTTTCTGCATCAACTGACACTTCCAAAGCAACTGCAAGAAAAATATTGCTTCTTGATAACAACCCGGTGAAAATTCAAGCAGTTGACATGGTCTGACATATGTTTAAATAATTCTTTAATCCAAATAAATATAAAAGCTCATTTACCTTCACAGTGTGGTTCAACCTGTTTATCTTCATCTGGTTCAATAAATCCATCACATTCTGCATATTCATGTTATCCCAGGACTGTTTTGTCTACAAGAGCTATTGACTTTCTTTGAAATCCTCTGAGAGAATTCTGAAGCCATAGAATATTTGTTCCTACTATAACAAGCACTAAGAAAGGCAGTATAAGTAATATGATCAAGCTCATATTCTCTGTTTAAAATTCTGTCGAGAAAAATGCTCGAAGTCTCTACTTCTGCTTCGGAACAAAGTTTTCTGACAAGGGTATTGGCTGTTCGAATCCAGTGTTTCTTGTCCAATCTATCCAAGATGGACATTGCATTGTCTGGTTGATCTTTCTTGCAATACTCATAAGCTAATGTGGCGCGTGTAACGTCACACGGAACAAGACTTTTGTCTAACATAGCATCATACAAAACTCTTGCCTCCTCCAGTCTAGACTCTTTGCATAACCCACTTATTAAAGCACCATAAGCAACTGAATCTGCAATGCATCCATTCTTAATCATCTTCTCAAAGAGCTTCATTCCAGCATTTACTTGACCATCCTTACAGTACCCAGATATCATTGAAGAGTACGTTTGCTTGGTTGGAACAAGTCCCAATTTTAGGCATTCCTTAAATAACCTCTCACTCTCTTCCATTTTCCTTCCCTTGCAGAACAAAGCAATCAATGTAGTATATGTATGTATACCAGGGGAGCAACCAGCTTTGACCATTTGACAAAACAATTCTAGAGCCTGTGCAGTCTGACCCCGCTTGCAATGGTTGCAAATAAGAATGGTGTATGAGACTTTGTCAAGTAACAGCCCACGCCAGCGAGCTGCTTTAAGAAGTCTATAAGCTTCTTCTACCCTACCCTGATTGCAGAGCCCATCCATGATAGCATTGTATGTACAAATGTTTGGAATGCAACCCTCCTTTGTCATGATATTGATCAATCCTCTTGCTTGTTCTATATTTCCCTCTTTACAAAAGCCATCAATAAGAGTAGTATATGTATTGACATTTGGTGTCAATCCTTGCTCCTGCATCCGAGCTAACAACATTTCCGCTCGACCAAGCTTCCTCTCCTTGCAATACCCAGCGATCATCGCTGTGTAAGTGAATACATTCGGCTTATAGGACTGACTCCTCACAAGCTTCAAGAACAACCTGAACGCACGCTCCGTCCACCCGATCTTACACAACCCGTCAATCAAAATAGTGTGAGTGTAGACATTGGGCCTCATTCCCTTCCCCACCATCTCCTCCAACACCTGAAAGGCCTGCTTCACAGAGCCTCTCTTACACAAACCATCAATCAAAGCAGTGTAATTTATCACATTTGGAGGCAAACCCATGTCCAACATCTTCCTAAATACACCAAACACCTTCCCATGCCATCCCTTCTTACAAAATGCTTCAACGATCCTACTACACATCACATTATCAATCCGAAAACCTCTACTTTCCACAAGCATCAACAGCGTCTCAACATCTGAAACACGGCCAGCATTACAATAACCAGTGATCATAGTCTTAAAAGTAACAAAATCAGGCAAAACACCATTGAGAGGCATTTCATCAAACAGTTGATGCGCATGATCAATGAAGCCCAATTCAACAGCAACCCTGAGAATGTAGTTCATGACATGAACATCAAGCGGTAAACACTGATTCCTCATCTCCAAAACCATATCGACAGCCTCTCGATACCTCCCAATCTCCGAAAAACACATGACCATGCACCGCATCACCTCCCGCGCCTTCTCCAAGTTACCACGGAGAACCAACGAGCTCGCAGTCGTCAAAAAGAACCGCATGAAATGGCGAAACTCCGACCGGGCAATCGCCCAATGAAAGAAGCTCAGAGCTACCATGGAGCCCTCTCTCTCGGCGAGCAAAGAAACAATACACAATGCTTGTTCTTGTGTTATCTCCATTTGAAAAGATCGAAGCTTTTGGTCGCCATCTTCGTAGGCTCGGGAGACCAAAATGCATGCGCTTTCGGGGACGGATTCAGAGCTTGGGAGTGCAAAGGTGGGAGCTTGGATGGAGTGGAGACGATGAGAGCGTGGTGGAGCAGGGGAGTGGTGCGAAGAGAAAGGGAGAAGGCGAAGGCGGGAAGTGGAGTGGCGGGTGATGCGATTCATCGGGTTCGTTGCTTGGTGTTCGACGTGTTCTTCATTGCATTTTATGGACAAATTATCTTTTAAAATTTTATATTTTGGGTTTTTATTTTATAATAATAATAATAATAATAATAATAATGACTCAACATTAACTGCAGTTACTACATGACTTATAATTAAGTATATTAGTTACCTATATCAAACAATGTAAATAAATTTTTATTTAAAGAAATATTAGGATTTTTTTTTTTGAGATAGAGTGACAAGCGCCAACTTTCAGGGGCGTAACGCTTGGCGGGGGATTGGGTCCTCACCCCGAGGTACCGCTGGGCTACAAGCCCTTTGATAAAATATTAAGATTCACCTTTTTTTATCCACAAATGCTAGGAATAAACTTAATAAATCAATGAAACTATTAACAAATTAAAATAAATTTAACTAGATTGGAACCATAATCACAAATTAAGTTACAAACTAGGAACCCTTCCATCAATTAAATAAATTGTCAACAAATAGTAGCTTATCTATTTTGTTAAAAATAAAAAATAAAATAAAATATCCAATCAAATAAATTTTATTAAATAGATAATATATGGAAGCAATGATAAAGCCATAGCAATTTGAATAATTACAACATTATGACAAATTACTTTGATTTAAGTCATTCTTTTCGAGATATTTAATTAGGATGTTCGCAATAAAAATAGATTAACTTTAGATTAATATTCAAAAATACTAAATCTAAATCAATTTTATCGCAAAGTTTGAATTAATATTTAAATTAGCATTCCAAAAAACAACCGCACAAGTCATTGTTGTACACAATTTAAATATTATTTCAGAGTAACATTTTTTAATACATCAATTAATGATATTCCGAATAAACAAGAACAAAAGGTCAAAAATAAAAAAGGTCAAATTGGAAACCAGAGTTTTCTCTGATAAGTAATAATCTTAAACTTGATTCTTTATTCTTTGTACCAAAAAGAGTTCATTGAATGTGGAGAAAAGGTGTTGTTGGAATTCAAAGAGATGGGTGGGAGAAAGAGACTAATTAATTAAGGAGGGTGAATAAATGGAATGGAGTGGAACAATAAAGCAATGGATAGCTAGGCAATCAATAGAGAATTCCAAGTTGGAGTTAACTGAAAGAAGGTGGTTTCAAATGGATGCCCATGCTCTCCGCCATGCTTTTACCTTTTCATCTTCTTGCTTTTATTGTTGGCTAGAGGACTTGATTCTTCTGTTATTCTTGTTTACCTCCTTGGATTCCTTTAATATTTCTTTTATGCCACTTCAACTTTAGGAAATGGCTTGCATAGCCTTGTTTAAGTGAGTGAGTGATTGCTAATATGGTTGTGCGCCGGTATATATTGTACATATTTTCTGAGTATCTACTTAGCTTTTTAAAATTTAAGAATGTTTGATAGTAGTTATTAGATTATGATTTAACAGTTATTATTTGTAGAGGATAGTATAAAAAGTTTACAATTAGTTATAAATATTTTTTATACTGTCAACTACTGTTAACTGCTATGTTTGAATGGACAGTGGCTATTATATGCAATTCTAATGGCCAGTAAATCTAGGAACATTTTTAGTAGCTATGTGCTCATGTAATATATAATATATAACTGTATTTAAAATTGTATTTTTGATTATTAAGAAAAAATATATAATTTATATAGAGAAGTTCTATAAATACAATTTTAAGTAGAGTTATATATATGGAGAGGGCCAATCATTTAGGACGTTTGAAAATAATAAATTTACAAAAATACGTAGATGACTGTTAGATTATAATCCATCCATTATCAGTGGAGTCAATATTATACTTATGAATACTTTAAATTGGATTGAGTAATATTCTTTTTTTATATTCACTGGATATTGTGCTTGCGAATAGTATCAACTTAGTCACCCCATCTATACTCAAATACAATGCGATGAAAACTGTTTATGTATGTGTTCATTTTCTCGTTTTTCCTGTGTGTTTATCTCTTATATATATATATATATATATATATATAAATTTCTCAAAAATATTGTTTTTTTTTTTTTAAAAAAAAAGGGCATTTGTATGTAAATCTCTCTCTGGCTCTCTCTTATCAAAGTTGTTTTATTACAAGTTTAAATGGAACCTTCTTGTACTGGTTTCATTGAAGGCCTGACAAATTGATTTAATATTTGCGCCGTCATAGGAAAAAATATTAAAGGAAAAATTGATCCAAAAAATTGTCATACAACCTCTTCAATCGTTTTGGAACGACATAACAATTTATTATTAGTCACATTTTTTGGTTGGAATTGATTAATATGTATACCGCTCACTATTTTGCAACCTCATTAAGTTTTTCAATTTGGATTCAAAGCAGGAACAATTTGCTATTTTTCCTACTTAAATCATGGCTCAAAACTGCCAAAATTTTGCATTATTATTTTGTTTTTGGCTCACAATTTTTTTATATTCTAATCTACATAAATTTATTTGTTCTCATTTTTTGTTAAAATATTAATAACATACGATAATATTACATAACTATTGTCATAATAACTAAATAAGTAAACATTTGTTTTTTTTTTTTTTTTTGTGGGAGATTAAGAGTTCGTTTTCCTATTAAAACATAGTTGAGACATAAGCAGAATGTGAGGTGGCTTGTCACATCACATATATATATATATATATATATATATATATATATATATATATAAACCCCATTGATTTAAAGGGCGCATTTAGTATATGTGAATTTAAGCATTTGAGTGAAAATAAAGGACATGAAATACTTTCACATATATGGTGTTTGTCGGAGAACTGCTTTCCAGTAGGGTAGGACAAGGGATGGAGGGAGAGGATGAGTGGGAATGCATTTTGGTTTTGTCGGATCCGGATCCGATAACTTACTCAGGGGATGCCAAGCTGGACTGCCACGTCGTCATGTTTTAGTAAAAAATAATCCACACGAGGGCCACGTCAGTTGAATCAAACGGCGTTGTTGACGACGTTTCCAGCTTGGGTCAAATTGGCCCGAATTGAAAAGTAGATGGACTTAAAGATCAAATTCAAGTAGAGAGACTAAAAAGGAGGAGAGAGAAAAGTAGAGGGACTATTTTGGGTATTTGACCTCAAAGTTTTGGCAATGCAAAATTCTTGCATTACTCTTGTTTTCTCAGCTATTACATTTGAGGATAATTTTGTATGCTTTCTATTTTATTTTCTATGTTCGTATTCTTTACTATTTTCGTTTTTCATTTTGATTGTTTTTGCCTTCATCTTGTGCTTTCATCCTTCTTTTTCTTGTTTAAACGTTGAAAACTATTTATCTAGATTTTGTTATGCTTTAAGTTTGAATTACAATTATTTATTATACATTAAACTATAGAAGATGTGATCGTTGTTTATTGTTATTGTAATATTTCTTAGACTATAGACATTTGAAATTATTTATTGTTTATTTATTATTAATGGATCTTCATATTGATTAGTTTAGATTACTGTGCATTATTTGTTTGAGATAAAGCTGTGCGAATATCATGAGGGTGTAATAGGTTGAAAATACCAAGATAAAGCATTAAAATTTCTGAAATTAAATTACAAAATTTGAAATGAATGATAAAGGTATGCAAATTAAAAACTTAAATCTAGAGCAAATTTAATAATTAAAATAACATTATAGAAAAAATGTATTCAAACCAAATAATTTAATTTACTTTGCATATATTTTAGTTATAATTTCCATTTAACATGTACAAACATTAGAATTTTACTTTACAAAAAAAAATAATTACAGGCAAAAACTTCACAAGAAAGTTTCCGTGAAGCTTTTCACTACACCAAACTCCTCCTCACAATTTAATCGAAATAAATAAATAAACAATGAGGTTAATTGATGAAATTCTTTATAGTAAATGTAGCAATATTATAAATAAGTAATATAATAATATTGCATGTGTCTACAATTCTCATACATTATATGCTTTTTGTTTAAGACATGAGTTGCTCAAAGAGAATAAAAAGAGAGTGAAAATGTATGACCATATAAGAAGATCATTCTCTCATACATAAAAGGCTATTTTTTTCTTTCTTTTCTTCATCTCATTCAATGGAGCCACCATCCTTTTAAGGCTTCGGATTTGGAATGTGAAAATAGAATTACTAACTCTAATAATTGATGATCACATCCAAAGAGAGAGACTGACGTCAAAGTAGCAAAATGTGATCTCGTGAAGCTAGAAATCTGTAAATTACAACGTGGACTCGAAAAGCAAGCACAAGATCATAGAGGCTTTATTCAAAACTAATATTAGTAAGCTTCCGGCTCCAGAATTGAATTTTTGTTAACAGTAATGATAACAAAATAAATCACATCAAATCATATAATAAATGGGCTTATTTATTAATCTCTATGATAAATCAACTTAATTTAATCTCCAAGATATATCTACTTGTTTTGAATTGAAATGTTCAACAAATGGTTTCATTAATTTCTTGATTTCCATGAGTTTGTTCAAATGGACACATCCTCTATAAATGCCAACGCCCTTGCTCAATTTTTTTCAAGAAATAAAATAAAGTTAGGTGAAGTTTTTATTTTTTATAATAAGGAATATTTTGTATATACGTCCGTTTAATTAAAAAAAGATATATATATATATATATATATATATATATATATTCAATTTGTCCTTCAAATTTAGTTTTCATATTTCATGATAAATTAAAATGGATATTTATTTCACATGACTACAATTTTCCTTCCTTCAGTTTATTTTTTTTTTATCACATATGATCATAATGATAATAATAAAATAATACAAATATTAATAATTTTGGATAAATCTTGACATTTTCATGTGCTTGCATAAGTCATGTTGACGTAGCAAGAAGTGCAATTAAAAGAAAATATATTTTTTTTAAAAGTCAACAAATACATAGAGAAGTCAAACTGTGAGTAAATTCTACACCAAAAGAGGTGAGGACAAGGGATAAAATATTATTCATTTTTCATATCAAAATAATATTTTTATAAAAATAATTTCCGCCGTAAAAAATAATATTTATCGTTTTCTTTTTCAATCGGATGTCATATATTAATCAAGTATTGTAATCCATTATTGTGCTTATGCTTATTATTGAAAAAATAACAAATGATAATGAGTAAAAAGATTAAATAAAACAACAATGTAAATTTCCATACAAAACTAAAAATCAGCAATTAATAAATAAATAAGTAAAAGAGAAGAAGATGATTCGGCAATGTTAAAAGGTGATAATTAATAATACTAAGGGCTCAATTTATCAAAGATTTTTTTATTATTATAAAAATCTCTAAAATATATTTAAATATGTTGGCATTAATTGATTGCAAATGGGATTAATCTAGATTCTATCTCCACTGTGCTCTATCTTTTTTGTTCTTTTTTAGGGGTGTGATTTGATTTTCTAAATTCTTTGAATAAATTTATACCACGGAAGCCATCTCTACAATTCAGTTTATTAATTAATTAATTAATTTTTTTTTTGAAAAATAGATGAACATCAATGAATTTAAAAAATTATATCGGTCAAACAAATTTCAGTCACAAACTTGTGAAACTCTACCAATTGTTATAATTATTGGATGAAAAAAATATTGATGAAAAAATGGGGAAATTAAAAATTGAAAATGATTGAAGTAAAAGGAAAGGAAAAAAAAAAAAGAGACAGAGATGAGAAGAGATGGTAGGAAGTGAGTAAATGAGAGAGTGCCATGATGGTTGAGTTACTAAGGAAGAGAGAGACTTGGGAGGGTGGAAAAGGGACAAAACAATGAATGGCAAGGAGCATTAAATTAAGTGAAATAAATGGGCAATTTAGAACCCCTCCCCCCTGGCCTCTATTAAATTCATTGGGGGAGGTTGTGGTTGTTTTAAATTAGGGCTTGGGGGATTTAAAAGTGGGTGTTGGAGTGCTTTAAAGGTGAGACTTCTTTGCTCACCCAACCCAAAGTGGAAGTTGGAGTTATGGAACCCAATCCCTCATTCAACCTCCTCCCCTTCAACTGTGTACCCACTATTCTCACCGCCTTTCCTTCCTTAACTTGCACCTCATTTTCCATGTGTGTATATATATATATATATATATATATATATATATAGGTATATATATCAATATACAAATAAATGAATAAATAAAATCTTAATATTATCAATGGAACAACCATTATTCATTATTCACCACCGCATTACTCAATCAAGCGATAAATATTCGACTCTCATGCTGGAGATTGAAAATTTGATTTTTTTTTTTTCACTACATCAATGAGATACAATAAGTGTATGTCTGTAGTAGGGTAGTTTGTTCACATCATAAAAAAAAAATCAAACAAACATTAATTATTATTTGAAAAATAGAAAGTAGTTGTTAATTAAAAAAGTGATTTTTTAAATTAAATAGTTTTATAATTGTTAGTTTTGTTGAAAATTAATGATGGGAACTAGAAACTAGAAAGCAAAAAGGAAAGCATGAGAAACATGAGAGAATGGGAAAGGGATACATAGGCTGTAATAAAAACTTATAATAACAAAGAGAGGGTGGTGGTGACCAGAGCCCAATGTCCTTTCTAAAGCCCTGCTCTATTAGATCCTTGCTTGCACTTCAGTGCACTTAAATAATGACCACCTAATAATCCTGCCTATATAAGCTCGATCCACTTCTCCTCCCTCTTCAAACAATATAAATCACATACTCCAATAGAAAATAAGTATTCATTGTCTCTTGTGTGCTTGTATCCATGGTGTCCTTGCAAGCAACTCTAAATCCTGGCCAAGATTCAAAGAAGAAGAGAAAGTGGCAAGCTGATAAAGAAGAAGAAGAAGAAGAAGAAGAAGAATCAAAGAAAGAGCAAGAACATAGAGAAACAAAGAGAAAGGATGATATAGAACTCAATCTTGAAACTCCTCTTCCTTTAGAATGGCAAAGATGCTTAGATATCAAGGTATTATATATATTTCTATATTCATTTTATCAATCAAGATTTCCATGAATTATATATGTATGTATGTATGTATGTACATGATTCATGCATGCAGTCTGGAGAAATACACTACTACAACACAAGGACAAAGATGAGGACATCCAAAGACCCTAGAGAGATCAGCACAGAGGCAGTAGTGAGTCTTGATCTTGAACTGAATTTTGCAAGCCATGCAAATGATCATCAACACAACAACAACAACAACAACAACAACATAAAGAAGATCAAGAAGACAAATTCATCAGCAAATGATGAGCAAGAGAACGAGATGATCGCGGCCGTGTGCTTGCGATGCCACATGCTAGTCATGATGTCCAAAGCATCGCCGGCGTGCCCGAACTGCAAGTTCGTGCACCCTCCGACTCATCGGAGCTCTCCGGCCTTACTCAAGCCTGAGCTCACCCTCCGGCTCTTGTGCTGCAGGGATTAAATCACCTCTCAAAGTTCATATATATATATATATATGAATGTACATAGACAAGAACATTTATATAATATATATATATATATATATATATTTGCACTTTAATTAGATATGAAGAATGTGTTGTTTAAAAGCATGAAATCTTGGAAAGATGTATGGCAGGTGAATGGAGAAGTAGAAAAGAAAATTAGAGAGAGTGAGATTGCAAAGGGGATGGGCATGAACATCATCCATGTCATGATATTAAATGTTGGGTGGTTAATTGCTAAAAAGAGGTAGGATTATAGCATGTTGGAATTTAATATTTCTGATTGAATTAGGTGGTGCAAATTAAATTTAAGTGATGTTGGTTAAATGTCCAACTCCGTCTCATTTATGTTTGAATGATGATTTAATATTTTTTTTTTAGGTGCTGAACAAATGAGACTTAATTAATTGAGAGATTTAATGTTCAGATATTATCATCCTTAGCTTGAAATTTATGGAAAATTGGAATTCTTAATTGAATTCAATGTTCCTAAACTTGCACTACTCTTATAAGAATATATAAAAAGAAAATTATCACACCCCGTAAAACCCTTATTTTCTTACATATATATATATGTATGTAAGAAAATATCTATTTAGACAGAGTTATACAAGTGAGTATAATACGTATATATTTTTTCATATATTAGAAAATAAAGTTCGTATGGAGCTATATTGATAATTTTTCTAATATTATAAGGAATACAAGTAGTTTTTAAAAATAAAATAAAATAAAATGTTCGGTAACATCCTATCTAGTTTTGGATGCAAATAAGGAAAAGGTTAGGGGCCTAAGTGCAAAACTTCAATAAGCGACACTATAAAGGCCATGAAAATTTTGAAAACCCAGAGGGAGAGAGAGAGAGAGAGAGAGAAGCGAGAGATGGAGAAGGAGACGAACGACGACGAGATAAGTCTCAGTCAAGGGATCGTGATCCGATGCTCGAAAGCGGCGTTCATGCTCTCGTCGATGAGATCTTCCCTGCCAAAAGCGCTCGCCGCAGAGAGGAACAATCTGGTGAGTGTTCTATGTTCTTATCTAATCCCAATCGAACCACGTTTCTGGGGTTTCGATCCGTGAACTCATGAGAGGAAATTACCAGGAAATGGAGGGAATGCGGCGATCGATTGAGGAGTTGAAAGTGGCTCTGGCTGAGGAGAGATCGAAGAGGAGTGAATTGGCTGAATATGCCCGGTTGCTACTGAAAATGCTCATCAATCTGGTGTTTACCATCGTCGCCTTCGCCATGCTTCTCACCTCGCTTTGGGTGAGATCAGAGTAGCTGGAACTCAAGGGAAGGAGTGCTCTTGTTTGTCATTCTTGTCGTGAGTTTCTTTGAACTTTGAAGAAAATTAACATTCGATTCGGCTTGAAAATTAACCAGGAATGTTCTCGAATTAATCCATTTCCAATTTGGCTTTATTTCCTTTTTTTTTGGTTAATTGATTAAAGATTAAAAAATATATAAATTATAAGAAGATTCATAACCACCTGGGTTTGAAAAATATATGCTGCATTTTTAAGAATAATTATCAGACATAATTTTTTTTACTCCCTTTTGTCCAATTTGAATTATTTTTTAATAAGAAAATATAACTTAATTTTATTTTTTTGATATAATATATAAAAATGTTTGTTATAAAAAAATATTTTATATATATGAAAGACTGTTGGTGGGTGGTAGTAATTTCGCTATTTTTAAGGTGTGGCGGGTAAGGAATTCAAATTTCCTCAAATTATCCTGTTCCACCGTTCCACCATCTATGTACCGTTTACTCCCGGAACAATCCTACCCGTCCGATACCAATCACACGACGAAGAATTAAGAAACAACAACATCTTAAGGTCCTCCGCGGGACACTGCACTCTCACCGTTCCTTATATATATATATATATATATATATCATACATCGCATTCCCGTTGCCCGCCATTCGAAACAAGAAGGAAAGAAAGAAGACCTCCATCGGAATCAGGAAGCAAGAGTTTAGAGATTAGGGAAGATCTCTCAATGGAGGAGCTGAAGAAGAAGATCTCGCCGGCGTGCCTGTCGGAGCTCCGGCTGGAGAGCTCCTGGGCGGCCATCGACTTCTCCGACCCCTGCCCCTGCTGTGGCAGCAAGAAGCGCCGATCTCGCCAACCACTCACCAGACCTCGAAAGAAGCTCCTGGTTTTCGACACCCCCTCACCGCAACAACGCTCCCCTCCCGACACCGCCCCAATTCAGCCGTCCACCATCGGCACCTCTCCACCCGGATCCCAATCCCCCCGCTCCCCCGCGCCGATCGCTCCCTTGTCGGATCCGAAGCTCGCAATGAATGGAGAGCAGAAGCTGGAGAGATCGGGGTCGAGCTCGGAGGATCATAAGACGGCGCCATCACTCTTGGAGAGCGTGACAGAGGAGGTGCAGCAATGCGACGAGATTTGCGTTTCCTTGCGTTGCCACTGCGGCATCGTCCGTGAGATCGTTCTCCGGCGCTGAAGATCCTGTGTTTTGTGCGTCCTCGAGAGATAAGTTTTTTTGTTTTTGTTTTTGTTTTTGTTTTTTTTTCTTTTTTCTTGATAGTGTCTTGAATCTGTACACCAAAAGGCTCATGAATCACTTGATTTCTCATCACTAGTTCACGGCTGTGATTGTGTAAATAGATTCCAAAATAATAAAAAAGCCCTTGTGGCTCAATAGTTTGATCAACTGGAAACTACCAAGGAATTGAACATGGTGATTTGATCAAATGTTTTATAAATCTTTTATTGTGTGTTTTGGATGAGACTAATAACTATGGTGGCGAATGGATTTATTCCTGCATTTTAGAGGTAAAGAAACCCTAACTGAAGGAAATAGTATTAGCTTATTAACATTTACCAAAAGTGTTAATCCATAATAATGTCCACAAGAAACATTAGAACGCCTGATTTCTAAGATCATCAAAGAGATCAAAACTTGATCGAGCTTCTTGACACACATCGATTGATCGTACCATGTCACAAAAAATTTTGATGAGCAGTTGCAATTCGAGACAATTTCACAAGCATTAACCACATACACAGATTGCGATTCACTTAACAGTTAAAAAAAAAAAAAAAGCCCACCTAGATCCAAAATATGATAATTCAATATACACAGGTGTTTAACCATAACAATGTCATCCTCTTAAGCGAGATCGGCAACACTTAACATACATTATTGCGCTTCTTGTCCTCAATTTCTGATCAGATGGGAGATGTAGTCCAACAGCAACTCCGCGGGATGCTGCTGCAAATTCTAACTTGTGTTTAAGCAGAATATAGAGGACAGCTACCTGGATTCATAGATCATCAAAAGAGTTTAAAACTTTAGCAGGCTTCTCGGTATGCATCAATCACACCAAATTGCAGAAAGAAAACGTTGAGAGGGAGAATAAAGGAGGCAATATTCACGAGTCTTAGCCAACATGCACATCCGTTGCCAGAACACAGAGTGGACAGCATTGAGAACAGAGAATGACAAATTAACTCTAGCAAAATAGACATGCCGTCATTCATGTTTACCAATTTGATGAAGTCCTTTAAATCAGAAATCTTCTACACGAGCTGTGTTTCATAGTTAAAAGTCACTGCAGGTACTAACATTTGCCCTTAACAAGAGCTTAAGTCAGCAGCGGTCTTCATATATATATATATAAAAGAGAAAATCATTTGCAAAATCAGAAGAGAGGCTTTCGGTTAGATGGCTCAATCCTCCAAACTACACGGATCAACACTTGAGGCCTACTAAAAGACATTATTATCGGGGTCAAGTCCATGTTAATCCTTGAATCAAAACCTTGGGTCATTTTGGTCCATAGAAACAAAGACATGCATTTAGATACCTGAATTAGGAGAAATGTGTACTTCATTCTCTTCCCTTTGCATTGTCAATTTTTAATGTTGATGTGGATCCTTGAAATTACATCGCACATGATGTGTCATGCAGACGTTGGCACTTACGCCACATCAACAACTCATGACAAGTCATATGTCACTTCTCATGTGGTGCTAAATTTTTTTTTTTTAATTTTTCAATAGGCTTTTTTGGTGCCACATCAACCATTTTAAAATTATAAAAGAAATAAAAAAATAAAAATAAAACCACATGACATGTGGGAACTAATATGGCATAGATGTTGGTACGTGCATGACCTGTCAGATGCCACGGAAGCCTAGAGCTTCACATGAATAACGAAAATTGATACCACACAGCAATAGACTAAAAGCACACCTTTTCCCTATTTCAGAGAAATGACCCACTCTTGGTGTGATAAAAAATACATCAAAATCATATTATTTTGGTTCTTACATATGTTCTCATCTCAACAGGCATAGGTCCTCTACACCCAGCCCTAAAACCAATACAAAAACCCAACAGCTAAAAAGTAATAAAAATATCACATTTCCTAATCACTGGGAACATTGATTGAGGGGGCAAGACCACAAGCTAGGAAGCATCAAACAAGAAAATGACATATTTACCTAACAAAATAATCATACTCTTATTCATGTCCACCAATTTGACAAAGCACTTTGCAGTCTCTATGACCATGAGCACTTAATCTGGAACTCTCAGAGAAATGTTTTAATGGTCACCAAGAGTACAAACTTCTTTTGCCCTACTAAGAGCATAATTCAGCACCAGTCCTCACATAGATATATAAGTGAAAATTGTTATCCAAAATCAGAAGAAACAAGGCTCTTGTCCTAATGACCTCAACACTTCAAAGTACATGGAGCAACATTTACAGCTAGTTATAAGATGCCATTGAAAGTTACAGAGACAATGAATTCTTGAAAGTGAATTTTGTTATATATGTTCTCCCCTCAGAAAAGAGGCCCTTGAATCCCACAACAAAAACCAACACAAGAACTCCAACAGCCATCATTTAAAAAGTATCATATTCCCTACCCACCAAGAACACTAACTAAGATTAAAATGCTCAAAATCATGTGTCACAAGTGCATCTTAAAACCCTAACTTCCTGGTTACCTCATAAGAAAGGCTTCCATTCATGGCTTCAAGAGGATCCTATCTCAACTTACACCATCTTTTGCTAAGACATTATATCAAACATCTATCAGGCAAGCATCTAATACATTAGGAGCTCATCAAAAGTAAGATCAAATATGTAATTATACTCATTTTAAATCCATTTTTATTAGATATTGCAATCCAAGCTTGGAAATTTCAGTGAAACGCGCAAACAAAATACCTCATTTCCACAGCTTAATGCTGGTCCACGGGAACCTCGCCTTCTCCTCCTTCACCTCCTCCTCCTCCTTCTTCTTCTTCTTCACCTTCATCTTCATCTCCACGCTCCTATCCCCTCTCCGCCCACCAAACTCATTGCGATCCCTCTCAACCCGCTCATCAAGCCAATGAGTACTCTCCTTCCCCTCCTCCACAACGCTCGCCTTTGCCTTCGCCTTCGCCGCGACCCTCTCCCTCTCCTCTTGAACCAACCCGACGGGGAACAACTCCGGCGAGATGGACAGCGGCGTTCGGAGAGTCACGTAGGCCTTCTTGTAGTCCGGCTTGGCAGCGAGGTAGGGACCACGGCGACGCTTCTTTCCCTCCATGTTGAGAGTGTGGACATCGGCGACGTCGAAGCCATAGAGGGATTCAAGGACGCGGCGGATCTCAATCTTCGACGCAGAGGGGATGGTCTTGAAGGCGATCTCGTGTATGGAATCGAAGGGCGGTGACGGCATCAAGAGTTTCAACGGGAGGTTGGCGAAGTGCACCACTCGGCGGCCGAGCCTGCTACCCATCTCTCTCTCTCTCTCTCTCTCTGTGTCTCTCTGTGTCTGTGGCGGCGCTTCCCTGAGCTTCTTCCCTCGTTATCGGATCCCAAAAGAGTGGAATTCGGGTCGGATCTTGGAGATGGGCATTTAAGTCCGATAACACACATTCATATATACCCCTGTCAAAGCGTGTGTCTTCTCAAAAATCATATTTATACCCTTTAAACACCAATATGTATACATTTTTTTTAAAAAAAAAAACGTTTTTCATAATCATTCTTAAAATCATGACATAGATAGGGCTGATATAAAAATAAGAAAACAAAAGAAATGTATATATATATATATGTAACAGGATTCAAAGGACGACATATTCTTTTTTAACTCTTAAAAATAAGGAAATCATTATCATTATTTCCGGGAAAGTTTATTATAAGCTTTTTCTTCAAGGACTAGTTTGTAAAAATCCTCGCTTTTAATAAGTGTACAAATAAGCTGCCTCAGCGGCTGCGCATTGGACTCCAAGTTGGGGGAAATGGCGACGCTTGCTCTTCCCACAATAATAACCCTTCCCTTGACCTCCAATCCCGCGGTCCGTGGCCGTTCTCTTCCGGTTCGATTCGCGAGGTTCACCTCTTCCACATGCTTCGGGCCTCTCATCGGCCAGAGCTCTTCTTCTCCTAGAACTCCAGCGCAACGTCTTCCGAGGCTCGCGGCTGTATCCGGTTCCAGCGCCGATGGCGAGGAGCGATCCACCACCACCGGAGATCTAACCCTCGCGGTCGAGGTATCGTAATTGCTCCCCATTTTTTATTTTTTTTATTTTTCATTTCAATTTTCAGCACTTTTAAGACCTAAGGTGTACTGCGAAACTTGAGATTGGATGGGTCTATGGAGATTTTAGGAAAATAAATTGGAGGTCATTTTGGGGATAACGATATATATATATATATATATATATATATTGCAGGGAATGATGTGCGATGGATGCGCTGCAAGCGTTAAAAGGATTCTGGAAAGTCAAGTAAGAACTAATTTCTCAGGCGACGTGCTGTTACTCTTTTACCTCAAATTGTTTTTGAATTTTGATGGCCTATGATCTACACTACTAAGTTGAGTGTGCGCAGGCTCCAGTATCATCTGCTAGCGTGAGCTACTTCCAAGGGACGGCTTTTATATGGGCTTCACCAGAAGCTAAAGCCGGGTTGAATTGGCAGCAAGAAGTTGGGGAAAAACTTGCACAGCACTTGACCACGTGTGGATTCAAGTCCCAGTTAAAGGGCTAGTTACCAATCTTCTTATGTATCTGATGGCCAATTATGCACAGCCATCTCACCTGGTTATTTTATTTTCCCAACGTCATCCAGTTATTGATGTGCTTCATAAATCTGAATGTCATCTTCATCAAGACACCTGAAACATTGGTTGTTGCACCATTTCTGTTACACAAGTACCAATTTGCATAGCTTCAACAAACTAACTTGTAGAGATATTATATTATAGCATATAATAGCATGATCAACACCACAATCAAAGCAGGGGTTGCTGCCACATGTATATCACATTAACATTTAGCATCCACTAAAGACGGATCTTAACCAAGTTTCTACCAAAACCACCAAAGTTGGCCAACACCGAACCAGTTATAAGCTTCTTTAAACATATTCAGTAAAATTAACACCTCCGGTTAAACAATATCCCAACAGGGTGATTCACACAATCACAAGCAAAGAAATCCATATTCAGAGCTTTCACCACAAAAGGACTCAACATGGAGGCCTGTTGCAGGGCGGCCGGCCAGCCAGCCAGAATAATATGAATCTGGTAATTGGCCACAAATCTCAGGAACGCAAGCTAAAAGAATACCCACAGCAAAACCTATACTTCTGCATTTCAGTAGATTAATGAAAGTTGATTCACCTTCAAAATCAATGGAGGTAAGCATAGGAGAAAAGCTACAGTGTACCAGGACATCAACAGCAATGTAAAGACTAGCACTCAGATCAAACCACTGTGCAGCTACAAGGACAGCAACAGCTTCCCAAGAGTCAATAGAGAATATCATCAACATGATCATCACAAACTCCACAGCAACAACTTATGATCAGGCCCCATAAAATTTAGAAAGAGTGGAGATCATCAGAGGCTTATTCCTGTGAGGAATACTGCAAATTAAGTAAATGAAGTTCTTACCAAGAGAAATTTACTAGGAGTACGTCTCAGCAATCGCAATCACTGTTCTAAAAAAATTGGCATGGTCATCGATCATGTCGTCACCCACCCACCATCACCAACATCATCTCATGAATCATCATCATGAACATCATTAATCATCATCATTCACCATCAATATCATCAAAGTATAAACAGCAGCAGCGACACAGCTTCATCAGCAAGACCGCACCCATTTGCAAGCATCTTGCCAATCAGCCATTAATCAGCTACTCACTCTCTCGAACAGAACTAGGAAAGTTCACGATATAGTTTATCATAAATCAGAACCATACTAAGCAAGATAAAACCATCCAAGGGAAGTTCTAAAGTAAAACGAAGTGATAACATCCAGTACATGACGAAATACAAGCCTTCTAGAATGCTTGTAGATAACTACGACATATTCAGGACTAGTATAAGCACAAAATAGAGGGCATATGCTAGCTTCAATGAAGAAGATTTAAACCTTGAAAAAGTCCATTGCCACCAAAACCATAGTTTCACTTCCACAAATCTTGCAATTGCTGGTTTGGCATTATCTGCTGCATATTTTGGTCAATCCTGCTAAACAATTGTGCAGGAGCATGATTAGATTAATGAACAAGAGAGTTTGAGAAAAGGAACAACATACCGAAGAAATAGAGATCAGATATATCACGGGTTAATCACCTCAGCAGAATTGCGGGGGGAAGGACTTCGAGAATCACCACGATCTTTGGGTGATGCACTTTGAGAACGTGGAGATTTTTTTCCATTGCTGTATTTGTCATCACTTGCATCACGAGAAGGTGTCCGACGTGGAGATGCACTTCTCCTAGGGCTGTAGCTACGTCGAGAAGGTGATGCACTGACAAAATAATTGATTTTAAATCCAAGGGTAGGTAAACTAATTTTCGAGGTAGAGAATACCTGTCAAATGAGCGGCTCCTGCTCCTTCGTTCATCAGAATACCTTCTTCTATCACGACCTCTTCCACGATTGGGACTAATACTGCGACTCCTGCTTCGACGGTGATGGTCCCTTTCCTTGTCATAGTACCTGTCTCGCTCATTCCTTCCTCTGCTTCGGCTGCGGCTCCGTCTCCGAGAATCCCTATCTCGATAATCATCTCTATGTCTGACAGGAAATCATAGCCAAAATCAAGGGAAAAGAATTATCAGCACAGATACAAGGAGGCATTAGCGTCAATATGTGTAAACTAACTAGTAATAGCGTCCATTGAAGATGAGAGATAACAAATTAAATAGAGATGGTCAAGTTCAAACTTGATGCACCAGAAAGGACGGGGGCTGAGATATTTCAATTTCATGATGGCCAAAATTCATTGACGAGGTTATAAATCAAACAAGTGTAAATGATTAAAATAGATGGCATTGGCTACTGGAGTGGAGGACAATGGCGAAAGGCTGAACAATCTCCAAAATACTTGTACGTACTAGAAGCAACCCAACTTATACTAGGATTAATGTCAAGTGTAGTTGTGACTGTTCCAAGACTCGCACATGTTATATAAATCTACCTATGGCAAAGCAAACTTGCACAGGTGATTAACAACATCTATACTTGCACCAACTTTGTCAGCCCAAAAACCAGTAAATTGGCATTAGAATTGAGCATTGAAAGTGCAACTATTTAATAGTAGCAATCATAAATATGAAGCTTCTTATAAAGGAAAATTCACTCTTAAGAAAGACAGTCCTTTATTTCAGAAGGGTGGAGAAAAGCTACCCAGAAAACTAGAGAACTAAGCACACAGCTACTTCAGTTTCTTGTTGGTGTTTCAGTTTTAAAGTACTTAATTAATCTACATCAACAAAATACACTCACATTGCAGTTTGCAACACTTGACCAACAGGATAAACATTGAGCAGGCTTACCTAGGCCTAGGGCTACGGCTCTTTGACCTTCCCTTGGATTTTGGTACTACCTCCACAATTCTTCCTTTCTGACTGCTAACCATAAAAAACTAATGTCAAATGCAAAAGGTGGTTCACCAAGGTGAAACAAAATCAAATAATTGAATTTAAAATATTTTAAAAAAGATAGAAAAAAAACCTGAGTTGTAATTTATAGAACAGAAGCATCACAAAAAGTAGCCAGCAGGCTAACGAACCAAGCAACAATACAACATCAAAAGGAATTTGCTTTTTAGATGGTTATGATATTCTGCAAAGCATACTAAAAGAAACCTTAACAATTGATAAGTAATTAGCTTGATCCTATAAAATTTATGTAACAAGGCAACAATCATGAGCATGCATTCTCTGTCATCACCTAGGCACAAAGAAAATCACTAAGCACGGTTAATAGATAACAGGCATCAAATTGTTAAGCAATAAATGCCGCCCAGACACCAATTATAACAAATCTTAAAAACAGAGACTAAGATATACTTTTGAACAAGTCCAATTAAAGGCAAACAAACTCTTCTTAGTATACCTCAGAGCTAACCAACAACTAAGGTAGCTAAAACATCATGCTCCATCAGTAGAAACAATCACCATAAATAAAATCAAAAGATAACTTACATCCTCTCTGCATTTGGGCCATACTTGGCAAACTGAACCATAATGTTCCGGCCATCAACACTCCTTCCTGCGAAGCCAAAACTCAAGATGTTTAACACAATAGCCAATACTCACAGCACAAAAAATATATTCAAACCACAAAAGAAAGGGATAAATTTTCACCATCAAGCCTATCCACAGCCTTCTGCGCCTCATCAGCATACTTATACCTCACGAAAGCGAACCCGCGCGACTCCCCGTCCTACAAAGCCAATTCTCATCCGGAAACAAATCACACTACATTCAAGACCCAAAATTGCAAGAAATTCGACTCTCACCTGCGATCCCTCGGAATGAATACATCCACCACCTTCCCATACTTGTCAAACAAAGGGTAAAGATCATCTGCAGTCGTTCCTGCACCAAATCAAGAACAAATAGGCAGAGCCGCAGACAAAGTTCACAACAGTTCGAATTAAAGAAAAACATAGGGCCACTAGAGAAAGCGGAGGGATTTACGGAAGCTGATGTTGAGAACGAGGAGGGAGTAGGTGTCCTTGATGTCCGGAGGGCCGGATCTTCCGAAGTGCGACATCGCTGTTGCCGCCGCCGGAGGCCGAGGAGATGATAGCGGACGCTTTGAGGTTAGGGTTTCGGACGGATGAGATCTAAGAAGGTCCTAGGCCTTCATCGTGTGAGTTTATATAGAGGAGTGAAAATCAGGCTTAGTGGATCGGATCTATTGAGCGTTAGCGGGTCGGATCCATATTTAGAAGTGGTGAATTATCTTACTAAAAAGGGACCAACTATCAACATAAGAGATGGCCTTTATCCCATCCCCCATTTTATCCTGCCCACCATCACCTCGTTACTGATTCGATGAGAGGGCCAGGATTGAATGTGTGGGAGTCCAAAAAAAATTTATTTGAAAAAATATATAATTATATAATAAAAAATAATTTTATCTATTTATATATACCTCATATTCACTTTAAACATAAAATAAAATAACAAAATAACTTATCTTGTGTCCATCAAATAACTTATCTGCTCACCAAATGAGTCTTAAAATATAAAAGTATAACCAATTTTATTTTTTTCCCCCAAACTAAGGCATTTTATGTGTTTCCAATTCATTCATAATTCACAGAAAGTTCATAAATTAATTAAATCTTCTAGAATATATCCCTTTTAGATTTATTGGTAGAAATAAAATCAGTGGTAATTAACATTTTCTCCTGTTTGAATTTAATAATAAATTGCGCATTCCTTTGAGGAAAAATGAAAAACTGATTTACTATGCACCTGTTGTTTTATTCTTTTTGTTTTTTTAAATTTTTTTAACTGTTTTTTTTTTTTTTTTTTTTGGTTGCCAAGATAAGTAGCTAGACCATTAAAGAAAACATGCATGTACAACCGTTAGAGAACCAAATGGGAGCAGCACCCGCACACATGCTTTGATGTGATAATAATTGAACTCAAGGAGAGAGAAAACCAATGAGCCGAGCTGAAAGGCATGGCCACCTGATGAAATATAATGAAAAGGGAAAAATAATGGTAAATATCTACAGATTTATTTAACAAAAGTGATCTGAAACACATCACTACCACACAAAATGTAATGAAAAAGATAAATATCAATACATCCTCTTTAAGTTTTTTGTTTTTTCTCTGTTTTCTATATTTCCTTCAATTCAGATGTACCAAAGAAAAAAACTAAGGTAAAATAGGTACAAAGATATATTTTAAGCAAAAATATAAACAAAATTGATAATCACTTGCAAGGAAGCTTGATAAGAACCAGCAGCAACTCGGAAATCACCTCCCAGGAACTTCCTAAACAGCCATCCTGCTTCCTTTAACTGAATTGAGTGTCTTAAACTGAAACAAGAAACCAGGCAAATTAGGATTTTTAGGGTGTTCAGTACGTATGAACTCCAGAGCCTCTAATAAGTTTTCTGAAACAAGATAAAGTCAATACCTTCTCCTTTAAGCTTCAACAACTCAGCGGTGAGTTGGTACTTACAAGTTCAGGGGAGAAGTGAGAAAATAAAACCAAAGATCACTCCACACAGAGGAGAAATTGCTATCTCTTGAGGAACTGCTGTGTTTTGAAGCATATATACACATACACATACACATATGTCCAGATAACTGAAAGAAAGAAAAAAGGAGGAAGCAGGCCTTCTTCACTTTTTGCTGAATCAATTGTACTTGTAAAGATTCATGCATTCACTTGATATTGATTCTGCGAACAGTATTGCTAGAGCCAACATAAGATCAAAATGATCAGGGACCACTTGCTTGCTAGCAGGGGTATACATCAAGCTCAATCTGTTAGACATAGCTAAATGAGCATGTGAAAAGAATTGAAGGTAGAAATGGAGAATTAGAACTTACAATGAGGGAGAGACATGATTGATGCGGCATCACAGGCAGGCCTATTGACACCATCTGAAGGCCCGTAGAAGAGGAGATGTGCTATAGCTCGATCAAATGGGTTGGTGTTAGTTTCAGTGTCCATATACCCAGCATAGCTGCCAAAAGACCGAAATTAGATTTATCTCCTTGTATACAGTCATAAAAAGCTTAATCGCGTCCACGCTTGACAACATATCTTGTCTCTGACACACCTTAGATCAGGTTTCTTATACATGCAAGTTTAGAGAAGTATGAAAATGTATGTAAATTGTAGTGACACATACACTTTGATAAATACCCATGTTTCCATATAATATGCATCAAATAATGAAAAGAGAGCACAGGAAAATTGAACATACTTCTCTAAACTTTCTGTGCTACAACTTCCGCTACATTTACTGGCTCTGATTTGACTGTTTGCGCAGGTAAAACCATGCCTTTGCTCTGCACTCTTGGCCAGACGGTATAAGCCATCTCTCAATGATAGTGTTGTCCTAGTATCCAACTGAAATAGAGAAAAGGAAGGATAAACTTACATGAGAAGAAGTCTACTTGTGCATGCCCATAACATAGTCTTACCCAAGTGGTTACTGAAACAGAAGACAACTATCAATGACTAAAATCAAGCAAGCCATCAAAATTCGAAAGAAACCTCATTAGCACAAGGTAAATCATCAAAGGTTAAGAGAATTAACCACAAATTATGGTCATAGTCTCTTATTTTTATATAACTTCTCAAGATAGATATAAGGCCATGGTGGCCCAGCGAGATAACCCAATGCACTGGCTTTACTAAAGAGAGAACTAGAAATACTTAAAATCTAACATAAGATTTACCAGACAAATTGTGAGCAATACAGCGATTCATAGATATGCAAGTTGGAGGGATCAATAGCAGTCTGTAACTATTGACATTAACCCATTTAGAAATGAGACAACTACTACAGAATACAGTAAAAAAATAAGAATTTATCATACCATTTCCATGATATGATGAAGCTGCCAAAAGCTTGTTTCTTTGACTGAATCATCAGAATCAGATGTCAAGCAAGAGCTTTCGTGTGCAGCCAAAGCATCCATCTTAACTGCAGGATGCCCTGAGTTTCCATCCACCAAAAGATTGCTGTCACCAAGCTCACATTGAAGCCGAGAGTGTATTGGGTACTTCTTCTGAATTGCAGATGTAAAAGAATTCTGTTGTGATGGGAGTTTAGCCATCAAAACATCAGATAACTGTTGTCTAGTCTGCTGGTTATCTATATCTTCTTGTGTTGCCATACTTGCAGGTTTAGACAAATGATGATGCAAAGTGTCAACTCCTTGAGGGGCATCACTTAAAAGATGATCTAAGACTTTATATGAAGTTGAAGGATGAGATTCATTATCAAGTTTATCACTTGACCTTATCAGAGAAATTGGAACTTGATTAGTCAGCCGGCCATATTCCATTTGCTGATTAGAAGTGGGTCCAGAATAAAGTTTTTTATCAGAAAAATGAGAAGAAAAGTTTTGATGCCCTGAAGCAGCAGGAGTTACAATTTTCTCTTCTGCAAGTGCTCGTTTTTTGCCATGGTGACACTCCAGATTGCTATTGTTATAATCCAAGTGTTGGATCCTTGCTTTCTCTGAAAATACATAATGGCTTTCTGGTGGCTTTGCATGAACACTAATCTGTAAAACATCAAGAAAAAATAAGAAAAAGAGATAGAATTCTGGAACAAATTACATATAAAATGGTTCACTTGCAAGGTTCCATGCTGGATAGCATTTTCTAAATTCTCAATCTAAATTTCAAAATAATTATATAAACCAGCAAAAGGAAGAGGAATCAAATTATGGAACAACACTATTTCCACCATTCATCCAACTATTGATTTCACCATGCTGTACTACAGGGGTAATGCTTGCAAGTTTTCTTTCATAGCGATCCAAAAAATATAATGACAAGTGAAACATGATGAGAATTACCACATCGTTGTCTTCGGATCCAAACAGGATATTTTCATTACTTATTTGTGTGATGGCTAAAACTTCAGTACCAGTGTTTCCATCATTTGCCTGAAAAGTTGTGATGGAACTTAGCAAATCCAAAGGGGAAAGTCACTTTCACCAATGAAATATATTAATAAACTAATTTAACATGCACATCTTCACTTCTAACCTGTTCGGCGGTTGAATAATTCCACTCAGTTTCAGCATTAGAATCCAACCACTTGGCATAAGTGTGAGTGCCAATAGCAGGAGGCTTATCATCATAAGCAGCAAGAAGATCCTTCTTAAGCGAGAAGTTGGAGTTTACACCTGAAAGTGCTGATGTACTGTTCAACATGCTGAAATCTGAATGCAATGATTCTAAACCTAACTCAAAGGTATATTCCAAACCATAACCCCCATGAGAAGAAGCTGAAAGCCACGATGGCTCATCTGCATAACTCGCACTCCCTTGTCCGAAAGTGGAATTGCAGTTTCTCCAAAGAAGAAAAAGAGAAAAAATGAAATCAGACACAACATAACTATGTGCGAGTACAACTAGTATCCAAAAATTAATTGCAACAATTACCTAAATAGTCTGTCAATGTCCTCCATATTGCTGACATCAGGCCAATCATAATCCATGAGATCAACTTCTTTATCGTTGTTATTTTCCAAGAAGCCAAGATTAGTATCACAAGAAGAAGCATCAGCAGGTGATAAATGGCAGCCTCTGTTGTCATCAGGAGTGCCCTGAGTTGCAAACGCCGCATCCTTCAAGTAGATTGTGTTACACACTAAGTCAATCTTGTTGCCTTCACCACACTTATCTAAGACTCTAACATTCTGAGAGGCTAAAGCAGAGATATTGGCAGTGCAATGAGTGCCAGTTGCAGTAGGAGTTGGACCTTTGGATTCCTGAGACCATGAACAATCTAGCATACTATTGCTACTAACTTCTGAAGATCCAGCATCTTCTGTCTGATAAGCATCTACTGTCGATCTTCCACTATTAGCACTCTTCCCAACACTTCCTATTTCATGCTCTGGTTGTCTATGGACATTAAGAGCCTCCAAAATTTCATCCACTTGTTGAATGCTCCAAAGTGGCACAACATGATCACCACTTTTACCAAAATTTTCACAGACGATATCTTCAAGCTGAAAGACAATAAAAGAGTTGTCATCCTCACAGGGCTTTTGAAATATGTTCATGTTCATCAATATGCCAAAAAGCCTGGTGGTAAAGCTAGCATTATTATATCCAAAATATATGTCATGGACCAAAGTATATATAATAAGTTACAAAACACAACCCTCTATCTAAACTAGTTTTACGAGAGGAACCAATGAAACTAGAATCCAGAATCCAAAATCTAGGACAGCTGTAAAAGACTTCCACTTGAACCTCACAACTCAAACGATATGAACTGTATAAATATTGAAAACAGATCAAAATGTAGATACCCCATGCATGCTCCAGTCTTGAATCCTCTTCATTCAGGCTCAGGCTTCAAACTCATATTTCCCTTGGACCAAAACTCCAATAATCAAGCCCCAACTACAATACTGAACAGGAATCAATTTACAAGAATTATCAAAATTATCTCAGGAAATCAGAAAACATTTCATGTTAAGAACAACTTCCAAAAGGAAAAATCTAGGTATCAACAACAAAGTATCTTAGAGAAGGGCAGAGCATGCTATACTGGATAGGAAAGCACAAATAATTCCAAAAACAATAATAATAATCCAAATTAATTCCACCAAAAAACAGGAATCTGCATGAAAACCAATCCTTTCAACATCAGAACAACATCTAGGGCATCAAAAAGTAAAAAGTATTCTTCTCATCTGCCCAACCACTGAAAAGATGCACAGCAACCTGCACCTTATGCATTTATGGCCGAGAGAGACAGATCTACAGTATGTTCACAAGGGAAAAATCACCAATACAGGGCAAAAAAAAAAGGAATTCCTCCCACATAAATCATGAAAAATCTTTGATGGCGCTTGTTGCCGTTTTCAAAAAAAAAAAAAAAAAAAAGAAGGAAAAAAGCAATAAAAATTTACAAAAGGCTTTCTCTTTTCTTTTGTTATGGTAAGGCATCTCAAATCCATTCGCCCTCAGAAAATCGAAGAGGAAAAACCACCAAGCACACAAGTTTCCATCAGAAATTATCTCAAAACATGAAACATGAAACATGAAAACAAAATACCACATATTACGAGAAAACTACCTTTAAGCCAGAAATTAAAAAAAAAAGAAAAAGTATAAAACAGATTAACCAAGCTTAGAAACACCAAACGAAGTAAAACAAGAAATCTTGGAATTCCAGAGCAAAAAATTAACCAAAAAAATCCCGATACATCCATAAAAATACAAGGAAAATCAGAAAGACCCAAAAAAAAAAAAATAGTTCTTTTTTCTTGTGAAAAGCGAGATTATTGCACCTCATGCCAGATCTCCCTCCCACTCAAACCCTGATAAACAATCAAGAGTTGAAAAACCAGAGAAAAAACAATTTCACAAACACAAGAGTAAATTTCTCTCGGAAACACTCACATCAAATTTAAAAATAAATAAATAAATAACAAATCAAAAAGAGAACAAACCAAAAAAATCATATCCCCAACATATACCCTCGAATAAAGCCCCAAAAAAAAATCAACACAAGAGCAACAAAAGTGCGAAATCCAATACCAAAACCCTTCAAGCAATAAAACAAGATCATTCAACAATTCTCATATCCCTAAACTTCAATCCCTATCAAAAAAAAAAAAAAAAAAACTTCAATCCCTACCTCTCCAGCTCTCCAGAGCAAAAATTAACAAAACAAATCTCAATAATTTATAAAAACAACACAGAAATCAGCAAAAAAGAAAAGCAAAAAAAAAAAGAACCAGATTTCCAACACATACCCTTCAAATCAAGCCCTAAAACATCAACAAAAGAGCAACCAAAGTGCGAAATCCAATACCAGAAACCCTTCCAGCAAGAAAACAAGATCTCTCTGGAACTCCTAAATCCCTAGATTTCCACAACTAGCTCTCCACCTCTTCACTTCTCCAGAGCCTTCTTTTCCACCGAGCAAACTTTCAATTCGGGTTTCAAGCTTTGGATAATAAATAAAAAAATAAAACGACTAGTTTAAAGAATGGTTGGCCCGGAGTCGAGAAGCGGGCCCCACAAAGGCCCAAACTCGTGGACCAAAACCCTCCGGGGAGATCAGATCATATCTCGTGCTGTGATTGGCTGCGACAGATGGGTCCCAATGGTGCAAACGTGGCATTTTTCGCGGCTGTGGTGGCTTCTTAGATGTGGGCCCTGGCAGTTATCAGCCAGGTTTCTGAAAATTCACGCGAGCTGCCAAATTTTTCATTTTTAGTTTTGGGAAGTAATCAACTGGGTTGGCTCTCACCTGTGGGTGCTGAGCAAAGCCGGAAGATGATGCGTTGCGATTGTGACACTTGATCGGATGAGAAAGATGAACGGCCCATCTTTGCACCCGCACAATGGGACCAGGTTGAGACACGTGGGGCCAGATGATGTGCAAATGTGGCACAATTCGGGGCTAATGGTTTGGGGAATAAGAATGGACATGGGGATGGGGCTAACGAGGAGAGAAAAGTAATGGAAACTGTATTTGGTTAGAAAGATTGGTCATTGGGAATGTAAGAAGTAAGTAAGAAAGATGGGTGCAAATTACCCTTTTACCCTTATAGCAAAAAGATTTATTTATATTTGTTTAATGTTTTTAATTATTAATATTCACATTATGAATTACTTAAATTAATTAATATTTTTAAATTTGATTAATAATTCAATTAAATTATTTTTTATTTTTAAATGTCAATTTCGTTGCATAACTAATGATTGGGGTTTAGGTTAATATAGTAGGCATTTGATATATTGTTGAGGGTAAGAATGTAATTATACATAGAGGAATGGGTCATTCCCCCAATTTGAGGGGAATGAGTAATTACCCCATGGGAGATAATGATTTCCACCACAGTGAAATCATTACCTCCACAAAATACATCCCAAACAAGGTAATGGGAATGTGTAAGCAATGATTACCCCCTAAGGGTCATGTGCGCTGCCGAATTTTGTCGGGCATCTTAAGGAAGGGATCTCACGGGTGTTGAGAGGATGCTTTGAGATTGTAACTCTTATCCTTTAGGTAAGATGAACGGCAAAATTCGTACCCGCACAGTAGGGTTGTTTGGCGGGAAATTGGTGCTAGTTGGGCTCACCGGACTCGACCGGCGAATGGTTTGGTATCATCAACTTTGGCCTTGGCGTATAACCAAGCAAAACGAAAGGATTAACATAGATTTCTTCTCCTTTTTTTAGTCCATATATATTTTTTGGCAATTATGGAATGAAAAATAATTTTAGAGTAGAGTTTCTATCTTAAATAGGGATGTCCGGATGGGAATTATAAAATATGTTTAATTGGACAAAACTTAAAAAGTAAAAAAATGGCAGCATTGTCAAAAAGTACATAGTATAAATAAGCAAATTATCCAAAAAAAAATAGCAGCACTGGCATAAAGAAAAAAGGTGCATATGACTGACTGAGCAACAAGCACCGGACTACCGGATGAGCTAACAACAGTAGTCTACAACATGACAGTAGGAATGACATAGACTATATGGACAAACAGAGTAGAATACTACAGATGATGCACAGAGATAACAGCAGATACATAACTGACAAGAAAGCGAAACTGCTTATTTCTACAGGCCTAAACATGATATGCAGTGCCGCTAAATATGAAAAACAACAACACAGCTCGACAGTAATTGAGATGCACATCACTTCTTCAGTTGAGCACGAGAGAAAATGCGTTTGCTGTATGGGTTAGTTCGGAGATCAGAAGCGTGAGGACGAATAGCGTTCACCAGAGCAGCATGCAGAGAACCCTGCATTGAAGATATTTAAAACAAAGCATAACGGAAAAGGGGGAACAAAAGAGAATTTGTGCGCATACGAGGGGAAGAACAAAGACCTTAGAACTTCCAAGGGCTGATTGGATGACATAGTTTGCAAATGGATCCTGCATCAACAGCTCAAAGCGTGGCACAGAGAGCAATTCTAGTATAATCTTTGTCTGATGATCCTCACTAAATACCTTGAAGCATTTTTCGACCACATTGCTGCTAAACTTCTGTATTGAGAGATTTACATAGTTCCCCTCAAATTGAGATGCCAACTTTGCAATAATCATTGGGTTCTTCAAATCGAGAAGATATTGAACAACATAGTTTCTGAACAAAAATAATCCACATATTGTAAGTAAAGAAACATTTATATGTGAGAAAAAAATTAACGGCACACTTTGCAAGAAAACAATTCACTAATAGAAGAAAATTAACTTTCCAGAACAGAAGGAAAGGTTACAAGTTACAACTAATGATTCATCCTTCAGTAAAAATTTCGAAATGAAAGTTACTCTCCTAGTCACCTTGCAGCACAACATATGGAAGTCATGATGGAAAAATACAGAGTAAACTGAATGGTGCAAAAATGAGAACTTCTTTGAATTTTATTCTTGGCTGAAGTCCAAGTAATATGCAAAACTGATAATAGGAAAGCATGTAAAGCAAATGCAAGCAAGTATGCATAAGTGATGAATCCATAAAAGATGTTTCATTCTATATGAATCTGAAGACAATCGACCGCACAGATGCAGTCATGTCTATACAACAGTTCATACGAATGTTTGAGCTTCTCCTGACTTAAGATAAAGCCCAACAGAATTATGAACTAATTTACCCATAAGGATCTTGTGCCAGCAGAAGTCCATTAACACAAATGACAGATAACAATTTCACACGATATTCTCCAGTTGAAGCAGTGATGCAACTTAGCAAGGCGCAACACCCATGTTGATGAGTTGCAATTTCAACGCAGTGTTGTGCAGCACCATCAAAGATAAACTGCCACAACAAATCAAACACAAAGATGTCATGCACAAGCAACAGCATAGAAAACATAGAATGTGCGAAAAAAGTTTATTAATTTAAAGCTAGAACAAAATAAAGTAAGTTCAAATAATAGAGTAGAAAATTTCTAGGATGTCAGAAGTTGGTAAGGTAACTTATTAGCATTTTTGTGAACAAGAATAATAAAAGCATTAATAACAGAACTCAGAGAGATGGTGGAACATTATAATGGATGACAAAAGTTTAGCCACATTGAAACCCAACAATTTCAAATGTATCTGGGCGGCCGATTTCATTTGCAAAGAAAAAAAAAATAATGAAGATAAACACAAGCAGAAGCCCAAATTGCATCCATATTCCAGGAAAATAAATACCTCAAATTAATTAAAGTTTTTTCAGCTTTTTTCTATAGGAAATTGCAGCCAATCATAGGAGTTCGTTTTCAGGTAAACATATAAGAATTGGCTTGTACATTAGCAAGTTCATCTTGAAATAATGTGTGCATTGTTAAATGATATTAAGATTCAAGAACTCTTGTAAATAGAGACTAGAGTACAATTGTAGCAAAACTATAAAGGGGGCAGGAATTTGGATATCAAGTTAAAAGAGATATTTATACCTTATTGTTCTCTGCTGCAAGATACTGCAAGCAACATTTTATAACATGGTTTCCATTTGCGTCCGTGATGAGTTCAAGAAACCCTGGTTGAAGGGCAGAGATCACCAGAGCAATTTGCTGCCTTGTTTTGAGGGTTGCTATCAGTTTCTGTATTACCCGAGTCCTGAGCCAATTGTTAAAGATACAAGCAATAACTACATAAATAACAACACCATTTCCAATAACATAGTTTACCAGAGGTCCAGAGACAAGCCAAGATGAAACTTTTGGAAAATGAGCAATACCCGTGTATGTTAAGAGAGATTCTGACAAGTTGATAAGGACATCTTCTGAGTACTAGGATGAGGCTTGTCCTCTGTTCTTCAGTACACACATCCAGCAGTTTCTGCATAAGATAATTCCCAAATGAATTCAACATGAGCTCACAAACATGGTCAATAATTCCGTCAAATATCTTGTCAACTTGAGCTTTCCCCTCATCAAACTTCGATTGCAAGAACCGGCACCCATGCTGGTCCTTTGCTAGGTGGTAAATGCCACCTTGGATCTCCATCAACTGATCATATGAAGTTGGCTGTACAGGAGCACAATGTGGCGGAAGATTATGCCAATTATCAGTAGTACCCCCACGACCACCTCTACACAGCCAGGGATCAATTTGAGACATCTTCACTCCTTTGGGCAAATAATGCAGTCCATCACCCTGTATAATCAAACTGTTTTCAATATGAAGATTTTCCATATTTTGCATGTTTTCCATTGAATATGGAGGCCAAGAGACACAACCATCATAAGTTGGATACTCATAATGCAGCTTAGGATTCAATCTATCAGAAGAGATTGGAGAATCCAATGCACTTCTATTATCGACCAAATGCCTCCTTGATCCTGAAAAGCTTGGGCCAGTGAAAGAGCCACGCCTAGAAGAGAAATCACACACAGTCTGAGCTTCCCCACCAAAAAACCCTCTACCCAAGTTACTGCTTCTAAAGGGTTCAGTACAGAGACTATCATAAGAAGGCACCAAAGCATCTGGTCGGTAAGAATCAAATAAACCACCATTGACTGAAAGCTGGTCTTCTGAGGCCCATACAGAGCAACGCGAAGCTCCAAGATCCATATCAGGAGAATGCCTCCTATCAACACTATCAGCATTGCTATAACTAGTCTTAAACATCGATGAATTGAAACTGGTTTTCCCTAATGCTGATGCATTCATTGGTTTGCTTCCAATTCTCATTTTTTGAAAGCCATCAAGCAACCTATGCTCATCCATCATCTGCTCTTCACCGGCAGAGGATGAACTGCCGGAAAGGGAGCTCGATGAGACCACTGGGCCCAAGGGTGGTGACAAAGCCGGATGAGCACGACCATTGCCATTAGCTTCACCACGGCGATATATATATTGATGAGATTCGACAAACCTTTTCCATAAGGATGAATTATCGAAGTTAGAGGCACCAAAAACCTCATCGCCAACCAATCCATCATGCATGTAATGCTTGTCAATGGCATCAGGGATGTCATCCAAGAGGCTTTCCATCTGCCCTCCTCCTGCTTCTCAAATTTTGTGGTTTCCTCCCAGAAATCACCACAGAAACCCCACAAAACCCACAAAACCCTCAAAAAAGATCCAGAACTCAAGTAAATTAATCAGGATATCAAAACAGAGATCACAAAAAAAGGCTTTATATTGTTCTTCTTCATTCCTCCACAAAAAAAAAATCCCAGAAAAAGAGGAAAACAACACGGGAAACAAACCGTATCGGAGATCAGGACGACACCAAATCAACAATAACAAGATAACAGACATAGAATCAATACTTCGCCATTGTTTTCATCCCTAAATCCTTCATTTCTAACTGAAAAAATAATCAAAAACCCCCAGAAAAACAGAAAACAAACCACATGAAACACGAAATCAAAGATTGAAACAACCCATCCTTTGTAACGAAATCAATCAACAAGGGATCAGGAACAACAAATCGTTGTGGCATTGACGTTTCAACCGCGAACCAATGAAGGCCATGAGGAGAAATTGAGAGAGAGAGAGAGAGAGAGAGAGAGAGAGAGAAAAGTAGCGCAAGAAGGAAGAGTGAGGTGAGAGAATTTATATGGACGTTTCGTTCGTGGGGCTTGATTTTATGGGTTTTATTAGGGTGAATTTAAATTTTTTTAAATATTTAATCGGGAGATATCTTGGCTACCCGGTAAAATTACCGTAAAATATCTCCCTAGACTCTTGCTGCTGAGGGACACGACACTTTTGGGAAGGGTTAAGGAAATTATTTTCTAAATTATAAATATTGAATTAAATTTAGTTACACTAGAGAAAAAGAAATATATATATTTAGGAAGAAGCGATGAGATGTAAAGGAACTCAAACTAGCACAAGGCTTTGGCCCACTAGACCAGGCTATTGAATAGGGTGTCTTTAGACTGGGCTCAACCAAATTAGCACATTTTTTAAAAAAATCAAGGGAAACAATTAAACCTAACAATGATAGTAACCAACTCACAGCTAGAAAGTACACACCATTTCTAGTCAAATTACAGTCCAAAGGTCGCAATAGTTAAGATCAAAGCCCTTTTCATCACACAAACAACACATCACAACACAACATACTGATCTTCCTGTTCTACATTTCAAATAAATATCCATTTGTTTTTCCAACAACACATTGAAAAACATAGATGGTTAGAAGAATTAAATCAGTGCAATGCTGCTTTCGCCGCCGGGCGGCTTGCGAACACCGCCAAAATAATCTTTAGACTCGACTTTTCCATCTGCGAAAATGTTACTGCCAGTCATCTCCCTTAGCTTTGCATTGCTGAGGGGTTTTTCAGCTGACCCTGGTGGTACATCTTCTTTGAAGATGTCATTACCAGAGAGCTCTGCTACTTTCTGATTGTAGATTTTCTTTGCGGTCTTGACCGGAGTTTCCTCACTGAATATCATACTGCTAGGACCTCCGGCAGGCTGCAAGTGCACAATTATCAACTATTCAGAAATCCACAACTGAAGACCCCAACTCAAGAATTAAGCACTGTGCTAAGATAGAAGGCTTGAGGAATCAGGGGAGTTGAAATATTGACATCATGTTGAAATTCTAGAGGCATCTCCATATGTCAGAAAGAGGAAAGATGAAAATGATAAGCATTAAGGGAAGATTACTGTCTAAACTTAGAAGAGTGTAGAATAAAGATGATAATTAGGCAGAGATCCATTCTTGACTTGAATTTCCTCTCTAAATATTATACTGATAGTATCTCCAACAGGCTGCAAGAGTTTTGCTACTATCAATAGAAGGTGCTGACAAAGCATTAAGGCAGCATCCTAAGATGCACTACTTCAAGGAATCAGGATAGGTGAAATATTGCCATCATGTTGAAAATTTTAAGAGGCATCTCAATATGGTAGACAGAGGAAAGCCGAAAGTGGAAAGCGTAGCCAAAAAAAAAAAGTAATAGCAGGTTTCTGTTTGATTATTGACCAGAGCAGAATATAGGTAACAACCAGAAAGAAAAGGCATTCTAAAATGAACAAACGCATTACTGAAAGTTTGTGCATTAGAAAACAAAAACTTTATGCTTTAGGATGAGAAAGGGAAATTTTTAATACTTAAGTAACTTTGTGTAAGCTACAATAAAGATGAGCAGTACATGAATCACATCAACACAAAATCTGCTGTCATATGTTGAATCTCATGAGTGGTGTTCCAAGTCAAGCTACAATAATATTTTCATATAAGCTCCTCAATATGATTCTATATCCATATGAAAGAGAAAATGCAACCAGCAGCACACGTAACAGTCCATTGGCAATCAGTATAGTTCAACACAAAGAAATACAAGAAACCACATAGACAGTATTTACACCCATTCCACAAACAAACAATAGATCAACTGAAAAGAGCGAGTCATATGAAAAATCATTATACTTAGCAACGAGGTTTTTTTTTCTTATTTACTAATAATATTAAACAGATGAAAGAAAGTACAACCTACGCAATTTATAGATTGAGCTATGGAACCATAAATCTAATTCTCCCAGTCTAGAATCTCCATTCCAGAACTGTACGTGAAATTTACATTTCATACCGCTCCACCCTTTAGTGCCTAGTACTAAGTAATCCTTGCAATCCAAAATTCAAAGGTTCCCCTTGACCATGCTTAACTAATGCTGTTCTGGAACTAGCATATCGATTCCCAAGCAAGTTTCTAGTAGGACATCAGAATGAATGCACGCAACGCAAGAGAAAGATGATCAACAGCAGAAAAAAGTGTACTCACATTAGAGACTTTTACAGAAGTATGTATGCTCCGTGGCAGAGGTTCTCCAATTTCCTTCTCCTTCTCCAAATTACGAGCAGCCAACGGTCTGGCAGGAATATCAGGTGGGGGACCAAAGATATCATGCCCGCTGAGCTCTTTGCACTTTGCATCAGATATTTGCTTCTTACTTTTGGCATCTGATTCCCTATCAAAAGTCCCACTTAGTTCTCTCTGCTTTGCTACCTCAGCCAGAGAAGTTGGCTTCTTGGGTGAAACACTCTCATCAGCACTGAATGAGATCTGACTCATTGCATTAATTGTTTGCTGGATCACAAAATAAAAGTGTCTTGAGAACCAAATTAAAAAAGTATAAAGAATCCTAAAGATTTATGCCATGGAGTTAAAATTATGATCACAACTACTAAAAGCCTAAAGCATTGAACTAATTTATGAGAACAACACACGAAGTACATTCCAGACCTTCAAGATTTAAAACCTAAAAGTATTGAACAATTTATGACAACAACACATGAAGTACATTCCAGACCTTCAAGCTTGTGTCAATTCTAATATTTCAAGCTGCTGAGACACGGTGACTGTTAATTGCTGCGTGACCTTTACAAGTAGCAATGCAGAAAATAGTGATTGCTACTAATACTTGTGTGAAAATGGTCATGAACTGTGATTCTATCAACATTTTACCAAAATTTTCAACTTGATCATAACTATATAAAAAACAGTAGCTCAAACATACTAGATCGCTTGGGACTCTGAGATCAGCAAATCATCAGATGTAGTATAAATTTAACCTAACTTCAGGTCCCCAACAACAAGGCAAAGAATACCTGACAAATTCGAACACTTGTTTTATTGTTTGGAGTTGAAAAGTTGCCCCCAGATTCTGCTGTACCATTTTCATCATCACCAACAAATATACCACTGCCAGTCATTTCCTTTAACTTCGAACCTGAGCAAGGTTTCCTGCAATTTACATAGTATGACATCGGAATAGTAAGAAATAAAATTTACAAGAGCCGATCAGTGAAAGCAATAAAAACAACAATCTATATGTTCCATTTTGAATTTTTGGGGAAACTAGAAATTACATTTCCAAAATTACAAGTAAATCATCTGTCAACGGCAGCGCATCTAATTAATATACATAACATAATCTAAAAACTACATTAACATTCCAAAGCCGATAACCAGAAGATAATATTAAAACAATTGAAAAACTAAAGCAAACTTGGCATCATACATGCAATCAGTAGCAATAAATAGATGGAGACTACAACTTACAAACAGCTAAGCACACAATATAGAGAGATAATATTCACAAATTGTCTTACGCTAGAAGCTTGGGCACTCACTATCAGAACATCGGCTCATATGGACCAAAATCAAGTAATCCCCCACAAAATCAGCATTCCAAGCAAATGCATCAAACTAAAACCCTAGATCAGCCCGATCCAAGCCAAAACATACTAAAAATAATAATAATAATAATAATAATTAAAAATACTTCACTCACACAAACATCAAAACACAAACCGATCCACAAAAAGATCAAAACAGAACAAAAATATTCCCAGATCTGCACCTCTTAAGCAAGCTAGCAGCCTCCTCCTCAGTCACCTGACCTCCAAACAGCACCTTCGCCACCGCTGCCGGCTGCTAAAGTTTCACCAAAGCCAATCGAAACCCAAGTCATTCTCCATCCGAAAAAGAAACAGGCCCGGCATTGGGCGCAAATAGTACCTGGTGAGGTCGCGGCGCTGGTACCGCCGGCGGATCCGGCGGTGGGGTCTCCGACCAGGTGAGCAGATCTGCCGTCGACCGAGGATTCCTCTTCTCCGGCGCCATTGTCCCTCTCTCTCCCTCTCTCTCCCTCTCTCGCGCTTTGAGTGTGGGCTTCGGTTTTGCTTTGCTTGGGGAGTAGAAAAAGAAAGCAGCTCACAGAGAAGCGCGTGATGATCTCCATCTTTTTTTTATTATTTTAATATTATTTTGGAACCCAAGCATTCCTTGCTCTTCTTTGATGACGTGGCATCATCGTCTGATTACGATCACCACCTTTGTTGTTATCTCCTCGGCTCATATTTTTGAAAGGGAAATTAAAAACAAATTCATTTTTAAAATAGGTTGTTTTCTCCTGCTACCAAAAAAAGAAAAAATTATCAATGATGTAATTTTTTTTTTACAAAAGCATAATCATTAATTTATTTATAAATGAAACATATTTTGGAAAAATTAATAGACTTAAAAAATGTACATGTTTTTATGTCATATAAACCAGTTTTTAAATAAATAATTCTTTTTTTTTGTTAAAGGGAGAAATCAATTTAAGAACAAAAAAACTTATATCCTTATTTTGCAAATTTCTGATACAACAAAACTTTTTTTTGAAATTTTATCCTAATAAAAAAATTAAATAAATTGGTTTTTTTTATTTCTTCGCTATAAAAGAAAATGAGAGTTAAAACCACTAATGCTCACTAAAAATATCTAAATTTATCATATAAAACTTTGACATGAGTAAATTTGTATAATTTAAAATTTATCATAAATAAATTTATAAAATTTAAATATTATAATCTTGCTTCATAGATTTATTATTTATAATCTTAATTTCTAAGTTATATTATGACACTCTTCTCCCATTGTATTATATTTTAATATTTTTACTCTTTTTTTTTTGACAAATAAAGGATAATTACATTTCATTTAAGGGGGTTTTATTTAAAAAAAATAGTGAGAAAGTCATTGAAGTAGACTGACTTTTCTCATTTTAAATATTCATTTATTTTGAAATGAGAGAAGTGAAATTTTATATAAATTTATCAAAAAAATTTTGCTTTATTATATAAGATGAATATCAAAATTATTAGAATTGATATTAATTTACAATCACTAATAAAGTATTGTTTATTGTGTTTTTTTCACTTTGAATCATTTTATATAAATTAAATATCGAAAAAGTGCACGCATGTACTAATAGGCAAAGAGACAGTTAGTTTAGATTTTTATTAAAATAATAAATATATAAAATAGAAATTAAGAATTTTGGTATCCCAAGTGAATTATTTAAATTTATGTGCATTCATAGCATAGAAACAAGGAAACATGGGGTGCGGTGAAAGCACCGTAGGGTGAGTATAACATGGAATCACTGGATGGTTGGGGCGCACTGAGATTTTGAGAGTTTTGAAATGAGGTCCAAGTAACGCCGTTAGTTACTCCGTAACGGCTGAAAACAAAATTAATTTTGAAACTTCGTTGAATTAAAAACGGCCTCATTTAAAAGTTCAATGGTAATTTATTTATGGGAATTTTTTTTAAAAAGAACTGACATTAAATGAGGTTCATTTTAGTATAAAAGTGGAAGCAAGGTGGGGAAAGGGTCATTTCTTTGTCGCAGAAAGTGGTGAAAATTGTTAAAAGTAATATAACTTCCATTATTTTTTGTGTTTCTTTTAGATAGAATCCCCAAAATAGACCCTCTATTTTTCCAAACCAGTCTTTTTAGTCTTTCTAATATAATTTGAGCCTTTTTACTCCTTTTATTTTTTAAATTGAGAATATTGAGTTCTAACGGGTTAAATTTGCCGTTAAATGATGCTGATGTGGCTTTATAAATTAAAAAATATTTTAAAAATATTTTAAAATTAATTTACAAATAAAAAAACTAAACGGGTTCGGATCGGCCAATGATAGCGGATCCAAACCCGTTTAGACTTCATCTCGAAATCCTCCGTACCCGTTTAGTTTTTTTATTTGTAAATTAATTTTAAAATATTTTTAAAATATTTTTTAATTTATAAAGCTACATCAGCATCATTTAACGGAAAATTTAACCCCTTAGCATAAGGGACTCAATGTTCCCAATTTAAAAAATAAAAGGAGTAAAAATGCTCAAATTATATTAGAGGGACTAAAATGGCCGGTTTGAAAAAATAGAGGGTCTATTTTGGGGATTCTACCTTTCTTTTACATAAACTTAGATAGTGTTTGTTTGGAGGGTTTTGGAATTATATGTAACTTGAGTTTATGAGTTTTTTAAAAAATCCAATGTTTGTTTCACATGATTTTAAAAACAAAATCCCCTATCTTTTTGCTCCCTCACATGTGATACATGTGACTAAGGAAAAAACAAATATTATTAAACATTTATGAATAGTAAAAACTTTATAAATTTTAATAATAAATTTCATAATTTATTTAATAATAAAAAATATAAATAACTTATTAAAATGAGATGAAAATATTAGAAACACAGTTTTTTAGGGTTAATAATTAAATTCAAAATTTTAAAATATAATAAAATTTTAATAAATTTATAATAAATTTAAATTTAATGGTTAAAGTAATTAATATGTAATTAAAATTATTAAAATAATATTAAATATTATAATACAGTATTTTCAGATACATCTAACCAAACACTATATTTGACTTCATTGAATTTTAAAATCCAGGTACTTCCAGTTACACTGTAATTAAAAATTCACTGCATTTAAAATTACATTCAATCAAACGCCACCTTATATAAAATGCTTATTTTTTTAATTCCGGTATTCATTGTAGTGTGTAGGTGGTGTTACGGTCTTTGGAAGTGGGAGATAATAAAGGACTCACTTCCTCTCTTTTTTTTCGGTGTAAAAAATACGAATGTAGATTTTAACTAAACTTCTAAAGTGGAGAAAGTGGATATAAAAGAATATGGAGGAAGACAATCTACTTCCTCCACATACATCGAAACAAACTAAGGTAATTTCATACCCTAAATATCTCTTCCGATCAATTTAATAGAATTCAACCATAATTATACAATTAGAGCCGGCAATGAATTTAATTTTATTTTTAGAATGAATTTTAAAATTTGAACTATTGTTGGGTTTAGCGTTTAAAATATAAACAATTTATTTAAACCATTGAATTTTATTTGTTTTTATTTTTTTCATTCTATAAAAACTCACAAAAATCTGATACACATCTTATTAGTTAATTTTTAATTTGAGAGAAAAATTATTGTAATTAATATGGAATAAAATAGTAAAAAATTTATTTGTAGAATTATTGAGCTAAAATGAATAAATTTGTTGTCTTTGTAAATCAAAATGAATATTTTTAATCTAGGAGAACAAAAATGAAGAACTGCTAAAAGATTAAAAATTACAAAATTATTATTTTATGCAAATTTATCTGTCACTGAATCTCAGATAAAGATGTTTTTGGAAATACTGATTATGCTGTGACAAAAGAATTGATAAACAATTTGATTTATCTAATAATAAGAATAAAATTTCATAAACAAAGCTATTTTTGAGTCATTTTTTAAAATATTTTTCAGTATTATTTGAGTTGAGATTTGAAAAGAAAAATTTTAATTTATGTATCTTGCTTTGTATAATATTCTTTACATAAAAATGATAAAAATATATTTTAATTTTTTCTATAAATTGATAAGCACTATTTTTGCTCAAAGTGTGAATAAGTGATATGTTCAAATTAATCTTAAATTAATTTTTTATTTTGCATGCGTCCAGATTTGAATTTATGTGTTTAGGACAAATACGAATATCTTATCTGATATTAACATATCAAAATAGTTGGCATAGATCTACCGAAGAAACAAAAACATAATTAGTAATTTTTATTTTTAAAAATAAATAATTTACAATAAAATAAATGTGGGTTATTCTTGTGAATATCAACTATTACTATCTATTCATGTTGATTTAGTACTGTTAGTAATAATATGAAATTTATATCATTGTTATTTGCTAAACTTGTTAATCATGATTTCACTTTCATTAAAATCCTGGCCACTAACTTAATCTCTACTAAGTTAGAACAGTGAAAAGTTATCTCTACTTTTTAATATAATTTACAACTTTTTAAGTTGATTTCTACTTTTTCTTATCAAATTAATTTTTTTCCTTTTTTTTAAAACTTAAAAAATAAAAAACAACACTCATTAAAACTTATAAGTACCATTGAATATTTAAATTTAAGCTAAAAAAAATCAATTAGTTTTGCATCAATTTCTGCCTTGCTTGGCATCTCTCCATAATCTTTTTTTAAATTAAAAAAATAAATTACCTATAAATTACATATTAGCACAAGAAGTAGCCTGTGCCTAATGTTTTTTTATCAAGAAGAACAAAACCCATAATATGCCCGCTAAACTAAGACAGAGGCGTGCGCATGCCTCGACTGCGGCATGTGAGGCCGCGCACACATGGGCGCTGGTACCACCCACAGTTCGTGCTCACAATTCTCAAACATGCACCCTCACCTCGAGAATTCAAACTCTCGCCACTTGCGAAGCGTCCTCACGGCGGACCCAAATGCCAATTGACCCAAAAGCTTGTGTCTAATGTTAAAAGACCAAAAAACACAAATGCATCATCGATGAGATTTTTTAACCAAATTTTCAACGTTTTCTGCTTTTCAAAGCCATTACTTTTGACTTTGTGAACATATAATATTCTTTTTATATCAATGCGCAAAACAAAAATCAAAATCTTTAGACATAAATAAATATCATAATGAATAAATCAAGACTGAATAAAAATAAATACTTGATTAAATTAAAGAAAAAAAAAAGAGAGTTTATCATATAAAAATTAGAAAATAACAAACAGATATAAACCAAAGAACTATGGTAGGAGAATAAGGACCTATGGTAAATATCAGTATTAAAAAAATAAATAAATAAATAAATAAATAAACAAACTGATAAATAATAGTGGTATTAAAAAATAATATTGATTGTAAAAAACCACCAATATAAAAAAAGAGTTGTATTTCATTTATCTGTCAACCCAAAGTTGAAAGTTCAATCTTGTTACTTATACACAATAATAATAATAATAATAATAATTACATAAATAGCAGTCACAAGACGCTTGAAACAAATCAAATTGAGAGAAGAAATTGTCTGATATCTGAGAGAGAGAGAGAGATTTATAATAAAATTGGAGGACTAGAGGCGGATGGAGTGGGCATGATAAGTTGCTGTGATGTAGTTGGAGACAAACAATGGGACCGAACCATGCTTCTTGTCCACATGATTCCATATATTTTGGTCCCATTCTTGTTGTGAAAAGTAGGACCATGAAGAGAAACATTGGAGGCTTGTCAACCACCCTACACACAAATATTTTATTTTTATATATATAGGCACCTATCATCTTCTCAAAATTTAAAATTTAAAATTTAAAAATTAAAAATATTTATAATAACCGTATGTTATAATTCATTTAAATATAATATAATAAGAACAAACAGTATTTAACAATATAAAATAATAAATAATATTTATATAAATAATATCTATTTGATCATAATTTAACGATATATTTTAATTTATTACCATATGTGGGTATATAAAGATTTTTTTAATTTATATATATATATTTTTTTTTTCGTTTTTTCTTTTATTTTTTTAAATTTTTTTAATTTCATTTTGACAGGTGCTAATTTTTTTTTCTTTTTCATTTTGTTTGTCACGCGGTTTTGTATTTACTCCCGTATCGCCTTTGATTTAACTTAGAAATTTAACATTTATATATATTGGTATAAGATTTTGTTCATCTATGACTAATATTGTTAGGTTACGAATTTTAATATACTTCTTACAAATGTGATATTTTTATAAACATTAAAAAGCAAAAACAAAATATAAAGTATATATATTTGACAAAATATAAAGTTTATAAATGAAAAAAAAAAAAGACTAAAATTCAGTTTTTTTTAATGTGCATGATTTACTTTTATAAATGAATAATAAATATAAAAAGCAGAAGATCACAACTCATGAGAGTATAATCAAAATACACAAACAATCAAATCATTCACAATTAATTAATTAATGTTCACAGACAAAAGACCAAATGAAATGAAACTAATTAATTACAAACAACTATATCATCCCAAGTTCATAAATTTTCAAACAAACATTTCATTTTTTGTTTCTTCAAAAGAAAAATGAAAAAAAAAAAAAAAAAAAAGCTAAACGTACAATTCCCCATGATCTCAGCCACCAATCACTCCGGCATAAACATATCTATAAAGTGAACTATTTATAAGATCTCCATAATATAAAACACTAAGCTACAGAGATGTATATATATTGAAAGAAACCAAAGAAAGTGATGCAAATACAAAGCCCCTCACAGTAGTAATATTAGAACCAAAGAAATATAAAATTCATCATCATCATCATCATCATCATCATCTTCTTTCTTGTTGTTGTTTTCATTTAATCATCAGAAGAAAGAACCCAAGAATCTATTCCACTACCACCTCTCTCTTCAGTCTGATGATGCTGATCACTTTGGCCACCTTTCCCACGCCAATCAAAATCCAATGGCCGTGAGCTCAACTGAGCAGGGGCTGAAATATTTGCATGCTGGTGATCTTGCATGGATTGGAATGCCAGGATAGGGTTTTGTGATTGCATGTTAAGCCCAAGACAAGTGTTTGTACTACTAGTGGCAATACTGTTTGAACATGTTGCATTTGTTGCACTAGTGTTTACATTACCAGTACTATGAATTGAAGCTAATGAACTAATAACATCAACAGCAGCAGGAGGAGGAGGAGGAGTTAAATGAGAGGAAGAGTGAACTACCTTTTGAGCAAATGGCCTTAAAAGATAAGGAGGGACAGAGTGGAGGAGATCAAAGCGAGGAGGAGGGAGAGTGCTGTAAGGCATGAAAGAAGCCGTGGGGATTCCGGTGAACTCTTGAACCATTGCACGGAAGTTGGTGGTGTCGGTGGTGAGGACAGTCGTCGGAGCACGTCTCGAAGCTCTCGTTCTCTTCTTCGAAGTCTTCGGCCGAGAGGCAGAAGAGAGTCCCGGATGCTGTAGAGAAGATGATGATGATCTTTGACTAGCAGTGCTTGTTGGAGGCCTTGAAGAACTTATGTTGATAAAATCCATATGATCATGGTGATGATGATTATGACTATGATTATGATCAGGTAAAGGAGAGGGGAAGGAGGAGTCTAAGTAGGTTGGAAAGGGATCAAAGAAGGAAGAAGAAGGGGGAGGAGGAGGAGGTGGTGGAGGAGGAGGAGAGGGTTGGAGACAAGAGTTGAAGAAGTTGGAGAGTGAATTAGGTTTGGAAGAGACATAGTCTTCTTCACAACCACTTGAGGATTGGAGACTTCCACTGTTGCATGAGTGATCCATGAAGATTACTATATATATATATATATATAGATATATAGTTTTTAAAGTTTGAAGAAGAAGAAAAGCATGATATGAACAAGGAGGAGAAAAAGAGAGAAGAGAGAAGAAGGAAGGGGGGAAGAAGAAGAAGAGGGTTGTTGCTTTGTAGGTTCTAAGAGGAAAAGGGTGGGCGGCTTAGGGTCATGTTTCCACTCAAAAGATCCTCACAAAGAGGTGAGAAGAGAAATGGGAGTGGGGTCATTGGGTGGAGATGGGTGGTGGTGGCCAAAGACAGGGAGAGAGAGAGGAAAAGGAGAAGGGGATGGAAGGGTCAAAGATTTTATTTTATTTTATTTTATTTTATTTATTTATTTTATTAATATTGAGTAATTAAAGTTAATTAAGTGATTAGTTGATTTGAGGGAGAAGAAATGGGAAGAGGGAAAGAATGTCTAGAGAGGTAAAGGTGAAAATCTTTGGTTGTTTAGGGTTGAAGAGTAGGAGTGGAAAGTTAAGTGGGAGTTGAAGATTTACTTTTCTTTTAAATTTTAAGGTGGTGGAGATTTGTCTAGAAGAAATATATATATATATATATATATATATAAGGGAATGAATAACGGTGATTTTTTTTTTTTTGCATAAATTGATTAGTAAAAAATTAGTAGAAAAGAAAAATTGACAAGATAAATTAAGGACAAGATGTTTGTGATTTGAGTTGAAATTTTTAGTTAATATAGATTAATATTGATAAATGAAGTAATTAAAGAAAATGATTTAAAGAGGGAATGGTGATGAAATTTTTTCATAAGTTGACTCATAAAAAAAAGAAAAAAAGAAAATATGAGCAATATTACAAGACTAGTTTTTAATTTAGAATTTTTTTTTTTATTTCAAGTTTATTATATTAAATATGTATTTTCAAATAAAAGCAATATTACAAGATGTGATTATATATATTTTTTAAAAAATTATAATTAACAAGCTTTAATCCACTAATAAAACAAAGTTTATAACCCATGTTTTCTTGTGGCTTTTAGGGTTTCATCTCACACACAAAGTGTTGGTGGGTTTGTTTGGTTGAACAAAAGCCATTGAACAAGTCTCACTTGATCTCTAAAATTAATAATCACATTTGTTTTGTTTTTCTTTTTTCATAATCACTTGATTAATGCCTTAAATTAAGGGAGAATTACATAGTGTGATGTTTCAATAGGTGAGTACTCTCTATGCTCTCTCTAGCTAGCAATATGGAAGGTTGGGTTGGTTGAACCATGCACTAAGTTTGGTGTAACAATTAACAACATGACCTACAATAATTTATGGCATACTTACAACTAAAGCAACTGTCCAAGTCCATACCATGGGCTTTAACATTGATCATAATAATTGATGTAAACTTTGTACTGTTGAATGACCATATGAGGGATCATTAATAATTAAATGTTAATGGTTTTATTAAAATGGTCAAATACCCGAGAGAGTCCTTCTATTTTTCTCTCTTTACACTTTTAGTCTTTCTTCTTTAATTTGTCCCAATGGAGTTAATCTACTTTCTGGATTGATGCAATCAAGTCCAACTTCCAAATGGTGTTAATCTTACCATTTTCTTCAGATGACGTGGCACCACCGTGGCACCTACGTGGCTTTAAGTTATCTAGATAAATATTTATCGCGTCGGATCTTACCCTACACTCGGATCCACCCGACATGATCATAAGCCCTTCCCACCACCACTCCACCACCACCATAGCCTCCATATTCTTCTCTAAGCACACAGTATTGTCTGCAAAGCAGAAGGCCAGTCGCTTCCATTTGCATAGCCCCAACAGCTCCAAGAGTAAGAAGCTCAATGATTTCAGGCGCACATTTCCCTGGCTGAGCCGCCACCCAACAGCATCAAGCGTTGCACCTTCAACATCTTCAAAGATGTGTATATAAATATAAATACATCCCTTCAGGAAAACATCAATCTAGTACCACTGTCAAGTCTTTCCCCACTTTATAATTCAAAGCATCATCAAAACAAAACTTTAACGTCTTGTTTGGTTATAAAATAAAAGAATATGGCATAATTTTATTATGTAGGAAATGTAAGTGATGGTGGAGTGGTGGTGGGAAGGGGAGATGACCATGTCGAGTGAATCCGAGTGTAGGGTAAGATCTGACCCGATAAACATTTATCATGACAACTTAAAGCCACGTAGGTGCCACAGTGATGCCACGTCTTTTTAAGAAAACGACAAGATTAACACCGTTTAGGCGTCAGACTTTATTGCATCAATTCAAAAAATAGAGGGACTCTATTGGAACAAATTAAAGAAAGAGGACTAAAAGTGTAGAGAGAGAAAAGTAGAGGGACTACCCTGGGTATTTTACCTATTAAAATCCCAAAGCCAAACTAAGTTTCATAATGAAGTCTCTAATTTATCTAATCAAATTCTAGATTTTAATTAATTTTCTTAGTAAATATCTATATGGGATATTAAAAGAGAAACATATAAAGAAATTAAATAGATTTTTATTTATAATAAAAAGGTGAAAGTTAAATTAGTTTTAGGAAAATATGCAAATTAAATTAAGGCTCATTAATAATTAAACGTTAATAGTTTATTAAAATCCCAAAGCCAAATTAAATTTCATAGTGAAGTCTCTAATTTATCTAATCAAAATTTAAAATTTAATTAATTTTCTTAGTAAATATCTATATGGGATATTAAAAGAGAAACATATAAAGAAATTAAATAGCTTTTTATATATAATAAAAAGGTGAACGTTAAATTAGTTTTGGGAAAAAATGCAAAGTAAAGGATCATTAATAATTAAATGCGAACGGTTTTATTAAAATCCCATAGCCAAATTAAGTTTCATAATGAAGTCTCTAATTTATCTAATCAAATTCTAAAATTTAATTAATTTTATTAATTAATATCTATATGGGATATTAAAAGAGAAACATATAAAGAAATTGAATAGCTTTCCATTTATAATAAAATGGCGAACGTTAAATTAGTTTTGGAAAAAAAAATGCAACAGATTGGCTAATAAAAAGGACCATAAAGAGACAAATATGAATTTTAAAGAAATAGTTAAGAGAAGATATGGAATTAATCTTAATCAAAATAAATTAAAAAAAAAATAAAATATTATTATCTTTGATTTTAAAAAAATTGGCTGAAAAGAAATATGTGGAATTGGTTAAGCATTCAATAGAAAAATAAAATTTCAATTTATTATAAACAAATAATTATTATAATTATGATGACAAAGTTTTAAAAAATAAAAAGACTTCAAATTTATGAGGCCTTTAAAATTCAAAGGCTTAGAGCCATTGCTTCAGTGTCTCACCCTTGATCCACCCTCACAATATCAACAAAGATTTTTTTTTTTTTTAAATCTTTATATATGTGAGTGATTATGATTTTAATCAAACCTTTTGCATCATTGATACTTATTATTATTAGTAGTTCTTTTTCTTCCATTTTTTTAATCTCATTGTTAATATATATTTAATTACCAAGGACTAAAGAGTGAGAAGTGAGAGAGTAAAGTTAGTTTATTTTTTTTAATAAAATTTGAAAAACAAAACAAAGAGATTGCAAATAATACGTTAATCAAAGTAGAAATTTCCATCATATAGAATGTGGAAATTAATGATAGGAAGTGGAACAAAGTAAAAAAAAAAACATAGAAGTATAAACATTATCATGGAGTCATGTGCTTGAACATATAATAATAAGAATTTTAAGCTAATAGCGTGTCAACATGGGCGTTTGAACATATGGAGTTTTTCTTTTTCTTTTTTTCTTTTTTTCTTTTTTTTAATTTGCTTGTTTTTGTCATGAAATTTTTTGAAAATTTTAAAAAAGATTACGAGTGACATACTCATCAAAGTAGAAAGTCTCTTTACATAAAATGCGAAAATGATAGAGGTTTAAAAAGTAAATAAATAAGATTATAATTTTTCTCAGTAGATGAATTTGTGCACAAAAAAAAAGAAGAGAAAATGACAAAATTATTTATTTTGCTGTGAAGTTTAAATTAACATGGCATGGCATTGAAATTTTATTATTTTGTCACTTTTGTTTTTTTTATTGTCAATTAAATAAAATATGATAGATTAACATCGAAGTATTGAAAGTAGAATGAAATAAAATATATAATAAATTAGGACAGAATTCATCACCCAAATATAAGCAAAAATTATGAAGCTTTTAGAATAAGATTATGTTGATATTATTTAAAATTCAAATATAGTAACCCTAACCCTAGCTAAAATATTTCAAAGTGTCACACTTGAAGCCTGTTACTATCAAAAAGCAATTGGGTTTAGTCAAGTAATGGACTTTCCATGGCCATCAAATGAATTATGAGATCAGGTTTGGGTCCCTGTCCAATATTATGCCCCTTGTTTGACTGTTATTTCTTGGTGGTAGGTCAATAATATATATCATCTCTCTATCATACTAACCAATTGTAGAAATTATAAATATATATATTCATTAAATGAAATGACTACTTTACAAATGAGCAAGATTAATATTAATTAAAAAAATAATAAAAAACAAATCAATTGAAAAAATAAAATTTGATTTATTTCTCTAATATCAATGAACAAAAACATAGCCGATGTGGGAATAACCGAACAATGTTATGAGGACCTGTTTTAAGCTTTTCTAAATTTATTAATTAAGAGTCTGATTGTATTGTGATGAATTTAAATTTAAATTTAAATTTATATTATGTTTCATTTATTTTACTAATTTCAAAGCTCATAAACCTCCTTATTATATATCTATTTTTTTAATGGGGGTTATTCATGTAATTTCCTTAATCTCTAGCTTGGGTTATATTATTGTTGTACCAAGTGCTTTTCTAACATTAGATTTGGAAAAGTTGTATAGATGGAAAAATTCATCTTATCTATTTCATGTCTCTAGAAGCACTTACCTGATACGTATCAACTGGACAACTTCTGACATTCTTACCAAATAAGAAAAAAATAATTCCACAAGTACTAAGTTTATAAAATAATAATGGTTATTTTTAACCAGAAAAATAGATAAAAACACTAATCTTATTGTGAATTATTTTTTTCATAGTCGGACATTAACTTGGACAATTTGAAGTCTTTACATGCACAGTAGATGACGCACTTTATCTTCCACTATTTTCTAGAGGTTCGAGAACACCTCTTTGTTAAGCCTTTCTCTTCTGAATTCTAATCTTAGACTACACAATTATGGAGAGCGTTAATAGTGTTAATATATAACAGACTCAGAATTAGTCTCACATCGGCTACTTGAGAGTGTTGCTATGTGCATATAAAGAGTGGGCAACCTTCCCTCCTAGGCCGGTCTTTTGGGGTCCGCTCTCCCCACCTCCCTGTGTGTTACATTTGGTGCTTTCGTTGAGATCTGGTGGGCCTGGGCTGGGGCCCAGGAGAGAGCTGGCTGGCTTCGCGCTGGGGTTCTCTGGACTCTACATAAGGTCTGTGCATGGAGCCCACAGATAAGTCGGGTGGTCCGAGCCAACGAGAGCGTTGGTCTCCCGATCGGGTTGGCAATGTAACAGACTCAAAATTAGTAGTCCCACATCGGCTACTTGAGAGGGTTGCCATGTGCATATAAAAAGTGGGCAACTTTTTCTTCTAGGCCGGTCTCTTGGGGTGAGCTTCTGAATCATTACTACTAATGTTGATAAAGAGTTGGTTCAACTAACAATCTCTTGGTCTGTTGGCACTCACGGTTTTCTGTTTTGTGGGTAACAAGAGAATTGAATTCCTATAAACATAAAATGAGGGTGCATAGTATAATTATAAAAACTCGTATGCTCCACAAGAAATGTAACACTCATTGCTCGATGATCATGTGGAATGACGTGGATTATGCACTTCTGTAATAAAAAAAAAATAGCTTCAATGTGAATAAATAGACAACCGCGAACTTTAGCAGAGAAGGTGGATGCACAATTTCTAACCAAGTTGCCCTTTGGAAGCTGTGTGAGTGTGTGTGTGTGTCTATATGTGTTTAAAAAAAAAATGTAAATACACTTTGCGAAATATAAATATTTGTGTATATCTTCATGTGATCAAAGTTACCTGAAAATTCAGTTGATTTTTGGCCAACTAGAATACGTTTATATATTTATACAGAAATAAGTATCATACTACTAAACAAACAAGCAAACATATTATGGGGGTGCTTGGATGAGTTTTTTTTTTAAACCCAAAAGTGCTTTTTTATAAGTTAAGCACTTCTGGGTTTTAAAAAATATATTTGTTTGGGCTTTTGAGCAGAAGCAGAAGACGTGAAAAAAACTAAAATTCAGTTTTTTTCATGAGGTGCTTCTAGAAAAACACTTCTGAGAAGCTATTTCAGATAAAAGCACTAAACTTACTTTGAAAACACTCAAAACTTAAAAAAAACACTTTTTAAAAACCCATCCAAACAAAGCCTATATATATAGTTGAAAATCTTGTGGAGTTTAATCCTCCAACTAATGAGCTTGTGTAAAAAAAAAAAAAACCCTCTTCATTGATATGCTCACCAAAGGGAAGAAATAAGGCCTTCTGTACAGGTTGTCAATAGAAGTACATACTCTACATGCAGCAGAGTCATAATAAAGCACTGAAAGGAGCAGATGCATAATAATAGCAAACAGGGAGTGCACCTTACTGGAATTTACACCGTCCACTTGCTCTTCTTCATCTGTGAATGAAGGACCTTCTAGTGGTGTACACTTTCAAGAAACCAGCACAACAGACCTGCCTGGTGACGTAGATTCAATGTCTTCATTCCTCCATCTTATTTTCAAAGCTATCAATGTTTAATGCTGGAGTGTTCCCCGTATCACCGTCTTCGGTCATAGCATTCCCAGTGTCATCGTTTTCAGCCAAAGCATTCCCGGTATCACCGTTTTCGGATGTAGTGTTCTCACCATTTGCAAGGGGCATACCAACATCCTCATCACATATGTGATCACGCTTGGATGGTGACATGCTGGGTTTTTCAGTCTCAGGATCTTGCTCTGAGAACTCGGTATAGTAATGACTCATGGCTTGGGCCTGACAAGATAACAGACGGGTATTATGATATCTGCAAGTCTTTTGTATAGGATGGTGCAGTTGAGGACTTTCTTAATAAACTCAAGAGTCAAAAAGTAATACCTGATAGAGTTGGTGCATTTTGAACACAACAAGGTCCTCCATATCCTGGATGCCTTCTACAAAATGCACTCTTCCTGTTTCTCCAACAGGACGGTCTGTAAATGGAGTGGTTTCATCTAAATTTAAACCAAGACGATCTGGCCTCTGAAGCAGAAGTTGAAATGTGGGTTGCAACTCAAAGCACTGCTCAAAAAGTGAGCGGCGGCAAAAGATGTACAGACCCAATCGGGCTCGAGACATAGCAACAACCAATCTTCTAACATCACGAAGATGCCCAACAAATCGGGTTCGGACAAGGGACAGCAGAATGAAATCGTTCTGTTGACCTTGAAATTTGTCAACTGTAGTTATCTGATGAGGAAGACGAGTTCAAAAAGTTAAAAAAGATCGGGTGAAAACAACAAATCAAATGAAGAAAATAAAGTTAGAGGAAAAGGAATTGCAATTGGTAGCAAGACCATAACTTCAGCATTATCTGAAATACTTGCCTTACTGGGTGGGCTGATTCCACATGAGGCGCATCGTCTACTGACAACATCACGAATCAGAAGCTTCTGACCATTGTAGGTGGTCAATATGGAAATTTTACTCGCCGGGTACCCTAGTAACTGCATATATATGTAAACACTAACTATATATTCAGCCTCACCTTCGTTTTGATAGAACCAAGGAGAAGGAGCAGTTTCACCCTTCCCATGGTAATCAGGAACATCTATCAGCTGATATTCATAAGAGAATCCAGAATTAGCGTTACGAAAGACATCTTGCTCACGAACATACGGTAGGTCACCAAGGTCTCTGTATCTCCAGTTGTACAGTTTAGCTATATCTGGCCGAGCTCTACCTTGGGCATTCAGCTCAATATAAGGAATACCAAGACGAACAAACCTGGTGAACAGACTTTGATCCATATGACTATACTTCTGAAAAGCCATGTTTTTCACAACCGGAGGCAACTGATGATGATCACCAATCAAAATGCAGCGTTTAAGACGAGCATAACCATCTTCCTGCCTTTGAAGTAACATCGGTATGAATGTCTCTATCTCCAATATCTGTGCACTTTCTTCCATAAGCAAGTTGTCATACTTGAACCCTAACTGGAGGAAATCCTTCCTCTTCAATGCTGCATGAGTACAGGTCATCGCCACAATTTTGGCCTGTTTAGTCATCAGATAATTTGCTCGATCAGCTGTCGACTTCAGCAATTCAAAGGCTCTGCATTCTTCCAGCTCTTGGAACATTGTTGAGAGATGGTGGAAACAACCCCTTGCAGCACGCATATCTTTCTCAAAGGACTGACCTGTAAAAACAGGCTGAGGTGTGTTTGAAAAGAACTCCTTAAATGGAAAACGGTCATTGATAAAAGTTGGTTTATCTTGATTCTCTTCACAAGCAGCTAAAAATTGCTCCCAGCGAGAATACACATGTAGCAACCAAAAGTAACTTGCTGTTTCACAAGTATAGCCCACATCTTCTGGCAAATTAAGAGATCTTGCGAGCCTTTCAACTTCACTGAGAAGTTCTAATCGCCGAACAAGCATAGCATTTACACGACCTTGACGGCTAAAATCAAGATCTGTCGCCAGCTCTTGTTCACCTTGACCCAACCGAAGAAGGTATCTAGCGGGAACATCTCTCTGGCACCAATGCAAGCCAAAAAAGAAAAAAGTTAACATATTGAAGATGGGGCAGGTTAGTTCATATTAAAGACACAGTAGGTATCACATGACCGGCAGTTTTACCCATATATGTCTCACAGCTCTTCTTGATCACCAAATTAAGCATAACCAACCAGTTTTCTTCTTAGACTCACTTATTCATGTCAAAAGGTAATGAGCTTGACAGAGCGTTTTCTTTACCATTGAAAATAATCAACCATATTTGCAAGCATCAATATAGCATAATAGCACAGTATCTCAGATAGAAATAGATTATTTACCTGCATTATTTTCTCAAACAGATCATTTAGGGCTTGATTAGAATGAGTAATGATTAATGTCCGCTGCGAAGGGCAATTATGATAAAGCACATTCAAAATTTGTACAGCTGTATCGGTTTTTCCAGTTCCAGGAGGACCAACAACCATTGTCAGCCCAGGCTGAATACCTGAAATGATTGCTCCAATCTGCAAAACAGAATTATTCTCTTCAGAAGAGCATTCCCAAGATAAATTGTAAAGGCATTTGCATTCAGTGGAATTGATGAAAAATATCATCAGACATTTAATTAAAACATAACCAATAGTTGTCAAATACCTGTGTCGGTGTGAATCTAACAGAGTTTTGTTTGGGCTGATCTTGAGGGTACGACCCAGGGTCAGCAGGTATATATGGCTCAACAATAAGTTTCTCCTTTTCAGCACCTTGGGTGGCCATATCTTCACCGCCGAAGGTAGCTGAGTTACTTGATTTCTTATTGCCTGGGAGAGCATGGACACTTCCTTTCAATGTCTTGGGAAGTCTTATGCGAAAAGGAGGATGTGGTGATGGTTCCTCTTGACCCTCAGGGTTGACAAAGCAAACCTATCGATGGTTGAGTTTGAAATGTTACCATGTTAATGCAGCACTTCAAAAATTATAGGAACCCATTAAATTGGACATATGTTAGTTTGCAAAAGCAATTTACCTGGAAATCTATAAAACTCTCCCGCAAATGGGCTGCATCAAGAAATGTGTCCTTGAAATCAACAACTTCAACAAGATCAGGCATGTTGGTCCATTGTGCAGCAGAAGGATTTCCATAACCCAAGAATATATTGTGCAGCCAATCAGGAACTATACAAGTTTCATTCATAAGGTCTCGTATAGAATCTAAAATTGCTTTAAAATTATTTTCTTTCGGTTTCCTTCTCATTAATATGTTAAATGATCCATATACATCTTCTGCGCCCCTTTCAGCTCTATTTGTCGTGTCCATGTAATATTGTGCTGTATCAAGAGCAATAGTAACTGTACGAAGTTCACCTTTAGGTGGCTTCCACTCATCCCTTTTGATGCGACCAGTAAAATCATTCATAAGCACTCCCTCTTCATCATGAATTTCAATTACCTCACACCCCCTGACAAATTGAAGACCAAGTCTCTCTGGTACAGTTGACCTGGCAGCTTCTTCGGCACTAAGAGGTTCAAAAGAAGGACGAATTGATAATAAAAATAGAACATCATGCTCTTTAAGTGCATTCCATTCTGATCTTATATGCGCCTTATAGCTAGCAATGCTGAAAGTAACTTCTGCAGTTACAGAGGAGGGCTTTACTTCTCCAACATTCGGTTGTTTAACTTGGGTAATTTTGAAGTCCTTTATTGGTACGGCCATTCTCGACCAACCTCTGAAAGCAGTTTCCCCTTCACTATTAATGTAAGCAAGAAGGTGTGGAACAGCTTCCTGGATATCTTCACGAATCTCATAAGTTGATTCCAGACGAAAAAGATTAAAGTTTCTCAACAGATAATCATGAAGGGTCAAAAACTGGAGATTAAGCTTTGGGAGGGCAAGGCATCCTTCTCCAGAGTAATTGATGCTTGGGACAACACTTTCATCCCACATTATCTGCTCATTAGGGTATAGAGGAAGAGCATTTATCGCCTCCTTTTGAGACTGGCGTTTCTCAAAGAAAGAAACCAAAACTTCAATAAGGAAGTCAACTCTATCAGCACATGGATCTTCACCCGATACCAATTTAAGCTGTGTGAAGTAGAAGAGTCAACACTCCACAGAAAGATGATAATTGCACAAACAAGAAGAAAGAAAATAAGCTTCCAGCAAAACCATCCAGATCTTGATCCAAAAGGTGACACAGATACATGAGATGCTCTTACATCTATCATGCAGATTATACTACTAAATTGTGAAGGACATGCAAAACTTAAAGATGGAAAAAGTAAATTAAACATGAAGGCCAATTAGAAATAAATATACCTTAGCATATAAAAAAGAAGTAATAATATATCATGCCATATGTCTCCTATTATACATAGATATCTCATATTTTATCTCTTTCTTACAACTTACAAACACCATGAGACAAATTCATTATTATCTAGGAGATGTTTAGAGTTGACCTAACTTGCATTATTGAAATTAAACAAATATACTTGAGATTAATCAAGATTATGCTAAAAATAATATTTTTTTAACCTACGTATTAAAATTCTAAAAAATATGATGTTCACTAGCAGTTCAACCCCACAGTCAGAACTCTGGATCACAGCATTAAACGAGATGCTCAAGACATGACACCCTGAGATATATAATCTCAAATTGTGCTCTCAATACTTTTTGAAAATGACAATAACCTTAAAAAAATGATAATAAATTTCAAGTGCCAACCTTATTGCAAACCAAGTCTTTCAGTTCCTCGGCAGACAAAATGGATAGTTTCTTTGAAAGATCAGTGCGGTTATGAATGGCCCCAATGTTACATAATGCAAGGTCCAACAACTAAAAACAAACCAGGGTAGATACTATATGTTAGCACAATTAACAAGATATAAAAATATGATCAGATTGTAAAAACAATATTTGGATATGAACCTTGGGTATTCTTTTAAAAGCTAATAATTGAAAAGCTTGCAAACGAGAATAGTGAGCTAGCAGCACATCATCATCACTAAGCTGTGTTCCATCATGATCATCAATCTCAAAACCTTCATAAAACTGTAGCAAGTCTACCAACTGCGCAAAAAGCCTCCCCTTCTCATGAGTATAAAGGGCACTTAAATGGCATTTAGAAACCACAGCGACATCAGCGACAAGAGGCTTCAAAAATCTGCATTCCAAAGAAGTTACATAGACATAATAATTAACAAGTGGCAGTCATTAATAGAATTATCATTGAAGCTTCTTTATTATGAATGTATGCGAAAATTAGACCACAGCACTTATGGACTTGACAGAATATGAAGGAAATACACAAATTGGGTATTCTTCTAACAAAGTTACTCAAGAATAAGTTGTTCTCTGGCAGATACCATATAACTAGAATACTGTTTTCTGCATGAGTACATGGGTAAGAGAAGAAAATCAGCATATTGACAAGAGAATTCATTTAGTTGTTCAAGCCAAAAACATGCAGAAATCCTGTTTTAAAAAGCTATGCAAGTATATAACAGACAAAGGATAAATAAAAATATGCAAGTCCCCATGCAATAAAATTTACCACATCTAAAAACCTTGGACAGCTAACAAACCAAGCAGAAACTTATATTTTTAAAATAAAAAAATCAAATGCAGATGAAGATCATGCTTCTTTTATCATGAACTACATCACACCAGCTGGCCGTTTTTTTGCCATAAAATCGGTGACAAAATGCCAACTTAGATCCTCCCAATCTAATGGAGATAAGGCTACCCCACCATCCAACAGGTACAAACAAACCTACTAAGAGTCCAGAACTAAATCACCACAGAGTAAATAAGAGCTACCTTCTCGTAGGCAATTGGCTCAGTAGATCAATCAGAAATTCTGTGAACCTTTCACAGTATAACACACAAGCATCATGAATTTGTTCACCCATACTTGCCAGCCCAGGACTATCATCGTGGCTGGGTTGTATGATTTCAGAGTCAAGTATCTGGAAAAAGTATTCAAAGGTATAATAAGCAAAAATTCAAGTAAGCATGATTAAAAAATGAGGAAATTGCTTTCAATATGATGCAAAAGAAACCTTCAAAAATTCTTCAATTAAATTCCGTAGAAATGTGACTTCAAGCATACTTGATAGCTCAAAAGTTTGTCCTCCTTTCTTAGCATCCTTGTTTTCTTTCTTGATCATCTTCTTCCACTTCTTAATTAAATGAGGATTAAGACATAATTCCATCTGATGAAGATGAAAGAAATTCACAATATCAATCTTCCTGTGTCATCAAGTAATCAAATATCCTAGAAAACAATCAAAGGCAAAGGAATTAGAGTATCACCTGAAGTCGACCAGGTGATAGACAGTGCCATAGCTGCAGACTGACTAACTTCAAAACAGTTCCACTAACAATCTCATCCTCCAAACTCTGCCATAAGGTGTATGCACAAAAGCAGGCTCATGACAAGTTAGCAATATGGGTACCAAGCAATAAAAAGGTTGCTAGAGACATCAATGAATACACAATAGCAACCTCTAAATAACAATGCCAATAATTAATAAAAAGAGCATATGTATTTTAGAACTGCTAGAAGATAATGTTTGTTCATTGCACTGCCCATTAGGACACTTCAAAGCAAGCTAGCAACATGAGTACAGCTACAAAATGTTTCCAAAGGCATCTATGAATGTATAACGACAACCTTTAAAGAACAAGATAAATGTTTTATATAACAACATATGTACTCTAGAACTAGTACAAGATAATGTGTGTTTATTGCATTGCCCATTAGGAGCCTTGCTATCTAATTAAAAAGGTTTTATCCTAAAGCATTTAATGAATATTAAAACGTTCACAGGTTCAGATACTAAGAACAAAACTGAGAATGAAAAACGATGCAAAACTACATTAGCCTTGCAAGAATTATTGCAGCAGTTAAGACCTCGTATGTGTAATTGTAGTTGCCTATTAACAACTAAATACAGCAAAATGAACAGCAGAAACATTACTTATGTTGCATTTGGCAAGATATATTTGGAAGTACAGGACTTAATTCTTCAAAATGTGAAAAGGTTTAAATATTAATTATGATGGTTTAACCTCCTGATCACCAGAAATTTAAAACAAAAATCAAGAAGTAAATATTCTAGTGACAAGTAAACAACATCGAATGCTTTAATTTCAGAAAATTTTCTTGATTTTAATCATGAAAATTGTAGCCAACACAAATGTAAGAGATACTCAGATTTTTTTTTTTAAAAAAAAAAACAAAGTACCACAGTTTTAAAAGATAAAGCGTTCTAGGATAAAACGAACCTGGAAAGCATGAATCATGAATAACAAGTAATTTGTCTTTTCAGCAATACTTAGATCTCTCCCCTGCAAAACATAATTATAAAATATCTGACATTAATATATCCAACTCTTGACACATGTTGGCACATGCTTGTAAAATTCATGCCAAACACCCATCATGAACACAAATTTGACACTATTCTTGACATTTGTAATGCATTTATAAACAATAATATATGGATCTAACCTCTTCTTTTAGTCGGAGGACCCTCCCCAAGAATCCTCTGAACGCATCCTTCCGATCATAGAAACAAATCCAAGCAGCCACATTCTCCCGAAACTTCAAAAACAAAGCAAACAGTAAAAAATTAATTAATTTATCACTATCATATTAAAAAAAAATACAAGCTTTCACACTGTGCAAACCTTCTCATTAACCATGAGTATCATCGACATGACATGCTCGAAAGTGGCCTTTTCCGGATCGAAATTAGGCCACAAATAGTTCTCCAAATACTGGCTTACTTCCAAAATCATAACCCTATGAAGAGGCACAGTCTTTCGACCTTCGGACACTAGAAGTTCAGTGTCGTAGATCTCCTTCACGAGGCTAGGGTCGAAGGGGCAAGAAGAGGCTTCAGCACCAGCGGCGCGGGACCAGTTCGCAGCGGCGATCTTGGTGAGCCGATCGCGCTGGATTTCGAGAAGAGTGATGGAACCAGAGAGGGATACTCCCGGCGGTGCCGCAGCCGCGGGAGGCGTCGGCGGGTTGTCAATATGATACTCAGCGACGCGGTGGCGCCGGAAGTCATAGGGGCCAGTTCCATAAACCTTTGGCATTGGATCGAATGCAAGGGTTTGCTAGGGTTTTGGAGGGAGGGCTTCTCTGCTCCTTCTAGGGTTTCATGGCGGTTTGAAAAAGAGAACGCTAAACCGCCTCTCACTATGTTCGTCTGGGACGCTTTTGCGAATACACCCCTACGATAATATTTATTTATGTTCGATAAAATTCTCTTCTACCAATTAACCCTCTATGTTACTAATATTTATGAGAAAACTATTTTCTCTTTTTTAAAAAAACAAAATCTCGATGCAGTATCTCCACTTTTTAAAAATATAATTTTGCAGTCCCTCTATTTTTATTCCTGCTTTATTAATTTTTTTATTTTTTTTAAAAAAAAAGACAATTTAACCCGTGACCAAATGATAGTCATTTTAGTCGTTTGAGACTTACTATGTGGATGCCACATGACATGTCATGGTAATGCACTAATTCTCATAATTACTTTTTAAAACATAACTTTTCAATCCCTCTACTCTTTTTAATGTTTTGTTAATTTTTTACATTTTAAAATGAGATATTTTTTTTCCACAACCAAAATTTATGGCAGAGTAACTTATGAAATTTTTGTAGTTTATATTTTTTTTTTTTTCTCCATGATAGTTGGGGGAATAGCAAATGAGCCATATTACCTAAAAGTTAAATATTCTATTTCTAAAGTAAAAGGCAACACAAATAAAAATAGAGGGGTTGAAAAAATTGTTTTTAAAAAGTGATGGATTATATAGAATTACTCCAAAACGAAATATCAAGTAATATATTTTCTATGTTATATGAAAATTTATAGGAGTTTTATATGTTTAGGCTTATAGGCGTATACCATCAAGCATAACATGAACCTTGTTACTTCTTTGTTTTTAGCATGATTAAGGTTAGCACAAATCCAATCGATCTCTAGGGAGCCTATATTTTTCACTTTTGTATGTATGGTCATCTAATCACGCCAGTGTTTAGGGTGATCTCCTCTAATCTCTAATACTAATTCTTCCATGCATATCTTCATATTTATGTTTTTTTTAAATAATAATTCATTATTTATCTTTTCTACAAAAGGATAAGGCATGAAATGGTAAAGCTAATTACATACAAAATATATGTAAGAAACAAAAAAAAAGGATTCAAAAGAGATAATAGGTGGTACAAGGGTAACATTGATCAACCACAATCATCCAAATTAAAAAATTTAAGTAACATGAAAAACACAAAACATATAATGAATTGTTCAAGATATAAAATCAACTTCGCTTTTGTTTATTGATCTCCCTTCTTGTCTCCTTTTATTCATTTATATTTTTTTTCAAAAATAAAAGATAAACTCTAATGTTATTAAAAGGAAAGAAGTACATCAGTAAAACAAGATAAGCAACAAAAATAAAGGTCCACTACCCATGGACCAAGAAGCAAATAGAACAAACAACCCAAAAAGAAAAGCTCTTACAAGACATGAAGAAGTAGTTTATCCATTTTGATAAAAAAGAAAAAACCAAACAAACAAACAAAATCAACCATCATGTTTCTTTACCGATGCTATCATTTGTCAAAAAGAAAGCCCACACTGCTTCAACTAACTTGGGGCGCTTTGAAAGTGAGCTTTCTATTTAACTGACTATTTCTTTTTACTACATAGTCAAGAAAAAAGAGAGCTCCAATTTCTACATAGGAGGGGGAACTGAATCAGGAGGTTGTGTTCCTTCAAGGAAAACTCTGAACAATTCCAAGGCTCTCTCAGGCTGATCAGCAGGAATCATATGTCCTGCTCCTCTTACTGTTGCAAAAGTTAGTCCTTTATACACCATGAATTGTCCACCAAGCTGCATATAATTGATACAACTCTCTAAGACATTGCCATTTTCAAGATAAACCTATGAAAAATTCAATGTGTTATACCTGTTTGTTTAGATGCCATGGGCTCCATTTTGTCTCAATTGGAAGTCCAAGAGATTTGAGTGAGAGTTGCGTCGAAGTAAGTGGAACAATAGCATCAAAATCTCCACTGCAAATCAGTATGAAAGAAAACTACATAATGTTAACTCTGTTTGATGGTTAGATTTCAGAGATACTGAGTTTCTAACTTGCCTTAACAACCAGACTCTTATTTTGCTGTCAATGACTTGTTTGATGTCCGGCAGGACTGACTCTGGCGCGTCCTTCCAGTTCATTGCTCCAACCAAATCACTGTTAGAGAAAGAGAATTATGTTAGATAGTGATGATATACAATGGAAGTTGATACAATGTAAATTATATAGACAGATGTCAAGACCTGCACTCGGTCCATCGATGGCTCAACTTTGGATTGTTTGCATGAAGAGCCGTCTGGACCTCAGGCAAGTTCATATAGGAATCAACATAGTAACCTGAACAAGGATCAGCTCCCTTGTTCTGTCAACATTTCAAAAATTACTGTTAATTTCTGAAGTTTCGATCATAAAGGTGTAGAAAAACATTAGTTACTTACCATACTACTTTGTAAAGAATTATCAGATTTAATGGTGCAAGTAGGACCATAAATGTTGTACATATTAAGTCTCCCCTTTTCCTTATCAGCCACAAACAAGGCCTCCTTACATTCAGCAGGGTATTCTTTTTCTGCAAATTTGCATGTAGATTTAATTCGATCATATGATTCTTTGGTGATTACGTATCGTTTATAAACATAATCAAACATTCCTTCCTCATTATGAGCACGATCAATAAACGCATTCCCAATCTGCAATAAAAACAATCATATCATCCAGGTCCAAATCAATTACAGAAAAACAAAAGAATCAATGGAATGTGATGACTCACAAGAATGCCTTTGAGGTTGATTTTGGTATGAATATTGTTCTTGAGAATAAGATTGGCTAGTTGTGGAATATAATGCCCGGCGTAACTCTCTCCGGCAATGAAGAAATCACTAGTCTTATACTGAGGAAACCTTTCTAACCAATTAATCAAGAAAGTATAAGAATCTCTAGCTGTTCTTTCATCCCCAGTATTGCTATAATCTGCCGTCGTATTCGAATATGAGAATCCAACTCCAGCCGGGGATTCAAGAAACAGTATATTTGCAACTGTGATGATCAATGCACATTCCGATCAACAAACAAATTACATCAGAACTAAATTTGGAAGAAAGACACATGACTTACAATTGTTCCATGCATGAGCATTTCTGTACAATGTCCTGCCATCACTCTTGACATAGAATGGTCCAAGTTCAGACATGGCTCCACTTCCTACAGAAGAACATCCAGGCCCTGCAAATCCCAAATATTAAAATCATACCATCTAAAACTCAAAACATATAATTCCCTCTGGATTAACCACCTAAAAATATTATTAAAGAAGACAAGTATAGTTATAATGGCAATATTAGTAAGATAAAAGACAGTGATCAAACAAAAAATGTACATAGCAAAATGAGGACAAGAAGCTCAAAAGCGGGAAACAAAAAGAAACAAATAAAGCTTTTACGACGTAATAGCCGTGAAGGATCATTACTGTTATTATGTTATCATAGCTATTGTTATCTCTATGTTTGATAACAGAACATCAGGAGCTAACATTGTACCTCCATTAAGCCACAAGACTAATGGCTTGTTGTTATCGCCGGCGGACTTCTTAGGAGCCTCGGCAAAGTAATAGAACAAAGCCCGCCCGGCTTGTGGATCAACCATTACATACCCAGCATACTGTTCAAAGTTTACACCATCAGGTTGCCCTGGCAATTTGGCAATTTTATCAGCCTCTTTCAGGCCATCTTGTTTACTGAAATACACGGTATCCATGCCGTCGTCATGCCATTCTTTCGTCGAATCAACATGCAATCTGTTATCGTAAATTTTGTTGTTCCAATTGCCTTTGGACTTCAACAATAAGAGAAGACGATCCCCTTCATTCTCTCCATGAATAAGTGGTGTTGTGAAAAGGTGATAGCATGCGAAGAGAAACAGAGACAATGAATGTTTCATGGCTTTGCAATTGATCAAACAATGGTGATCAATGGACTATTTGTTTGAACAATGTTTTTTCTTGTGCAGTTATATAGAGACCATAGAATGGCTTTGTTGGGAATGTGAGTGGCTTTCCTTTTTTTAATCATTTTACCTCTAAACTTGGAAAGACACTGGCCTATGTTTTAGCTAGGTTGTCCATTTTTTAAGGGATGTTCAAGTTTATTTAATTTTTTTTTTTTTGAAAAAAATGGATGAACCAAATTTACTCTAATAAAAAAAAGAGTACAAAAAAAGTTACAAAACACAGCACAGTTATTAGTGGATTACATTACAAAAACAGAACCATAAACAACCCCTAAACTTACTAAAGATTTTATGCAGATATATTAGCACGTGTCTTCAGCGATTCCCTCCTCAGAAATCTCAATGATACCGGTTATGCCAATATGAGAACCCATCGCAGAAGAGTCATTTAGTCTTGTTTTTTTTTCTCTAAAGCTGCAGATATCCACAATAGTATTCAATGATTAATCTATTGAATAATAGAAGTTAAAAGAGAAAAACTGCGAAGTAAAAATACGAGCATTTTATTCCGTCCAAATATTCCAAATAATAGGTTTCCTTAGAAGGTCTCCAATCAAAGGGTTCAAGTTTAGGTTCATGTGGCCGGAAATATTTTTTGTTATTAACTATTAATCCACCGAATATAATTGCCACTTTACATTATTTGTTTTTTCCCAACTCTACCCTTAATTCAATTTTTCATTAAATTAAATTTAATTTCTCAAAATTTATTAATGGAATCCACACATATCCATTAAATAATACGAGAGTTTTATTTAAATTAAAACAGTTATTTATAAATAAATCAGGATAAAAACAAGTTTTATTAAAATTTGAATAATTATTTATGGATAAATAAATTTATCCGAGAGTTTTATTTGTATTAAAATAAAACAATTTGATAATAAAAATAGAGTTTTACTAAAACTAAAATTAGTATGACTTCTTTTATTTATTATATAATTATAAAACTATTGTTTGTCTATTTCTATTATTTTTGTCAACATGCTTATTGTTTTCCAATTATCTATTGGAAAAAATTAATGATGGCACTTAAAAGGTAGAACTACCACAACATCAACATCTCATAAATGAATTTGTGCTTTCTTTGTTTTATAGAACATATTTTGGTCTGAAATATAAATATTCATAATTTTAAATTAAAAATTTTAATGAGAAAATTTTATACATTGAAAATATATAGATTTCAAAATGTTTAAATTGAAAAATACTTGTGGTAAAACATGACAATTACTTTGTAAAGAGAAGGAAAGGTATATTATAGTTGCAAAAAATTAGTAGTTTTGTCATTTACTTTATTTTTATTAAAAAATTTAGAGAGTTTATTATTATTCTTAATTTAGTGTGCAAGAGGCTAAAACCTAATTTTGTAGATCTCTAGTAACTTGTGTGTGTGTGTGTGTGTGTGTGTGTGTGTGTGTGTTTTTTTTTTTTTTTCTTTTTAAATTTAAATTTGAAACCATTTACTAATAAGTAATTAAATGACTCAAAAATTTTGATTTTTCCTACACTACATATTGATTTTTTTGGGATTAGATGATCCGCAAAAATTTTGAAAATATTAATAACAATTATAGCATGGATGTAATTGATTTAATGAAATTACTATATTTACCCCTTGGAAAAATAAAAGTTCAACATACAATATTTAAAAATTCAAATTCTTATGGAAAACATATAATTCATTGCATAAGTATAAAAAGTTTTAAAAGACATAATTTAAATATCATATTTTTTGGCCTAAGCGATGGACAACGCCACCATAATATCTCTCTCTTTTTTATTTAAAATTAAAATTCTAAAAGACAAGATTTAGGGCATGTTTGGATGCATAATAAATTTTTCCATAGAAAATTTATTCTATAGGATTTGAAGATGATTTCTATAGAATTTACTATAGGAAAAATTCCTATGGAATGATGTTTGGATATGCATATGATATTAGTATGAAATATATGGAATTTATTCCGATCGTACTGTTTTTTCCCTTCTATCACACCAAACTCCCAGCCCGAAAAATAAAGGAACAAAAAAAAATTTTGTCCCCACCTCTTTATAAAATTACTATTGAATCATATGATTCCATAGTAATTTTATACTATAAGAAAGATGTCCAAACAACCCATATTATAAATTCCTACGTAATATTAAATTTCATAAAAATTACTACCATTCTTATGGAATTTAGTAGTACCCAAGCAGGCCCTTATGCTCCTCATCATTCGAGCTATATCGAAGAATTTGATTAAGTTATAAAATTAGTTTTGTTGGTTTGAGGTAATTCCTTTTTAAGATATAAATTCTTTAATAATTTTTATGGTTTTGGTTGATTTTAATTTATTCTTCATATTGTTTTAAATATAGTTATTATATATGTGATTTTTTTTACGCTATAAATGCTAATTATATTTATATATTAATCCTACTTACTAAATTTGTAGGCTGCACTGATATTTTTACGTTATAAATCCTAATTATATTTATATGTATTTTGTAATTTTTTTTATAATTCATTTTAAAAAAATCAAAATGGTGTGAATTCCAAAACTGTAACAAGGCTTTGATTTGCTGAAATTATCAAAGAGAGCTCCCACTAATACTAGTAGGTGCACCAAAGAAATCAAGACAATATTGGATAAGCATTGCAGAATCCCTAGCTTAAGTCTATTCAAATCCTAAGTGTTTCCTTCACCACCTCACTTGCGGAAGTCCGACAGCTGAGCACCATGGTGAGGGTCTCGTTGTATATATAAAGAAAATTATGTTTTTAGCCAAAGTCCATATGTCAATTTTGATCCTTTGTTTTCTTCCTTGTATGTACACATTTTTGTAATTGTAAACCATAGATGAAAGACATATCAATACAATACTAGTGCGGCCATGGATGTAGATTTTTTTGACCGAACTACAAAAAATCTTACATGTATATTATGTGTTTTTTTCCTTTATTTTTTTGTTTCTGTCATTGCTCGGATTCGACCTTATTTGTTCAATACTCAACAGAAAGATATCGAGTCATGCACTGTACCCATGGATGATTGAACTTTGTCATATTCGCAGAAAAAGGCATCCACACCTCTAGCTAGTTCGGATACTAAATGATCTAATGATCTGATGAACAAGGATCAGCTTCTTTTTTTCCTAGCAACATTACAGAGATTACTGTTGATTTATGAAGTTTTGATCATAAAGATGCAGTAATATGCTGACTCGCAAGCTCATTTTGAATAGAATTATTTTATTTGAACTGGCACAAGCACAAACATTCCTTTGTGATTAACATCAATGTCACTGGAAGGATCACACATGTTCATTTATATCAATAATGATAACATGTTGAAGATAATATTAAGGGGGTGTTTGGTACAAAGTTTGAAATATTTCCTTGTGAATGTGGATTCCCGGTATATAAACTCCTGGGAATTTTGAACTCGGAAATATTTTATTCTCCTCTTTAGTTTAAAAGAAATAGTTTTTGAGAATATGTTACTAATTAGAAAAAATATTTTATTATTTTATTTTATTTAGACACAACATGTATAGGGGTGCAAATAATTTTTGAAATAAACCCTAAACACAACATCATGAAAAAACTTAAATTAACTCAAATGGGTTCTTCTTAATTATCCAAAATGATTAGATACGACATAATTAATTAAGCAATTTTCTTGTTACATATAAACTCATAATTTGAACACAAAAATATAAGTATAAGTCAATTTAATTTTCTTCCCTATTTTTATATTGTTTTATTATATTGTTTTATTATATTTTTCACTAAGACAACAACAACCTTTATTATAAGCAAAGTAAAATAATTTAAGGACTCCAAAAAAAATTATCAATATTGTTATCATCATTTTTTTTCTCTCGAAATCATATAGTTAATCATTACTGTAAAATTGTACATACATAAAATAAAAATAAAATAAACTTTTCATTATTGATATAAAAATAATAAACAAGTTATTGTATGCATCTTTTGATGCATAAAGAGAATGAGAAGGTTTTTTGGGTTTCATAGCAAATAGGATGTGATGGAAGAAATAGAAGTTGCATGTGTTTTGAGTCATTTTACTTATGAAAGTGTATTCCATGCCATAAGAATAAACTATACTCAACCCCTCCCATGATAATGGAGAAAGCCCATATTTATGATATATGGCATATGTTGATTAGTTGTAAGTAGCTGTAATGTAAATAGTTTTATATATAATTAATTTTTTGGTTTGATGTAAAAACTTCACCTACATATAAGTGGATTTATATCTCACCCACTTTTATAGCATTTCAATTTACATCAAAATTTGTTGTAAGTTAAAATACAGTAAAGTAAGTGGTATCCACTCACCACTGTATTATCTTAGATATAATTACAAAAAAATTATTTATGCTTTATTTAATTTTATATTATATTTTAAAATACCAATTTTTATTTAATTTATTTAGAAAAAATATTTTTATGGCATATAATTGAATTATATTGTATTTTGTAAATTTAATAAATCACCATTGAATTAATTAATTTTTTAAATTAGTATTAATCATAAATAATGAGAGTTAATATAATTAATAGCTTTAATAATATGTGATAGGACTAATCTTATCATTTCACTTACATGGTAGTTGTACCTCATTAATTATATCAAACGAAACAGCTATTATATCAAACGAAACAGCTATTATGTAAGTTAAAATACAGTATTTCCACTTATATTGTAATTTCACTTATATATAAATTCACTTACGAACAACCAAACAACACCATAATGTATTCTTAAGAATTAGATAATTCATAGGAATATTTCATTAATTTTATACCAAACATGTGAATACCACATTCTCTAATTTATATTCCCAAAAATCTTTAGAGTAGTACCCACACCAATGCCTTTGATAATTGAGACTGATTATAGCCCAGTTTTGTTAACATTGTTCTTAAACATATTTTGTTTAATAATAAAACAGAATAAATCACAATCCATTAAAATAAATTATATTTCAAAAATGTTACAACAAGTGAAACAACTAAATTAAAAAAAAAAAAAAAGAAGAACCAACCAAGTCATCCTCCCCACAGGCTGACATCAATAACAAAATTAAGGACAGTTGATAAACAACAACAAAATTGACAAAAAAAGAAGGTCATTCCTATGCAGGGGGTGATGCAGGAAGTTGTTTTCCTTCAAGGAAAACTCTGAACAATTCCAAGGCTGTTTCTGGCTGATCAGAAGGAACCATATGCCCTGCTCCCTTAACTGTTGCATATGTTAGTCCTTTGTAAACTATAAAATATCCTCCCACCTGAAAACATTGATACAATTCTTTAACACATTGTCATTTTCAAGAGAATCTATGGAAGATTCAATGTGTTCTTTTACCTGTTCTTTGTGATACCATGGTCCCCATGTTTTCTCAATTGGAAGTCCAAGATTTTGCAGTGAGTACTGTGTTGCAGTGACTGAAACAATAGAATCAAAATCTCCGCTGCAAATTAAGAAAGAAAACTATACAATTGTTATCTCTATTTGATGATGAAATTTAGAGATGCTGAGCTTTTTTTTCCTTTTTTTTTAATAAAAAAAAAATATCTTGCCTGTATAACCAAACTCTTAGTTTACTGTCAATGGCTTGTGTGATTTCCGGCAAGACTGAATCTGGCCTGTCTTTCCACTCATCAAGTTCAAACAAATCACTGCAAAAAATTTAAGTTTAGCGTAACAATTCTATTTTGTCTCTCACAGGAGAAATTCACGGTTTTTCTGCAACACTAATTAGAAATAAAGAGAATTTTCGAGACCTGCATTCAGTCCATGCATGGCCCAACTTTGTAGTGTTTGCATGAAAAGCCGTCTGCACCTCCGGCAAGTTCATATATGATTCAACATTGTGATCTACACAAGGGTCTGGTCCCTTTTTCTGGCAAAATTAAAAAGATTACAGTTAATTTTTCTGAAGTTTTGAGCATAAGAATTCTGAAATAATGCACACTTACCATTTTGTTACTTTGCTGCAGGGAATTCTTGGCAGATTGTAAACTATTGCAAATAGGAGCATAAATGTTGTACAAAGAAATTCTTCCTTTTTCGATATCCGCCACTTTGAGAGCCTCAACACAAACATCATCATTGTCAAAATTTTGATCAGTAATGTTGCATACCGTCTTAATACGATAATATGTATCATTGTAGATTACAGATCGGAGCCAGAGATAGTCAAAAAATCCCCGCGCATTCTCAATAGTCTCAATATAAGCATTGCCTATCTGCAATCCAGTATTTGTATATCAATAGTAAGAACATTCGAAGACAAACATTGCGAGAAGAAAAGAAAAAAAAAAAAAAGAATCAATGTGAGGACTCACAGCAATGCCTTTGAGTTTGATTGTAGTAAGGTTTTTATATTTAATATTGTTTTCGAGAATAAGATTCGCGAGTTGTGGAATGAAATGTCCGGCGTAACTCTCTCCAGTAATGAAGAAATCACTGGTTTTATACTCAGGAAACCTCTCCAACCAATTAATCAAGAAAGTATAAGAGTCTCTGGCTGTTCTCTTATCCCCATTATTTTTATAATCCGATGTTACATTCGAATAGGAGAACCCAACTCCGGTCGGGGATTCGAGAAACAATATATTTGCAACTGTCATCAATACGCAATTAGAATCAGCAACAAATTATATCAGAATTAAACTCTGAAGCACATATATGACTTACTATTGTTCCATGCATAAGGATTTTCATACAATGTTTTGCCGTCGCTCTTGACCAAAAATGGTCCAAGTTCAGACATTGCTCCATTTCCTAGGGAAGAACATCCAGGCCCTGCAAATCGAGACACATTTCGACAGTAAAAGAATGAAAATGAACTCATCAAATATATCTGAAGTACTAATTAAACATGATATAAAAATGTACCTCCATTAAGCCACAAGACTAACGGTTTCTTATTGTTTCCCGATGACGTCTTAGGTGCTTCGACAAAGTAATAGAACAAGGCCCTACCTACCTGAGGATCAACTGTGACATGCCCGGCGTATTGATCGAATTTTGCATCATTAGGCTGTCCTGGTAACCTGGTTATCTTATCAGCCTCTTTTAGGCCGTTTTGCTGGCTTAAATACACCGTATCATCGTCTTTGACCGAATTTACGTTCAATGCAGCATCATATATTGCGGTTTTATGTTTTGGCTTCTTCGTCAGCATTGCAAGAAGACGTTCTCCTTCATTTTTGCCTTGAACTAGTGGTGTAAAAAGATGATTGAATGCAAAGAGAACGAAAAGCAATGAAAATTTCATGGTTCTCAGCAAATGAAAGAATGGTCAATGCATTTTGCATGGCCAATGCTCATGTGTAGTTATATAGGAGCAGAGAGTGAATTCCTTGAAATTTGTGTGGTTCTCCTTTCAAGCTCTGAATCTCTAAATTTGGAAACAGAATTTTCCCTTTTCTTTGATAAAAATAGATAATTAGATAAATGGAAAACAAAATATAAATAATTCCCAAAAACATAACAAAATAGGTTTACCATCAGATCCCACCATGAAAAGCATTAGTAGGAGAGGTTGATTGCCTGAACTGAATTCAAATCTCATTGGACGCAATAGTATTAATGGATCCCTAATTGTGAGTGCAGTACAGTCTAAACTCTATATCAGTTGAGTGATAACACATGACTGGGTGTTCAATTCTTTGTTGTGCATACACCCCTAATTGTGAATGCACTTGTCGCATAATAATTATAACTACAATGAAATTTTTATTGTCTAAAATTTACTTGTATAGATATAATAATTATAATAATTATAATAATAATATATATATATATCAATTGAGGATAAAAAATTATGTTACAAATTGTTAAAACTCAAGTAAACCAATATAATTTAAAAAAAAAAGCATTTCATGAACATATTATATTAAAATTAAATATTTATCTATAAAAATAAAATATGCACACACACAAAGATGCACACCAGAGTCTTAATTTTAGTTCGGTTGGGTTCAAGGTGTGTGAAGGGTTGAAGTGTCAACTGAACCGGTTCAATTCCGGTCCAAGTTAGTTTGTTTTGAACCAATGGACCGGGTCAAGGTCGTTAAGAAAGAACATGGGAATAGGATGGCGGGAAGGTAGCTGTCTCTACGTCCTCTCCATTCCCTCCATCTTCCAAACTAACTCCAATGCAAATCTCCACCACTCCTTTTCCACCCTCCTCTTTTTCATTCTCAATCCCTCTCCGTCTCCTCCTTCTCACCCTCTATGGCGGAGTGGGTCCCACCCACCGCCACCGCCTCCCGTCCTCCTCTTCCGCCACCCCCTCCCAACCTCCCCACCAAGCCCCTTTCAGAACTCGAGCCGCCTTTTCACTCCGAAACCTACATTGTCCAAGTCCCGAAGGAACAAATCTACCGCATACCGCCGCCGGAGAATGCCTACCTTGCCGAGCAATACAAGAACAACCTCAACCGGCGACGTAAAAGTCCCTGCCTCACTTACCTCCCTTCGTTCCTCGCTGTCATCGCCGCCATCGGCCTCATAATTGGCATTGTTGCTCTTGTGCTCTACCTTGTTATGAGACCCAGTGTTCCCGAAGTGTCAATCGAGTCATTTACTGCCAAGAATCTAAACCTTAGCGGCCGATGGAAGAAACCTGAGTACGATATCTCAATGAAGACACTAAATCCAAGTACGAATGTGGGCTACATTTATGGTAGTGGAGGAAAGGCAAGAGTGTCTCACAAGGGTGTTGTGATTGCCTCCGGTGAGCCACCGCAGTTTGATCAACCATCTCACAATGAGAGTACATTCCATTTAGTTCTTCTGGGATCGAGCAAAACGTTGCCTAAGAACATTGAAAGGAGCTTGAAAGAGCCGAGGGAGATAGTCGCCTTATCACTTTTGGTGAACTATGTGGTGAGATTGAAAATTGGATTGATAGAATTGAGCAAAAGTATGAGCATTCAGTGCGATTTTAGGGTGAGCATGTTCGCTAAGGAGACGAAAATTGTGTCGCAGGAATGCAGTGTTAAGCTCGGGCAATGACAAAGGTGGTGCTAGTAGTGTATTATTGATAATGAAAATCGATTTCATTTGAGATTTTCTCTTTTTGTTTCTCTATTTCTATTGGAATTTTCGGTTCTCGTTCCTTGCAAGAGGTATATGGGTTTTTTTTTTTCCCTGTGTATGTTACTTGAAGATGGAGACTGACCACATTTCCTTCCATGTAGTTATACACTTTACACTAATCTTGAATGAAATTTTAAGCTTTAAAGACAAATATCTTTACATATTAACTTCCGATAAAAGTTTATCGATGACAACAGAGAGATCCAACATCAACATTATATTCAGTTATGTTCAAATGTAAAAACCAAGGCAGAAAAAATCCAGACAAAAAAGATAACATGAACTTTTAGATTAACCCAACAAGATATTATCATACTGGAAAAATCCCCAAGAAAAGGAGCATAATGATCTCATGATTTATACTCAAACAGAGCATGCATTTGAGTCCTTGATGTCGGCCATCTGTTCTTTATATTTCCAAGTTTGATGTACAAAAATCCTCATAACTTGTCAATAAGAAAATGATACCAGTCTACATTGGATGTGAAGTTAATAGAAGTACAAAAAGTTATTCAAAGGCTGACATGTTTGATTTCTGTCTACACTTTGAAATCTGCATCACAAGTAAATTTTTTTTTTTTAAATCAAGCGTGGTACTAAAGAATGAAGCAATAAACCAAATCACAGTCTTAATTCATTTTCTTAATCAGCTGTACTAATTTGACTTGCTGACTTACAATGGAATAACTTTCCTTTTTCTTTTTTTTTTGCATCTCTTGCAGGTTCATTGGTTGTACCACTGAATGACAAAGAATTGAGTCAGTCATAATATGTCATATTCCCTTGAAGAACCCACGGTTGGTTTCAAACTCTACATAAAAGTGGAATAACTATTAATTAGACATGCAGAGGAATGTAGAAGAAGAAGAAGAAGAAGAAGAAGTGAAAAGTACTTTTTGCCGATGTTTTAGCCGAAAGTGAACTACATTTGCACCCACATGTAGTCCCCCCATGTGAGAAGGGGGAGGGGAAGGGACTAGCATCAATGAATGCCTGCCTTTTTTCTGTGAAGCCGTCTTAAGAGACCACGTGTGCAGGAGGACCATATCATCAATGGATCAAAACTGTGCCAGTTATCCAAAGAAAATGCATCAAGTTGAAAGTTCTATTGCTTTTCCTGCAACAAAGTTTAATTAGTTTTGTTTCTCTGTTGATCTTGAGAGAGGATCTTTGGCACCAATAATGTGAAGTCCATTGACTTAGTTTATTGAAGTTCAGGCACCAATAATGAATTGAATGCAAGGAAGGCTAGCTTTACACGCATGAAAGGGGTATCAGGTGTCCCCATTGAACACCAGCTTGTGCTCAAGGCATCAGAGTTTCAAAGTGGAATCCAACTCCACAGCCATCCATGGATTCCTTTACCTTAAAGTTTGCTGATTCCCTTTCACTACCTAACTAGCAAAATACTCATAAATAATGCTGGCATTCCACCCCTTTTTTTTAATCTCAGTGTGGGGCTGAGTGAGAGATCCAAGATGCCCAATGGTGGAAAGGGCTGTGTTTTTATATACAAATATGTTCATTATATGGATCAGTTGATATTGCTTTTCAGACTAAGTAATTAACAAAAGTAATCATCATGTGGACACTGTTCCTTTGATTCAAAAACCATGCATATATAACAATTGTTTCTTTGCATCCTATAATGACTACATCTGTTTTTTTATTATTTTTGGGATCTCTAAGCTGCCATCTTCATTTCTTTATTGAAAAAGAAGCATGCAGCATGATAGCCAGTGTCTCTCATTTCCTGCAAAATATCATGGAGTTTAGGAAAGAGTTCTTGGACTAGCAGAGCTTTTTTTCTGCATGAAAGATGACTGATGTATATACATAGATGACAATAATTGAGCTATGACTGGATGAGAAGTGTTCTTTGTTTGAAAGATAAAATATATATATATATATATATTCAAGATTGTGATCATGTTCACCTTCAGAAATGTTCTTGATATTTTATGTGATAGTTCTCAATGTGGGAACATGATTTGATAGTCTTGTTAGTTTATGGAACTTTGTTCTCTACTTCTCAGTTTCATTTCTATTCTGACAAGAGAGTACTTCCCTCACAAACATTATTCAGATGTCGGCGAATTCCAGCACTTCGCCAAAAGTTCAACAATATGTTTATTCATCAAAAGTTTCAATGTCTTGGATAGATTAGACATTAAGTATACTTATTAAAGAAATTAATTCAAATCCAACAGTTATTTCTATTCCATCTTGTACACAAATAAAAACAAGTTACAAGACAAAAAGAGCTTCACAATGCTTTCCATTATACAGCATTACAAAACCTTTTTGATTGATTCTCTCCATTTAAAACCTCATATGATTTCTTCATTTACTTTCTAACTTTATTCTTTAGAGTTTTCGCTCGTTTCCATCCCACAAGACGGTGTAAAAAGTCCATAACCTGCAGAAAAATAATAATAATAATAATAATAATAATAATTCAAAACATAAATTATATCTCTATCAGTCTTAATGCATTCATCTTTCAATCACCAATTGAAATCTATCAATGTCTTACCTCTGTGGGCTCTTGCAGTGAATAAGAAGCACTTGTCTCCTTTGCAAACTTGGAAACCAGTATTCCAATCCCTTGTCCTCTCTCTCTCAGGACCTTTTTTATTATGATCATCAAACCAATTAGTCATATTTATATATAAAACATAAACACACATGAAATAGTGTGATGTATATCCACGCATACACACACACACACACACACACACCTTGAAAGCATCTTCATCAGTTCGGTCATCACCGATATACACAGGGAGAACATTCTCACAATCAGCAAAACCTTAAGAGAAAGAAGAAAGAGAGATTTAAACAATATTGTTCTTGTCTTTGTGAGACATGCACACACACATTCACACACTTATATACAACAATGTGATATTGACTCACCAAGAGATTCCAGCAAGAACTCCAGAGCTTTGCCTTTGTCCCATTTGATTGTAGGCCGGACCTCAAACACCTAAAGTCACATTCACGAGTGTAAATATCTCAACAGAAAAACAGTACAACTTCTTGTAGTTTTTGAGACATGTTCACACCTTCCTTCCTTGAGTTAGTGTCAGTTTGGGATATTCCTTCACAATTGATCCAACTTCTTCTGCTAATGAACTCCATCTCTGCAAACCGAGTAAGTTTATTAACTCGTTGTTGCATTCATGGCTTAAGGTTGATATATTTTATAGTGTTAAATATATATATATATATATACCTTCTCTTCAACACACCGGAAGTGAACAGAGACACAGAACTTGTTATTCTCCACTATAACGCCCGGTGTGGACCGTGTTCTCTCGGACAATGCATTGAAAACCTGCTAGTTGCACCACATGATCAGTAACAACAAAAACAAAAGCAACAGAGATAAGAGTTTGATGTAAAGAGAGTTAAGAAACAGCTAACCTCACTGATCATGGGCAAGAACTCACTGGCTGGTTGAAAGAGGACTGGTTTGGCCTAAAACACAGAGGTGAACAGAAGAATGAGACTGATTTAAACTTTTAACTGCAAACCTTTGTGTCATGTATCATGATGAAAAGAAAGAAAGGAAAAAAAAAAAAAAAAAAAAAGGAAATGGGTCCCTACTTTGGTTTTTGTGTGCTTGGGGCCCTTGACAGGGCCCTTGATGTCCATCCCATGGCTCCCAGCATAGTACAACTCAGCCAATCTCACAAAGTCATACACCTGATCATCAATGAGTTAAAGACTTTGCGTCATCATCATCATCATAAGTGGAAGAAGAAGAAGAAGAAGAAGAAGAAGAAGAAGAAGAGAAGTAGCTTTATCAATATCAATGTACCTTATCTCTGCACCTCCCACTTACTATAGCTGTAGGAAAATACCTTGCAACATCTCTCACAGCTCCTCTCATCTAATAACCAAACAAACCCAATAAGCAAAAACACTAATAAAAAAAAAAAAGCAGAGCAAAAACAGAGGATCCCACAAACCGCATCCGACATGAAAGCCCGATCAGGATCATCAACTATCGGCGACAATGTGCCGTCGTAGTCCAAGAACATAACAATCTGCTTCCCTTTAGACGACGCAACAATCTCCTGAAAAAAGTCCAGAGCGGATGGATGTTTTGCCTAAATCCAAACTCCATGAGTAAGTAAGAGCTATTAATTATAACATAAGATAATAATTCAGTTCACTCAGCAAAAATTCTTACAAGCCAAGCATTGTAGCAATCTCCGGCGAAGAGGGAGGTGGCGGCAGCGTTACCGGCCTTCATATGCGTCGGAGAAGATGCTTGCATGGACTCAACCAATGCATTTGGAATGCCTACATTGGTGCCAACCTCAAGGTGAGTTAGGAATCTCTTCTTGATGGCAAAACTAGCATTGGCACCGACCGCGGCCGGGCGGGGAAGGGGATAAGGGAGAGATGAGTTCGGAGATATCTCCGGCATAACTAAGCTCTTCTTTGTCATTTTTTTTTTTTTTTTTTTTTTTTTGGTTAAATGGTGTGAAAAAAATTTTATTAGGATTTTGTGTATGGGAGGATGAGAAGGCTGATGAGGTTCTTGCTCTGTTTTTTCTTTGTTTCTTTGGTTTTTTGAAGGTGGATGGAGGGAAGGAGTGGGGGGTGGTGGTTTTATAGTTTGGATTTGGTGTGTGGGGGGGGGGGGACAGAAAAGGACAAAATGAATGACTGGGATGGGGCCCAGGAAGGGAGCTAGGTGGGGTCCACTGGGGAGGAGGATGGGCCCCACTTGAATGGCTGTGATTCAGTGAGGACCGGCCCGGTGTCTTCTAATGCAGCTGGTGACAGCTGGGCCGGTAACGCACGTGTAGTTGGGTGGGGTCTGCCTGTGGAGAAGTAGGCCCCGTTTTTGATGAACTGATGGCCCACTGGAAAACAGTGGGCTGAGGAGGCTGGCCCGGATTTAGAAAAGCCCAAAACTAAGGTGGGACATTTATTATTAATTTTATTATAATTATTTATACTTATTTTACTTTATTAAAAATAGATTATTTTTTTTGTTTTCAATATTATATATGTATAGAATCTAAGATGTAGTGTATAAATAGGACAAAGAAAAAAGAGGTGATTTATTGTGTAATAATTTTATTTGATTAAGAAAGTAAATAATTTTTACATATTTTTAAAGAATTTTAAACGATGTGGTTGGTTGGTTGAGAAAATGAAAATTAGTTTAACACGTATGGTATCTTGATTTAGTATAACTTATATTTATTAAAATTGGTTTGAATTATTTATTTTAAAGTAATTAATTTATAGAGAAAATTACTAAAATGTTGCAAAACTTGATGAAGTATTTTTACTTTATTTTAACTCAAAAGGCACTATTTTTTTTTTTTCTTTTGAAGAGTATGTTATAAGATAAGAGTGTGAACTAAATTTAAAATAAATATTTCTCTTTTCGGCTTACAATTGCAAATATAATAACCATGTGAAATAAATATGAAAAGTTATTTTCATAAATTTATTGTTTATTCTCTTTTATGATTTCTAGAAGAGATGAAAGCATCGCTTCAAAAGAAATCTAAAAAAATTTGCATGTGTTTTGAATGGCATCACTTAAATGATACTTTGAATTCACGTTAATATTGTTTCTTTACTTTTTCTTTTCTTTTCTTTTCTTTTCTTTTCTAAGATATGTAAGAAAGAAAGAAGAATTTTTGTTTGCGCCGACCGACTTCAATATCTTTTAACAAACATATAAAAAATGTAAGTATATTTTCTGTCATATTATTCAATGTCCAAAAAATAGTTATTAATTAACATGCAAAAAATTAAAAAAATAATAATTTAAACATCCTTCAATGTAGCCACATTTTGTGTTCTTAGTATAATAGTATTAATTATTTTGTTTCTGAAATAAAATATCTTGTTTTTTTTCTTAAATATATATTATGAAACAGACTTTTTTTGATATTTTTGCCTCAAACTTGACTTAGGCCTATATATTCATATATTATTGATCCTGTAATGTATATGTGTGGAAAACTGAGAGATCCTTAATATGACTTTGATTTGATTCTTAATTATGTATTTTGATAAGTTTCAATCATAGTTTTATATATTATTAATCTAAGCAAATTATCTCTTGATTTCACTTCTATATGTTTAACTAAAAACACATATTTGGCTTGTATATTTATTATTTGTTTTGATGTATATGTTTGAAAGTCATGTATTTTTATGGCAAATGATTCCACCAAACTAAATTAATTTGTTGGAAATTCACATGAATTTTACTATATATATTTTGTCATAATTAATCAACCAAAATTATAAACTAGGAATATATATCGATCTGAATAACTCTAGAAGGTATCATTGGAATTTATAGTAGAGCACTGTAATTGATAGCATCACAAGTAGATCCTCTCATTGGAATATATTATTTGATATATTAACACTTTGTTGACAATTACATGAAGACTTGTTTACAAAGGAAAAAGGAATCGTTTGAAAAATGAAAAAAGTCGATATCATAAAATACTAACCTTTGATGATTCAGATCGAGCATGACCATAGTTTATTTCGGGAATAAATCCCCACCTATTAAGATTTTATATGGTATCCTGATAAAAGATAAAAAAAATATATATTTATAAAAAAATATCAATTTAAAAAGTTTTTTAATAAGAAAAACATAAAAAAAAAAAAAGTTTATATATGGCGTTCAACTATTTTGTTTTTACATAATATTAAACAACTTAGTTTTTAATCTTCCACTCAATATATATTTACATATAATAAATTAGAATAGGAAATATATGGATATGTATATAATATGGGAGAAAAGATATAGACTTTTGATCAAAGTGCTCCACCATGAAATTGATCTTATTTAATTAATTCTTTGGCATGGGGTATGTGTTTGTACTTACTAATCCCTCAAATGGGGACATGTGTGGAGCATTCATTCTTTTAAGGGACAACTACAAGAAGCTCACAAGTTGATTTTGTTGTTGTTGTTGTTGTTGTTATTCTTCATCTTGTTGGCTATTTTAACTAAAGTCTATGTGTCAATCTATGAAGTCTTTGAAGAAAGATGGGGAGAGATGGGACAAGTTAGGGTTCAATGAGTTTCTTCTTGTCCTGCAGTGTGTTTTCCACCATGGATTTTGATGTATTTGCTCCCCACCCATTAACTTAGTGGTGCTTCATTTCCTTTCATTTGTCTTTTTTTTTAAATATTTTTTAAAATAAGATTAAAAAAAAGGTAATGTCAATTAGGGGTTCATTTTTGTGTAAATGAAAAGAAGTCCATAAGTGGGGAAAGTATCACTTCCCTGAAGTGATAGAAAGTGGTGGAGGTGACATGACTCCCTCCACTTCCTGTGTTCATTTTGTTGGAAGTGTTTCTTCCTTGAAGTGTTCATTTTCCCACTTACAGTATTTATTTCGATGTAAGTAGTGTTATTTCTGAATAGTCTTTGGAAGTAGAGGAAGTGAGTTTTATACAAAACTCTCTCCCCCCATTTCAGTCTGAAGTGGGGGAAGTGACTCCTCCTCCATTTCAGATGAAAAGAATATGAGAAATGGAGAAAGTCAGTTCACTTCCTCCACTTTTCCCACTTACACCGAAATGAACGTGCCCTAACTAAAAGTTTTGTCTATATTTATATTTTAAAATAATATATGGTATACATCTTGTAAAATTGTCTATGCCATGGTTACTTAATTAAATTGTTCTTACCGTATAACTCAGATAATTTGGCGAAAGGAAAAAAATTAAAATTTACAATTTATGTTTAATTATAGGGGGAATTTTATTTGTTTTGTTTAATAAAAATGAATAATTGAATTTAATAATTATTTTAACCCTTTAATAGTGTTTACATGTGATTTGTATAGCACTAATTAAGAGGGCTTCTTTTTTCCTTTATATATATATATATATATATTAGGGTTGGAAAAAAATTAGATAAAAAATGAATTAGCAGATGAAGTTTCTTGTGCATGCATATAATGAAAACAAAATATTTTTATTTTTTATTTTTTTATAAAAAGTAGTTTCTCTTGTATGGATGAACTAGTTTACTTCAAAAATACGCTAGATTTTTAATATAATAAGTATAAATTTTTTTCTACACCCTTAACCACCTGAAAGTTCATGATAGGATTTTTCTAACATCACTAATCAATAAAGGAATTAAATCCCTTAGAAAATTTTAGACAAAATTAACAAAAGTATCTGAACTACAATATTCCAAATCAATACAGAAAAAAGAGGAGCTGTTATATGAGAAATTGAACAATCACTGCTGCATCAAACTCAGACAATTACTTTCAGCAAGTCTACGCTCTTAATTGAAAATAATTAATCCCTCTTATACACCCCTTAGTTTTGCTATTAAACCATATGAATGATTGATATCCAACAAAAACTACCACGAGTTGTTTTTTCCCTAGATAAACTACATTGATAATTTTTACAAATATATAAAAACGCACAAAAAAATATGTTTGTTTTGATATAAGAATTAAAAAAAAAATTAAATAGAGTACAAACCTGATGTTGTCACTCAAATTTCCATTCTATGTAAAATAAAATTAAGCATAATTTATGGAGGAAAGTACACTTTCATCTAATCTAATGTAATAAACAATATCAAATAATTATATATAGATTGAAAACAATGCTTGGATCATCCAGAGATTAGTTTTGCTTACCAAACTATTATATTTTGTCATTTTTCACTTTATTCTAACAGGAAACTTGACAGAACTAGTACAATATTTGACTTTTAAGGATTATATATATATATATATATATATATATTTTCTTTAAACAGATAAAAATAAAATAAAGGAGACTAATCAATAGGACAAACGAGAAAATTAAGATGAGTATATAGAAACAAACACTAAGTAAAAAAAGAAACACTACACTTAGCCTCAATAATTATGGTTCTGTTTGTATTATTGACCTCACGGAGCATTTGTTGCATGCATGCATGGAACTTTGTTCTTATATGATATAGAGATGCCATCTATCTTATCACTTTCATTTATCAAACAGGGAATTTAATATAAACATGTCAACTCTCTAGCTAATCAAGGTGACAAATTAAAAAATAATAAATAGTCTTAGCATCCAATACAAGAGTAGCAAATAAATGAGAAGCAATAGAAGCATATAGTTGTGCTTCTATCATTGAACTCATAACTACGTATCACTTTTATAGAAGTGAAAACTAAAAAGTGAGAAAACAATATTATATGTGCCTCATGAATAGATCATATGTGGCTGTGTTTCTATTATTGATTGCATGCATGCATTTTTCTCTTAACATAGAAATTATGTTTGCATATATAATATAATGACTCTATTTATTTGATAGCTTAAATTTATTTATCAAAAGGTCAGAAGAAGGAGAAAATTAACAAAAAAATTAATTACTTGACATTATAAATAGAGAAAATGTAACATTTTTCCGGAATCAAAGAAGGCTAGGTTAGAATGCCTAGCTGCCATAGTCAAATATAATCTAGAGACACCCCACTGGATCAGGTGAAAAAAAAAAAAAAACCCTTTTCATGCTCTATTTTATTTCTCCATGTTTGTTGTCATTGGTTTTTCTTTCATTATTGTTGTACTTTGTCAATTAATCTCCACCATCAGTGGACCTACTTTATTTTATTCATAATGCATGTGGTTTATCCATTTAAACAAAATTGCTTATCCTTCATCAATATTGATACATTTTTATCGTGTTAATTTCTATCATCATCTTAATTTACCATAGTAATATAAGTGTTATTTTTTTAAAACAATTTAAAATATAATTTCATTAATATTACATAACAAAAATGCCCATAGTGAATCAAAAGCAAAAAAAAAGTAAAACCAAAAACAATACATCCTTCCTCAATAGATAAACAAAGTAGTGCTTCTATCATGGACCTCACAACCACTGTTGCTAAGTCTTCTATCTTGTTGGCATGTATATATCCACACATCCACATATATGCATACGAAATTATACTTATATATTGTGTAAAAATTATATCTAGCTCATCACTTAATAGAAGCAATGAAAAAAAAAAAGTGAAACTTTACCTTTAAGAATTACATAAAATTCTTTTTATCAATATTGTAAATAGGCATAAAAGCTTGCATTTATATAAGTAAAAAAAATAATAAAAAAAGAAAAAGACATAGCTATATATACATATATACATATGGTTGTGTTTCTATCATTCAACTCACTACTAGAGCTTTTATTTTTTGAGAAGACATATGATTGATCTAATACACAACTTGAACTAGCAGGCATGCATGCATGCATTGCCATGCATGATGTATAGTGATGTCATTCATGCATGCATGATGTATACTATAGTGATGTCATGCATGCATGCAATGCCATACAATGCCATGCATGATGTAAAGTGATGTCGTATCACTTGCAAATAAAATGCTACCATCCATGCAAGTTCTATCAAAGGCAATGCACGCGTGTTTTCCTTTTGTCATTGTGTTTATCATCTTAGTGGGATTTAAAGTTGAAGATCATGAGTGGTTGAATAATGCCAAAACCTACAAAGAATGATATGATTTATATCCATAAATGAACATGGAATTAATATAGCATTATTGTAGCATTAGAGTAGTCAATAGCCACACTATTATTGCTATTTTTTGGTGCCCACTTTTTCTTATATAGATCAAGGCACAATATACATTATTTCACTTAACCTTTATAATTATATATATATATATATGGCTGAGTATTTGAATGGGAACAATTATTTGTTGTGTGTTGTTTCTCAAAACGGGAAAGAGTGCAAAGTATCTGTAAACGAAATAAAGGAAAATTTCATTTTTATTTAAACAAAATATGAATTAATTAAAATTATTATATTGATTTAAGTAAAAAGGAAAGAGTTTTTCTTTCATAAATAATTAAATATCAATCAATATATATATCACCTGTTGAAAAATCCAAGTTTGTCTTCAATCAACACAACAAGAATATCACACTTGTCTCCTTGACACGTGCGACCAAGCCACACGCGTTCAAACAACACGTGCGCCATGTCAGAGCCCTCTTTGTCTTGGCGGTGATTCCTAAAGAAATTCACCAAACAAAGTCACCATCCCCATTGCTGGTGATTCTTATGCATTTGCTACTCGACACGTGTGCAGGTCACCGTCACTGAGTCCCAATCCCACGTCGCTTTTACCGCCAAATGTTTTGCCGCCCCACCACAAGCAAAGGCTTTCTATTTCTATTTTTTTATTTTTTTAAATTTTCTTAAAGTAATATAATATATAAATGTGTGCATTTTAGTGCACAAATGGGTTTCATAGTCCGAGGAGACCTTTAACCGCCAAAAAGACATGGTTTTCAATCATGAAAAATGCAATCTAGAAAACTAAAGATAAAAATAAAGAATAAATTTAAGGGGGTTAGGTGTAAAAAAGAAAGACACTTTCAAGAGCTTTCTAGTGGCGTCTTTTGAGGAGATTTGGTGGGCTTTTAAGTAAAAAAAAAAAAAACAAGGATTAAGTGGTGGATTATTGTGGTCGGTCATAGAGAGGTTAGGTTGTATTGACTTTGTACTATTTATGTGAAACCCCTTTAGTTACTTTTAATAAGACACGTAGCACATTATCTTAATAAATTGGTTTAAATACTAGTGTCAATCATGGTTGGATGTTAAAGTGATTGATCCTTGTGGTGGTTTTGCACATTTGGCTTCTTACAATTGATGAACTTTTTAATTCATTTTTTTTTAATGGTATATATTGTTATCTATTTTATGCATCGATATATATATATAGTGTTAATTAGTTGATTGATTGTATATAGTTCTGAGTTGTAAAAGCAATATTAGAGGATGGAGTGAGGTGGAAAAATTTAATGCTGAATTTTTCACTTTAAAAAGTTTGTTGTTCTATGTATCCATGTGATGTTTATTGGCTAATTCTGATTTGCTCCTTATCATTGCCGTGTCAAAAGATGGAATGAGGTGGAAGTGGAGAGTTTGGGACTTCTTTGAAAATGATGGTTTTTAAATTTATTTTGTTGAATAATAATGGTATTTTCAATCACCCATTGCTTCAATAGTAATAGTGTCAATGATATTTTGTTTACTTAATGTTCATGTCATTTTTCTGCCTTATATTGTAATAATTTTTGAATGAGAGGAAAATACTATTTTTTTTATGTGCTTTAATTAAGTGTCGATTTGATATTGGATCCCAATAACTCCAGGTCATCAAATCATTAAGTAACAAAGAAATTTAAATTTTATTTGAGAAATTTTTTCAATGTATATAATAATGTTTACTCACTGATTCAAGCAATTCGTTATTATAAAGAAATATCAAAATTGGACACGCAAATAATTGGAGTGTTATCACAAAAAAAAAAAATGTTAATTTGTTGATAAAAAACTATTTCAAATTACCTTTTGGCTTTATCATTTTTTCTTTTTTGTCATAGAATAATTTGAATTTGAACGAAACAGTTAACATCGATCGATAACGTGTTTCATAGTTAATTATCTCATTAATTAAAAAAAATATCATATTTACTACATTACAAACAAAGATATAAATTATACAACTTAAATTTATTTACCAAAAAATTTAGCCAATTTAATATTTGATTTATTTATTTATAAATTTAATTGTTTATTCACTAGGGGGCAATTTGTGAAGCTAGTTGGACAAGTCTATGAGTAGACCTTGTCACCCTTGTTCAAGTTGAATGCCATGGTTTTGTCTAGTTATGGGAGGTAGGTTTTGGTGCCATACAATCAAATTGCAAAGAGGCTCACCATCAAACATCTCTTCAAAGAATGAGGCCAATTGCTTCTATATAACTCATGGTCAAATCAATCAACCAAGTTAAAAAAAAGCTAAGTCTAGATTCTATTTAAAAAAAAAAACAAACCTATATATAAATATATTCAAAGTTCTAAAAGCTTTCCAAACTAAAGTACACCATCACTAGCTCCCTTCTCTTCATCAGAGAATATGCGCATTGCCAAACAACCAACAAAGTTATGACTCACATATATATAGTCTCTAGATTCTTTATAAAAGAAGACTTCCATAAATGATTTTAATTGTAATATATATATATATGAGATTTAAATTGTTATTTCTCTTCACAAGAATAAAGTCGAAGTTCTAGAAGCGGATTTTTTTCCATCTTTATTTGAATTCAAATTCAACCTAATTGAATATTTGTTTTCCGTTATTTTGATTCTATTCTCAAACCTAACTTCAATGATAATGCAAAGTGTTGGGTTTTTTTTTAACGTAATGATGCACTATTAAACACCCTAAAAAACACTGTTTGGATGCATGCATGAGCTCTTCTTTCACTTTATTCTATTCTCTAATTGAAAGGGTGGCTATATTTCGTCTCTCATTGTTCATCGCCATGCAAACATCATCATGCACGTTCTTGCATGCTTTATTTATTCTATTCTTATCAAAAAGCATAATTATTTTCATTATGGAAAGCTTTTTACTGTATACATCGCTCTATGCATGGCTCTGATATAATGTTAAAAAGAGAATCTCACTGAACACGTCAAGATCAAAAGAGGTTGTTTGACATATGAATCTTATGCTTGAGTGTTAGGGTTGATGCATGGAACAACATCACCATCAAAAAAAAAAAGCCTTGAAGAAGAAAGGAAGGTGTTATTGTGAGTTGTGATTGCTTAGCACTTAGGTTAAGAATCTTAATGTCCATGTTGGTTGTACTTTCTCTTTTAAAGTTTGGTCCCAATCTGCCCTAACTTATATATTCTCTCTCTACTATTCAATTGCATGTTAAACATGTGGCGTTGACTTTGACTTTATGACTTTGACTTTGAAACTTTGACTTGATGTTGACTTATCATCTTCTAAAGAGTAAACATGGATGTGGAGTGAATTCTAGCTTTGTGTTGGACTTTAATTTACCCATTTTAAGTTAATTGTATTTGCATATAATAATTTGGTATTTTGAATTTTTTTGTTAAGTTAAAAACTTTTAAAACTATGTGTATATTAGGCAACCTTGTCCTCCCAAGTGTCAACTATCAAAGTCCTTGGTATATATGTGCCGGTAAGAGGTTTCGTTTAGTAGTAAATACATGTATTGTAATTTGTGTTTACATCCAAATGTGGACAATCTTATATTTAATTTGGCATAAAAATTTGGTTATATATAAGTTACTGTGAAATAAAGCATATTCTATCATAATTTTAGAATATATTAACTTACGATCAAGATGACTATTAGAGTTTATTAACCAATAAAATCATCTATTATATTTATACATTTACATATGTCCCAATTTTCGATTTTTTTCCCAATACGTCTTCTGCTTAGTCAAAGGGTTTGGATTGAATTGGATTAATTAACAACTCTTATAGATGATTTATTGTTATTATTATTAATTTTACTTAATGAGAAACATGAGTTGATATGGCCTTGTCCACAATCCTAAGAATATAAATATATAGAATTGATTTTATTTATTTATTTATTTTGATCAATTTTTATATTTTTGGGACATTGGATTGAGTCTAAGCCCAATCTTTATATTTTTTCGGGACTGAAATCAAGCCCATCATGTTTGAAAATTGTGGCCGAATTTAGTTGAATCTTGGGCCGCAATGGGCTTATTTCCAATTGGGCTTTTCAGGGCTTGATTTTCTCTTCAACTTTTATTACTGTATTTTGTATATTTCCTTATTTTTACACCCACCATCATGACTAAAATATTTGTTATTTTATAATTGTTGTTAATCTTCTTCTCATGCGTTTCCTTCTATACATTGTGCAATTATTGTCTTGAAGATATTCATATGCAAATCACAAACATAATCCACCAAATGAGTAATTAGATATTTGAAATAAATTATTTAAAAGATGATATATTTTTTTTTTCATAGTTGTCTCACAAATTTTATTCAATTAAATGTTCTTATTAATTAATGCTAATTAGTAATTAATACTTTATATGAACTAAAAAATAAAATTTCAAAAATATATTAACAGTTAGGGCTTAGGACAAGCAAGTATTGGGAAAGGGGGTCTGATAACTACTCAAAAAATATCATGTTTATATTCCTATTAGAACTTCACCTTTTTTGGGAAAATAAAATAAAGTTCTTCTTTAAAAATTTAAATAAATAAATAGATTCGGATCCTATGTGGAGGAAATCCGAATCCGAATCCCGCTAGGGTTTGCTTGTTCCTTTCTCCTCGCGGCCGGGGGAGCACGTATCAAAGCCTCGATCACGAACGGTGAGCTCGTGAGTGCTGGAGGTCGTTGCCGGCGATGGGAGTCCCGGCGTTCTACCGTTGGTTGGCGGAGAAGTACCCCATGGTGGTGGTCGACGTTGTGGAAGAGGAGCCCGTGGAGATCGAGGGCGTTCGAATCCCTGTTGATACTTCGAAGCCAAATCCTAATGGCCTTGAGTTTGATAATCTCTACTTAGATATGAATGGAATCATCCATCCCTGCTTCCATCCCGAGGATCGAGTAATCCCTCCCTCTAATTCCCCTTTTTTTTTCTGTTTTTATTTTAATTGTATTTCTAGTAATGTTGATGCTAGTTTCGGTTTTAGGATTTCTTGTTGAGCTGAAATTCGAAATAGCTATTTTGTTTGATGCTGATGTCTATTCTTTTTTCAGTGTTTGCCTTCAACTTTAGGTTGCCCATTACTTGGAAATCCCTTTTGATTTAAGTGAAAAAATGGGTTTTCAAGGTGTATGATTTTGTGAGTGTCGAGACTTAGCTATTATATGGTATTTACTTAGCATCTTGTCAGAAATATCACTGTGGCTATGGATCCTAAGCATTGTATCACATGAATTTAGAGTTTGATTTTGCATTGGGAATAGGTTTAGATCACAGTTCCAGTTTGCGCGGTGAATTTCCTTTTCTTGCAAAGTTCAGAGAAAATGGAATGATTAGAAAAAAATTTCTGATGAGTACTATAAACGGGAATTTTTTTGCTTTAAAAACAGCAGCGTGCCATTCTACTATTCACTTATCCATAGAACAGCGTGTTGGGTTGCGGTGAACCACGTGTACTGCATCAATAGGTCTCACTGTAAATCTTGGAAATACATTTCAAACTACTGGAGCCAAATAAACATAGTTGTGCATTGCGCCTGTGTTTTGGTTTTTGTTATTTCAGAATGAATCTGAAAAGTACATATTATGTGTCTATACCCTTATGTGCAGTGATCTAAACCATAGTCTTCTCCAAAAAGTGACTGCTTAGCACTTTCAACAGCTAAATATCACCAATTATTCAAATTGGGAAGTAATCTTTGTCAGTGCTCTCTCTGTCCAAACTAACAAACAAAAGTCTGGCTTCTAATTGAGCGGTTTTGTTAGTTTTCAGACCTAGCTTCTTGTATATATCCCTTCAGTTTAATGCCACTGCAACAAAATAGCTGTTTGTCTCTGCTAGTTTGCTTTCGTATAACTAGGAGCAGGTGGTTCTTGTTCCCTGGAGAATAGTTAAGGCTGATAACTAATTGATTTCTAATATCAGGGTAACATTTTTTCTCAAAGTTAAGTGGCTATTTTAAATTCTCTTTAGAAGCAAATTGTTGGTGTCGTATTGCTTATCCAAGAGTGAGAGTGTCTAATATTTGAAGTATTTACATTTTGATTAGTTTGTCTCAATGATTTCTGTTTGTCTTTTCCTAGGATCATTTCTTTTAGATTGTATATAGTGTCATATGTATGGAGATTGTTGTTTGTCCTATGGATTCATTTTATATCGTGCTAATCACTTTGCTAATCACTTTACATTGTCTCCAACAGCCTGCACCGACAACATATGAGGAAGTCTTCCAATGCATGTTTGATTACATTGACAGGCTTTTTGTCATGGTGCGGCCCCGGAAGCTTCTATATATGGCCATTGGTGAGTAAGATTTATGGTATTTGTGAGTCTTCCTCTATATTACCTAATCATTTACTTTTTAAACGATAGTTGATTGATAGATATGTCATTCTTTATCCCTAGAATAATTTTTCTTCTAAGCTTTAAGGAATAAGTTCTGAATTTAAGTAACAAATCTGATCTTATACTTGTATAGCCATCTCTATCACAAATTGCTGTGCTCCTTATGCTAAGATATTAACATTTTTCATGTTAATTTGTTGCCATTTCTAACATGGGATCCTATCATTTATTTGCTAATTGCAAACCACCTTCCTTTGCGTTTTGTTAACAATTCTGCTGTCCTTAAGAGGAACCTTTATTCCATGTACTGGCAACTCATGATTTCCCTGGCAGTGCACATGGTATATAAGTTTGGTGCCACTGTGCCAACTGGCAAACACTTGAGAAAGGAATCTATGGTAGTTGTATGTGAATGTTCAATTGTATGGAATGTGTACTAGAGTCTGTGTTCTTGGGTTGCTGGGTTGTCCAAACTGCAAGCTGATTTGGTGATGGGTTTTGGTGGATCCACAAATTACAGAGAGTGAGAACTAGACATAAGATAGTTTGTAGAGAATTTTAAGACAATTTATAAAGGCTTTGTCAGTGCAAACAAAATTTTTGCTCTTTCTGTGCAGCACAACCATTTAAAGACGTGTGAATATTATGCCTTTATTTTGTCTCTTTTATAACACTCATTATTAGTTTTAATTATCATGGCAGATGGTGTTGCTCCAAGAGCTAAAATGAATCAGCAGCGTTCTAGAAGGTTTAGAGCTGCCAAAGATGCTGCGGATGCTGTGAGCTCTTATTCTAGTTCTGTTTTAAGCATTCTGTACTGCAGTTTATTACTTTCCTGCTTGTATCATCAGTTAGTCAAGCATAATATGTCTAGGGATATCAATTTTGTGTGTACTTTGCATGATGTTAGATGTGATTTTTGTCAATTGAATTAACCATGCATGATGTTGAAGCCCTGTTGGTAGGCTTTATCAATGTGATACTTGTAACTTACGGCTGTTTAATTTTTCTCTCACACCAGGCAGCTGAAGAAGAAAGGTTGCGACAGGAATTTGAGAGAGAAGGCAGAAAACTTCCTCCGAAACAGGAATCACAGCTTTGTGATAGTAATGTTATTACCCCTGGAACCGAATTTATGGCTCTTCTATCAATTGCATTGCAGTACTACATTCATTTAAGGCTAAACTATGACCTTGGCTGGAGACAAGTTAAGGTGTGGATCATGTTCCCTTACAATATTTGACAAGAAATGATTTTTTGAGTGCTATTCAATTTTCCTATTACATGTCCATTTGCGTGATTGCACTTGAGATTTCTTTTGTTATTCATTCTCTTGAAGGTTATCCTTTCCGATGCAAATGTTCCTGGTGAAGGGGAACATAAAATTATGTCATACATCCGCCTTCAGAGAAATTTACCTGGTCACGACCCAAATACTCGCCATTGTTTGTATGGTCTGGTATGTCTTTTACTCCAGGGCCTTGTTTAATTTTGAAATATTTTGTTTGCTTTCATAGGCAGTCAGTTTTTATTTGACTGCAATGTGAAGTCATCCAGGGACTCCCCTATTGTGTAAGAAGCCTATTGTCTGATATGATTCCTTTTATCTATTTATTAATGTCAGGATATCATGTAATTCAGCTTCATATTCTTACCATTTTTTTATTTGATGGCATTTTTACTAAAGTTCTAATTTGGGTAACTATGATAAAATAAGAGAAACATGATTTGTACCCACCTTTTATTTGAGTAATCATGGTAAGAGTTTGCGCTAGAATTAAATGGTGGAACTTTAAATGTGATCAGGTATTAGTCTTTTGAGTAAAGCACAAGAGATCGCATCTTGAAAACTATAATATGATATAAATAGCATGCTGAATTCGATCGGTGATTGTATTAGAAAGGTAGTTAGGGAAGTACTTGTTGTGTAAAAGTATATTAGCTTATGTAGGCGATAACAATAGAGACTGATGGAGTGAACATGTGTAGAAGGTAATTAAGACTAAAAGGGATTATTTTAAGACTTGGTAGAAATATAAGCGATGAAAACTTTAGGGTGCACAAGTTAGCCTCTCAGGAAGCTAAATGAGCCATGAGCGAGGGTGAATTTAAGGCTTATGATACGTTGTTTACTAAATTAGGTGCAAAAGTGGGAGAAAGATATTTATAAATTAATTAAGGCCAGAGAAAGGAAAAATGAGGGTGCTAGGTGTGTAAAAGATGAAGACAATAAAGTTCTAGTTAAGGTTGATGAGATTAAAGAAAGATGGAGAAGATATATTTTTGCATATTAATGTGGATTATGAGAGGAATATAGTATTGAAGGTCAATAATTCTAAGGCTAGTAATAAAATTAGGTATGTTAGGAATATTAGAGTTAGCACAATTAAGGATGCCCTTAGAATGATGAAAATAGGACAGGTGTAGAACCGAATGGCACCGTAATAGAGCTTTAGAAGTTTTTGGGAGAGAAAGAGATATTATAGTTAACTAGATTATTTAAAATGATACTATATTCTAAGAAAATGCCATATGAATAGAGAAAGTATTTAGTATGCATCTTTAAGAATAAAGATGATGCTCATTGTTGCAATAACTATCATGGAAATGGGTCATACTATGAAGGTTTGGGAGAAAGTACTTGACCAAAGGTTGAGATGTGCAACAAGTGTTTCTTTAAATCAATTTGGTTTTATGCCTAGAAGGTTAACTATAAAAGCAATTTATACTTTAAGACAATTGATGAAGTATTGGGATATGAGTCAAAATTTGCACATGATCTTTATTAATTTAAAGAAGCATATGATAGGATGCCTGGGGTGTTCTATGCTGAGTTTAATAAAAGATAAGTTACTGTTAGGTATAAAGACCTAATAAAAGATACATATGATTGTTCTGTGACGGACATTAGGATTATAAAGGAAAAGACTAGGCGTTCCACATTACTATATGTTTACATCAAGGTTTAGTATTAGGTCCTTACCCATTTGCTTTAGTTATAGATAAACTGTGACTAAGCATATTCAAGATCGGATACTTTGGCATATGCTCTTTGCTAATGATGTGGTTTAGTTGATGAAAGTAGGGAAGATGTTAACTTAAAGTTGCAGATGTGTAGAAGCACTTTAGAAGCTAAAGTTTAAAGTCAAGTAGCGTAAAGACAATATGTGAAATGTAATTTTAGTGACAAGGTGAGAAGAAAGGAGGAGGTTTGTGATAGATGATTAAGAGTTTGGTAGAAGCAGAAGTTTTCAGGGCCTAGGCTCTATAATCCAAGATGATGGGGAATTGATAATCTCACAAATAGGATTAAGTTAGGCTGGGTAAAATGGAGTGGAGCTTATGAAGTTTTATGCTGTAGAATACCTCGTAGATTGAAAGGTAAGTTTTATATAACAATCGTTAGGCCAGTTGTGATGTATGGGTCAAAATCTTGGGTTATTAAAAAACAACATTCTTAAAAGATGGATATGGTGGAGATGAGGATATTCTGATGGATGTCAAACATTGCTAGGATAGATTGATTATGAAATGAATTTATCCAAAATAAATCGGCAAAGGCACGTATTACTGACAAATTAAGTGAGAATCAATTTAGCTGGTATGGACATGTGCTTAGATGCCTTTATAAGACAAGTGGAAGCTCATCAGGTAGAAGGTCATAGAAAAGAAGTGGAAAACATAAAAAAGATATTTAGCAGAAACGTTACAAAATGATATATCTGAGCTTTGTTTATCTCGTTGTATGGCCTTTGATAGAGCAACGTGGAAGGGAAATATTCGTACCACTGACCTCATATAGTTAGGACTAACGGCTTGTTGTCATTGTCATCGTTGTTATCAATATTATAGTCAACAACATTAGGTTTGCAAACTATTCTTGTGCCCTTATTTTACAACTTTTGAATTAAATATTTTTTTCCTTCCAGAACTTGTTATCAATTAATTTCCCACTGACTGGTTATTATAATTCTAACTTGCACAATAATATATGTGGTTTAAATTAATTAAAGGAAGTCTTTTTTCTTTCATTACAATTTCAATATTAATTTTTTAAATCGAGGTTCTTTTGCAATTTAGATCTGTATGTCATACGTGTGCTCTATTGTGCAGGATGCAGATCTGATTATGTTAGCTTTGGCTACACATGAAGTTCATTTTTCAATTTTAAGAGAGGTCAGTATGTGCCCATGCTTTTGAGGTTATGACTCATCACATAACTGCCCAAAATACCAATATATACTGGTACTTTTGTTGTGCCATGCATTCAAATTATTCTGGCTGGGTTCTTTTTCACTTTAACCAACGGAACTTTCTTTATTTGTCATAATCATAAATAGATTCTGTGTATCTTACTTTCTTGTGACAAGTTGCACTTGATAGTTCAACTGGGTACATTTTGGGATGTGTTTTGTGTGTATTCGTGGGTTCTATAGTTCTTTATCTTGTACTCTTTTTATCTTTCATGCGCCTGCTAACCATGTCCTTTATGAGTTTTGGTCCATAAAATTTATTTTGTGGATCATTATGTGCTTGTGGTAATTATTTTGATATGTTAGGTTGTGTTTACACCGGGGCAACAAGATAAGTGTTTTCTCTGTGGTCAAATGGGTCATTTAGCTGCTGATTGCCAAGGAAATGCAAAAAGAAAAATGGGAGAGTTCGATGAAAAGAGTGAAGATGCGTCTCTTGTGAAAAAGCCTTATCAGGTCTGTTTTAAGATATTCGTTTGCTTTATTATTATTCCTGTGCAAGCTACTATGATTTTCATTATTACTTTTACGTCATCCTTAAGGTGATTCTCTGTTTTCTGCAGTTCCTAAATATCTGGACTCTTCGCGAATATTTAGACTATGAGTTCAGAATACCCAATCCACCCTTTGAGGTTGACTTTGAACGCATCGTGGATGATTTTGTCTTCATGTGTTTCTTTGTTGGCAATGATTTTCTTCCACACATGCCCACTCTAGAAATTCGTGAGGTTTGTTGGTACCTTCTGTTCCATCACTTTATTTATTATATAATTCATTACATGAAATACTGTAAAGGACTTTGTTGTTTTGTGTGGAAATACCTGATACTCGAAGTCCACTTAGTTTTTATTACCATTGGCAGTCATTAAGAACTTGGTATAGTTAATAAATAATAACTCAAGATTGTAGTAATTGTAGCTATATTTAATTTGCATTTATTATTCATATGTTTGTTTTTATCACTTGACCAGGGTGCAATAAATTTATTGATGGCTGTATATAAGAAAGAATTTAGGGTAATGGGCGGTTATCTGACAGATTCAAGCAAGGTTTTTGGTCTTTCTCATTCTTATTTGAGTGATCACATTTTCTATTCAATTCCCTGTCTACTATTTCAAGGATAACATGGAGTCTGAGAACTCTGTATCTTTCTTGTAACAGCCTAATTTGAGAAGAGTTGAACATTTCATACAGGCAGTGGGATCTTATGAGGATAGAATATTTCAGAAAAGAGCTCGCTTGCATCAGGTTTGTAATTTTAGTTTTCCTTTCTGTTTCGTGTCATTTGTACCATAAACAGAAAATATGTGTTTATTGTTTCAGATTGTTTGTCTTGTTTTCAGTTCTTTATTCCATAGGGTTACAATGATAATTAGGATTGCTATTATGTGCTTTTCCTTTGACAGTTTTATTTTCTTTCAGCGTCAATCAGAAAGAATAAAGCGTGGAAAGAAGCAAGCAAAGCGAGGGGATGATGTTGATCCACTAGTTAGACCAGATCTTATTGTTCCTGTTGCCCGTTTTCATGGGTCTCGTCTTGCTTCTGGTCCTTCTCCTTCTCCCTTCCATGAATCTGGATATTTTCTACGGTCTCGCAAAGCTGCTCGTTTACCCTCAGAAGGAGCAACTGTGGGTGCTGCTCTTGTAGAGGCTGAGAATAGTCTTGAAACAGAAGTATGTCTCTATTGCATTTCACATTTGGCATGACGAATCTCTAATTTGTGAAATCTAATTTGTTCATTGTATGGGTTTGTATTCCTCCTAACACTTGATATTTCACTGCCAGATACATGAAAATAAAGAGGAACTGAAATCAAAGCTTAAGGAATTACTAAGGGAGAAGTCTGATCTTTTCAACTCTGGAAAGCCAGAGCAAGACAAGGTTTGCAGTTTCTAATTAAACTAAATATTCGCTGTTGATTAATGCTAATCCCTTCCTATTTATACCATGCCATATCGGAAACTGGCTGTAAATTTGTTTGTAGTTTGTGGAGCATTTTAGTCATTTTGCTGTGTAGGTGGTGTTTTCTGTGTTGTTTGGTTTGTGACAAAGGGTTTTCTGGGGAAAACATGGTGTGGTTTAGATGTTCAGTTGACCTTTCAATTTTTGTTGTGTCAGGTTAAACTTGGAGAGCCAGGATGGAAAGAAAGATATTATGAAGAAAAGTTTTCTGCAAAAGCTGCTGACGAAATTGACGCAATACGTAAAGATGTCGTAAGTTATTTCTATTGATATCAAATGAAAAAATCTATTTGTTTTTAGGTCATTAAAATGCTACTCTCTGTTGATTTGATTTATGAAAGAGATTAGTTTGATCATCCTTGTCTATGTTACATTAGTTTTTTGATCGATTGTGCTCACTTCGTTGGTGTTCATTGTTGTGTTGTGAAAACTCAAAGCTCATTGTTTACTTGAGTAATCTCTATGGTAATCCTGCACTATGTTTCTCTTTCTATCACAGACTTAGGGATTATTTCTTGCCTTGTAGTTCAGCTTTGGATGGATCTGGAAATGGCATAACTATTGTAAATAGTGATACTGGTTATATGTTGGGTGTAGAGTTAAATTTCTGCGCTTGTCCATTGTAGGAATTAATTTAAACATATTGCCACCCCTAAAAGTTCGAAATCTGGTCATTCTATGGATCTGTTCTCATTTTGTTTAACAGTCATTGCATAGCCAATTGTATTTGAATCTATTTATTCCAGGTCATTGTTCTATTAGTTTTTCTCTTAAACCTACTATCTGCCTGTGTGGTTGTTTTTGATTTGCTAAAGTGAACGTACTGGTTTCATATTTAATTAATTTTCAACTGATTATTTCTGGTGTCAAGGATAATGACAAACTATATGGTTTTTAGGTTCTGAAGTACACTGAAGGCTTGTGCTGGGTTATGCATTACTATTATGAAGGAGTGTGCTCATGGCAATGGTGTGTTGCTACTGATTTTTGTCTGCACTCATACATTTGTTTTTCTTTCCTGTTAGAAGTGCAATTGTGTTATTTAAGGCTGCTTTGTGCTGAAGATTTTTATAGACTCTTTGGAGCAAGTCAAATATCTCCTAGAATTCGGCATTTGGAAGGGACATTTGATAGCACGCCTTTGAGAAGATGTGCTTGAGTAAATTTAAAACCAAACTAAATGATAGTATGAAAATACACAGCTCAATAATTCATGCTACATTGACTTGATTTGTAGGCCAAATTTCTAGGGTACTTTTTTTTGTTAATATTAAGTTGCAGAATGCACTTTGACCTGCTATAATCTAGGATAGCTTCTTCTAGACTATTTAAAAAACAAAATAAACTCAACAGTTCTTTTTTATTAGTTATTTATTTATTATTATTATTTTTTTGGGACCTGAAGATATTTTGGTGGCTTCATTGCATCCGTTGATGGGCTTGATTCAGTTTTGGAAAAATCATAGTTGAAAGATGAATATACAACAAATAAAGCAGCCAGTTCCAATTTTTTGAAATTAAAATTGATTAGTGGATGCTCTGGCATATGCAGACATTTAATGTTGGTCAATTTTGAAGGTTGGATTTTAATTTTATGGATCTAGTACAGGTGCCCTTCTCTAATCTTGGGTAATTGGTCTGCTTCTTGGTCGATGATGGTTTGAAACGAAGGCCCTACATTTTTGTCCTAGAATTCATAGACTTTGATTTTTTGTTAAGCTGAGCCTACCAACGCCATTATGGAGCTAGTCTGGAATTTTAACAAGTTTAAATTTTGTTTAATTTTATATAGCTTATTTTATAATTATGATGTCTTGTATAATAAGTATTATTTGGCTGCTTAATAGGTGCTGGTGCTAGTAGTGATACTGGAGACCATCTTTATAACATTTAAACACGAGTAACTAATAACTTAAATGATACATGTTTTTTCCTTTTTTTCTCCTATATAAAAATTTTGAGTTGTAAGGGAAGTCTGTTCTGCTGACATTTTAATGCCACATTTTATATTTATATTTTGCTAAGTTAAAATTAGTGAGCTTGTCCTTTTGCTTTGTTGGCCAAGAATTTTGTTAGTTATTGTTATCATTGTATTCCAGGTTCTACCCTTATCATTATGCACCATTTGCTTCTGATCTCAAGGATCTGGATGGGCTGAAAATAAATTTCAAACTCGGCGCCCCTTTCAAACCTTTCAATCAGCTTATGGGAGTTTTCCCAGCTGCAAGGTTAAACCGATTATATTCTTGTTTGAATTTTATTCTTCATCATATGTTTGTCTGATTCTGTGCTGTTTTCAGTTCCCATGCACTTCCTCCAAATTATAGGCAATTGATGTCTGATCCAAATTCTCCGATCATTGACTTCTACCCCACTGGTAATGACTTGTTTTACTCACCATCTACTGTTTAACTTAAAATGATTTATGCATTACAGTATGATCAATCCAAAAGTTTATGCTTCTAAACAAGATTTATTTTCCTTTGTCAGATTTTGAAGTAGACATGAGTGGGAAGAGATTTGCTTGGCAGGTATACATATTGAATATGTTTTAATTTTATGAATTTGGGTATGATTTATTTCATGTATGACACTGATTCTTCTTTATGAAGGGTATCGCAAAACTTCCTTTTATTGATGAATCCCGTTTGCTTGCTGAGATCAGCAAAGTGGAACATACTCTTACGGTAGTGCATTAAACTTATTTTCTCAGATTTTATCTCCAGTTGCAGCTTTTGTGGGTGGGGCAATAATTTTAAACATTTAAAATTGTGTCTTATGTAGGATGAGGAAGTACGGCGAAACAGCACACTGTCAGACATGCTTTTTTTAAATATATCTCATACTCTTTCTCCGTTTATATTTTCTCTCAACAACCAATTTGGACATCTGTCAGACAAAGAACGTGCCGAAGTGAAGGAAAAACTTGATCCTGCAGCCAGGTTTGATCTTTAACCGCAAGCTTTCACCATAAAGCTTTTATATTCTGCATATCATTCTTAGTTGTAATTATTTTCTGGAATATATGCACATACATGCTGGACACTGGCCATATTTTATTCTATGAGAAGGAACGAGCTCTTCCCAAAACAACAATACAAGGAACAGGCTAAACCATTTAGTGATATTATTATAATAGCTTGTAGATATAAATATATGATTGTTCCATGAAGGAAATTTTTATGAACTTCAACTGGATTTTCACTAAATTGACTGTGCTGTCAAATTATTTTAAGTCGCGTTATATTTACAACACGCGGTTCAGTTGTGATGATCCTTGATACTTGGTTCATCTTAAAAGTACGCATCCTGAAACCCCTAAAAATTTCACCTTTTTTTCCAAGGAATTGCTTTTCACTTTTTTTGGTAGAGGATGTAATACCTGTGCACTACTTGCTATATCCTTTTCTTTCTTTCTTTCTTTCTGTCTTTCTTTTTTTCTATATTATTTTATTTTATTTTATTTTCTGGTGATTCCAGCTGTTGTTCTGTGGCTTTCTCTGTTCTGTTAAATATCTCTAGTATAGGGCTTTTTTTTTAGTACACTGTCTTTTCTGGCATCCCTTGTAGCTTGTCATGTGACCGTTATCCTTGCCCTCTCATGTTTTAATTTCAGGTCACACAAAGAATGAATTGTTTTCCCAATTCTGAGGGAGATAGATGGCTTATGTTAAATACACTCCCTCATTGGCATATTTTCCTGCTTATATGAAAAATCCTTGCTGCTTGTTGACTGTTGTCTTTGTCTTTCATGTACAGTGGAGGAATGAATGGTTATCTTTCACTATGTGGGGGGGATCCATGCCCTCCAGTCTTCCGGTCTCCTGTTAAAGGAATGGCAGATATAGTGGACAATCAAGTCATGTAAGAAATTTATTTTTTGTTATGTTAAATTCCTTCTCAGTCATGTGTCAAGATCACTCATGATTCCATGTTTCTTCAGATGTTCAATATACAGACTTCCAGATCCACATAAACACTTAGCACGGCCACCAGCTGGAGTTGTATTCCCCAAAAAGGTATGCATTCTTGGGGATCTATTATATACTTTAAGTATCTCGCTTCAATCTTGGACAAGCATTGAGGGTGTGTTTGCTTGGGGTATATAAGACTTGAGACTAAGGAAATCTGTTTGGAAATTTTTTTTAAGGGAAAAGTTTTTGGGAGTCTATCAAGTTTTTACTTAAATTTTTTTTTTTTTTTTGTCAAGAAGAACGAAACCCCTAATGGGCCCGCTAAACTAAGACAGGGGTGTGCGCATGCCTCGACTGCGGCCTGTGGGGCCGCGCACACATGGGCGCTGGTACCACCCACAGTTCGTGCTCACAATTCTCAGACATGCACCCTCACCCCGAGGATTCGAACTCTCGCCACTTGCGAAGCGTCCTCACGGGGGACCCAAATGCCAATTGACCCAAAGGCCGTTGACTAAGTTTTTACTTAAAATTAGCACTAATCAAGATTAAATATCTTAAGATTAAAAAAATTTACTTTTCTAATGAATGATAGGTGCATGTTAGTATCTATAATTAAAAAAAAAAATCATTATTGTATATGCTTATTCAAACAATTATGTCTTGCAAGAGAAGGTTGTTGGCATTACCTTGGGATGTTTTTTTGGGAAAAGGGATTTGTCCCCGAGCCAATGTGATAATGGCATGAATAGAAGACCTGTTCACACTCATCTTTGTTAAACTTCACTCTGTTCTTCAAATCTAGCTATAATTAAATCCTTCTTTGGCATAGTATATAATCCTATTAGCTTTTAAGTTATAACAACAGGAAAGAATAACAACAGGAAAGAAAAAAAGGTACGTGGTCAATCTCAACTCTTCTTAAGTTGATCTCACTGGATTGTTGCAGTGAGGTCCGCACTTCAATGCCCTGTCATGTTTAAAAAAATTATTGTTTAAATTAATAAAAGATGTTTTATGGATATTTATAAAATTTTGAAGTTAATTAATAAATATATTTAATTGAATAATTAAATCTTATATAAAGTTTGTGGAATGGGACTGACATAATTTGTTATTCAAGTTAATATATTTATTGGTTCTATTTTTTAGAGAAATTTTTAGACCTAAATAACTTTAGTGAAAATTGAGTTTTGGTAGAAAATTGAGTTTTTCTTTGCATCAACAATTTAATGTAAAATGTTTCTACTTGACAATGAGGGATTAAGCATTGGGAGTTCTCTTTGCCTGTAGCCTTGAGAAATTCTCAAATGAAAACCCTTCGGTGGAAACCAATGCATGATTCAATGGTCTACTTGCATGAATTGAAGTATAGTCAGTGATACTGTATTTATATTTTAAGGTGCAATTCATAATATTAGCATGCAGCCTGTGTACTTCACCATAACAAGTTGCCCCTTTTTTCAGTCTGCGTTACTTGTATATTTAGACGAATGTGTAAAGCTGTACTGTTTATGTTTTTCGATTAGATTGGAGCACATTTGGAGTATAGTACCCTTTTTCTAAATTTGATCACCCCTTTTGGTTTCAGCTTGTGACCATTGGTGACTTGAAGCCACCACCTGTTTTATGGCATGAAGATACAGGCAGGAGGCCATATGAAAATGGAAGGTACATTTCTGTTTGAGCTTTTGAGTGGACTCTCAAATCTTATTACAAATGGTCATGCTTGATTATCTTGTAAGAGGTATCTATTCTTAGTTTTCTTCTAAGTTTCTTCTTATTCAACCATTTTTCAGGCAAAACCCTCCTGGAGCTGTTTCTGGCAAGCAGCTTGGTGATGCAGCCCATCGGCTTGTTGTGAATAGCTTACAGATTAGTAGGGATCATCATAACGGTGATCCAAGGGTTACACCTCCCGCACCACATGATGCAGGTCGAGTTGGTGCATCATATCCCAATGGAGGACAGTATTCATTGGATCATTCAGCGCCGGTACCTAGGCGGGATCATCATGTTGGTAATGATGGACATTGGCGTCACTCTGGAAACCATTTAGACTACAGTCAAGGGCAGCGACATGCACCTTCTGCATCAACTCATCACTATCATACATCCGTACACTCGCAACCTGAGAGAAACCAGTATGATCGTCCTCATAATTCACAACACCATGGTGTGAATAGCCGCTCAGACTCAAGAGCTCGAAATCCGGCCGATAACTACTATCATCAAAATGATGGTTACAACCGTCCTCCAAACACAGGTTATCACTACCCTCCAGCAGGTAGACCTTTAATGCAAACACCTGTTCCCGGACCTTATGTCCCTTCAGGGTTAGAGTACAATGGCGGGTATGGTAACTACCAGGCTCATGGTACTCACCGGCAGCAATGGCAGCCAAGATTTGATAATGGGAGGGGAACACCACCAGGCCAAGTCCCTCCAGGGCGACCGTATGGTCAACACCAACAACCAATTAATCGTTACTCATCACTGGACAGGGGCTCAAACCGAAGGCCGCCACCGCCGCCATCCAATAACACCAGTTCGTAGGCTTCACTCTGCTTGTTGGCTTACTGAAACTCCTGTTGTTCCGGAGATGTATTATATTGTGTTCACCGGCTTAGAAACGGGAGAGAATTTTCACATTTAGCAATTTTCACATTTGTATCCTTCTTTTATATCTGAATAATGACATTGTTATTTCCTTTGTAACAGTATCAATCTTGCAATAGTTGATTTCACGGCCATTTTATTTCTCAGGTTCCTATAAGCGGCTGTTTGATCAATTTTATTGTTAAGAGTGTAATACTGCTTGCTAGTTGTTACTTCATTAGGTATTCAGATTGCTTTATAATATTGTTTGGCCTGTAATAAATTTCCTTTCTCAATTTGGTAGATGCCGTGGTTGATTTCAAGTCTCTGAAGGTTCTAATTTTCACTGGAAGTTTGATCATTGATTTGGTTTAAAGCTCACGTGTATTTTCACCTTTGAGTTGGACGTTTGTTTTGGATCTGCAAAATTTATAATTTTGGTTTTTTAAATTTTATAAAAAGGTTGAATTAATATTATATTGTCAATATAAGATGCTATGTATTTTATTATTTTATACTATACGAAAAATCATGCAAAATGTGAGTATACTACGGAAAATAAAACAACCGCTTGGTAGTTGTTTATAGCTCGTATAAAATCAGTTTGTAATGTATTAACTTTTAACTCACTCTTAACTGGCGGAGCTATGTGCGATGTTAATACTTTTATTAAAACATCAATAATTTAAAATTAATATTTTTCATGCAAATGCGCCACCCCATCTTCAAGGACTAACACCACCTTCAATCCAAAATCAACAAATAGAGAAGAGCTAATCACATATACACAATCAGTAGGGATGAAAGGAAATTACAATATTCAATTATCCATATCCAACTCAAACAATATAAAGTTAAATTGTTATTAATCTAATCTAATCTAATTAAAATGGTGAAAATATCCTTTTAGTCCCTCAACAAGTACCGTCTACGCTTTTTTGACCCCTCTAATATTTTTCTATACGTTTAAGTGTTTTTAGTTTCGTAACTTGAAAATTTTAATCTTTTTGTTAAAAGAATTAAAATTACACTTTTAGTTCTAAATAATCACAGTGTCACCCATTTGGTCCCTCCATTATGCTTTTTATATTTTAAATTTCATAAAATTCATAATTTTAAATAAAAAATGCCACCAAACTCCAAACCCGTCCAGTAGCAAGAAGACTAAAATTTTCAAATTTTAAAACTTAAAGGGACTTTAAGATACCGAAAAAATATATAGGGACTAAAATGGTATAAACTGTATTTATTGAGAGACCAAAAAAATAATTTCATTAAAATCAGAGAATAAAATTGTTGTGTACCCCCTTCAAAACATGAAATTAGATAAAATTTACAGTGCACACATTTTATGCAATTTCATATATTTTAGGGGCATCTTCTCATAACCCCCAAACATGATGAGAGCAAGCACTAAAAAACGAGCCCAAGATGATCAAACATATATAGTTCCCGAGAAGCCAAAAAAAAAAAAAAAAAAAAAAAAAAAAGGTAAAAGAAAGGGGTTCTCATAGCATCTCCAGAGATTCATCAGAGAGAGAAGTTGTGATCTCATGCATTGAAAGCTCGATTGATCGGGTTTCCAGCAAGCGATGGAAGGAATCTTCGGCAAGCTAAGGAATCTCGATGCGTATCCGAAGGTCAACAAGGATTTCTATAGCAAAACCCTCTCTGGTGGCCTCATAACCATCGTCTCTTCGATTATCATGTTCCTTCTCTTCATCTCTGAGCTCAGTATGTGGATTTGTTCTTTTTTTTATGTTTGCTTGCTGATTCAATTTGCTTCGAGTTTGTAAAGCTTCTTCTTGATTTGTGGTTTACTGTTGATTTCGGTTTTTTATGTTGAAGGTTCTAGTTTTGCGCGGGATTGGAGAGAGTGGGTGTGGAAAGGTGGAACCTTTTGTTCTTTGAATGTGTTGCCTCGGGAGGGGGAGGGTGTGTGGGGTGGTGATTTTAGGTTTTTAGGCTTTCGAGCGAATTCAATATTGTTTTGATTATGTGAAGCTATGGTTTCTACGATTAGGAAGTTCTTATGAGATGGTGGGGTTTTTGTCTTACTTTTAAGTTTATTGGGTCAAATCCAAGCATGCTTTACTGTTATTTGAGGCTCCGTGGATCTTGATCTTTCATTAATATTCGTTGTCTTCTGATATGATGTTCCATACCCTTCTTGGGAGCTGAGACAATTGTTGTTCCTACGAGATTTGATGTTTGTGTCTTCCTGCGTCCCTATGGGAGTTTGGAGGCTGGGTCCATTTGATTGACATTGAGTTTTGAAATTATGAGTAAATATAGTGATTTTCTCTTGATTTTTTTGGCTTTCATATTCTGTACTTTCTCTGGAGATTGTAGGTCGGATATTTTACATTTTCTGTATGGTCTTGTGCCATGCTTCCATCCGCCAGCCAGTTTAGAAATTCTAGAAATTATTTTGCTCTCATCCAAAACAAAGATTGTAGGCTTCTTCATAGCTGAAAGGATAATGTGAGGAATGTGATATTGATAAAGATTTGGGCGGTTGTTTTATGAGGCTTCTTTAAATGACATGCCAGTGGATTTTCCATTGCATTAACCTTGTAAGATGTCTGTATGTTTATCAAAATTTTGTGAGGTTTGAGGTTGATATTGTTGGTGTTACTATGTTGCCCAAGTTTGGAATTTAGACAAAATAGAAAAATCATCAACAATTAATGTTTGAAACCTATTCCTTTAAGCTAAGTGATCCACAATAGCACTCATAGTTGATTAAACCCTTATGGACAGGTTTAGATTCTGCATGTTTTGTGACTGTTTATCGCTGGTATATTGCGAATTACATATTATGGCTTTGTGTATCTGCTATAGATATACACACATATATGTATATGAATGCATTTCATTTGTATGGTGTGTTATGATGCTTATTGGTGTTGTCCACCTTTTATGAAACCTATTCATCTTTTATAACTACTTCAGGACATCATGTAGTTTAATTTTCAATCTTGTGTAGCCGTCGTAGTTTAATTTTCAATCTTGTGTAGCCGTCTTTCATCTCAATTGAACGCAGCCTTTCAGCTATTAGAATGCATTTTTTTTTTTTGAGTTCTAGAAGTACATTCGCCCCTATGGTTTTTTGTTTTTTCAAAAGCTTGAAACAAGTTCTCTCTGCTTTGTTGAATTGCTGATCTGTATATATATTCTATTGATGCAGGGCTATATCTCCATTCTGTCACTGAAACAAAGCTTGTTGTAGATACTTCAAGAGCTGAAACTCTTCGTATCAATGTAATTTCCAATTTATTGATGATAATTTCAGAAACTTCGGTTAATTAATATGCTAGTATCATTTTGAAGATTGTGTATCTAAATCTTTTCATTTTGGTTATCTTTTTTCCCTTGTATTTTTTGAGTTATAAATATCACCTACGCCCCATAACTTGGGCTCTAAGGATTTGTAAGAAAGTTTCATTCCTCAAGCATTGCTGAAATATTACTGCATTTCGTTGTTGAAAATTAAATTAAGCTTCCCACTAATTTTAATTAAATTTGGAAATACTGCTTTCAAAACCATGTGTTTCACATTCTTCATCTATTTCTTATTTCCTTTACTCAGCTTTCAGTACTTTGTTGGTGACATAAAGTTATCTTTCTAAGGATTTTCACTGCTGTTTATTGATCTCCTTTTGTAACATTAGTCCTACCTTTATTTATTAGTTTGACCGAATAATTAATTGTCGTATGTGTGTTATTGTTTTTAAGTGCAGTTTGATGTCACCTTTCCTGCCCTACCATGTTCTATAAGTTGATCTCACTGGATTGTTGCAGTGAGGTCCGCACTTCAATGCCCTGTCATGTTTAAAAAAATTATTGTTTAAATTAATAAAAGATGTTTTATGGATATTTATAAAATTTTGAAGTTAATTAATAAATATATTTAATTGAATAATTAAATCTTATATAAAGTTTGTGGAATGGGACTGACATAATTTGTTATTCAAGTTAATATATTTATTGGTTCTATTTTTTAGAGAAATTTTTAGACCTAAATAACTTTAGTGAAAATTGAGTTTTGGTAGAAAATTGAGTTTTTCTTTGCATCAACAATTTAATGTAAAATGTTTCTACTTGACAATGAGGGATTAAGCATTGGGAGTTCTCTTTGCCTGTAGCCTTGAGAAATTCTCAAATGAAAACCCTTCGGTGGAAACCAATGCATGATTCAATGGTCTACTTGCATGAATTGAAGTATAGTCAGTGATACTGTATTTATATTTTAAGGTGCAATTCATAATATTAGCATGCAGCCTGTGTACTTCACCATAACAAGTTGCCCCTTTTTTCAGTCTGCGTTACTTGTATATTTAGACGAATGTGTAAAGCTGTACTGTTTATGTTTTTCGATTAGATTGGAGCACATTTGGAGTATAGTACCCTTTTTCTAAATTTGATCACCCCTTTTGGTTTCAGCTTGTGACCATTGGTGACTTGAAGCCACCACCTGTTTTATGGCATGAAGATACAGGCAGGAGGCCATATGAAAATGGAAGGTACATTTCTGTTTGAGCTTTTGAGTGGACTCTCAAATCTTATTACAAATGGTCATGCTTGATTATCTTGTAAGAGGTATCTATTCTTAGTTTTCTTCTAAGTTTCTTCTTATTCAACCATTTTTCAGGCAAAACCCTCCTGGAGCTGTTTCTGGCAAGCAGCTTGGTGATGCAGCCCATCGGCTTGTTGTGAATAGCTTACAGATTAGTAGGGATCATCATAACGGTGATCCAAGGGTTACACCTCCCGCACCACATGATGCAGGTCGAGTTGGTGCATCATATCCCAATGGAGGACAGTATTCATTGGATCATTCAGCGCCGGTACCTAGGCGGGATCATCATGTTGGTAATGATGGACATTGGCGTCACTCTGGAAACCATTTAGACTACAGTCAAGGGCAGCGACATGCACCTTCTGCATCAACTCATCACTATCATACATCCGTACACTCGCAACCTGAGAGAAACCAGTATGATCGTCCTCATAATTCACAACACCATGGTGTGAATAGCCGCTCAGACTCAAGAGCTCGAAATCCGGCCGATAACTACTATCATCAAAATGATGGTTACAACCGTCCTCCAAACACAGGTTATCACTACCCTCCAGCAGGTAGACCTTTAATGCAAACACCTGTTCCCGGACCTTATGTCCCTTCAGGGTTAGAGTACAATGGCGGGTATGGTAACTACCAGGCTCATGGTACTCACCGGCAGCAATGGCAGCCAAGATTTGATAATGGGAGGGGAACACCACCAGGCCAAGTCCCTCCAGGGCGACCGTATGGTCAACACCAACAACCAATTAATCGTTACTCATCACTGGACAGGGGCTCAAACCGAAGGCCGCCACCGCCGCCATCCAATAACACCAGTTCGTAGGCTTCACTCTGCTCGTTGGCTTACTGAAACTCCTGTTGTTCCGGAGATGTATTATATTGTGTTCACCGGCTTAGAAACGGGAGAGAATTTTCACATTTAGCAATTTTCACATTTGTATCCTTCTTTTATATCTGAATAATGACATTGTTATTTCCTTTGTAACAGTATCAATCTTGCAATAGTTGATTTCACGGCCATTTTATTTCTCAGGTTCCTATAAGCGGCTGTTTGATCAATTTTATTGTTAAGAGTGTAATACTGCTTGCTAGTTGTTACTTCATTAGGTATTCAGATTGCTTTATAATATTGTTTGGCCTGTAATAAATTTCCTTTCTCAATTTGGTAGATGCCGTGGTTGATTTCAAGTCTCTGAAGGTTCTAATTTTCACTGGAAGTTTGATCATTGATTTGGTTTAAAGCTCACGTGTATTTTCACCTTTGAGTTGGACGTTTGTTTTGGATCTGCAAAATTTATAATTTTGGTTTTTTAAATTTTATAAAAAGGTTGAATTAATATTATATTGTCAATATAAGATGCTATGTATTTTATTATTTTATACTATACGAAAAATCATGCAAAATGTGAGTATACTACGGAAAATAAAACAACCGCTTGGTAGTTGTTTATAGCTCGTATAAAATCAGTTTGTAATGTATTAACTTTTAACTCACTCTTAACTGGCGGAGCTATGTGCGATGTTAATACTTTTATTAAAACATCAATAATTTAAAATTAATATTTTTCATGCAAATGCGCCACCCCATCTTCAAGGACTAACACCACCTTCAATCCAAAATCAACAAATAGAGAAGAGCTAATCACATATACACAATCAGTAGGGATGAAAGGAAATTACAATATTCAATTATCCATATCCAACTCAAACAATATAAAGTTAAATTGTTATTAATCTAATCTAATCTAATTAAAAAGGTGAAAATATCCTTTTAGTCCCTCAACAAGTACCGTCTACGCTTTTTTGACCCCTCTAATATTTTTCTATACGTTTAAGTGTTTTTAGTTTCGTAACTTGAAAATTTTAATCTTTTTGTTAAAAGAATTAAAATTACACTTTTAGTTCTAAATAATCACAGTGTCAGCCATTTGGTCCCTCCATTATGCTTTTTATATTTTAAGTTTTATAAAATTCATAATTTTAAATAAAAAATGCCACCAAACTCCAAACCCGTCCAGTAGCAAGAAGACTAAAATTTTCAAATTTTAAAACTTAAAGGGACTTTAAGATACCGAAAAAATATATAGGGACTAAAATGGTATAAACTGTATTTATTGAGAGACCAAAAAAATAATTTCATTAAAATCAGAGAATAAAATTGTTGTGTACCCCCTTCAAAACATGAAATTAGATAAAATTTACAGTGCACACATTTTATGCAATTTCATATATTTTAGGGGCATCTTCTCATAACCCCCAAACATGATGAGAGCAAGCACTAAAAAACGAGCCCAAGATGATCAAACATATATAGTTCCCGAGAAGCCAAAAAAAAAAAAAAAAAAAAAAAAAAAAGGTAAAAGAAAGGGGTTCTCATAGCATCTCCAGAGATTCATCAGAGAGAGAAGTTGTGATCTCATGCATTGAAAGCTCGATTGATCGGGTTTCCAGCAAGCGATGGAAGGAATCTTCGGCAAGCTAAGGAATCTCGATGCGTATCCGAAGGTCAACAAGGATTTCTATAGCAAAACCCTCTCTGGTGGCCTCATAACCATCGTCTCTTCGATTATCATGTTCCTTCTCTTCATCTCTGAGCTCAGTATGTGGATTTGTTCTTTTTTTTATGTTTGCTTGCTGATTCAATTTGCTTCGAGTTTGTAAAGCTTCTTCTTGATTTGTGGTTTACTGTTGATTTCGGTTTTTTATGTTGAAGGTTCTAGTTTTGCGCGGGATTGGAGAGAGTGGGTGTGGAAAGGTGGAACCTTTTGTTCTTTGAATGTGTTGCCTCGGGAGGGGGAGGGTGTGTGGGGTGGTGATTTTAGGTTTTTAGGCTTTCGAGCGAATTCAATATTGTTTTGATTATGTGAAGCTATGGTTTCTACGATTAGGAAGTTCTTATGAGATGGTGGGGTTTTTGTCTTACTTTTAAGTTTATTGGGTCAAATCCAAGCATGCTTTACTGTTATTTGAGGCTCCGTGGATCTTGATCTTTCATTAATATTCGTTGTCTTCTGATATGATGTTCCATAGCCTTCTTGGGAGCTGAGACAATTGTTGTTCCTACGAGATTTGATGTTTGTGTCTTCCTGCGTCCCTATGGGAGTTTGGAGGCTGGGTCCATTTGATTGACATTGAGTTTTGAAATTATGAGTAAATATAGTGATTTGCTCTTGATTTTTTTGGCTTTCATATTCTGTACTTTCTCTGGAGATTGTAGGTCGGATATTTTACATTTTCTGTATGGTCTTGTGCCATGCTTCCATCCGCCAGCCAGTTTAGAAATTCTAGAAATTATTTTGCTCTCATCCAAAACAAAGATTGTAGGCTTCTTCATAGCTGAAAGGATAATGTGAGGAATGTGATATTGATAAAGATTTGGGCGGTTGTTTTATGAGACTTCTTTAAATGACACGCCAGTGGATTTTCCATTGCATTAACCTTGTAAGATGTCTGTATGTTTATCAAAATTTTGTGAGGTTTGAGGTTGATATTGTTGGTGTTGCTATGTTGCCCAATTTTGGAATTTAGACAAAATAGAAAAATCATCAACAATTAATGTTTGAAACCTATTCCTTTAAGCTAAGTGATCCACAATAGCACTCATAGTTGATTAAACCCTTATGGACAGGTTTAGATTCTGCATGTTTTGTGACTGTTTATCTCTGGTATATTGCGAATTACATATTATGGCTTTGTGTATCTGCTATAGATATACACACATATGTATATGAATGCATTTCATTTGTATGGTGTCTTATGATGCTTATCGGTGTTGTCCACCTTTTATGAAACCTATTCATCTTTTATAATTACTTCAGGACATCATGTAGTTTAATTTTCAATCTTGTGCAGCCGTCTTTCATCTCAATTGAACGCAGCCTTTCAGCTATTAGAATGCATTTTTTTTTTTTTTTTGAGTTCTAGAAGTACATTCGCCCCTATGGTTTTTTGTTTTTTCAAAAGCTTGAAACAAGTTCTCTCTGCTTGTTGAATTGCTGATCTGTATATATATTCTATTGATGCAGGGCTATATCTCCATTCTGTCACTGAAACAAAGCTTGTTGTAGATACTTCAAGAGCTGAAACTCTTCGTATCAATGTAATTTCCAATTTATTGATGATAATTTCAGAAACTTCGGTTAATTAATATGCTAGTATCATTTTGAAGATTGTGTATCTAAATCTTTTCATTTTGGTTATCTTTTTTCCCTTGTATTTTTTGAGTTATAAATATCACCTACGCCCCATAACTTGGGCTCTAAGGATTTGTAAGAAAGTTTCATTCCTCAAGCATTGCTGAAATATTACTGCATTTCGTTGTTGAAAATTAAATTAAGCTTCCCACTAATTTTAATTAAATTTGGAAATACTGCTTTCAAAACCATGTGTTTCACATTCTTCATCTATTTCTTATTTCCTTTACTCAGCTTTCAGTACTTTGTTGGTGACATAAAGTTATCTTTCTAAGGATTTTCACTGCTGTTTATTGATCTCCTTTTGTAACATTAGTCCTACCTTTATTTATTAGTTTGACCGAATAATTAATTGTCGTATGTGTGTTATTGTTTTTAAGTGCAGTTTGATGTCACCTTTCCTGCCCTACCATGTTCTATGCTCAGTGTTGATGCCATGGATATCAGTGGAGAGGAGCATCTTGATGTGGTGTGTATTGAAGTTGTGCTCATCTTCTATTGAAGTAGTATTATCCATCCTGCGTCTGGTTATTTGGTTTGTTTATTGACTATAACTTTCCTGCTTTTTCTCTCCCTCAGAAGCATGATATAATCAAGAAACGGATAGATTCTCATGGGGTTGTGATTGAAACTAGACAAGACGGAATTGGTGCACCAAAGGTCTGTATATCATTTTTTCATTCATCCTTTGCTGAACCTTAAGGAAGTATTTTCTGTGTATTATAATTTAGTGCGTGTATAGATATTATTCATCATAACTTAGAGCACATATAGTAAGATAATTCTTGTTTTAGATCGTTTGACATTTTTACCTATTTCCATCACTGGCATGGCTGGTGATTATTGTGGCAATGCCAATATGCAATACATATTGTAATAAGAATTGACTCCAATTATTCTATGGCTGTTTTGTGTGGCTATGAGAGACTTTGCATAGATGATGTAATTTTTTGAATGGAGGCAGTGGATACTGTTCGTAAAATCATAAATATAATTGTCTGCGTAAAGGTCATACTAGTGACCATCATCATGCAGTGACTATTTTAACTTAACTGGTGGATGATGAGAGAGTTGGTGAATATTTAAATTGACAAAAGGAGTTGTGAAATTGGCATCAAGAAACCCATGCAAATGCTATACTGAACACTATAGATTTGTAACTAGTTGACATTTGTTTTGAATGATCAATAGAGTGTTCAAGACACCATCGGAAGCCAATAAACTAGATTAATGTTGCTGACTTGAAGATATAACAATTCACAGGCCATTCTAAAAGGAACCAAATATCATAATTTCCCAAACGATTAACTGTCATTTAATTTAATATCTATCATATCTTTGACTAGGAAAAGTGTTGTAGTGTTCTGTTGTTTACATTTTTTTGCATTATTTACAGATAGAGAAGCCCTTACAAAAGCACGGTGGTAGACTTGAACAGAACGAGACCTATTGTGGATCTTGTTATGGTGCAGAAACAGTATGCTTCCTTTTTTACTGTATTGAGTGTGTATACATACTTTGTTGATATGACATTATCAATAGAGTCCGTCTCAAGTATAACAATACCTCTTTTTTATTTACTTTGTTCTCTTTTTTACCAGCTAACCTATTAAAAATTTCTTTTTGATTGCCTTTCAGTTAAAGTCTTGTCATATCTTCTTTTTAGCATTTCAAGTGTATCATGTTTACATTTTGTAATGCTCAATTGATAAGTGTAATTGTTGTGGAAATTTGTCTGCTTAATGAATATGAATTTCACAAAAATCATCCCTAATTTACCTGGATATTAGCATATCTAGAAATGTAATCAAGATTCATGAGTTTTTCTTTCTTTCCTGTGTATATCTGAACTAGGGTGCTAAAAAAAAAAATTCTATCTTCTTGAATGAATAAAAGTACAATTAACAGGATATTCTAATGTGCCATTACATTGGCGATTCTCTCCACAATCATATGGTGCAATCTGTTACCCGTATATAAGACGCTTCTTGGCACCAATGGAACTTGTTAAAAATAGTGTCAATTTCTTATGTACAAGTGATTGCTTCATCTGGCTCCTATGATTAGTTTTGACTGCATGCATGTTACCAAGAAGTAATCAATTCTGTTCTCCAAATTATCAAGCATGTGGATGCATGGCATCGAAATCCACAGGGCCTGCAGTTTTTTCAAAGTTCTAATAACATCTTAACCATATGCATGACTCACATCAATGTATCTGTGATCAATAAACAAATTAGGAACTTTCTGGTGTTCATAGTAGTGTGAAATATTTGTTTGAACTAGTAATTGCCTATACTGTACAATATAATGCATGATTCTTTTGTTAAATTTTGGCAGTATCTGCTCTTCTTTGTTACACTGATCACTGATAAGAATCTTTTTTTATAGTCTGATGAACAGTGCTGCAACTCATGTGAAGATGTGCGTGAAGCTTATAGGAAGAAAGGTTGGGGCCTATCCAACCCTGATTTGATTGACCAGGTCTTTGCACAATGAAAACTTAAGCTCCACCATATTGTTAGCCATGTTTATTCTGTTATTTAAGTTAAACTTTCTCATTTGTTGCTTGCCATAACCCATTGCATATATGCAAAGTTTTCTGTTTCACAGCCACTCCATGCCAACATTTATATCATTTGAAAAGTTTTTTATTTGTATATATCTTGGTATTTAGATTTATGGCACCTTAGTCGTTGCGCATCATGTTTCTGTATGACATCAAAATTTGTGAAGTTTGAGTAGAGTCGACTATGTGATGGGCATCAGCCCCTGGTTCCTGTGTTGCAAGTTCTTTGAAGTGTGACTTTCATGGGAAAAGTTACATTCATTCAAACACTTTTCAACTAGTTAGCCTATTGTCATATTTTCCACTCAAGAAATCTCTGGTTCATATCCTATATGAATCTTATGTGGATTCTTATATGTAGAAATAAGTATTCACGAGAAATAAGATGTTTGTAATACTGTTTTGTTGGATCTTGCGATATCACATGGCAAGATGCACATCTAAGTTCTCTATGTTGATCTGGGGCTATTCAATTACTTATTCAATGAAAGGTTGTGCAAAGAACTCGGAAAGGAATAGGAGGAGAACAACCGGAGATGATAGGCACCATATCTCATTGTTGTATTAAATATGTATCTATGTTAGATTCATTCAAGTAATAACATCAATTTTCAAAAGTTATCTAACAGATCTGTTAGTTTATGATTCTAATTGTAACTTCCAAATGTGATGTCCCAGTGCAAACGCGAAGGTTTTCTGCAAAGAATTAAAGATGAGGAAGGTGAAGGGTGCAATGTTTATGGTTTCCTGGAAGTTAATAAGGTTGCTGGAAATTTTCATTTCGCACCTGGTAAAAGTTTCCAGCAGTCAAATGTGCATGTTCATGATTTGCTTCCATTTCAAAAGGATAGCTTTAATGTGAGTTAGTATTTTATGTCCGTAGAGTTTTTTTTTTCCCTTTTGTAATTGAGCATCCATTTGGTTTGAAAATCTACTAATTCTCCCTTTCTATGTTCCAGATAAGCCACAAAATTCATAGCTTAGCTTTTGGGGAACACTTTCCTGGTGTTGTGAATCCTCTTGATGGGTAATTATCTTGTCTCTTTTCCCCCTCATGTCATGCGATCAACATCATATTGTATAGCATTTATGGCTTTTGTCCATATCATGTCACATAACTTTGCATCTGATTCTGAAATATTCAGAGTGGAATGGATGCAACAGACACCAACTGGAATGTATCAGTATTTCCTCAAGGTTTGTCTTCTAAGTCTTTCAAGATTAAAATTTCACGCTTCAAATTTTGTTATATGAATGGTTCAATGAAATAATCTTGGTTTGATTGATTACATGCACTGATTCGACATTGAGGTATATAATATAAATTTTTTTTATATGTTTTTGCCCTTTCAGGTGGTTCCTACTGTTTACACTGACATAAATGGGCATGTAATCCATTCGAATCAGGTATAACAAAAATCCTTTGTCAGCAACTTTTGCTAGCCTATCTTTCAACTAGTATGTGATGCTCGCCTGTTGGAATCCATAGTTTTCTGTGACAGAACATTTTAAGGGTGATGCTGCTGGTCGAATTCAGTCTCTTCCTGGAGTGTTTTTCTTCTACGACCTTTCTCCAATTAAGGTAAGGATTTTGTAAGCATCACACATGAATTGCTAAATAAAGCTGATTAATTAGATAGCATTGTCTTGTTATTGATTGTATGCCCGTCGGTGCTACCGATGATTTTAATTTTATTTTTCGCATCTTGCTCATTGCAGGTGACTTTCACAGAGCGCCATGTACCATTCCTGCACTTCCTTACTAATGTGTGTGCTATAGTTGGAGGTAAGATCGTCAATTTGTTCATGTTTCACTATTAACTTAGTTGTGAATCTAATATGAATCATAGCATTGCATCAAACCACAAAATTACGACATCTGCTCTATTCATTCTTGTTCGAAACACCATTTTCTCATCATAACTCCACGAAAAACTTGGTTATGCTCAGGAATATTCACAGTTTCTGGTATCCTCGATGCTTTCATATACCACAGCGAAAGAGCAATCAAGAAGAAGATGGAATTAGGCAAATTAACTTGAAGTCTCTCCATTGCAAAACTAATTTATGGAGGTTTAATTGCAGAAGAAACAGACACATCAGAGGGGATCCCTCTTCACCACGCCAATGGATTAAAAATTTGACAGGGTTAGTTTGGTCATTAACTCTGTGTGCCTCTTCTGTATTGCATTCCACTTTTGGGTTATAAGATCAAGATATATGAAGGATCAAAAAGGTTCCGGCTGTAATGCCCCTCTTACCCTTGATAGAGAGTACTTTGTAGTTCATTTTAGTACAAATGAACATTTTGAATTGATTTCATTTCATTGGTTTGGTCTCCCATCTTTGCTGGAGTTTTATTGAGTTATATTATCTGTTGAATATCTTTTCTTCGCATATTTTGTAAAATACTAATTTGATGAAGGGTTATCTTTTCATGTACCTCCCTGAATTTTTTTGAATTTACCAAGAATTTACAGAATGTCACCAATGTATGCATCGTGTTAGTTTTAACGGAAAGTATGAGTTGGCGAAATTCTCTCTATGATATATATAATTAATATTTTTTTGGAAGTGCGTAATATGTGGGATTGGATTTCTTTTAAGGGCCTGTTTGTTTGGCTTCATTTGTAAACAGAAGTGGTTGAAATGATTAACCCCACCTTCCCCATCCCACTTCGCCCAAAAAGTGCAAAATTAACCCATCTCACTTCCATTTTGATTAAAATAATAATTAATCAATTTTTTAATGTAATTAAAAAAAAGTTACATTCACTTATTTATTTCATGTAATTTTTTAATAAAGTCATACTTTGAAATTATATATATATATATATATATATATATATATATCATAATGAAGTTAAAATAATTAATAATAAAAATTTTAAACACAATAACAAATTTAAAACATAAAACAATTTAATAATCGCTCAAAAAAATAAATTAATTTATTAAATATTTAAAAATTATATTTAATAAATTAAAGGGGTGGACTAACCATTTATCGAATAATTACAAATTATTCACAAAATTACAAATTCAATAAACAAAATAGGATGAAATTGTCATCATATTAATATAATAAATAAATATACACTAATTGAATAATTAAAAATTTTAATCACAAATATTACAAAGGAGGTAACCATACCCCCTCCCGAAGTGGTGATAAAAATTTTGAAAATCTTGTCCCCTAAACAAAAGTGTGAAATGTTAAAATTATCCTATAAAAAAGTGCAAAATAAGAAGCTTTTTGAGGGAAAATAATATAAATAAAAGCTCTAGAACTTGGTTAATCAGAAAATCATTTAGGCAGTGTTTGTTTGGAGGGATTTGGATTTATATGTAACTTGAGTTACTGAGTTTTTGAAAATCCAGTGTTTGTTTCATAGGATTTTAAAAACTCATGTAACTCGAATTATATCCAATAAAGTATTTGGTTTTATGTCTAAATTGGCCGTAAAACGAAATCCCTTATCTTTTTACTCCCTCACATGTGACATGTTGCCAATTAAGAAAAAAACAAATATTATTAAACATTTATGAATAGTAAAAAACATATAAATTCTAATAATTTATTTAATAATTAAAAATATTAAATAACTTGTTAAAATTAGATGAAAATCTTAGAAATACACTGGGGTTAATAATTAAATTCAAAATTTTTAAATATACTAAAATTTTAATAAGTTTATAATGAATTTAAATTTAATAGTTAAAGTAATTAATATGCACTTAAAATTATTAAAATAATATTAAATTATTATAATATAGTATTTTCAGATACATCTACCCAGATAGATTTAACTTTACTGAATTTTAAAATCCATGCTCCAAAGGACGATAAAAGCAAAGATTTCATTGCAACAATTTTTTTTAAAAAAAATCAAATTAAAAAGATCATATTTTTCTTTTTCACTAAATCAAGGGTGTTATGATTATAGTTATCTACATCATTGGCCTTCATTTAAAAACAAAAACATCATTTCATTTTGGCACAAAATATCTCTACAAGTTACAACATATTTTAAGAGGCATCACAATAAAGTCTCTTTGTTTGGTTTGAAGAGATTCTACCTATCTCTATAATGAGCTTTACAGTAACCAATTTCAATGATATATTTGTGAATAAAATGAGCAACGACGTCTACCTTTGTCAAGAACTTTTTATATTAGCCATAAAGTTATGTGACGTATTATAATATATCAATTTTTTTTGATAACGGAATAACTCAATTGAATGTGAACATAAAATTAAGATATTTATTTAAAATTTTTATGATGGGGTGAAATATCCAAATTATTAAGTAACTATTTAAATCATTTATGTTTCAAAATATATATAATATACCTGAGGGGATATTTACAAAATGAAGGGGATATCTGCAAATCTAATCACGCATTAGTCATCTAACGGTGAAGATAAAGTTCAGGTCTTTCATTCAAATTACAAAAACAGCCCCATAAGCCAGTAAAACCTAAGGGTATTTTCGTAATCGGATCTTCTATATAAACACCAGCTCACTTCGAGGGTTTCTCACCTTAGCTTTCGGCCGCTGGCGATTTGATCTCTTCTCGGTGAGCTCTCTCTTCCCTGGATCCGCCGCCTAGTTATAGATTTCTCATTGTTCTCTTATGAGTCTTCATTGACTGATGTCTGATGTTTTGATTGCTTGATTAGTTTGTTTCTGTGAAGAGATTGGGATAAGATCTGATGTTTTCTATATATTATTTGGTTTTCGTCATGATTCTTAATTTTTTTTTTGGGATAATTTTGCTATTTTGGTTTGTATATTTGAGATCATTGCTGAATTACGGTTTAGATTCAATGGTTTCGTTTGTTGGTGCGGTTGATAGTGAATCAAGATGATTAAATCCCGTTCAGATGCTTAGTTTAATCTCTGTTTTGATTACTTTTGATGTTAATTTTGCTGTTTATGATGATTGTTTGCAAGGCTTCATTAGCGGAAGGATTATTCGTTTTTTTCTTTTTAAATTCGTTGGTTGGTTCTTTGCTGAAGTTCCGTTTGTTTTCTGTGCTATTTTTTAAAGTTTATAGGAACATATTTGAATAGCATGTAAGATGAAAAATTAAGATTTGGTCACATCTATTCGTTATTCTGAAGATTTTGAGCCTGTTTTTTGTGGATGAGGAAGTTGAATGTATCTTAGAGCGAAGTTTATGAGCTTTCTAACACAAAGACCTTGGTGGATTGGATGCTTTGGATCTGTTATGGAGCCTGAATGAAAGTCAGAATGCTAATTAGGTGTTAGAATTCTTTGTCAATCCAAATCACCTGTAATAAAGTTTCTTAATTTCTTGTGCTCATTTTACCTTTTTCATCGTGTTTGGCGGATGGAACATCAAAGAGAATTCTTTTCTTTCTTTTTACTATGCCATTGATGAAGATTCATAACTTGAGAAAAACCTGAAATCCTACCTTTCGGCATTGTGATAAAGTGTTGACATAGGAATTTATAACTTCTTATAACGTCCTTTTGTGATTTTTATTTTTTTTGACATGTGCAATTGTGTAGGCATTTGTAGCTGCATTGAAGCTATTTAATCTCTTATCAATCTATGATGAATTTGCATGTGTCCTGGAGTGAACTTTGTGTACTGGTTAATTTAAGGATGCTTCAGTATTAGACTTATTTGGGTATGGTGTGGAGTTACTGCTATGTTTCTTTTGTCGACCCAAATCAGCCCTGGTCAAGCAACTTAATATCTTGTTCATGTGTTGTTTCTAGAAATTTAAAACATATGGCAATTTTTTTTGCAGTTACTGTAATAATTGTCAATGTGTGGTTGTATGACACTGTAAGCATTTGTTGCATCACATATAAATTATTGTCCTTATTTGTGCATGCCATTATGAAGGATTGTGGATTTTATTGTTAATTGCTTGTTTCCCTCACATAGCTTAATCTTCATATATTTTTCTCCTTTTTTTATATTCTCTTCCTTTCCAGTTTTTAGCTTTGCTTAGCCATGGGAAAGGAGAAGATTCACATCAGCATTGTGGTTATTGGCCATGTGGACTCTGGGAAGTCTACTACCACCGGCCATCTCATTTATAAGCTTGGTGGCATTGACAAGCGTGTGATCGAGAGGTTTGAGAAGGAAGCTGCTGAGATGAACAAAAGGTCATTCAAGTATGCTTGGGTGCTTGACAAGTTGAAGGCTGAGCGTGAGCGTGGCATCACCATTGACATTGCTTTGTGGAAGTTTGAGACCACCAAGTATTACTGCACTGTGATAGATGCTCCTGGCCATCGTGACTTCATTAAGAACATGATTACTGGAACATCTCAGGCTGACTGTGCTGTCCTCATTATTGACTCCACTACTGGTGGTTTTGAGGCTGGTATCTCCAAGGATGGTCAGACTCGGGAGCACGCCCTTCTTGCCTTCACTCTTGGGGTGAAGCAGATGATCTGCTGCTGTAACAAGGCAAAAATCTACCATCCTGTTGATATTACTAGATTTTAATTTGATTAATTTCTTCTGAATAGGTGGATTTACTTTGTTCGGTGATTGTTGCAGATGGATGCCACAACCCCCAAATACTCCAAGGCAAGGTACGATGAAATTGTGAAGGAAGTGTCATCCTATCTCAAGAAGGTTGGCTACAACCCAGAGAAGATTGCCTTTGTCCCAATCTCCGGCTTTGAGGGTGACAACATGATTGAGAGATCAACCAACCTTGACTGGTACAAGGGCCCTACACTGCTAGAAGCTCTGGACATGATCCAGGAACCTAAGCGCCCATCTGACAAGCCTCTTCGCCTTCCCCTTCAAGATGTTTACAAGATTGGAGGCATTGGAACTGTCCCTGTTGGACGGGTGGAGACTGGTATCCTGAAGCCTGGAATGGTTGTTACTTTTGGTCCCACTGGCCTCACCACTGAAGTGAAGTCTGTGGAGATGCACCACGAGTCACTTCCAGAGGCCTTACCTGGTGACAACGTTGGATTCAACGTCAAGAATGTTGCGGTCAAGGATCTGAAGCGTGGTTTTGTTGCATCCAACTCAAAGGATGACCCTGCCAAGGAAGCAGCCAACTTCACTGCCCAAGTCATCATCATGAATCACCCTGGACAGATCGGCAATGGCTATGCCCCAGTCCTTGATTGCCACACCTCTCACATTGCTGTTAAGTTTGCTGAAATCCTGACCAAGATTGACAGGCGGTCTGGTAAGGAGCTGGAGAAGGAGCCCAAATTCCTGAAGAACGGTGATGCTGGTTTTGTGAAGATGATTCCGACCAAGCCAATGGTCGTGGAGACATTCTCTGAGTACCCTCCCCTTGGTAGGTTTGCTGTGAGAGACATGAGGCAGACAGTGGCTGTTGGCGTCATCAAGAGTGTGGAGAAGAAGGATCCTTCTGGCGCCAAGGTCACTAAATCTGCAGCCAAGAAGAAGTGAATCTTGAACATATCTGCAGTTTGGATGCAGAACTGGGTTCTTGACCGTCGGTGGCAATGCGCCTCCTGTTTTAGACTTTCATTTAGTTTTCCATATTTACTGTTATTCTGTTGAACCTTGGTGTTTTTCCGTAACTTTCCCTTTGGTTTTGCATGGATTGTTATCCTTATTATTATTATTATTATTATTATTATCAAGTGTGGTTTCATTTTGGTGCTTTGTTTTATTTTTGGTGCTGTGTTTTTAGTTTATTTAGGAGAAGTTGATCATTGTCCACTTCGGCAAACGCCATCTCCTAGAACGTTCCCATACGGAAGTTGAAAAGCGCGCCAAAGAAGTAACATCTAAACTAACTGTCTGCCCAATAATAACTCGCCACGTGTTCTTCCCATACGTTCTTGTCACGCTCTCCCCAAACGTGCTATAAACGCAATGTAGCTCCCACCGCTTCTCGCAACCAAAGTCACCCACCGATGGAACCCGATCAAACGGCCGATGAGACCGCACAACGGGCCCTCCGCCGGATCCAACGGCTCTCCCTTCATCTCTCCCACCCCTCCTCCCCATCCAATGGTTTTGATGTTCTCTACCAATCTCACTGCGCCGGCGGCCGTCGGCCACCTGCGGTGAACAGGGTGGAGCTGGCGGAGTTCATGAGAGGACCGCATCGCGAGATCCAGGAACGCCTTTTCGAGTTCTTCAAGGCCCGGCCGGAGCTCCAGACCCCGGTGGAGATCTCCATGGCCGAGCACCGTGAGCTCTGTATGCGGCAGCTCACTGCGCTGGTTCGCGAGGCCGGTATCAGGCCTTTGAAGTTCGTGCTCGAGGATCCCTCTTTGTACTTCTCTATCTCGGAGGCCGCTGGTGGGATCGACATCTCGCTTGGGATCAAGATGGGTGTGCAGTATAGGTGAAAATTTCTTTGATTTGTTTCGCTTAGGGCTTTCTTTGATTTAGGATTTGGGACTCGTTCTTTGCTGGATTTCTAATTGTTTTGTTTTGTTTGGATTTACTAAGCTTGGGTAGTTTATCGTGGATTATGCTTAATTTTCTCCATTCGTTGAACTTAATTTGAGCTAGAATTTGAGTTCCTTGTTCATCATCATTTTTGTTTGGCTATTGGTAAATGAAGTTCTTTCAATTTACCTGTGTTTTAAATCCTTAATCAGTGACATAATAAGATGAAATCACTGACATATTTATTGGAGATGCATGGATTATATTATATATTTTCTGTGTAGATTGAATCAGTAAGGCTGATTTGCATGTTTAATCTGTATTGCCCTTTAGATGATACATGACAATATTAGTGGAGATTTGCTTCAGTTATAACATGGAAGTTTTATGATTGCCACTGTCAACGCATAGATTATTCTACATGATTTTTTTAATTAGTTTTTCGCTTAATGACATAGGAAAGAAGTACACTCAATTAAAAGAATTATTTGATCAATACTAAAGTATTAATACAATGTCTGCTCCTGGATGCGCTGTGATGTAACCCTGGGCTGTTTTATATGTACAGCCTTTGGGGAGGCTCAGTAATGAATTTAGGAACAGAAAAGCACAAGGATAAGTACTTTGATAAAATCAACAGCTTGGAATACCCTGGATGCTTTGCCATGACAGAACTTCATCATGGTGAGTTTCTTGGAGGCACTATTGTGTTTTAATGCTTTCTATGTTGAAACATCATGTATATGTGTTTAAAACTTCAATTGTGTTAAAAATGTCTTTGAATCCTAACAGTAAATTTTGCTATTGTTCCTGTGAACAGGATCCAACGTTCAAGGCCTCCAGACAACTGCTACTTTTGATCCAATCACTGATGAGTTTGTGATCAACACACCAAATGATGGGGCGATTAAATGGTGGATTGGTAACGCTGCAGTTCATGGAAAGTTTGCTACAGTTTTTGCAAAACTGATTCTGCCTCTCCAAGGGGAAGGAGGTGCTCCTGCTGATATGGGTGTTCATGCATTCATTGTCCCTATCAGAGATATGGACACCCATTGCACTCTTCCTGGAATTGAAATTCATGATTGTGGGCACAAAATTGGTCTGAATGGTGTGGATAATGGGGCACTGAGGTTTTGCTCTGTGAGAATTCCTCGGGATAATCTCCTTAACAGATTCGGTGATGTCTCACGTGATGGGAAATATACTAGTAGCCTTCCAAATATCAATAAAAGGTTTGCTGCTACATTAGGAGAACTTGTTGGAGGGAGAGTTGGTCTTGCATACTCCTCTGTCAGTGTTCTCAAAGTTGCTACCACTATTGCTGTGAGATACTCCCTCCTTCGGCAGCAATTTGGTCCTGCAAAGCAGCCTGAAGTCAGTATATTGGATTATCAATCTCAGCAACACAAGCTCATGCCAATGCTGGCTTCAGCATATGCTTTCCACTTTGCAACTCGGTATTTGGTTGATAAGTATTCCGAGATGAAAAAATCACATGATGATGAGGTTGTTGGTGATGTTCATTCTCTGTCAGCAGGTCTGAAGGCCTATATTACATCATACACAGCCAAATCTTTGAGTGTATGCAGAGAAGCCTGTGGTGGCCATGGGTATGCAGCCGTGAACCGTTTTGGCATTCTTCGAAATGATCATGATATATTCCAGACATTTGAAGGCGATAACACTGTTCTTCTGCAGCAGGTTGGCTTAGCGTTACTTTTATGATATCTACTCAATGATGTGGTGTTCTATAGGGAATAGAATATATCTAGAGAATTTACTTGTTATGTGAGCATTGGCCTAAAGGTTTAATGATTTTTGAAGTTTGCTATTCTATGAAATTCTATGTTATATTCCTTTGTCAATATTACTTAAACTTGGTTCAAGGTCCATGTAAGTTCCGTATAATTTTCTACTCAGGTTGCCATTGATCTGTTGAAACAATACAAGGAGAAGTTCCGAGGTGGGACTCTTACTGTGACATGGAACTACTTGAGAGAGTCTATGTCATCATACTTGTCACAACCTAATCCTGTAACAGTTCGGTGGGAAGGAGAAGACCATTTGCGAGATCCAAACTTCCAGCTGGATGCTTTTAGAGTGAGATTATTTCAACTTCAACACTTGCAAAATTTGCTAGCATTTGCAAGCAACCTTTATCAATTGGTATATAATATGCCTTCATTACATTTCAGTATCGAACTTCTCGTTTGCTTCAAAGTGTTGCTGTAAGACTTCGGAAGCACTCCAAGACACTTGGAGGTTTTGGTGCATGGAACCGATGCCTAAATCATCTTCTGACACTTGCAGAATCACATATTGAATCGGTTATTCTTGCCAGGTTTATCGAGTCTGTGAAGAGGTGAGTCATTCTTCTCTTTGCTTTCTTGTCCTTCAGCTATAATACCCTATTCATATTTCTGCAGTTGCCCAAACAAGAACACCCGCGATACTCTGAAGCTTGTTTGTGATCTGTATGCATTGGACCGAATCTTGAACGACATAGGGACCTATCGCAATGTCGATTATATATCTCCAAATAAAGCTAAAGTATGTTCATACTCATCTTGTCTATAAAACAGTCTTTATTTGAAGTTGTTACTGGTAAACTCAGTGACTGTTTTTCATAACACTCAGGCAATTAACAAGCTGACAGAATTCCTGAGTTTCCAAGTGAGGTTAATTGCCAGAGAACTCGTTGATGCATTTGATTTTCCAGACCTTATCACCCGAGCTCCCATCGGCATGCAGTCTGAAGCATACGCACAGTATACCCAATATGTTGGGTTCTAGTCAACCTCAAGAACTCTCCACTTTCTAACAAACACACAACAAGCACACTGCTTTTCACATGGTTCATAAATACTTACATCTTGAAGGTACATAACAAGATGTGATAATCAACTTGGATCTGTTCTTTTACTTGGATTTCTTTATGTGTTGTGGATTCGTTGTTGATAAGGATTGATATTGTGGGCAGTTGATCCCTGACAAATTGAAAGTTTGTGAATGTCTTACCGGAATATAAAGGAAGTTTAAAAGCATGCCATGTGCATTTCTTGGCCTCCATGAAACTTGCATTTCTCTAAAATATGTTGCCATATTATTGGGAGGGTGATATCATAATCACTAAACCAACCAAATTTGTCTTGTGATCTGTAGATTCTCTTTATTGGTTTTCTTTTGTCTGCAGCTCTCTTTAACATATTGTAAATCGTCTATCTATATTTTAAAACAATGTAGCAGTCTGTATGCTTGAAAAATGGAAGAAAAGCATCTTAATTATGCATCCTTATATGATGCCTAATTAATTGATTATTTTTATATAAATATTAAAATTATTAAATCATCCAGATATCTGTTATAAGTTAAATGAGTGTTAGTCAAAAATTTAAATATAGTTTAAGAATATAAAGATGCTAAGTTTTTTATCTCATTTTTCGTGGTAATTAATATATACAATAGTTTTATATTAAAATTTTATTTTATATAATTATATTATTTATCATTTTTTACAATATGAGAGATAGTATTATAGTATTTCATTTCCTTCCCTTCATATTACCTGAGGTTTCATTTATGATTTCTTATAATTTCTTTAAAAGAATTAATTATTTCAAAACTCAAATACGCAATTAATTTATTTACAATTATAGCTTTATCTCCACTTGCAGGAGATCTCCCTTCTCACGGTAAAAGCAATTATATTTTATTTAACATTTGTTTTTTTTAAGAAAAAAGATTAATGTCATTCCTAGAAATATATACCTATAAACTTTATTCAAACAGTTGTCAAGTAATAAATCAATATAAATGTAGCTTTTTATGATTTTCTGACTTAAGTGATATTAATTTGGCAATTCATGTTGGATCCTCCGGGGAGAGTGTTTGTGTTTTTTACAAAAAAACTGGTTCAAAGCTCAATTTACTATAATACACAAGTGAGTTGAGGTATTAATTTTTTTTTTTCTGTGAGTGTTTTTGATGGGGTCTATTCATACTTGTAAATAGATGTAGAAAATTTTTTAACCTATATTTTTTTTTTACAAAATAAATAAATTCTATTATGGGCACAGATAATGATTTAATATTTCAATCCACTTGTGCTCTCGTTTGGAGATAAAGAAAAAATTATGAAGCTTGCAACCTTGAAAATTGTTGAAAAAAAGATAAAGCTCCAGTCTTGAAGATTAAGTACAACCCAGGCATAAATATATATATATATATATATATATATATATATATTCATATTCGTCCGTGTATAACAATAACTCACACTGAAAGACCTCACGTTCCACCGGCTCAGCATACGGAGAAAGTACAACCCAGGCATAAACCCAAGCACACCAGCCCTGCCCAAAATGCCCGCTCCTCTTCCGCCACGTGTCCCTCCACTCTCCGAACGCAATCCTCATCGTCCAATCCTCCACTTCATTGTTTTATCAATGCCTGAAATCCCCCTTTTTCCTCTTTTTCTCTCCGTCTTTCGGAGACAACGATAGAGAAAGAGAGGGAGAGAGACCCACCATCGCTGGCGCCCATCTCGCTTCGTTTCGATCGTTCAACCTCTGAGTGCCTGATCTGCCGGAAGGTGAGCATCTTCAGCTCCTCAAGTTCTTTGCTTTGAGTGGAAATGTTCAACCATTGAATCATTTGTTATGATCCTTCAAACTGATGTTTTTAATGGATGCTGGTGTTTGTGATTTTCTCGAATGCTTTTGAAAATTTAGTTGGATGTTGTGTGAATAGGGATGTTCGCGACGACTATGACAGTGAGTGAGAGTGAGTCATTGCACTGCGTTGACTGTGATCGTGTTGCTAATTTGGTAGTGATCGGATTATTTGATAGGGTGTGAGCTGAAATTATGTTGATAAAATCAGGGGATGAGAAACTTATTTTTTATTTATACTTGTTTGGTTGGTTGGTAGCGGAGAAATGTTATGAGCCATGGATTTCTTTGTTCAATTTCAGTTTTCTGATGACTGATTACGGTCATGATCTACTGCTAGGATTCTTTTAGTTAATTTATGACCATTCAGAGAAATTTTTTCTTTGTTGTTTATGTTTTACTATAGGCAACACAAAAAAAACATAGGTTTTTAATCGTCCTTGTTTTTATGTTGTGTTGTCCATATCATGAAGGCTGTGTTACTGGGTAGTAATCCAACCGAGATTGGAATATATCAAGACTAATGCTATGCCCCCTGTTTATTGGTCGTATGTTAATCATGTGTCATAATTAATCTCATTGATATTGGTCAGTTGGGAGCTGTTTGATGTAAATACATTCCTTCTGAAACGAACGTTCTATAATCTTGAGTCTTTAAGTCTAGCATCTGATGTTTTCAGCCAAGACATTAGGATATTTATGATAGGCTGGATTTTAGTCACTCATAACTCTTTAGGTATCACTGGAGCTATATGTTTGAAGAGTGTAACTGTGATTAAGGCATAACTTCTCCAAAGAACAGGAAAGTTTTCTCGCTGGTGCAAGGAGTTTGTGCAGGGAAACTTTTTTCTAAGGATGTTGCCCAATGGCAACTAGCAGAGCTGAACTTGAAATATGTCTTTATACACCACCATCAAGAGTAGACTTTTCTTCATGCAGCCCTGGGTGCTTCCATATGTTAATAACTTAACGAAAAATATATCATGTGGTGTTGGGTTGGGGTTGGGATTCGATTTTGGATTTGGTTGTTTAAATTTGGTTAGGAGGAAAAACTTCTATGGTATGACTTAATTAGTACTAATTCAACAAATATTATCCTTTTTTAATTAATAATTTTTAATTTTAATTCATAAGTATATTTATTAAATTGATTAAAACTCCTTAATTAAAAGCTGGTGGGCTAACAAGTTTGGTGTTCTGCTGCGATGTTGTTCTTCGGACAGAAATTCTGACCATCCTTCTCATAAAACTGGGAAAGCTTGAGCGATCAAAAATCCATGTCAAGGCCTGGATGACATTCATTTCTTTTTTTTTACTGTCATTTTTATTACTCATGAAGGAAGCTATCCATCAACTTGTTTAATGCAGCTGACTACATCTTTGCATCCATATTTGTTTGCACCAGATCAATCCACCTTTTTATCTTTCAGCTTGTCTGCCTGAACATAAGAGATTATTATGAGTTCAAAGAGCTCTGATTCAAATGTCTCAGGGAAACAACCATCATCTGAGGAACAACAAGCTAAGGTACATTGAAGTTGAAATTGGTGTTATCAGTTCCACTTTTGATCATGGTCTAATGTCTAATGTATTTGTTTTCATTTTTCAGATTAGTGAGATTAGAAAATCAATTGGACAATTGCCAGAAAAATTGTCACGTTACTGTTCTGATGCGTCAATTGCAAGATACCTGACAGCAAGAAACTGGAATGTTAAGAAAGCGACCAAAATGCTTAAAGATACATTGAAGTGGAGGCTAGAATATAAGCCAGAGGAAATTCGCTGGGTATGTTCCTAAAAAATCATGCAATTGTTGATGTTCTTCTGTGTTCAAGATAATCATCTGAGGTTGATATTAAAATTATACTTTAAAGGTTAAGCAGTTGAAATTTAGGGCAATGTTTGCAGATTGTGATATGGTTATGCTTTCATTCTTTCATGGGACAATTATAACTTAAATCCTTATATAACAATCTCCCAATTATGTAATTATCGAAGAACCATGCACAATGTAATAATGACTTATTGGCTGCAGAAGGAATCTCCTGCAAATTATTCAATTTTTGTTATGTATATCACTTCCTTACTAACTCTCTAGTGATATGTAAGACATATGATAAATTTACCAACCAGCACTACCCTTATCATAATTCTTATATAGAAGTATTTTCCTTTGATAGAAGTTTATCTAAAACTTTACCATAGCTGTGTATTTAGCTGATTATAGTTCACTAAACTCTTTGGCAGTCTCCATTGATGTATGAAATGTCTGTCTCCTTGGAGACTAATTTTTTGGTTTCTTTTTTTCATTTATTTTGTTCTTTATCTATTCATTTTTGTTATTTTAGGAAGATATTGCACATGAAGCTGAGACTGGAAAAATTTACCGAACAAATTACTGTGATAAGTACGGGAGAAGTGTTCTTGTTATGAGACCAGGATGTCAGGTTTGGCCCCAGCTGATACTCTCACATTTCTTTATGTGCAACTAAGACTACTTGTGTGGCTTTTTTTTGTGTGTCAAATATGTGATTGTTGCAATATATGTACCTGCACTCTAAACTCATTTTCTTTGTGGAGCCTGCAGAACACAAAGTCAACCAAGGGGCAGATAAAGTACTTGGTGTACTGTATGGAGAATGCAATTTTAAATCTTCCACCTGACCAGGAGCAGATGGTTTGGCTCATTGATTTCCATGGGTTTCACTTGTCACATATATCTATCAAAGTAACAAAAGAAACAGCCCATGTTTTACAAGAGCATTACCCTGAAAGACTTGGAGTAGCAATTCTTTACAACCCACCAAAGTTTTTTGAGCCCTTCTGGACGGTATGCCATTTCTTATTTACCGTTGTATCAACTATATACGCATCCACACATGAAGAGACCTTGATAGTTATGTATAAAAGTTTCAGGAGATAATGAAAGCATTAGATAAGATGTGAAAATGATTATAAGCATATATGCTGCATTCTATGCACCTCTACAAACTCCAGTTTTGTTCGTATTGCAAGTGTGCTTCGAACTCATGTTATCTTATTGTGAAGTTATCAAAGCTATTAAAGTTATCATGTTGACTTGGATTACAATTCCAGCTTATAAATTATATTAATAATGAACGGTGTTGATTCACTGCTTAAAGCACCTAGTGATTGTCTTGACGAAGGCATCATGAATGGATGATAATCTCAAACTAATTCTCCTTGTTGACTTCAAAATATAAAAACTAAAACACTTGCAACCTTTTGCGGTCACTTGGGAATGTGAAATCATCATACCTAGGGATGATTTCTATCATTCACTAATTTTAAATCTTGTAAATGGATATGCCTACCATGCCTCAGACTTTTTATAGATGCCTAAAAAAAGAATTCTGCTGCATGTTCTAAGAGTTTTGAGGTTATTTTGCAGGTTGCAAAGCCATTCCTTGAACCCAAGACTTGCAACAAAGTAAAATTTGTGTACACTGACAACGATGCGTCAAAGATGATTATGGAGGGCCTCTTTAATATGGATGAGCTGGAGATCTCTTTTGGAGGGAATAATCAAACACTCTTTAACATTGACAACTATGCAAACATGATGAGAGAAGATGACAAAAGGATGTCTCTATTCTGGACTCAAGGTTCTGTGTCATCCAAAGTCGCCAAACCATCCTCCTCAATCCCTGCAGCATTCCTTGACTCAAATAATCCAGAATCAGACTGTCCTGACTCCAACCCAAAGTTTGAAGGTAATTTATCATCAGAGCATAACCATGCAATGGAATGCTCATCTGATGATACTGATTTAGCTGGGACAAATGGCAATGTCAATGTGAAAGTAGATGAGAGATGAATCAGGAGCTCTGATATATAAGTGAGCAGTAAGTGTTAACCTCAACCTTACTAATTTGACCGTCTTCTGAATAATGCTTACCTTATTGAAAGTCAATTTGAGTTTGCCTCTCTTTTCTTATTAGAGGCATTTGAGAAACATAGGTACGCACAAATTTGAAGAATGTTTAATATCTAGTTCTTCTGATTTTTACTTTGGTACTGAATGAATTAGACATTAAATAAGCTTTTCTAAACGTTCTGGTTGTGTCCATATTCCATAAGCAAACGGCATCTACAGCAGCTACTTTGTGCTTCTCTGTGTGGATTTGTCCTTTGTCCTTTTAATCCTTTCAATCTCTCAATAATATGGTTAAGGAAATTAGAGCATAAGTTGTGCTGCGCTCTGCGGATTTGTCCTTTGTACTTTTAATCCTGTCAATCTCTCAATAATATGATTAAGAAAATTAGGGCACCTTTATCTTGATGGTATTTTGAAAATGCTTTTGGTTGTCGGTTTTGTTCTCGTAAAATATTTTTATTTTTGTTTTATATGTTTGGGTAAGGTTTTGTTTCAAGTATTTTTTATTTTTGTTTTTATAGAGTGGATAAATTAGGAATTTATTATATGGAAAAAGGTTCAATGGATACAGAAGCCTGATACATGAAAATAAAAGATGAAATACAAAGGCAAATACTAGCACATGGACACAATATATAAAATATCACAAAGGGTAAAATTTGTAGGTGAGTATTATTTTAGTATTGAATTTTAATTTGTATTATTTAAGTCATCTAATTTTAATTTGTGTTCATTGGAATAGTACCAAGAGGATTCCGGTAAGAATTTCATAATATATACATAGGATTTACAATGCTAATGCTAGTTTATCCGGCAAATATGGACATGACACGTTATCAAGAAGATAGTTTAAAAGGACTAATGTGCCATAATACATGTCAATAAAAATGACTATGTGACTCTCTTTGATGGTGTGCCATCAAATTCTCTCTGGAATTCTTTTGATATTTTCTTAGTGAACACAAATTGAAGTTGAGTCATCAAAACGATATAAATTAAAATTTGATGTTCAAAATAAAAAAATAATTATAATATAATACCCGTTCAAAATATTTACCAATGGCACAAAATAGAGGCGCTCGCAATCGAATGGCCCTTCTATCCAGATGTGTCCATCAACCCTGGTCTACATGTCCACACTCGGTCTGTCTCAATTATTTTAGAAAATGAAGTTTCAGAAATAAAGTTAAATGAAGTTGTCTTTTTGCAAAGCCACTAGCAGATATCCAATCCAAGTTTTACAACTAAGAACTAAATTTAATCATGGTTGATATGTATATACATAGGTATAGGTTTGTAGGGTGAGCAAGTAGATAATATTCTTTATGTAGCCACAGTTATATTTTTCAAAATACACTTAAACAAATTCCTCGAACGGATAAAATCAAATAAAGAAATAACACATCATTTATATATATATATTGTCTTGTTGCTGATATAAAAACTAATTGTGTCACCAATGTTGCATTACAAAAAAAAAAAAAAAAAAAAAAAAAAAAAGAGGATATGATCAAATCCCCATCTTCTCTTCCTCGCCCATCCTCCATGAAGTTTTGTCTCTGTTTAAAATTTTTTCTTTTTTTTTTAAATCTTACTGCACTGTTCCCCATTGAAAAACATCAGTATAGCTGAACTCATCACTCACTGAGAAACTTACAAATGTCAGACATGCAAAGGGTTGTCTAGCTTTTATCATTCTCTCTAAATTCCATACTGCCTTTTCCCTCCTTCCAAAATCCACCACTCTTACTTATAAATATAAATAAATTCCTCCTTGGCTAGATCTCATAAGGAAAAGTAAGTTAGCTACAACAACCATGGTGACTTTCCTGGATTATGTTGATCATCACTCTGAAGAGCAAGAACATCAAGAATTACAAGAAATAGTAGAAGAAAATGAAGAAGAAGAAGAAGAGATAAACATGATGGAGTTGCAAAAAAGGATGTGGAGAGACAGAGTGCTGCTAAAGAAACTGAAAGAGAAAGACAAAAACAAAGAGCAAGTGAAACAAAGCACGTTAGAAGAGAAATCACGTAGAAAAAAGATGTCAAGAGCGCAAGACGGCATCCTCAAATACATGCTAAAAATCATGAACACATGCCACGCAAAAGGGTTCGTGTATGGGATCATCACAGAGAAAGGCCAGCCAATAAGTGGGTCCTCGGAGAGCCTACGTGCATGGTGGAAAGAGACGGTGATGTTTGACCGGAACGCGCCGCCGGCGATCATCCGGAGACCGTTGGGCATGGAAGGGGTGGAGAACGCGTTGGTTTCATTTGCTGAGCAGCTGGAAGAGCTGCAAGACAGCACACTGGGGTCACTGCTGTCAGCCTTGATGCAGCATTGTGTGCCACCTCAGAGGAGGTTCCCGTTGGAGAAAGGGCTGGCGCCGCCGTGGTGGCCGACGGGAGGTGAGAGTTGGTGGGGGGTGCAAGGGGTGGCGATGGTGCATGGGCCGCCGCCGTACCGGAAGCCGCATGATTTGAAGAAGGCTTGGAAGTTGAGTGTTCTGGTTGGGGTGTTGAAGCACATGGCGCATGATATGGATAGAGTGAGGAGGTTGGTGTGGCAGTCAAAGAGGTTGCAGAACAAGATGAGTGCAACGGAGAGTGAGACGTGGACTAAGGTGGTGAATCAAGAGGAGGTGCTGGAGAGGATGGGGAGGATGAAGGTGGTGGAGAAGAGGAAGTTGGAGGAGGTGATGGATGAGGCATGGTTGGAGGAGTTCATGGAGATGTATGAGAGGGATGGAGATGGGGAGAGTGCTGTTTGAGGAGGAGAGGGAGGAGATGGAGATTAAGGCAATGTTGGTGGGTCATGGTCATGGTGATGGTGATGGTGATGAGATTAGGGTTTGGATGGGAGAGGAGTTTGGGGAAGGGAGTAGTGGTGGTGGTGGTGGTGCTAGTACAAGTGCTAGTACTGCTAGTACCAGTGTTGTTTGGGATTTTGGGCTTGATTGAGGTTTTCTTTTTTTTTAAATATTTGCATTTTTATTTTTTATTTTTTATTTTTTATTTTGGTGGTGATGATATATGTATGGTTTATGGATGTGTTTAGTTGATTTTGGTTGTACTTTGTTGTATGAGAAATGTGAGATATCACTTTGTGGGGGAGAGGAAAACTTAAAGAAGGTTGGGAGGAAGAGACTTGTGTACACAATGGAAAGGGAGCTGAAGTTTGTTGGGATGGGATGTGTAAATGTATTGCTTATTATCCTTTATGTATTCTATATATGGTACTATCAGTACTTTTTTTTATTTTTGTGTGACTGTTTTTTTTTTCTTCATAAATATTTTATGACTTTTTTTACTGGATTTTATTTTATTTGCATGGTTTGTTATTCACACATGCAAGAGGATGGTCTGATTTTTTTTTTTTTTTTTTTTAAATAGCATTATTATAATACTTTTAACAAGAAGTTTTTTGTGCCTTGGTATTGATAGATCTCGGCTGAGCCTATTAGACCTGACCTATAAGGTAAACTTGGAGGGTCATCTTAAAAGTGAACTAGACCTGGTTCAATATAGCCCACTAGTTCATGCGGCAGGTCTTGCAAGGCTTTTTTTAAAAAAGTAAAATTATAAAATATAATTTAAAATTAATGAAAATATAAAAAATTAATAAAAAAAAAATATATAAAGATTTCAAAAAAAAATAACTCAAAATAACTTATAATAACTTAAAATAATTCAAAATAATTTAATAAAATGAGGACTCGCACTAATAAAATATAATTTAAGAAATTAACTGAAAAATGTAAAAACATTTTTAAAAATAAAAAAAAATTAGAAATTTTTTTTAAAAAATCCTAAAAAATAAATAAAATAAAATAATTCAACACAACATATGATAACTCAAAATAAAAAAAAAAATATGGGGCTTACACTTAATTCATTTACTTATCTAATTAAGTTGTAAACACATCCTCTTATAGATACAAGAGGAATCAAAGCCAATGTAGTTTTTTTACCCTAGACTGGAGTTACACCCATTTACTTATTCATCGGTGTTAGGTTCTAGCTCTTGCTCGGTGTCAGAGGTTGTGTTGTGCGCTCATCATGTTATTGATGAAGAAGAAACCAATCTCTTATGGATCTAAATTGTCGAACTTGTGAGCACTTCCACTCATCTTTACGAATTTAAATTTCAATATTTGGTCACGACAACTACGAACATGTTGTGTCCATTATATTTCCACATGCACTGAAAGTTTACTTGCATACTACTGTAGATATAAGGCACACAAAATTATCCTTTATAATTAGTGAAAAATGAGATATTGATTCTTATTACCTTGCCACCACTGAAGATGGTGTTAAAGTATAAGTCAACCTATATGTATTGTGATCCCTTAATTTTTTTCTTTAACTTGTGGAGCTACATAGCCATAACAAGTACAGTAGGAAATCTTGACCTCCATTAAACAGTGAAAATTGGTAATAAGTTTTTGAATTTGTAAATAAATAAACTTTTTAAATTTTGCCTAAGATCTAATCCAAATGTAACTTCCACCAATATTGTTCAGTAATATCAACACCACCATATAAAAATAAATGTGCAATGAAAAATAAAATTATGAAAATAAATTTATACATGTATTAAACAGTTAAAGCAAATTTATAACCCAAGTAGCAATTTTCTTTTCATATTTAAATAAATTAAAACTAGCCAAAGCATTATTAAGGAAAGCATTTAGCAATGTCATGCTAAAAAGTATTGCATTAAGAAGCCGACCAATAAAGTTCCATCCAGTTTAATATCTTTTAGGAACTTTTTGGCCCTGTGTTATTTACTCTACTGTAACGCGCCCATTTTTTCATGAGTCATGTTTCTGCCTATATATGGTATCACATCCCTAATGGGTCCTACAAAATGTTTTTGGGACTCTAACTCAATTTACACATATAAGTTCTATACACAATAAACATCTAATATGAAAATATTCGCTCCTACATAAAAGTCTCAAATATTCTCTAAGGTTGTGTTTGATTGCCCAAATTTTCAATGAAAATTTTTTTCATTTTCCAGTCAAATAGGTTGCTGTTTGTTTGACCAAATTTTTCATGGAAAATTTTTCCATGGATGTTGTCACGTGATCCTATTTTCCCTCAAAATAATGAAAAATTTTTCCAGCGTCAACCCTAGGAAAACTTTTTCAGGGAAAATAGAATGGGTTATATGAAAATATAAGCAATCAAACAACAAAATCAGAATTTTTCATAGAAAATTTTTTATTTTCTAGCTAGAAAATAATACCAATCAAACGTAGATTTGTTCGTTTTCCATGAAAAAAAAATTTTTCCCACCCATTTTCCATGTTACCAATCAAACACAGCCTAAAAATTTAATTGGGGATGTGTTAGTAGAGGCATTATCAAATAAAATTGAAAAAGAAATCTTGAAAATCAAACTATACTCTTTGATGATTCCACAAATTATCCTATAAATATTATCAAAGGAATGAGCCTTGTTGGATACCTTAAAAGTAATGAGTCACTTTTGAATATTCCACGAATCATCAATAGAATACACGGTAGTGCTCATAAAAGAATTCAAATATAATATATAGGTCCGTATATTAGCATATAAAAAAATAGATTGGTACAAGTGCGCAATTACTCAAAAACGTTGTTTTTTACCATGTTTGTATGATTTAAAAGTTGTTCTTGAATCATCCTTCAAATGTTTTTATATACCATTTGTAATGCCACATCGATCCATTTTGATACTTGCTATCACTCGTCGAAGTTAAATGGCAAGTGCTCCTCACAAATTATCTCCACAATTTTCGTCCATGTATCTTACTTGTGAAAATATAAATATAAAGGGTGAAACCCCAAACATTTGTCCATTGCGAATCGAATTTGAGATTGCGTAAGACGATATCCTAGATTGTCTAAATATTTATTCTCTTTATGTCTAGTAGATATGTCATACCCTTCTTTCTTCATGTGCTCAAATTCTAAGTTATAATAATTACATTTAACATGAGTTATAATGTTATTAATATTTTTGTTTTTGGTAAAATCGTCTTTAAAATAGTGGATTTAGAGACAGATTTTGTGAGGGATCTATTGCTCTAGTCTCTAAGAAATTATAAATCAAAGTAAAAAAGAAGAATACCAAATGTAAAATTAACAAAATTAAACAATGTGAAGGAATTATAAAAGGAATTAAATAACAAATGAAATAAATTAATTAAATTAAATTAACAAAAAAAAAGGCTGAAGTAACAAAATAAAACAATAAAAAAAAAAGCTTTAAATAAAATTGAATAAGGAGAACAAATAAATTGCCACTAAATGCAAAATTTTATAAATGCAAAATTCAAAATTTAACCTAGCAACTAAGAACAGTTTAAAAAATGCCAGTTATATATAGGCAAACTTAAATAACAAACAAAGCAATTTAAAGTGTAAAACATCATTCATTAAATACAACATTGAAAAAAATAAACAGTGCTAGTAAACAGAGTAAAATTGCTTTACTATAATTAAAAATTAAAATAACTGACTTTGATAAGTAGTTAGAATTAAAGAGAAATAGGGTAAAATTGAAAAACATTGGATAAATTCAGCAAATAAAATAATTACCAGCATAAAATTTTAAATTCATTAAACAATGTAAAATTAAAGATCTAACCTTATTAATTAGCAATTGGAGGAGCTCTCGGATGAACGAGAGCTTGTGAGAGATTATGAGTGATTAAGAAAAGCTTAACAACTTGAGAAAATAAAGAAAATTGAAAGTTTAGTATGCAATTGGTTGGAGGTGAATGAATATATGCAAAAGGAAAATGGAAACATTAAAAAAAACTTTATTTAAAAAAATTATTTAAATAAACCTGGGCCTAACAAACAAGCCCTTGCTGTCACGCGAGCCCGTTGCAGTGCGAGCCTGTCATGGGTGACCGACCTGGCAGGTTGTGTCGGACCCGTTCCAATCCAGGTCTAATATTTATCTTCGGCTCAAATGCGGGCCCATTCCCCTCTATCTATCAAATCCCCCATTTTTTTATAAGTATTTATCAAAAAATATATATATTAACTTTCTAAAAAAATTAATTTGTATTTCTTTTTGAAATTTACAAGTTTTTTAACCATTAACGAAAAGGCATGACTTTTTCAATATCATATTAGTTGAATAGTCTTACGAAAACATTGCTTAATTGGAGCAACGATCTCACCACATTTCACATTCATGAAGGTCTTCTTTAAGATGTCAACCCAACCCATATACAAATGAGAAAACAAATACATTTGGAATCATATGGTTCATTTAGGCGTAAATGGGAAGAAAGTCAAAAAATGTCGATTCTATGAAGTGATATAAAATAATAGAAGTGATATGACTTCTATTTTCTATGTTCATTTTGCAGAAAGTGTTTTTTTATAAAATGTTCATTTTTCCACTAATAATATTCATTTCGATGTAAGTGATGTCACTTCCGAAGAGTTTTTAAAAGTGAGAGGAAATTTTTGAAAGTAGGAGAAAGTGAACACTCACTTCCCTCACTTTGGTGTAAAAAATGCTGAAGTAGGAGAAGTGACCACTTCAGTCTGGTCACTTTCCCCATTTCAGAAAAAAAAAAATCAAAAATGAAAAAATCAATCCACTTCCCCCACTTACACCCAAATAAACACACCCTAACACAAACTCGATAATTCACTACCGATAAACAGCGCACATGAACTTTGATTCAAAGGCCAACACAGAAGATGTTCAGCATTATGGTACTAAAATCCAACAAATACAATGTTCTGAAGTTCAATAATATATATATATATATAACCAAATAAAACATTAAATGTATCAAGAAAAGAGTTTATAGTTTAAACATCATATTCCTCATAGAGCTTCTTCAGCTCAGCGCATTTGGGCAAAGGAGTGTCTTTCAGGAAGCCCATGGCATTGGCGAACCTCTTGTCGGAGGCAATGCCATTGTTGTGGGTGAGGAAAACGACAGCCTTCTCACGGCCCGGGACCAACTTGGCACATCCAGGGTGTGGGCTGCTCAGGAGCACAGATTCACAATTCTCATGCTCATGCTCATCGGAAACATAGATGTTGTAAGTTCCAGTATGATCGGTGACACCATCAAAATGGCATGTCTTTGCACCGGTGGTCTTGTCACGGCATTCGACCCTCACCTTTGCACCTGCAAAAAGTGAAACAAGACTCCAGCCATGAGCATCCTGCCAATTACCATGACCTAACCCTATAATGCTACATTCACGGCTAAGTTTACCCACAAAACTTCTCTAGAAAATTATACCCTGGACTTGGCATCTGCAAAGTGAACCAAGACTCCAACCATGAGCATACTGATAATCACCATCACCTGATCCTATAGTGCTACATTGACTGCTAAGTTTACTGCAAAAACTTATCTAATCATTCTACCCTGACCTTGGCACCCGCAAAGTGAACCCAGACTCCGACCATGAAACCATGCTGCTAATCACCATGTCCTAATCCTATAATGCCACACTCACTGCTAAGTTTACTGACAAAATTTCTCTAATAAAAAATGCAAGTGAATCAAGTGTCCTCCAACGGGACTAATGCTGTTAAACATGACTCAATCCTACAATGCTACAATGACTGATAATTTTATAATCATCACCATCAATCATATGATCAGTTTATATACAAATAAGATGGTTGGTTCATATCATTCCAAAGGGACAATCTCCACTTCAACCAAAAAAACCAAGAAAAGAATAATCACATGTTAAAGCCAATTGTTAGCTTGGGATATCTCGGATAGATTCATACACCATAACAACGGAGACCACATGGACTTCAAGCTATAATATAAAATTTTATATATATTTAATAATAGTACTAGCATACCCATGTTCGAAAACAAAAACATAGCAAGATACACCTAATTATAATTGTTTCTAAATATCATAACTGATTAAAAAGCACAAATATTCATCTCAAAATTGATAACCACAATCAAAGAGCTCCAAATAGCAAGCACATGGCAACCTTAACTCCGGTGCATGTTGTGATTTAAATACTCACAATAATGGCATGAACATTGATGAAAACATCAAGATCCAAAAATTTACAAGGCCACTATCACTATCAATAAAACTAAAGAAACGAAAAATGGTTCAAACACATGATAAGATTCAGGGTACAAAGAAGTATGAAAACATCGACCAAAATATTCCATAAAGTTGCAACCGACTTTGCCGATCACTGGCATCTGTTCTCAAATGTCGCCCTATTTTACTAAATCTATCTAAAAAACCCATTTTTCAGGCATCCTGACACACAAATTAAATACCAAATAAAAATACATTTTCGTTTTCCCCTCAACTCATTCGATTCAAGCAAATCACAGAGAAATGAAAACCAGAACAAAATGTGACGAAAACAAAGATGACAACCACCATATCACGATCGATTCATACCAGATCTAAAGAAGAGGATCCCCATCAAGATTCAAACCAACCGAAAGACGCAAAAAAAACAAGAAGAAGAAGAAGAAGAAGAAGAAAAGCAACAACAACAAGAACAAGCACAAAGCGGGTAGAAGGATTACCGGAAACATACGTAGAGAGCGGGGTCTCGTACCCAAATTGGCAACTATCACAAAAGACTTTGCCCTCGACGATGAACTTGTTCTTCGCCGGCACATTCCTCGCGGCCGAGACATTGATCGGAAGGTAGCCCACCGCTGCGACAAACAAAAACAACACCACCGCCATTGTGATCTGGTTCCTCCCCATTATCCTCCTCCAAAAAGCGATCGCCGGATCCCTAACCAACTGAACGGCGACGACGAATAGATAAGAACGCGAGAACCGAAAAGAAAAGAAGTGATCAATACCCAGCGAGTTGTGTGTGTATTTATTAACCGCGCTTTGGTTACGGTCACCACCCGGTAAACCTTTAGCTGTTATTATAATTTTAATTAATTAACATTTATAAAAAACCAATCTTGTGAGATAAAACTAAATTAATATAAATTATTTGTCCTTATTTATTAAATGGAACATGAAGTTTGAAAAGCGAGGGAGGTGAGAATAAAACACGGTGATGGGAACGGTGGAGTGCGTCAGTGATGTATAGCTGTGTTTGTCGGTGAGGTGATCACATGGAGAGCGGTGACAGCTGGGTATCAAAAGAAGGGGGTGGTGAGGTTACCGCCACGCGGTATTCTTTTCTTCTCGTCTATCACACGGAGTCCGGCGTCGCGGCGATATTTTAGGAATTTTTTATTTTGTTTAATTTATATTTCAACATTAGAAGTTATTTTAATTAGTAGTAATAAATGAGGGATAAGTTTAGTTAATTATAGAGATAGTCAGTGTGGATATAGATATGATGTTTTATTTTTTATATTTATAGTATTACATATTGGATTTTTGTATCTAAATTTTATTTATTATATTAGGTTTGTGTAAAAAAAAATAAATATTAAAATGAAATCTCTTAAACCAGTATTTCGAAATCTTAACTAAGACTAATATTAAAATCACGATGATAATTTAATCCATATTTTTCAAAACAATTTTGTTATTTTACATAAAGAAAGTGCATGAATAAACTATGAATTTATTGCAATTAAAAAACAGTTAATAAAAGAAACATCTATAATAATAACTCAGAGAAATACAGAGTTTTTGTCTTTATAATTTAATAGAAAATTATATTAATAATCACACTATAAAATTAAAGGAAACCATGCATGGACGCATGAATATCATAATGCATGCCTTGTTATTATTAAAATTTATCAAGGCTTTCGTGACACACTAGTTTGTAATTATTATGAGTAATTAGTAAAGAAGGAGGTGGTTGCCTTCACTCTCAAGAGATTGAAAAACTCTGAGTTCGAGACAGAATCAAGGATGCAAAATAATTATAGAATGGGGTTAGTGGGTTAATTACATACAGAGAAAGGTCTTTATTTTTGTTATTCTTATTTTGTGTTATATATATATGTTGATAAAATGGTAAATTCCCTTCCCTGTATATCCCTAAAAAAAATCAAATTTTTATGTTTTTTAAATTTGATTTTATATATATATGATTTCAGAAAAATGCTAATTTTATATAACTCTCTCAATTTCTAAAACAACTGGAACTAAATTGTCATTGACCCAACCTTGAAGGAATATTAAATTGTATTTTTGGTTTTTTACATGTATATGTACATCCTCATTATAAATTACTACTGTGAATATGGTTTTATGTGATTATTTAGTATTTTTGTAATAACGTAGATAAAAAAATTGCACCATTCATTACCAATTAAGTATAACACAATCAAGAGTTGTTATGTTATTATTACAGAGATATATATTACTCCGGACCCTTTTGATAGAATTTAGAAATAATTTGGTAGGATGGACGTTAGGATTTTAGTTCTAAAATATATACATGTATATTACAAAATTTGTAGATTATAAATTTTCAATAAGATCATCACTATTTTTTGGTTAAAAGTGCTGAGGAGCTATTTTTTTTTTTTTTTTTTTTAGAAAAGATGAACTAGATTCATTCAAATAGAGAAAACACAAGTAAAAAAAAAGTAATATGACTTACTACATGAGATACAATCAATTAAAGATGGATACTACTATAAAACAAAAACAAAACATACAGTGGCCCCAAAATGGACGAAGGTGTTGTTGAGTCAGTCTCCACTTAGTGGGGCATCTTAAATAAGAGAAGCTCATCTCCACAATTAAAAAAAAAAAAAAACAAGAAGAAGAAGAAGAAGTTATGTTAACAACATATTACTGTTGAGATTAGAATGTGTGAGAAAGAAAAGATTGAGAGAACTCATAGGAAAAAGCAAGAAGAAAGGAAGAAGATAAGAAGAAGATGCTAGGGTTTGATATCTTAAAAAGATTGCAACCCGATTTCTCCAACATTTTAGGTAAAAGCATCCTTAGAAGATCTACAAAACCATCTGTTTAATTTCTTCCAATTCTCCTTGAAATCTTTGTGATCCATTTTTGCATGATAATGATGATGTTTGAGTAATTCTTTTTTTTTTAAATCTCTTGCAAATTATATGCCTCTAGTTAGTTAGAAAGAAACTCTTATTAATTATCACATTGTTGGCATAGTGGAAAAAAATTTTAAGTGGCCTTAGGGTTGTGAGTTTTACTTGTTGTTGTTTAATGTTTTATTGTATTGATTAGATCCCAAAAATTATACTCAAAGAGAGGAAGATTTGATTCTCAAAATTCATAAACAAAGAGTTGCACGGTTGCTATAGTGCCTATGCTTCAGCCACTAGTGACCGTGAAGATTATGAGTTTCTGATTTTTCAAGTGCTACAATATTTTTGTTACAGTAACTCTGCTACAGCCCGGATGAACCTGCAAGTTACATTTCTGCCACGGTGACCATGCTTGAGCCCATGTGGATCACATGTTTATGAATTTTCGAGTGCTATAGTGCAAGCGCTGTAGTACTTCTAAGAAAAACGCCGTTTGGCGACTTTGATCGTCATGTTTCTCCCCAACATATATTGTTGTGATCATGTGTTATGAATAAAAATTCACAACCAAAAAACCTAAGAATAAAGACCTCAAATCTCTAGGACCCCAATAAAAGCTTGTAGAGCTTGTGATGACCATTAAAAGCAGCAAAATATAAAGGGCAAAAGATTCCAATTTCTGGGGATGATCAAATATTGGGCCACCGTAGCACAATGTGTAAATAGACCTTCCACTTGGATTGGATTTGCTGGTCTCCATGCTACCTGATCAAATCTCCAGTGCCTTCAGTTCTGCTTCCATGGTATATTAATTTGATCATATTAGTGCAACATCCTGTCAAAATAATTTGATAATTAGATATCATTATCTGCAAACATGCAAGCACCCTGTCAACCTGAACCCAAATTGTTAGTTTAATTTTATTATGGATATATGTCACTATTTGTGTACATGCATGGTTTAATTCAAACCAGCAAAAAAGGAAGCAAAAAACCAATGAAAAAGGTTTACTGCTGCACGTCCACCATGTCCAAGATTTGATTTGTTAATAAATAATTGACAGTGAAAATAAGAATTATGAAATTAATGTTAATGTTAACTTATAATGAACAACGATGTTATTATCATCATTAGTTGCAGTACCTGTTTAATTGAAATCTCCGTAAATATTTTTTATGACTCTATATATATAAAACTCCATCACACATGCATCTTTTTCCTTTTTTACATCCCAAATAACACTCATTGTCTTCAACTTCAAGATCCCTGTGATGTTTGCAAACTTAGTTTGTTCATGTTTTGAAAGGAGATATTGAAAATTATGTCCCAGTCCTCAGAGCTTTCAAATTAGTTGGGCACGTAACGTAAATGCCGGTGATAATTAATAGTGGAAAGGGGAAGCTAATTAGCTTCTGATAATGCAAACTTTTGTATCAATTTAATATTATAGCTGTGTTAGTAGTGTTACTTAATTTATCATGCAATAAACAGCAACAGCATTATGAACACAAGCTTAATTACCACGTTGTTCATTAATCATATATCTTGAAATTTCATTACTTGCTCCCTCGGGTCTTATTTAAATGTTCATTTTAACTAATGCACATTCATTAAAAAAATTAGTTATTATTTTAAATTTATAAAAAAAACGTATTAACTTTCCAAAATTACGCCCCATTTAAAAATCATTGAATCTTTTTATAATTTAATTTATATTTTTCATTCTCTCTCATCATAGTGTTTTAATTTATTAGAATAAGAATAAAAAATGTAGTAGTATATTAAAGATAGGTACTAAAATTTTTTAAAAAATCTATTTAACAATTCACTAATTTTTTAAATCAACTCATAAAAACTACTTACAAAAAGCTTCTAGAATGTGACATCTAAATAAGACTATAGGGAGTATATATATGTTAATTAACAGGTTAAATTACCTGCCGTGAATAACCAGAAACATATGATTATATAAACACTAACGTACCATAAAAAACAAGTTGCAAATCGAATTTCCCAAAAAACCATGTCAATTCTAGTATGATAAAAGCATGGCAGAATGCATACCCATGTTATATATAACCTTACAAAAGAAATTAAGCAATCACATGCATAAACATTAGTTGACTGCTTAATCTCAACTCAGAGACTAATTAGAAACTCCTTCGTATAAAATATATTGTACATAAACTCTATCAAATTAGATAAATAATATCAAATGCACAAAAACCAGCTACTTAATTATGGAAATGCACTATAATATAAGGATATTGTTTCTCGTCAGCCTATATCAGCATCCAAGCAGCACAAATTTTGCCAGATATGGAAATGAAATGCATGGATTGATACCTTCTGTCACGCCCCAGCCCAGAGCTGGGCCCGCTAACAGACCGGCCGCATCCGATGGAGTTGGGCCCCATCGAGTGCAAGGCCTCAAATCTCAAATCTAGTCAAAGTCAACCTAACGACAACATAAGAAGCAATAATACAGAAGTACAAATAGAACAAGAACCCCAAAAAGATTTTACAGACAAAATACAAGTCTCACTCACAAAGAAGAGTTCTCTACAATATCTACAACTAAAGACAGTACTCCGACTCCAAGATCAACCCCCGATCCTAGGCTTAAACTTCTCCTGTGAAAGATAAAATCGCAGAATGTATGAGCCACAAGGGGCCCAGTAGGATTGCATAAATGACAGGTAATACAGATATTTCAGAAATAATTATAATCCTGACAGAAATACAGAAAATGCTCAAAATACCGAAATAATCGAAATACGAGAATACGCAAAAACCGGACATGTACATCTCCCCGACTAATAACGAGAATCAACGGCTCGAGTTTGGATCTTCGACTGTGAAGTCGGAACGTAACAAAAAAAGAATATCGACGGCCGAAGCCGGATCTTCGACCGCAGTCGGATGGTAGCGCTACTACAGAAAACATGTGCACATGGCTAGGACTTACTCCTCCTAGCTGGGTAATTTGCCAGAAATGGAGATGTACCAGAAACCGCGAAAAATACGGAGTACAGACAGTACGATACGGAATAAATTGATTCGCAATATAAATAAATGAATAAATAATTAAGTAAATAGTAATTACAGAATAACAATAAAGATAACAGAAATAATACATGAATATCAAAAATAAATAAATTTCTAAATAAAATGTAAATACCGCACACCAGAGATACGGAGTTATACAGGTGTAAAAACCTACCTAATTCCGAACTACGAAATTAGGTTCAACAGACGCCATCGGATCTAAATCTCAAGGCCCGAAGTTACTAACGAGGAGATCAAATGGCACAAGAAAAAGTAACTCTTACCACAAGGATCAAACCCTAAGTAATTACAATTCAAGACTTCAAAAGGGTAGATCATCCAACATCTCAACCAGTATACAAAATTATACGCACAATATGATTGGGTAATCATCAATCCACAAGATCTAAAGTTCAAATTCCACTATAGAAATAACAAGATCTACTTGACAATTATAACAAATTATAACAGAACCCTACAAGCTGCACACATAAAAGAAAATGTCAAACCATCAGGACACTTAGGTAGAAACAGTGATGCAGTGAACTCCACTGAAAGTGTGGACAAGAGAGCATGCTATGGAAGTTAGTCAAAAGCCAAACTTGGTTCCTGATGTTTTACCTTACCGAAATTTGTAACAAATACACTGACCATGCAGAACTCTTTAATTCCAACCATCTATAGCTAATTATACACAAGAAAACAAGATGATTTCCCCAATCTTATACCATTAGCTCCCAGGCACAAAACTTGCGAAATTACTTTATTCCCTAACACAAAAGTCAACCAAGACAGATAGGCATAGGAAGGGTAATTTTTCCTGTCCATTTGGAACCAAAGTTTCAGTCCTATGTTTGCTCAGATATAAACCAGCAAGAATCAAATTCGGAAAGCATGGCATTTAAATAGAATTAACTCCAACATTGCTAAGAGAAGCATAGCAACATACATCAACCACCACACATCCTCATGTTACCATTTTAATCACATGTAACCTTGTTAATCATGCCCATCATCTTCATCACTTTCTAATCATGACACCTTGGCAAGGTACTCCCAGACATTAAACTAGTTAGAGTTTACTTAAAGTGTATCATCTACAATCATTCATGCATTAACCCACAAATCAAATAACTCCACCACTTCAATAAATCATATACACCACATATGTTTATAAAACTGATCTGCCAACCTACTTATCATTTGAAAACATGAAATCTTGATCTTTTCTTCAATCCAAACATATCCCAGTAAAATCAAGCAGCATGGGCTCCTATCGATACCCATTCTTTTCTGTACATCAACAATTATATTTTCATCACGTCAGAGAAACTCAGAATTTCATGCAAGTGATTCAATTCAAAGCTCATGTCAACGTGAGCATTTCTGACCCACTGCTAGTCATAACCATCCCAAGAAATACACTACATTCATCTCAACCTGACATTAACTCGAACCACCTCACCAGAGACTCTACTACTACTGCACTGAATATAAAGATCTGATAACTTGAAGTACAAATAAATTAAAGACCACATTTCCAAGCTTCACAAATTTCCACAACTTTGAATTCAAGAAGCACTAACTGATTCCAACTGACTATGCCTCTATCCCATCCACATGAAAGTAAATTTGACAAGTTCACAACTTGGACAACCAATTCAAGAACAAACTCACAAATGGCCATTAGCTATGATCATAACTTATCATAACCACATATTCCAAGTCCCAAATTTTGCATAGTGGGAGTTAAGATACAAAGGTTCAGATTATCTATGTAATACTTTGTCTAAATCCAGCAAAATGAGCAATAAAACCCTTCCAAAATCAGCATCAGAATAATATGGATATAGCTGCGAAAAAAGATCATATCTCATGAACCATACATCCAATAAACCTGAAATTTCACCCAGAATTAGATAAGACCAAAGTCTACAACTTTCCTATTTTGCACTTACAGAAATTCTGCTTCAAAACAACACTGAATTTGCAATATACCAATCCCTCACACTCCTACAAAATGACCATAACAATTCCCTCATAAATTTACTCATACTTCACATATACACCCAAAAGTTCATCAATTCAAAGATTTACATCCACCAAAGGCCTACACTTCAGCCTGGTTTTCTCTAAATAAACAAAGAAATTAAAAGCATACAAAGATACCCAAAATCAACACATTCAACCCATCAAATTTCCTTGAAGATTTAAACATTAAACCATGCCAACAAATCTTGAAGAATTTTAATACATGAAGAGTAGATACACCTACCTATACAAAGCTCCGGCGATCTCCACCTCCAACGAGTTCCAAACCTTTTATCCCCACCCGGCAGCGCCTCCACTCTCCTCGCAATGCTAGACCCGGATCGGAGAAGGGAGACGACGAAGACGCCGGAGAGGTGGTAGCCATGTCTCTTTCCCACCCCTTCACCAGCTTCTTCCTATTTTGCACTTACAGAAATTCTGCTTCAAAACAACACTGAATTTGCAATATACCAATCCCTCACACTCCTACAAAATGACCATAACAATTCCCTCATAAATTTACTCATACTTCACATATACACCCAAAAGTTCATCAATTCAAAGATTTACATCCACCAAAGGCTTACACTTCAGCCTGGTTTCCTCTAAATAAACAAAGAAATTAAAAGCATACAAAGATACCCAAAATCAACACATTCAACCCATCAAATTTCCTTGAAGATTTAAACATTAAACCATGCCAACAAATCTTGAAGAATTTTAATACATGAAGAGTTACACTACCTATACAAAGCTCTCGCGATCTCCACCTCCAACGAGTCTCCAAACCTTTTCCCCGACCAGATCCACATTTTTGGGATAAAGGAAGCTTAATGTGGTTTAAACAACCACTTGAGAGACTAACCACAAGATTAGAATAAAATATAAAAAAAAACAACTTTATGGTCAAAGGCTGACCATCACACCTTCATAATTAAATTTTGCAACAGCTGCAAAGTTATTGTGTTCCTTGTAAAAGTGAAAAAACTGTTTGGATGGGATCGCTCTTCTAATGAGAATCCAAAGTACAATGTTTATATGTAATTGCAGCAAGTTACGTACTATTTATATATAAACGGTCACATATGGGCTGTATTTCAAATCTCTCGTTGTATTTTACCAAGTTGTGTTATACGATCTCTTATGTAGATGTACGCCCGTATGTTTTTCTCCGATCTTGGATAGTGATGAAATCGTGAAAATTGACTTAAACATTAGAAAACGTGTCTGAGTAGATATGCTGGAATTCAAAATGTTAAGGGTCTAATACCGTGTTGAGGGATACACATAGTTTGGATGGAAGCATTATATGGAAAATAATGTTATTGTAGTAACTCTATTAATGCGAAGAGGGAATTCATCTACCAAACAAAGTTTAAGATATATAATACAAAAGGCTGTGATAAAACCTTTATGGTGAATAATATAAACAGTGATTTGTTCACTTTATAAAAAAAAAATATGATAAATAAAACATGACTAAATAAAGTAGAAATAGTGACAGAGAAGAAATAGGGAATAAGGCATCCTTCTAACGTGACAGTGCAAATGTCCTATTTGTTTAGTCAACAATGAAGGAACACAATAGGAGAGGTGAATTTCACATGATATACATTTGAATAAGAATGTTTTGGATGATAAGAGTTTGATGATTATGACTGATGTGCATGATTTATGCTCAGAAGCTAATTTTGCATGCTTTCACTGCCTAAATTTATTGATAACTGCATTGATAATCTCACATGATAGCTTTATAATTTCATAATATTTGTTGATATAATCTATATAAAAAATTGTTACAACTGGACCAGCGAAGACCCATCACGGAGTTGGAACTTGGGTTGATTGAATTCATTTGTTTACAACCAAAGATGAGTTAAATTGGCGTTTATTATTAACTATATAGTCCCACATTGGGCATGCAGTCAAAAATTCACATGCTTGTTTGTATGCTCCTTCTTCTTTAGTGTTTTTATTAGATTTTTGTGTTTATTTTTAGTTATTTTTTTATTTGATAGCAGTCTTGAGAGTTTCTAACTTAAATTTATTTTTTTAATTAATATGCTACATATTGCAATCAAAATTTATTTTGAACAATCAATTGGGTTAGAATTGATTCTTCAAAATAAATTTCTAACCGGAAGATCCATGTTTTACTCAAATAACTTAATTTACCCAGTAAATTATAATATATATATATATATATATATATCAACAAAAAAAAACCACACTATTATAATTTATAACTGAAACAAAAATAAAAAAGAAGAAAAAAACATATTACAGGAATTGAGTAGCCAGCTACAACACAATAAAAACTTAACCAAAAAAGAAAAAGAAAAAGAAAAAAGTCATAGAAATCTAAAAATAAACTTAATAATCCACAATAATTCACTTGTTGTGAAATGACTTTTTTCTCCCCGGAATACATTTTCCTTTCACACAACCACCCCCAACACCGCCGCCAACACCGCCGCCGCCGTCGTCTTGCTCATCAACTTCTCCCATCCCAGCCTTTGAACTGCTGCATCTCAATAACGGAACGCCAAAAGTCAAATAACAGTCAACGAAAGTCAAACACAGTCAACCAAAGTCAACGCAGTACCTTTCTTCATTAAAAGAAGACGATTTCTTCAACCTCGGCTCAGCGTCAGAACGTTGTTGAGCCGATGCCATGGCTTCCACGATGCTCCCACTGAAATACTCCTTCTCTTCTCCTTGCGATTTCCCAAACCTCGGATTCTCCGACATGCATTTTATCTCCTCTTCTTCTTCAGCTCGGCTAGCCAAAGCCAGCCGGCTCATTGCCTTTATCCTCAACCCATAAAGCCCCTTCTTCGTTTGGCCTCCGCCGCCGGCGCCGCCACAGGTAATGAGTTGGCGCAATACCGAGTTGAGAATCGGTACCGACTCGGCCGCCCGATCGGACGAGGATGATGACGGCGGAGACGAGTCGTCGCCGAGTTGGAGCTCGGTCTGCTGCTTCGCGGTTCGCTCATTGTTGCTCTTATCGTGATCCTCTTCTTGCTCGTCTTCTTCTTCCTCTGTTTCTAGGTAATGGTTTGGGTTTGGGTTTTGCATGGACTTTGGATTGTGCCTTGCAACTGAGAGGATTTATTGACCAAAAATATATTTCTTTTTTAATTACATTTTCTGCTTGTTTATATATAGTTTTTCACAATCTGATAAAAATACAAAAAAAAAAAAAAAAGAAGAAAAGAAAAACAGAGAAGAACCTGAAGAAGAAGAAGAGGAGGAGGAGCCATGAAAGAGCTCAGATCCTTTGAGCACATACTCACAACCATCAGCTGGATAAATGATGTCATTCTCTGATAAATCATTCCAAACATATCCATTCTTATAACTCCTGAAGAAATAATCCCAATAATTAATTAAACAGAGTTTTTAAACCCACAAGAACCCAAAAACATTAAGAAAAATCAGATAAAACTTGCCACCTTTTACAAGACCAAGAGAAAAGAAAAGGCATGCCTCTGCCTCTAAGAACAGTAAGCCTCTCCGTAACATCTATGAATCAAAGAACTAAAGAAGTTACGTAAACTCACACTAAGAGAAAGAAAACACAAAACAGAGATGATAGATCAAACCTTTGAGTTTAAGAAGATGGTTTGGTTTTTGGTAGAGTTCCATGAAGTGTGGGTGTTCAAGTTGGCCATTTCTACTCAAATAATACACAACTTGGACCTTCTTCAAGCTCAAGTCAACATGATTTTTCACTCTATTACCTTGTGGTTGCATGATTCTCACAGATTTCTTTCTCCCTTGGATCTCCATACCTACTCTGTTTTGCTAGTATTATCTTTTGTGCAGGAAGAGTTGCTTGGTATAAGAGGAGAATTTATGGTCAAAAAAGTGGGAGCTCTATTTGCCTACAATTAGTGCATGCTCTATTCTATTGTATGAAGGATCTTCATCTACCCTTGCTTGCATTTAATGATGCTGTGGATGGCTACATGCTTCTACAGTTATGAGGCAGGAACAGGGGTTCTGGCTATCTGTTATTCCCTTTGGATTCCTAATTAATGGTGTGGGTGGTCTTTTTCATGTGCTTGTATTAATATTTCTGAATGTTTTTTTTTCTTTTATCTTCTGGGGTGAATCACTAATGCTCTTTATATATGAATTGTGTACGAATTTTATTGTAATATTTTGCTTTGGCTGAAGTGAATGAGTACCACATGATTGATTAGTTATGAGAAAAATATATACTTCTTGATGGTACTAACATTGTCATCAAAATTGAAGCATTATGAAAGGAAGAAGCAAACAATTAAATGAACAGCAAAACTAGGACACCAAAATGAAGACTCATTGAAGTTCAGTCATGACACATATATAAGAGCTCAAAGTCAGAGTTCAGTTACTGTGGGACATAATCATCTTGTCTTCACATTTTAATTTCAAAAGGTCCATATATTGAATTTGATTCAATTCCTACGTGCATAAAAATATAAATAAATTTCTTGCATTGTTTGTGAAATCACACAGGAATGGAATCACCAGAGCCAAAGCAGAGCCAGTGGAAGCAGAGACACTCTGTTCTCTGTTTTCTTTTTTAACCAAGAGGGGGTAATAAATTGAAGTTCTTTTGGTGAGTAACTTTGAAGTGTGTGCTATATTTCCATTGGGATCCAAACAAAGTTGTGTGTTGTCTTGTCTAAAGGTGTAAACTAGAAAGCTGTTTTGATATATAACTTTATGTATAAATATAAATGCAAGCACACTTTAAACACAAGCAAGCCTGCATCTTCTCTGCACTCTGTTGTTCTTTCTCTGCATTGCCTTTTTGAGCCGTTTTCATAAAGAATCCATGTCCACTCTGCTTCCTCTGTTCCTCTCTCTCTCTCTCTCTCTTTGTATATATATATATATATATATATATATATATATATATATATATATATACAAATTATTATTTATTAAAAAATATTAATTTAGAGGTGTTGGATGATTATCAAATAGTTAGTATTTATATAAATATTATATATTTTTTATTATTTTGATTATTCAGTAGTGTTTGATAGTGGATGTTAAATTTAATAATATTTTTAGATGATGAATTATATTTATATTATCTTGCAATGGAATTTTCAAAATGATGTATATATTTGTTCGTGTATTGTTTAGACGAGAATTGGTTAAAAAGTCATTTATAATTGTCATTTATATAAATTTATGAAAAAAACTTATAAAAAAGTAAAATTTTAAAAATAAAATAATTAAAAATTAATCTATACTCTTGTAAAATTTGTAAGTTGATTCGTAGTCATAATGAAATGTAAATCAATAAAATTTGGGCATGTAAGCAATTTAGGAAAAATAATTAGATAGAGTTTTCATATATTTTTCCACTGTTTTGTTATGACCTCCATTCTTATTTTTTTTAATTATTTTGTTTGTAATATTTATTGCTAATAATAATGTAAATATTTTCTTATAACAAATTTATTATGAATGTCATATATCTTTTCTTCTTCTTCTTTAGATAATGATGATGTTTGTAAATAAAAGTCTTTATCCAAATTTTGTTTTTAATTGTGCTTAAGGAATCTGTCAAAAAACAATGACAGTGATGGGGAAGTGATGTAAAGTCATAACCTCTCCTTAATCTTTATTATTCACATCATTATATTTGAATAATATTTATTAGTAGCATACCAAAATATATTTGTTTTCATCCAAATTTTAATTTAAATCAAAATAGTCATCTACTTTCAATTATGTTTCATTGAATGATCACCAAACATAGTTCGACCTATTTTTAATAATATATATGTCTAAAAACTTTTATCAGAAGTTGACATAAAATTATTTGTTATGCCACATCATGTCATGTATTGGTAATTGAGAAAATTCAACATTTACATCATCAAAAATAGGTCACAACTTCTATAATGACCACCTAATAAACAAAATTGAAGTTGAGTGATTGTTTTGATTCAAATTGAAATTTAGACCCCAATATGAAAATAAATATAGTTTGATGCACTATCAACAAAACTTTACTCCATTATATTTATATTTAGTTTTTTTCTCCAATGAAGTTTTATTGTTTAGAAAGCCTTGTCAACTATCTCAAATTGTGGTCAACGGCCTTTGGGTCAATTGGCATTTGGGTCCCCCGTGAGGACGCTTCGCAAGTTTCGAGAGTTTGAATCCTCAGGGTGAGGGTGCATGTCTGAGAATTGTGAGCACGAACTGTGGGTGATACCAGCGCCCATGTGTGCGCGGCCCCACAGGCCGCAGTCGAGGCATGCGCACGTCCCCTGTCTTAGTTTAACGGGCCCATTAGGGGTTTCGTTCTTCTTGACAAAAAACAAAAAAAAAACTATCTCAAATTGTGAAGACAACTTCCTTTTTACCAAATTATTATATTCACCAACTGTTATTAATTTTTATAACTTAAACTTTTATATGAGAAGTCAACTTTTATTTGAATCATAAAATCTTTTTATTATTATTGTAATAATAAACACAAACATCTATATGAGCTGCCATCTTCTACTCTGTTTTTATCTCAAAATTCCATGTTGTTTTTAATTTCATTATTTGCTTTTGATACTATCATCATACTGATCAAATGTAGAACCATCAAACTAATTTTGATCTAATCAAATTTCTGACACATTAAAAATTATTTAATTAAAAAAAAAGAAGAAAATAATGTGTGCAAGTAAAATAATATATTATATATATGTAAGTAAAATTATGGAGCATTGATGTGACCACGCCAAAAGAGAAACAGTATAATCACTGTTCCAAAGTAAACGCTGTCTTTCAAAATAAAACATTCACAGAATTCTCCCTCTTTTTACATACATAAACTTACAAAGTTTATTATAAAAATATAAATTACTTTTTTTTTCTAAATTTCAGAATAAATGAAATCAAATCTTCATTTTTAATTAATTAATTAAATTAATTACTATATTTTTACATATGAACTATTATAAAATGGCAAGAGGACTTGATGGAATTTCCCAGGGATTTTTTTGAGCTAGGGAAACAGGAAAGAAATATCATCATGTCATTAGTTTCTGTGATTTTTTAGACACTGGACAGGTGTCGACCTCCATATGATAAGATTTATATTTTTTATAAAATATCATTGACGTCTGGTCATTGAGACTTTTTTTTATTAAAAAACATTATTTTTTTCTAAGTCATATAGCTATTTTACCAGTATCACTCACAATGAAAAATTCAATATCAGCAAAATAGAAAAAAGATAATTTAAAAAAAAATAAGCTATGTGCTAGGTTAAGAAGAATTATCCAAAAAAAAAAAAAAAAAGAATTTTCCAAAAGATTTGCAACAAAATTTTTTTTTCCCAAGTATATATTGGGAGATATTTTCCAATGAAAAATTTGTTTGAAAAGTCTAGTGGAAAAAGTCACCATTGAATTGATGTGTCAAGTGCAACCTTATTTGTTTTGGATATGTGAAGAAATGAAATAAAATATAAAATATGAAATATAAAGAGACCTTTGTAACATCAACTGCATTTATATTTATTTGATGTAGTTGTCAAAAGGACCAAGGACACTCAAAAGAGATAGTAAATGCATGCTTTTCTCTCCACTTGTTCTTTGAATCTTGCTCTTCTTTCTTTTTATTTCCTTTTTCCCATTTTTAAAACTTTATGATGATATAATGTAAGTATTGCAATAAAAAGCCAATAAAACACTGTCTCTAAAATAATAACAATAATAAATTATTATTTTCATTATCATAAGTGTGAACTATCAACTGTTTGAAATGAAAAAAATGATAAAAAGTATAAATCATTGGTATTTAATTTTATCACAAAAGCAATTGTGCCCCTTTTTTCACAAAAGAAATATAAAATAATACACACATTGATTACATTGTATTTATGCATACAAGCATAAAGTTTGTCAGTAAATTAAACTATGAGTTTGGTTTATTTTTGGGAGTTAAATTGAAGAGATGTGGCTCACAATGTATCTAATGTTGCTAAATTTATAAGTTTTTTTTTTTTTATGAAAAAAAAGGTTTTGTTAATTTTAAACTAGTCTATTGAAAATACTGAAATAGAAAGTCAAATTATTTGTATGAAGTAATGCATATAATTAATTGCACTTCATTTTCATTTTATTTAAAGTTCTTCTATATACTATTTTCTAAAAATAAAATACATATATCTTAAAATAAAATTAATTCTTCAACAAAAATGATAATAATTGTTATCTCAGTTTCACTCTTACTGGTTTATTGTCTTTCTTGCCCTTTTGCTCTTCACAATGTATGGTTGCACCAATGGGGGCAAAGCATTGTAACTTGTGTCAACTTTGGAAACCATACTAACTAATATTGACCACTTGACATGTACAACAACTTAATATTAAGTTGACAATAAATTGCAGAGTGTTTGTAATGCTTTTTTTTTTTGTTAAAAAAATGTTATATTTAAACAAGATTAGAGATAGAAAATAAAATTAAAAATTAAAAATTAAAAATTAAAAATAAAAATAAAAATTATGGTCACTATGTACCATCAGGAGTGATTAGGTGACCAAACAAAAATAACAAAAGCATCAGTGCAGACTCTCAGAAGACAATCAAAAGGAACATTTGTTAATAACAGTACATGGAGAACAAGCATCAAAATTCAAATATCTTTAATCAGGTTCATAATTGTATATATATATATATATATAGTGTCACTCACAATGGAAAAAATTAAGAGATAAATTACAATTTGATAAATAACAACTTAGTTTTTTTTTTTGGACAATTATTATGTCGGCATATTTATCTTTTCAATGTTTTTAAAGTTAGGTGATCATTCAATTTCACTTTTTGAGAGGTTATTTAGTTTGAATGACATAAGAAAATGAATTTATACTTTTGAGTTATATTAATTAGATAGAAAAGAATGGAAGAAAGGCCAATGAACAAATGAGGATGGATAACTTTGTGTGATATGTTCTATTTGTAATTTGTGGATAGCAATTGATTTCTATCTATATATTTCTCTTTTATCGACATTACTTTTTACTTGAGAGAATCATTATCCATTTGTTTGTTTGTTTGTTTGTTTTTTAAAAAAACTAATAATAACATTTATAATTAAATTATGTGTGTATATGTATAATTGATAAACCATAATTAATTTAAAAAACAATTCAATAAAAAAATTATAAGCGATGGCCTTTACTATATAGGTGATCATGGACTATGTAAAAAACAAAAAATGTAAGTATATAATAGAAAGAAATCTTTAAACAATAAAAAAATGTAAGTATATAATAGCAGGAATATTAACTCCTGATATTAAAGTCAAGATAGTTAGTTGCTTTCTAGAGTTTAATTCTTTTCTTATCTTTTTTTTTATAGCTATAATAAACAAATGAAGAAAATAAAATCAATTAGAAGTAAGATGATTTAATAAAAATACTTTGTTTTTGTTCCAACTAAATATTATAAAATATTGCCATAATTAAAAAATTCAAATTTACATATCTCATAATTGACGTAAGCAATTGATAAGAGATAATTTGGGTACGGACCCATACCTAAACATATCATAATATGAGGGTTAATTTTCATGAATAAGTAAAGGACTATCCTTATTATTTTATGTGAGTTTCTAATTTTTTTCCTTTTAATTGTAATCACAATTATTAAACAACAACTCTGACCTCTCCAATGAGTTTGTGAGTGTGTGTGTTTTTTTTTTGTTAAAAAAAACGAAATCTCTAATATACCCACTAAATTAAGACAGGGCCGTTCGTATATCATATGTGGGTGTTGAAATCATCCATAGTTTATGATCACAATTCTCAAACGTGTATTCTAATCTTATGAATTCAAACTCTTATTATTTGTCTTCGTATAGAACCCAAGTGTCAATTGAGTCAAATTCCTTTGACTAATGAGTTTGTGTGTTGTAATGGGTGCATGGAGGGCAAGTGATCTCTCCAACTTATTTGAGCTCCCACTTTGAGATATTAATTTTTTGACTCTCAAACAAAGTGCTAAATTTAAAATAAAAAAAAAAACATAAATAAACAAACAAATAATAGTGCCAAGCATTATGTTGTAATATATTAGTTAAAAAGAGTCCAAAAAGATTTTAAAAAAGTAGCAAAAATAAAGTGTTGTCAATCCTTTTTTTTTATTAAATTTCCTGGTGCAATGAATGAGAAGTTGAACACTTTTTCCTCAAGTACTCCAACGTTTGCATCATGATGTAAGCTGATGTTTTATCATATTAAACTCATTTACATTATTCTTTTTTTAAAGAAATTAATTGAAATATAGATTTATAGATTTATAGATTTATTAGTCTGGTTATTTATTCATTTATTTATTTGCAACCTCATTAAAAATTATAGAGGCGATAGTTCATACCAAGGCACTATTTAGATTTTAGTCAAATCGACTAAAATAGGTTATTGTTTGATTAAAAAAAATATAAGATGTTATTTCATAATTTTAAAAGTTAAAATAATATATTTATAATAAAATCCAAACAAATCTGTATGAAAATACAATTTATCTTTGATAAATGAATCAATTATGAGAGATCAATAACTTGGAAGTCAAGTTTCATTGAAACCCAATTTGATAACAAGCTTAATGAATACATAAGTTCGTATTTGGAGAGATGCTATTTATAAACGGATCTATTTGGAAGCATTGTTATAAATATGGAGAAAGATTGAAGACTATGCTTGAATGAATGAAAATCAATTTTGAAATATTGTAAATAACTAAATTTGGATGAATGGTAACAAAAAAAATTAAAGAATAAAACTTAGATGAATGAAGATTAAGTTTGAAGTTTGTGAAGACCAAATTAAAATAACTTGGAGAATTCGGAAGGAGATTTGAAGACCAACCTTCATGTGTTAAAAACTCGCAATGTGGGGTGCAATCTCTAAGAGGGTATTGCTGATAAGATGTGAGAAGACAAGCTAGTTGCTAGCAAGTCGAGATCAGGAAGAATTCAACTACATCTACCTACGATTAATACAATCAAAGGGTTTGCTAGGCATAGCGAGGTCACATTACAATGAGAACTAAAACTCAATAATGATCAGCATGCGGGACACGTTCAAGCTCAATTATAACTGGAGGGGCAACGTTTAAGTTTAGAAAATGTCAAAGTTAGAAACCAAGAAGATTTTAAAAGAGGGAAACACTATAATTGAGACATAAAGATGTATATTTAAGAGACTCTATACTAAAATTTAGCATGAGCCACAGGAGTGAGAGACCCTAGTGTGTGGATGAGAGAGTAGCTAGCAGACAATCTAGAGAGGATTCTTTTGTAATTTTGTGAGGATGAGTGATACCTTTTATATTTACATTTATTTATTTATTTATTTTTTATAAATTTAATTTTCAAGTTGACTCTTCAAATATATGCAAGTTGTGTGCTAAACTGTATAATTAATTTGTGTCTTTTTTATATTGATTGTTTTGCATTGTATGTATGTGTTTGTATGAGAGTTTGAGTGAAAAACTAACCAATATACACGCCTTCTGATGCTATGGAAAATCTTTTAAATTGGTTAGCTTCTTTAAATGATGATTGGAAATGAGACTTAAGTAGAACCATAAATCACTTCAAGTCTCATCTTGGGACATAAAAACAAGTCTACGTGTGCATTTGATCATGTCTGCCATAAAAAAGTCACAACAAGAACTTATAATCAGATTTGAATGAGTGCTTCTTGTGTCATCTTTTCACACTATTGTTTGGCCTTTTGTAGACCAAAGATAACTGGTTGTCTCTTATTTTTTAAAATAAATAATTTTTAGATTAAAAAAATAAAAATAAAATATTGTTTAATAAAATAGAAATGAGGAACATGTAATAATATGGTCATGTTGCTAATATAAATTAATAGAAACCTTCATAATAGTACTTTGATTATTTTTGTAACAAAATAATCGCAATAATGTTTTTTAAATAAATTATTTATCTGAGCTGTTGTGATAAGAAATTGATCTTTAGATTTCTCTGTAAGTAGTAAAATATTCTCCTTGTGTATGAACTATGTTAGTCATTTTCTCACTTCACTGTTTCAATATTTTTTGAGCTTAATTAGCAATGTTTGGGAACTCAGACCAGATCAGTCGGTCGAACTAGTAGAATCGGGAACCGGCTAGTAGTCCGATTGTTAGATTTTCGTACTCTTATTTGGATATTTTTTTTGTACCATTTTATTTTTTTTATTTGATATCATGTTATAAAAAATATAATTATTATCATTAGTTTGAATTAACCTTGAAATATATGTGAGTTTGAATAATTGATACTTATTTTAATATATATATATATATTTCATCATTCAGTTCGACCAAATTGGTCTGTCCAACCGATTGACCCGTGATCCAATTGGCCGGTTCACTTCCCAATCCAGTTGTTATGAAAATATTGTTAATTAAAGTTATTAAACAAGCATATAAAGTATAGAGAGTGAGCACAATATGAACAATGGGACCATCCCATGTCAGCAAAGGGCCCCACAAAATGATTTCATAAGAGTCACCATCCCCATGAATCAACCTCACTTTGGTTGGGCCCATCACTTACACCCATGGGCCTAAGTCTCCAAGTCCACCTAGATGCAACCCTACCATCCAATACAACCCCCCCACCCACACACACACAAACACACAACATACACTCAAAAGAGATTAATTAATTATAATTTATAATTTATAAAAAGAATTACTTTCACTATATTAATATAGTCAATATATAATATTTATGAATTCATTGTAAATTTGTTATTTAATGTTTTGATTGCAGCTATACTCCGATACAATATCATGATAAATAAATATATATATGAACAAAATTATTTGTAAATCCATGTCACTTATATAATTGACAAAATTGGCACTATTTTTCATGAGCAAAAAAATATCTTTATTTATTTATTATTTTTATTTTTATTTCATTTGTATAAAAGGTTAGAAATAACATTTCAGTTAAAACGGATTTAAATGAGATAACGACAAGATATTTCTGTCAGTATTCACGTAAACTATATCACTTTCTCACTTGCATCGTTTACCGTGCTTTCATATAATAATTTTCGATAACTCAAAACTAATTTCTAAATATAAGTTTATAACTAATTAACTCTGATACACTGCAATTAGTCAACTTAATTTCTTTGTACCAAGACAACATTTACAATAAAAAAGAATTGTTAGAAAATTAGTTAGATTAACAAGTGGCATGATGTACGGTGATGATGATGGAGATCTAGATCAACGGTCCAAGACCATTTGCTATTCCCTTTATATAACCCCCTTTGTGCTCCTCTTTTTTCACTGCTCTCTTCTCCTCTCTTCTCTTTTCCTCTGGATCTCTTCAGCTGTTACTCAGGAGACACGGAGAGTGATTGTGAGGGAGAGTGATGTTGCTCGGGAAAAGGGCCAGGACTAAGATGACGAGGGCGACGAGCATGGCCGAGATTTCGCCGGGCTTGGTCGCCGAGCAGGTCGTGCAGGACGCGCAGCCGCCGCAGCTGAGGAACGGGGATGGAGGGCAGCCTATCCGGCGTGCGCGGCGGAGGGCCATTGCGGAGTTGCCGGCGGCGCCGATCTCGAGCTTCCTCAGGGCCTGCCAGCTCTGCAGACGCCGCCTTGTGGAAGGACGGGACATCTTCATGTATAGGTATTGATTGCTTGTTAAGTGGAGGGATCTAAAGTTGTGATCTTTTTGGGGTTTCAGTGTTTTTTTTTTTCGAATTATTTTATTTTTTTGCGTGAGATTTTGTCAAAAATGGTTCTTCCTTTTGTGTTAGGAGTTTGAAATAGATGCTTGCGAGAAAAACTCTTTTTTTCTTCCTTTTTTTTATTTTGATTTGGTTTTTCATCTGTTTCAACTATGATATATGTTTGATTTTGATTTTTTTTTTGGTTATAATTATTTCAAAATTTTTCAGAGTATAATGATTTGCCAGCTAAATTATGGTTCTTTTAATGTCATTTTCCTTCTGTTTATTAATGGCTTTTATTTTGGGAGTGGAAATCAATGTGTTTTATATTTCAAATGATCTTGCAGTGATGATCCAAAACCATTTGTTCCTAAATCAGCTTTCCAAAATGAATTCAATTCCTGTTTTGCAAGAATTAATTCTGCAATGAATTTGATTGCTTTATTTTTTATTTTTTATTTTTTATTTTTTGCAATAAATAATTGAATTCCAAATTCCAATTCAAGAGACATTGCACAATTCTCTCCTGTTCCATTCATTGCTATTTAAGTTGCTAAACTTTGTTTCTCAAATCCCTTGTCATTTATAAATTATACTGGTATCTGTTTCAACATTAAATTCAACAAAATCAAATTCACTGAACAAAATTTATCTGCATTTGGCAGGGGAGACATGGCCTTCTGCAGTGCAGAATGCAGGCAGCTCCAGATGAACATCGACGAAGAATTCGAAAACCAGCCTTCGACATCAGACTAGATCGCCCAACCTTCACCGCAACATAATTTACAGCCTTAAAATGAAATTATATGCATATATATATTATGGAATCTCAATATCAGAAGCTTAGTGTGTGGATGGTTATTATACAGTCATTCACTCCTTTAGTTTACTGTAAAAAAAGAAAGTCCTAGTTTGTATTAGGAGCAATATATTCATGCTTTTAGTTTGTGCTTGTGAATCAAATTCTGTGGTAATTTCAGAACCAAAATGGATGAAAAATAATTTTGCATCTTCTTTTCTGAAACATGTTTGTGGTCAATGTTTATCAATGACTCTGAAGTAAAGGCATTGTTTGAATCTTTCTTGAGCTTCATGTATAATCATGTATCAAGGACAAGAAGAAACATTTAATTAATGAGAGATTAGTGTTTAAGTAATGAGGATTAATTAGTGTCAAGGAATAATCAAAGTTTGTTATGCTTACCTTTCTTTGGTGTGGCCCTCAGGCCCTTGGGGTTTGTCTCCCTCTCTGAGATCATATCATAGTATGCCGTGAATCAGGAAACAATTGATTATTTAATATTTTTATAATTGTTATGTATAAAATATTATAAATATATATATATATAATATATTAAGAAGTCTGATTATTGAAATTTAATATTCAATGTTCAAAGTTTAACGTTTAGGATAAGTTTAATGTCACCTGCTCACACTAATAGCTTCCAAATGCAAGTGGTTAGGGAACCGATTGTAATTAAGACCAAATGGACCATTGATTTTTTTTTTTGAAGGTGCATATTTGTACAAGGTGGAGGAAGCCAAATGGTGTATTTAATGGCTTAATTAATTTGTTGAAAAACCATTAATTGAATTTTGTACTTTCAGTGGAGTTATTATTATCATCAATAAATACGGATAATTTCCTAGATGGAACTATGTTGGGAGAGGAATAAAATATTGACGTCATTTTTTTAAAAATTTAATTATTTTTGTAAGTTTTTTAAAATAAATTAATTTTTTCTAATACTAAAGTCACATATTTAAGTGAGTCTAGTTTTTTTTTTTTTTTTATGATTTCATTTGGTTATCATATAATTACTATTGTTGTTTGTATAACACTTTTTTAGTTAAAAAAAAAAAATTGATAGTTGAATTCCTTCAACCTAGATAAGAAGGGGCAAAATTAAACATTTCACAAAATAAAATTTGAAATATTAATAATTATAAGAATAACTATTGGAGTGTTTTTTTTTTGTTTGCATCAAGATTCGTGCGGTTGAATGATGGAAACAGAACCACGGGTTCCCGGTTAACAGGCGAACATTCTCGCGCGTTCTCCGCCACGAAACTTCTTAGGCCAGCAAACCCTAGTTTTTCCTTTCGCTCTTCGCTCGAGATCGTTTATGGCGGATATCCTCTTCGCCAGCGTTCCGGAGCTACGCTTGTTCTCCTCCCTGGTTCGTCGCTCCGTTGGCCGAACACTGTTGCCATTGCATTTGCAGGTCCGGAGGACGCCGCTCCGTGGCTTCTCGAGATTGCCGGCCGGGCTGGAGGTCTACTCCGTCACTGGTACCTCTAATTTCTATTCGCTTGTTGATTAATTCTCGATCTTTGTTGAAATTTCTAAGAAGGATGGGCTGGTTCGTGGTCTGGGGTTCGGTGATGACGTTGTTTATTTGGGGTTTGGTGGTCGTTTGGGCAGAGTGCGGGGATGGAAGCGTCATCTTCCGCTTCGCCGAGGACACGAAGGATGCTGGTTTACAGCTTGCGCGTGGAGAGGATGGGAAAAGTTGTGATCTTGAGGATAATTTAGAAGGTGGGAGTCAAGTTGTTAATGAGGTGGAGTTGAGGGACTCTGCGGACGATTATGGTTCTCAGTTTTTGGGAGAAAATGCTGAAATTTTGGATTTTGAAGGGGAGAAGTTGGAAGTAGAGCAGGATTCTAGGGAGGCAACTGATTTTTCAGAAGAAATTCAACTGAGAGGCAATTTTGATACAGATGAGGTTCAGTCCTTGTTAGGAAATGCTATTGGAGTTCTACAAAGTTTGGAAGAAGGTAATGTAGTTGTAGAGAGTATTGAGTCAGTGCAAGAAGTGGAATTCTCCATTGGAGACAAAGAATCTTTGAAAATGAGCTTGGAGTCTAATTTGGAATCTGAAGACGCATCGGTTGAAGAGGACAAGGAACTGAATAAGGAACAGGAGGATGTGCCCAGTGGTGTGCCTGATGCTCATCAAGGAGGAATTAGTTCCAAATTTGACCATGCTGAGGTTGAAATCCAAGATTCTTCAGGTGGTGACTTTAGAGGTGATTCCACTCAGGAAGAGGAAAGTTTGGATGTGGTTGCGGAGCCAGGACAATCAACTGGGGCAGTCTCCCTACCGGTGGTCATGGATGGTCCTGTTCAGGCCTTTCATAGCAAGATGATGGAAGAATCATTTGATGATCGATTGGTATCTGATGAAAGTTCTTTGGAAGACTCTGAACGTATGAAGATATCTTGTGAAGCTGAGTCTGCGCCTGGTGTGGATACAGACTCAAATAATTTGCCCGTGAAAATTTCAGAGCCCTCATTTTTGCTTTCCTCTGGTGCTGCATTGTTACCTCATCCTGCAAAGGTAATTTACATATTCTTCTAGTTTCCCACGGAGGTTTTAGTGATTTATTGCATTTCTCATTCTTAATGGGAAGCTAACGCTCGTGGTTAGATGTAAAGGTTACTTTGCATGCATTAAATCATTTATCATGTTGAGCAAAAATGTGACATCCCATTTCTTCTTAACTATGATCTCTTGAAGACAATATAATATCTTTCTGAATATTGACAAGGCATGTTTTGCCTCTTGCTGACTAAAATGTAAAATTCAAGGGCATTGTTCTCTTCCATGTTTGTGATTTATTTAATTTTATTTTTTTGCATTATATGTCAACAACTTCATCGATTTTTCAAATAGAGAATAAATAAAAACTTTATGTTACCCGTTAATGATCATAGATTCAGATATTACAACTCTTTGTTACAGGAAATTGCGGTTCACTTACCGTCTCTTGGCTTTTACTAATTTCCTCTATGTCTAAGATGCTTGGAAATGACTATTATAATTGTAAATAAAGGGCAACTCTATTGTTTTTTTTGCTTTTAGTTTGCCCTTACAAAGAAAACATTCAAGGGAAGTAATGTGAATAATAATGCCAGGCATTGACAGGGGGTGAAGATGCTTACTTTTTGGCTTGCAAGCACTGGTTTGGTGTTGCTGATGGTGTTGGTCAGTGGTCGCTTGAAGGTGGTTTCTGCAGCAAACTTTGCATATTTTGTACTATTTTACTGTATATTATTGCTTCTCTTCAGCATGCTCATATTTCAATTCCGTACCCACAATTTGTTGCCATTGTTAAAAGTTCCCACTTGTTCATCTTCCTTATGATCTTCTGCATACTGCTTTTCTAGGGATCAATGCTGGCTTATATGCAAAAGAGCTGATGGAAAATTGTGAGAGGCTTGTATCAGAATCTCGAAACGGATCAAGAACTAAGCCAGATCAGATTATTAATAGGAGTGCTGTGGATGCAATCTCCCCTGGTTCATCTACTATTTTGGTTGCCTATTTTGATGGCCAGGTCTGTCCATACGGAAAAAAAAAGTATCCATTCATTTTGGTTACACCACTAAATCCTATAAATGTATGGTGATTTATAATGTATCTAAACTTTCAAAAGCCTTTGAACTTCTTACAGTCTCTGCATGTGGCCAACATTGGAGATTCAGGTTTCATCATAGTTAGGAACGGCAAAGTGCTTCACAGATCTTCACCAATGGTCTATGGTTTCAACTTCCCTTTGCAGATTCAAAGTGGAGATGACCCTTCAAAACTCATTCAGGTAATCAATGAAAACGGAATATCATGCTTATCAAGCTCAAGTTATAAGTTTATAATTGTTGAAATGCATAAATATTTAAACTCAGGACTACACAATAGCTCTAGATGAAGGTGATGTTATAGTGGCCGCAACTGATGGCCTTTTCGACAACATATATGAGGAAGAAATTGCAGCCATTGTTTCCAAATCACTGCAAGCCAGTCTCAAACCTTCAGTAAGTGTGCATGAGCCATATGACCAACCAAATGCATTCCTCAAAATTCTATTCATCCCTCTCATGTTCATATGTTCTTTATGACTTGTGGATTCAGGAAATGGCCAGACTCCTGGCGTTAAGAGCACAGGAAGTAGGAAGATCAACGGGAAGGAGCCCCTTCGCCGACGCAGCCAATGCCGCTGGTTACCCAGCCTTCACTGGAGGCAAGCTTGACGACGTAACTGTCATTGTATCTATAGTCGACAAATCTAACACATGACATACATCCACAAGCTCTTTTTGTATTCAAAATAAAACTGAGCAGATTCATGGCTGTTCAAAGCCCAAACACTCAAAACATAGTTTGGTTCTCATAACAGCAAGTCAAACAAAGAAAAACAACAGTGCAATGGCATGAAAAACCATGTATGCAAGTGGAAGAAGAACCACGCTAGAGCTTGAATGTGTTTCTGGAGCTGGAGCTTGTGCGGGGACTTCTGAAACTTGTTTTCCTGGAAATCCTCCTGGAGATGGAGCTACAAGACCATACAAAAATTATATTATTCATCATCGTCATCATCATCACTTGAAAACAGAAACTGGAAAATTTGACGTACCAGGAGCCAAGGCAGGTCCTCCAGCAACTGCAATGGAAACACAGCCACAGAAAAACTTCAGAGTGAGACCAAGAGGAAAAACACTGAACCAAAAATATGACAAAAGAACTCACTTCTGCAGATGGAGATTGAAGGAGTGTTCACCCCACAAACATGTGGGAGAGTCATAGCCTTTGTCATGTTGATTTTGACCCCAAAATCAGCACCACTTTTGAAAGCCTCACAAAGACAACTCACATGCCCTTTCACCACCTTCTTCAGCCCAGCACAACACTTCCCTTCTGGTTTCCCCACACTGCTTCCAGCCTCCACAAATGTCAAACAATCTGCAAGATTCATCAGTGCATTACCACAATCCATGGCCACCGGTGCACCACCTGGCGCTGCACCATGAACAGCCATCCATGCACTTAACATGCACACCATTAACAACCATAAAGTTCTCCTGCTAGCCATGAGCTCTTCTTTTTTCTTGAGAGAGAGAGAGAGAGAGAAATGGAAGGATGAAGGAGAAGAGCTGGTGAATTAAACGAAGAGGCAGAGGCGTGGATTTTGAACACCTGGTTATAGAAAGCTGTCAGTTAAATGCCAGTTGGCATTCTCTATAGGCGTTGCAGCTTTCTAGAAAAGCAAGGTCATTATTAAACACTAAGTTCAAAAAGCTTTCAAATCGGTCAAAGATTCTAGGCAAATGCATCGATTGATTCGATTCATAACTCTGCTGGCACACGTAGAACAAACAAACAAACAAACTCATTTATAAAGAGTTTTACAGGATGAATAAAAAGGACTACATAGACATATATAATAGATAGGAAAACACAAGAAGGCCCTTCCTCTGCTCCCTCTTCTTCTTCATTTGTACTCCAAGATCATGTTGTTCTCCGGAGCCAATCCAATGCAGGCTCTCAGGATGTTCTCCAGCATTGCTCTCTGTTTTGATAGAGCATTCACAACTGGTGTGCCTGGAGGTACCTGTTTTACAATTACAATTTCAACACCCAAAATCAGTCACTATTTCAGTTACAAACAAAATCAGACATATTTTTCACTTACAAGAGGAGCTTTGCTCAGGTAGCTCAAGATAGTAGCAACAGGGTGGAAGGAATGGAACTTCTCCTGCAAAACAGAGAGATTCATTAAGCTAACTATATTATTAATAATTCAAAAGAAAACACAAACAGTTAAAGCTTATAGAAACACCTCTCCTTCAGCCTTGAGTTGAATCCTGGAACTGAGTTCAGCAAGAAGAACAAGGTCCAGAATAATGGGAGCAGCCAGCAGTGAGTCCTCACAAGTGTTATGCAGAACAATGGTGCTCCTCCCGCCCATGAATATCTCTGAAGTGTACTCATCCATGGCTCTCTTACTATCTCCTACATATGGCACATACTGCAGAAAAAAAACTTGTAAAAAATCAACAATACGTTTATTACTGTTAATAATGCAGGAAAAAGAAAAAAACGTAAAGAGCACCACCTTGATGACAATAACATGGTCAGGATGTTCTCCAGGTTCATAGAGAATACCATTGCTTGAGACCATATCATCAACAACATTGCTCTTAGATATTTCTTTTGATCTGAATGTTTGAGGTGCAGATAGGTTCATCCCATCATTGTTTCCTAGATGGTTGTAGCTTACAATTGAGGTTGGCTAAGCAAAGTAAAATTGCAGAAATTGATGAGTTTCTAAAACTTCATTTCAAGCACTTTCAAGATAACAAAAGAGAAAAATTTTACTATTTACTTTGATGCCAGCTCCAACAAGGAAATCAACCAACACTGACTTCATCTTTGTTTGCCCACTCTTGAAATCATCTCCTCCAATCAAACTGTTCCCCTTGATTGCCAGATCAATCAACCCTACAAACCAAGAACTCATAAAAATCCAATGAACTCATTATTTTACTTTCAGTGGGAAGAACAATGAAATCATACCAGGAACAAAGGTGTTCTGAGGACTTCCGTTGATGAAAGGAACATTCTCCATAACAGAAGCAATGGCATACAAAGTGGAAGGAGAGATCTCATGCTCATTCTTCTCCAAAGAAGCCAACAGATTCTCCGTAGTATCATTCAACCCAACAATAACATCACTATACCTCTCAGTGTTTGCTGTCCATAAAACCACAACCTTATCCACCTTGGTCTTCTCCTTAAACTCCCTACACCATTAACAACAACAACAACAACAACAACATCAAAGCTCAAATCTTTTCATCACTGAAACCACAACTTCTTCTTACCTGATATCATTAATGATCTGTTGAACCTGTTCTTTCTTTGTCCCCTTGATGACATTGTCTGCACGAGAGCTCTGGTTGGCAGCAATGAAATCCTGATCATAGATTCCGGGAAGGGGAACCATGGATTCCATGTACGGCCTCAACTGTTTCTGAAGATCAATGTCCAGCACTTTGGCCCTTGCCATGGCATCAGCCAAGTTCATCTTGCTAATATCCCATCCACCAAACACAATATCATCAGGATTAACCTGCAAAACCAAAAAAAAAAAAAAACCAATTTTTCCCCATTAAAAACCAAAAAAAAAATCATTTTTTTTTCTCCAATATAAACAAGAATCAATCACCATCGGAAGCAAACTCTTGAAAGGAGCATAGATCTCCTCCCCATTGAAAGACCCAACCCTAATTGTTGAAGCTTGTGTCAATGATCCAAAATAGTTCGCTTGCTGAACCTTATCCTTCGTCGCCCATGAAATCCCCCTAATCACATTATTACTCACACAATTAACAGGAAAAAAAAAATCACAAATTATGCAAAAAAATAAATCAAGATTTAAACAAGCATACTCTCTATTAGCAATCACTCCCGCAGTTAACGTCGACCCATTGTTCCCGCCCCATCCAACCAACATAACCCTAAAAACAAAACCATAAATTTTAGGGGAAATCAAGCAATGGAACCACAAATTGGCACCGAAAATCCAACAAATGTTCATGAATTTTGGTACCCTAATTTGGGAACACGAGTATCGGTTTGGAATTCGTATTGAACCGTCTTCGGTTTGACGATCCATTGGTATGAACCGTTCCGATTCTCGTGAACCAACTCGGTCGTTTCGTAGTTGTAAACCGAGTTGATTCGGTCGAGTGAGTACTTCACGTTCGGGCTCTCAACTCGGAAGCTCTCGATAAACATGTTTTTCCCTCCTTTTTTTCAGAAACCCCCCTCACAAATTTTAATATTCTTATCTAGTCCCTCGATTTCTCGAGGGTTCTCAGTTTACCTCCCCTAGAACTATCTCGGTCATGAGGGCAGTAGGGTGCTATTTATAAGGATGTGACCGAGTACGTGGCGGCGTTGGATTGGATCAAAGGTTGCCTTTTCTTGGGTGATGCTGGACCCACGTGGAGTTGATACGTGGCTGGACGAGGAGTTGACACGTGGAAGGTTGGCCCCAGTGGAATTTGCTGGAAGGTAGTGCAAACTGGGTTTGGGAAATGGTCACAGGTTGTATTGTGATGACACGTGGCTGTAATTTTCCGAGATGCGTGCCACGTGGTGGGTCACACGTCTGGAATCTACTGGCTTTATTGCCTTTTAACGGAATAATTTTAAATAAGAGATAAAAATATTGAGAGTTTCTGAAAAATTTTATAATGTTTTGAAAATGATAACTATAATACCATAAATTCTTTCAATTAATTATAAAACCTCACTTAATTATATTATTATTTATTACATATAATTTTTTTTTCTTTTTTTAATTATTTTTCTTCTTTTTATCTTTCCTTTCATTTTTAGATCCTAACATTATGTTAAAAAACAATTCCCTCAACCAAATATTTAATTTTTTAGATGTTTATCTATTATTTCCAAATAGTTACAAATTCTGAACTTGTTTCGATAAAATAGACCATATGTATAAAAACTAGTTTTTTTTTTAAAAAATATTTTTAAAATAAATAAAATTTGAATTCAAAACTACTTATAATTTTGTTAGCTAAAATTAAGCCTGAGATACATGGGAAAGAAATCAAATCCAAACTTTCAGTCTTTATTTGTTACAAGTTTGAACAAACACAAACATTATTGCATCCAAATAATTAACCGACCGAATCAAACAGTAGAATGGAATCCATTCACAAGAACAGAATCAAAAGGGAGAACTTCTTTGACTAATTATGACCGCTGATAATAACAATAATAATAATAACAATAATAATAATAATAATAATAAATGGAATAAAAAGATGACAAAGCCATGCATGGCCACACGCACACACATGGTGCATTTCATTTGTGTGGGTCCAAGAGGCTTCAAAGCACCACCAAATTCATTGCCTTTGTTTGCTCGCATGCCACAAAAAGTACATCAAAACATGTAGCCTCATTCACCCATCAACATGTTCACACACCTTTTCTGCTTTTTTTTTTTTTTTTCTTTTCTTTTTTCTTGACAGTTCCTTTTGTGAATCACTTTTCCCCCTCTTTTATTTATTTTTCTTCTCTCTCTGTATATATATATATATATATATATATATATATAAAATTTGTATCATTATTAATTTTGCCTTTAAAACTTAGGAAATATTCAAGTTGGATTTTGAGCCACTGATGTAATGGCTAGATATGATTTTGTTTTATATGAAATAGACTAATTAGCTTTGGTTGTTGGAATGGGGAGGTTAAATCATAAATGTGACAAAGATCTACCAAGAATTCCACCACTTTGGAATTCAAATCAAATCAAAACATGTTAAGGTCTTAAAAATCATGTTGGAATATATTCCTTACTATTCATCTCTCCACTTGTCATCCTTTACTTTCATCATGGTATTGTCTTCTTGTATTATATATATATATAGAGAGAGATAGATCTACACATCTTTTAATTAAGTGCCTTCAATTAGCATTGGAATTAAGGAACTTAATAATAAGGAAGTGATCATTTACACTTTTTTTTTTTTTTAGTCGAGAAGAACGAAACTCCTAATGGGCCCGCTAAACTAAGACAGGGGCGTGCGCATGCCTCGACTGCGGACTGTGGGGCCACGCACATATGGACGCTGGTACCACCCACAGTTCGTGCTCACAATTCTTGCACTCTCATCGCAAGAATTCAAACTCTCGCTACTTACGAAGGGTCATCACGGGAGACCAAAATGCTAATTGACCCAAAGGCTATTGACAGTGATTATTTACACTTTTGACATGGCCACCAAATGCACAAGAAGAGGCCAATACTTATTTTGCAACTTATGATTTCATGTGCAAAAATCAGACACGTACAGTTAATCGCCATTTTTATTTATTTTTTGTCATATCCTCCGGTGCTAATTGATACTGGCCTTCTACCAATTGTGGATTTGATTGAAGACGCCTGACACTTGATAACAATAGAGCTATTATGGATAGATCTTAACTCTTTTTTTTTTTTTTTTTTTTTGCTTTTTTATTCCCCTTGTGTTGTTCCTTTGCTTTTTCTCTTATGGGTTTTGAGTTTTGGTTATCTTCTGTGGTTTTTATTTTTTTTCACTTATTTAGTGCATGGCTTCATTCATTATAAATATATATAGAGAGCGAGCTAAACTCTTGACTAATAAAAAATTTTGGTTCATTTAGGGCGTGTTTATTTGGGCGTAAGTGGGAGAAAATCAGGAAGTGGGATATGACTTCCACCACTATTATGTTCATTTTTCAGGAAGTCTCTTCCATAAAGTCACTTCCCCCACTTCGATGTAAAAAATACCGAAGTGGGGTTTTAATTTAAACCCACTTCAGAGGAAAAGAACATCAGAAGTGGAGGAAGTCAGTCCATTTCCCTCCACTTCTTTTTGCTTACACCCAAATTAACACGCTCTTACATTGTTAAAATTAGGTCCCACTTCCTAAACTTTTCTTTGAGAAACTTCACACCATTTTCCTCAAGGCAAATATTGATTCCTTCTTTCTCACTGAGCTTCTATAATTCACTAAAACTTGAACTAGTAAAAGCCAAATCTGAGGATGAATCACCATCACTGGATGATAGTGAAGTTAGCTACATGTATACCACACCCTTCTATGGTCCAACAAAACATATGTGACTTCTTCACTAACTATATAAATGCACTAAGTGGACCATATAATAATTTATTGAATAGAAGGGCAAGGTCCTGTTAATGTATTCAATGGATGGTATATATTATTTGTGGCAATGAGATGATTCCTTTGCAAACTTTTCAATGGTTGCAAAGGAAAAGGTTATGTGGTTTTGAGTGAGTGGTTGGTCACAAGTAGTTATTAATGGCAAGGTCTTCAATACTTTATTTCATGCTTGGTTTTTTTTCCCATTAATTCATTAGGGATTCTTTTACTCTTTATGCATTAAAAGTTTAGGGTTACCAACACTAGCTCTTGATCAAATGTATGTTTGTTGTGATATGCGCTTGCTTTGATTGTAATTGTAAGATTTGCATGTCTTTCTTTGTTTAGACTAATTGCTTTATATATATATATATATAGCCTTATCTAATCAAGTTTTAATGTTTGATGAAGTTGATATATGATCACTCAATTTTTTATGCAAGCACGCATACAATCATTCAACAAAAACAAGAAAGAAAACACATGGATTATTTATCTAATTTGATTCAACATTAACTTGCGTATAGAGGGCCAAGCCCATAGATATATCCATAAAAAGAGGACAATAAACATGAGTACAAAAAAATAAGTACCACCGTATGGATGAATGGATAAACTATTGAGATGAAAAATAAAATAGAATTGATTGGTTTATCTCACTCGTTTGGTTAAAATATTGGAAAAAATTATTTATGTGGAAGTTTTTCACACTAAACATAATTCAAGGTTTACAGTCTTACAAGTTTTAGTGATGTGAATTGTTAATTATATATTGCAAATTTAGGTTAATATTAATCCAATTGAGCTGTAAGTTTGTTTTTTTTTATCTTAAAATATTATCCAAGTTTTTAACCAAATATATTTATAATATGGATATTCTAAATTATGATAAAGTAAGTTGATCAAGAATTATTGTGTAATGCAGTGGTATCTCACTTTGACAATGAGTGGGTAAGTACAAATTTGGAATATTGTACCCGTAATACTATAAAGTAACATTCACTCACTGTTTAGTGGGACTGGGTGTTGTTTATTGTGTTTTAGCGTGAGCTCTCTATGAGAAGAGTTGTATTATTCATCTTTACAGGGTTGCATGGGAGGAAAATTTATCATAGTGGGAATATAGTCCCTAATATATCATCTTGAGGATGCATGGAAGGTCTCCATTACTTTGGGTAAACTTGCCCCATATGATAAATCTCTAAACAGTCGTTAACTCAATGTAACTGGCACATATCTGTATTCATATTCTTTTGACACTCTTAAATAAGAGTCATTTGTTACTTATTTATAAAATAAATAAAAATATATAGTGCGCTCATCTATGTTACTAATATATACATCCGATGACTAAAATAAAGAATAACAAAATATTGTAATAAATACGAAATCTTATTGAATACAACTATGTTCACAAATTAACAAAATACTCAATTAATTACCGTAGAATACAAAATCTAATTACATATAACTAATATTTTGAGATTAACAAAATAGTAATTATAATGTTTAGTAGTGATTATTATTGTAAAATATAATAAGATTTCACGTGAGAAACTTCAATGTTATAATATTTATTCAATATATATTACATCGTATTAGATAATTCAGAGTGGTCCCATGTGTCTACATGTGAAATGTTACTAGTTATCATCAAGTATACAAACAAGTTGAAAAGTCAAATTATTACTATTTTTTTTCTTTTTTTTTTGAAAAATGACAAGCATTATATAAAGGAGTTTATGTACTAACTAAAAATAGACCGTTCAGCCCGTATATCCTCAATTAGGATAAAAAATTTGGGTTATTCATCCAACTGTATTTATAAATTACTTTTCAATAATTACTAAACTCGAGACTTTTGAATATTTTAGCCTCATTTTTCACATAGAATCATGTACGGCTGAGATATAAGTATTTTGGTAATTGTTGTTGTTATATAATTATTATTAACTTATTTATAAACTTAGAATATAATTCTCAAATTCAATAAGATCCAACGACTAAAAATTGGACATCCACAGATTTTTTATCTATGGACGTCCATAGAGGATGTATATATATAGAGAGAGAGTTTAGATTGTCAAGTTTAAAGAATTTTGACTTATAACCTATCTCACAATGAAGCTTACCTGCTATTTCTACAAAATTACATAGATATGTTAAAGACTTTTCCAATATATATGTTTGATAAATGTTTTTCATATATCTTATTAAAATTTATTCAATAAAAAATAGCTTAAAATACATCCATTATTCACTTGTACTATAAACTTATACAATTTCACAATTTAATATTATATATCACTATCATATATGTCTAAAAACTAGTCAATTAAATTATTTTTAGTTTTAAAAAAATATTCATCAAGTTATAAATATATTAAAATTTTCACTTATTTTTATTAAAAGATTATTTAAACAAGATGAACATTATAGGGTCCGTTTGGATCATGGTAATGGTAATGGGAATGTGAATGGTAATGGTAATGGTAATGAGAATGTGAATGAAAAAGGTGTTTGACTGGAAGGAATAAATATTGGGAATGGGAAAAATGGAAATAGTAAATCATATTGAAATGACTCTAATACCCTTAATATATATATATATATATATATATATAGCAAGTCGATATTTTTTTAAAATAACATTTAAATAGCATTACAGTTTACTAAATATTTGTAATACATCTAATTTTTTATTTATTATGATTAAATATTTAAATAAAAGGATTTATTTTATGTTATGGTTTTATTGTTGAAATCAATTTATTATTGTACTTAATATTTAAAATTAATACTTCACGTTAACTAACAATATAATTTAATTATTAAAATTAGTTTCTCAGATTAAATTACTTTCAATTGTTACTATATGAATTATTAATATAATTAATTATTTTATATGTGATAAATAGTATGGATTTCATTCCCAATAATTTGTTCTAATTATTTAAATTAATTATTTTATTTAATTAAATATTTAATGATTAAAAATGTCATTTCACTTTAATTATCATAATTAAATATTTTTTATTAAATTAAATCGATGTAGGGGCAAAATTGCCATTTCGCTTTAATTATAATAATGTAATATGTATATAAATAACTATTATTTATTTTAATTATTATAATTTTTAAATGACTCAATTTATGTTAATTATTATTTACTTTAATTATTATAATTAGTTATTTAAATTAATAAATATTATTTAATTAAATCTCAACTATGGGCAAAAATGTCATTTTGCTATCAACAGTGTTCATTCCACTCTATACCTCCCAATTTTGGGGGTAATCAAATTCCTACACTATATACCATTCAATTACCTACAGTACTCATTACTAACCTAATAGTAAAATATCCAAACATGGGTATATATTCCTATTAGCAATTATTGCCATGCTAATAGTGCCCAATCCCCTCATCCAAACGGGGCATAAGTTATTTAAACTAGATTACATGTTTGGCATACACATATGGGCGATAACATGAGCACTAGACAATTTGGTTGCAGTATTAGATTTTTAGAGTGGAGCCAATTGCCCCTTTTGAACTTTGAGAGTTTTGTTATGCATTATTTTATTTTTTTTTCTAATTGTTTTTGATATGTTATAATATTTTTAATATGGTAACTTTGTTATCGTGACATCATTTCATGTCCTATAGTAGTTGTAGTTAAAAAACCCCTCTTCAAATAATTCGAAGTTAGGAACGTTAAGATGCATATCTTTATGTAACAAAGGAGTTAACATGTAATTATGCATATCGAAGGCAAGTCATCGTCTCCTATTCCTATGTCATGTTGTTGGTCTTTTTGCATTGTTTTTATGGGATTTTATTTTTTGTTTATATGTTTAGGATCCGTTTGATTCCGAAGTGAATTACCGAAGTGGTGGAAGTCTGGAAGTGACACTTCGCTGAAAGTGAACTGTTCATCTAGAACTATCCAATTCAGTATGTTTGGTTCAAGCTGAAAACTGGACTTCGGAGATCACTTCCTTTGTTTGGATGGTTGAAGTAGGTATCTAAAAAATCCCATTTCATTACTTTTCGATTAGGGGTAAAGTTACCCCTTCATGCTTTTTACACTTGTTTAATTACATCATATGATTTAATTACTTTATTACGATGGTAATAAATAATTTATTTATTAAATTAAAAACTTTGCACACCACACAATTAATTTAATACCATGCTATTAAATTAAATTAAATCAGTTAATATATTGTGCTTAATTATTAATTAGTGAGACTAGTGATTTAATTATTTTATTACCATGGTAACAATTATTTTATTTATCATTGAAAAATATTGCAAAGTGGGCTGAAGTGGGAGGCTGAAGCCATGGCTTCGGGATTTTTCCAGCTGAAGTCAAACACCGAAGTGGCCGAACTCAGAAATTGTCACATCATGACTTCCGGGTCTAAATCAGTCAAATAAATTCATCGAAGTGACCAAAGTTGCCCCTTCGGTGCCCACTTACGGCTCCTTAGTGTTTGTGATGGTGCAAGGTGCATATGGCCATGAATTATTGTTGGTTTTTTTGCATTATTTATAGGTTTTTGTTTTATTATTTATTATTTTGTTATTATAATATTAATTTACTCACTTTATAAAAAAATCATGTATCCGTATTTGTCCAAATTACTTCTTGAATTACAAGTATAACTTTGTATTATATATACTAAAAATTTTATTTTTTAACTCTATAATTTACAATTTAATTTGTCATGTTATTAACTTGCGCTTCGTACTTTTATAAAAAAAATGTTTGTCATCGATGAGTTTTAATATCACGCACTATAATTTTGGGTTTATTGCAATCGAACCATTTCATCAATTTTTATGTTAAGACTTTCATTAAATGCGTCTCTGACCACCCACATATGGTAAAACCATTAAAAAAATAAGATGATTCTGAAATTTTATTAAATAAAAAAAATGTAGAAATTGAATAGAAGAAGACTGCTTGTTTGAATAAAATCCAAAAAAAAAAAATGATGATGTTGCGCTAAATCCACAGGAACTACTACGTGAGTGTCATATAAGTAATTAATCATAGTTCGACTAAAAATATATCGGAGATTAAAATTAATATATATTCAAAAATATATTACAGATTAATAAGTTTAAATGATAGGATTTATCCATGTAGTATGTTTATGTCATTGCCAAAGAGAGGGATTCAAACATTAAATCACTCAAAATGAAAGCATGGGTGAGTTAAAATATTAACTTTACATTTGTCCGTCTTCATTACATGACTAGTCTATATTCTATTAAATAAATAAATAAACTAACTACGGGGTTCAAAAAGTGGGCTTTCTTTTCACATGAATATATTATACTTCCTAAATTTTACTGCATATTATATATATATATATACTCAATGCCTAAAAACAATGAAGTATATAATGGACAAAACCATATATTTTTAACCTACATGTTAAAAAACAGAAGTTTGAAAGCCCTGATCCTGTGTAGTGGCCCGTTGGGCTTTAGATAAGGCCCAGTATGTGTATAACTCTTTGATTTAATGCAGTGGCCCATTGGGCTTGATAAAAGGTCCAGCACCTATATATATACAGAGAGAAAGGTTCATTATCACACGTCTAAGTGCCGGATTTGAACTTAACAAACAGAGCCCATGTAATTTTACAACCTGAAAAATTAAGTATATAGTAGACAAAACCATATATTTTCAACTTATATGCTAAAATAAAAGTTTGAAAAGTCTTTATCTAGTGCGCGGCCCGTTGGGCTTTACCTTTGGCCCGACACGGAGCTTAGCCCATACATTTGTGGGTTGCCTTTCTTGCCCTGTGTTGGCTTTTTTTTTTTTTATTTGTTTCAATTTTTTAATTTTTTTATTGTGTGAAAAAAGTTTTACCAATATCAAAAATCTATTTTATTAACAATAAATGAGATAATAATATCCATACACCATGTCGTTAAACGATAAAAGGCAGAATATTTGCTTACACACATTGCAATAACTATCAAAATAAATAATTTAATGTAATTCAAAAAATAAAAATAAGTATTTTTTTATGTTTTAATTAATAATACCACTTTGCATCGCTTTACAATACACATAAGCAATTCATAATTGATTCTATTAACAACCAATATTTATTATTATTATTTTTTTAAATATGAAAAGTCTATATCCAAGGCCACCATTTTTAATGTGAAAAGAAAAAAAAATACCAACTCTCCTGTTGCATAGCTAACCATTAGATGCCCATTCATATTTATATTTGTATTTCATTTAATGTTTAGTTTTTAATTTTTTTACAAATATGATAAATACAGATAGGAGTGTGCATACAAGTTGAAAATTGATTATTCTGCTAATGCAATCTTATTGGATGAAATGGGTTTTGAACTACAAATCTATATTTATAACTGAAAATCCATTATTATTACTGAGGGGGTGTTTGGATGGATCTTTTGCCCGTTTTTTTTTATAAATTAAGTTTTATTTTGTTTGTTTTGTAATCATTGTGAAAAAAAGCTAAATTTGTTTTTGTTTTTAAAAGCTTTGTTTTGATAAACACTTAATAAATGCTTCCTCAAAACTTAAAAAAATACTTTTTTTAAAAACGCATCCAAACAAACCTAAGTCCAACTATATTTGAATTTTTAACATCAATACTTTTTATAGTGAAATCAATGTCGCTGGTTTATGAATGGTTGATGATTATTTACTGTTTTCATTAATATTAACACTTATTATTAAGTAATATACAACAACCACCCAAATGCATCTAAATATCAATCTAACACTATAATAATGAAAATATAATATTAGATGATGTTGATTTGTTTGCATAAAAAACATTTCTTTAATTCTTGTCATACCCACAAACCAAAATGATGTTGATTGATAAACCATTAAACAATATGGATTGTTTGTCATCCATCACAATTAAGATCGTTGGGTCCCTATCTGCCAATCCTAGCCGTCCATTCTTTGATCCAACGACAGCCGTTGCTCTGATAATATTAATTCGTTGAGGATAGTTAAAACTACCATAACTGTTATCCAATTCTATAAATAATGCATCTTATCAAGTTGTTCAATAATGTCCTTTTATTTTTTTGATTTTGCAATAATGTCAATACTTACTATCTCCTTCCACTGTTTTGAAGCCATTTTGCCTTTTTCATGATATGGTAATATGATGTGATATATCCTATTATATCATTGTAATTTTTGAAAGCTATATACTTGATTAAAATTTGAAATATTATTTTTGCATCTAGGTACGTTATTTCCAAATTTCTATAAAAAATAAAATAAAATAAAATTTTAAAATCCTTGTGATTCCTTCCAATGGCATGGCAGCTTAATAATGCGTGTCAGATGGACAACCATGTTTTTTGTACCATTTCCTTTTGAATAAACAGCTTTCGGATTTCTTTTCCTAAAAAAAAAACCATGTTTTTTGAATCATATATTATGTATCTGTTTTAATGGCATTAAGATAAAAAAAAATTGTGAAATTTAGTTTTAAAACACAAGTGTAAAAAATTAAATGGAAAAATATAAAAATAAAAAAAATATTCAAACACACAACACATGATATGATTTAAGTAGCTGGCTCAAAATATAGAAAATCATCTTTAATATATATATATATATATATATATATATATATATATATATATATATATATATATATCCGGTTAAGGGCATGTTCATTTGGGTGTAAGTGGGGGGAAGTGGAGGGAAGTGGACTGACTTCCTCCACTTCTGATGTTCTTTTCTCTGAAGTGGAGAAATGGCCACTTCCCCCACTTCAGACTGAAGTGAGTTTTAGTTATAACTCACTTCAACATTTTTTACACCGAAGTGAGGGAAGTGAGTGCTCACTTCCTCCCACTTCCAAAAATTATTCGGAAGTGACATCACTTACACCAAAATGAATACTATTAATGGAAAAATGAGCACTTCATAGAAAATCACTTTCTGCAAAATGAACACAGGAAGTGGTAGAAGTTATGTCACTTCCACTATTTTTCATCACTTCAGGGAAGTGATATTTTCTCCACTTTCTGACTTCCTTCCCATTTACGCCGAAATGAACACGCCCTAAGAGATGCAAATTTAAATTGAAAATAAATCTCCTCAATACTTATGTAACCTTCAAACTTGGAAAACTATATAAAAAGGACAGCGCCAGAAACTGTTGGGAAGAGGCAAGGTACAAACCTATCAATTTTTAAACAAAATTTTTATAAATTAAATATTCTTAATAATACAATAAGAATAATATTTTAAAATATACAATAAAAATACGGCCAATGGCCATGATGGTAGTTGAATCCTCCGATTTATACTTATAACTTAATTGTCTTTAAATTTAAAAAGTCTTATTTAACATAATTATAGTGAGTGATTATATGTAAATTAATGCATTTTCTGAATTTATTTCAATGATTTTAAAATTTTTAATTTTTAAAATTTTTAAAATTTAACTAATTATTTATGAAGTTTTATTTGGAAATGATAATTCTATTTGAATTTGTTTATGGATAAACTTGTATGTTTTTTGTTTATCAGTATATCACAAATTTGCTCATAATACCGCTAAAATCTCTAAATTAATAATATTAATCTACATACCATAAAAAATATAGAAATAAAAAAATAAACGAGCATGATTAATCAACTAAAAAAAAACAACTTTATAAAAAATGGAGTTTCAACGAAGAAATTAGAGCTTTACAGTCAAGAAAGAAAAGGTTTGAGCTTTGTTTAATAACATGAGAAAATTGAAAATAGATAAGAAATTGAAAGAACTATTTTATTATCATTAACGAATTTAAGCGTTATATATATATATATATATATATATATATATATATATATATATATATATCACCTGATTGAAAGATGACGCAACAGCTTTAATGTCTTGGCGGGGCCAGTGGACCTCTTAGCCAGAGATGTCCTCCGCCCTCTTCCCTCGATGGCAGGTGTTCATCTTTTAATAATGCGGCTCTTCTCTCCTGTCCGCTGTCTGGCCATCCCTCCCCTCCGGCCTGTAATTTCTAGCTCCGCCCTTAGCTACGTTTTTAGTATTAATTTGATTGCACCCGTGATTTTCTAGATGTTCTCGTAACTCATAAGTCCAAAACCCAGGCAACCGGTGGCACGGGTCACAGACTCACGGCACGAGGAATAACCATCTATCTGATGACGGAGGATCAGATAACGGTCAAGCCATGGAGGAGCACCGGCAAAAGAGGGCGGAGGAGGGGGTTTGGTGGGTTTCGGAGCAACCACATCCATTGATCCCACCTGCGACAAGGGGGGCGCCCGCCGTTGTCCCTCCGCATCTGCTTTGCTATATGTTTTCTTGTTAGTTGATAAGAAGTGCAACCTTCGGATTTACCTACTAAGAAGTTATGCCTAGTGAAGACTAAAGAGGTTGATTTATAAAGATGATCCGAATGATTTCTATCTCTAAGGATATCAACTCCTGTATCTACATCACCATCTCAATGTCTTTTGTTAATCACTATAAGTTCTAATCCCGATGAAGGATAGCTTTATTATATTAACATAATATATAATAAATTAATATATTCAATGATGATGGCTTGAATACAAAAGCTAATATTGACTACAAATGCAAATTGTGAATTGAAAATTCACTATAAAACAAACTTAAAAGTATCACTAAGAAATACATTTCAACAATGAGTTGCTCTCATTTAGACTTGAATCATTTGATTCACATATATTCATTCAATTCCCTTAATCTTTCTCATCCACAAAAATTTTCTAATAGTAAAACAAATGTCATTGTTACTTTAAAAAGAAACCTACTTTCAATAGGATTAGTCAAAGTTATTACATATGACCACCAAAATAAATTATATAAATTATTAAACTTGAACTATGACTATTCATCTTCTCACTAAATAATAAATACAAATAAATTATTCAAATAAGCATCACTCAAACCGGTTTTTAGTTTTTTTTTAAATATAAAATAATTGCACGTGTATGTATGACCACTATTTTAGACATCTGGCCCATGGGGACTGCATGACTAAAACCCTCTTCACCAACTACAATTAACAAATTAATTAGGAACTAATCAAACACTAATCCCCTCTTAGTGTCAAGAAAGTTAATATTTTAACTATCATTTTTCTAGATAAAAAGATGAACACTTTAAGTAAAAAAAATCTAAATCACCTGATACAGTTGAAATATATATATATATATATATATATATATATATATATATATATATATATATATATATATATATATAGTGTTAAATTTTTAATTTCTGGTTTGAGAGTAAAAATGTCTCATAGTTTATTTTGACTCGGTGAAACCTTTTGATGTTTTTTGGATAAATTTTTAGTTACAAAAAAACCTTTTTCATGTTTCTAAATAACTGTATGTTTTTTATAATAGAAAAAATAAGTATAATTATTATTGTCTTGAGGTTAAACAAAATTGATAAAATTGAATTATGAATAATAGTAATAAACAAAAATGAATTATATATACTTCTATCATTTTATAATTAAATTGATAAAATTGATTCCAGTGTAGAAGTCATTTTCCAAGCCTGAATTGAACTCATTTAATTTATAAAATCATAATTATTTACTTATGAAAATAAAAAAAAACTTATTTATTTTTTTTTTTAAGAAAAAATATTATCATTATGTTTCGCTTCTCACTTTCTAAAGCCTTGTACATTTGGTCTTATTAAGTGAATTAGGTCCAAGCCCCACCAACCAAGGACCATACATAATAAATAAATAAAATAAATAAATAAATAAAATGAAATAAAAATGAGCATAATGTTCTCACCTAACCTCGCGGTGTTAATCCACTAATTAATTACTAATTAATTATTGAATGTAGGTCACTAGAAACTTTAACAAATAAAATGCAATACCATTCCTCCTTCCTACTTATTTTTTAATACAATTAATCAATTCATTTAGCTCCAGTTTGATGTTGATTCAAATATTATATTCCTTGTTAAAAGCAAGAGTAATAAGCACTTTGTTTCACCGAAGTGGCAACTTTCAGCCCATTTCGGTGTGTTTGTTTCATTTATTTGAACCCGGAAGTGATGATGTGACAACTTTTGAGTTCGGCCACTTCGATGTCTGATTTCAGCTGGAAAAATCCCGAAGTCACGACTTCCTCCCACTGCCCACTTTGCAATATTTTTCAATGATAAATAAAATAATTATTACCATGTAATAAAATAATTAAATTACTACTTTCATTAATTAATAATTAAGCATAATATATTAACCGATTTAATTTAATTTAATAACATGGGATTAAATTAATTATGTGATGTGCAAAGTTTTTAATTTAATAAATAAATTATTTATTACCATCTTAATAAAGTAATTAAATCATATGATGTAATTAAACAAATGTAAAAAGCATGAAGATGCAACTTTACCCCTCACCGAAGTGATGATCATATCCCCATTTCAACCATCCAAACATAGGAAGTGGTATCCGAAATCTAATTTTTAGTTTGATCCAAACACATTGAAGTGGATAGTTCCAGCTAAACTGTTCACTTCCACCGAAGTGGCACTTTCAGACTTCCACCACTTTGACAATTTACATCCGAACCAAACGGCCCTTTCCACTTAAGTGGAAAGGGGAATATAACTTTGCATTTGTTATTTTTCGAATACATCCCTGAAATATTATCACCCAAGAAAACTTTTTTTTTTTAAGTTTGTATTTAATTATACGGAAGGCATTGGAATTACATAAACTTTGGAAAGTTTGAAATTAAAAAAAAGAAAAATTAGAACAAATTAATCTATAAAAATAACAAATGTGTCTTCACTTGTCCCCATCACTAAGCGCTCCCCAAAATCAAAGCTTTGTATTCCAAAAAGCACGAAAAGGAAACAAAAATTAAAATTTTTTGGCATTCTTGTCACTGACATGGATATAAATTAAAATTCTAATCTAATATGATTGCAAAACAAGGGAAATAAATAATAAAATAATAATTGTTTTTATTAAAAAAAAAGGAAAAGAAAATGAAGAGAGAGTTTGGTCAGCAACACCACCCAGCCTCCTCTTTGCAGTCAAAAAAGTCAGCCAAAACAAGCACAAATAGAAGGAAATTAGAAAACCTCGCATTCTCGCCATTGAAATGAAGACAAGCTTGAGTGTTTGTGGCCAAATTCAAGTGTGATTTGGGACTAGTGCGTTGGGTCTTGAGTTGGGGATTCAATGGGGGTAGTTGGCAGCTACTTCTCAAGAGCTATAAGAATTGAATCAAGAGGAAGGAGAAGGGAAGGAAGGCAGCATCCTTCTGTGTGAGCAGCTGCCACGTGCTTCCCCAAATCCATTTAAGGCCTCTATTGCATCCTCTTTCTGTCTCTCTTTATCTATCTCTCAATCCTTCTTCATATTCGCATCTCTCCCATTTCCTCATCCGGATTCAACTTCTTCTCGGAGATTTCGGCCTCGGTCTCCGCTGCTGTGATGTGAGTTGGATAAAGTTTGGAATTTTTTACTGGTTTCTATGAGAAAGTCGGGATTTTTATTGTTTATCATGAGGAAAGTTCGGAGCTTTCGGGATTTCATTGTTTATCCTGGGAAAAGTTTGGATTTTTATTTTACTCCCGTCCGTATTCTTGGTTTGTGTACGTTTTTGTGCCTGATTGGGATTATGGGCTGTAATAGTAGGTTTTGATTGTTTGCTTGGTTCGTTTGCCTATTTGTTGTGTAATTGGAGTTTGATTTTGTTACTAAGGAACTCTGTTGTCTTCTCAGATCATTGCGTTTCCCTAGACTTTGAGTAAATTCTATGTTCCTTTTCTTGGTAAGTCTCTTTGATCAATGTTGGGGTTAACATGAAAATACATGGTAGAAAATGGTTTCTGGGTTAGATTAGTCTTGTACTTCACTTGGTCATTAGATTTTTTTCTTCTTCTTCTTGGACGTTATCCATCCATTATAGACATGCTAAAGAATTTTAATAAGAAATAATAAACTACGGACAATATCATTCTTAGAGTACAATTGTTCTGTATTCTTCCAGAATGGTCGGAATGGCAGTAGACTCCAACTGTAATTTTACTGTGAGCATATAGAGCAGCAGAGAACAAAACTGTACCTTTTTGTGTTACTTCCTTAGAACACAATTGTTCTTTCATGCAGAATGTCTGAGGTTCAAACGGGAACAGTTATGGCGGAAAATTGGAATATGAATGGGGACCTCAATGGAAGGTTTCAAGTTAGACACAACTCGTCAACATCAGAAGTCGATGACTTTTGCAAAGCACTTGGTGGGAAGAGGCCTATTCACAGTATACTGGTTGCCAATAATGGAATGGCTGCTGTAAAATTCATGCGTAGCATCAGAACATGGGCTTATGAGACTTTTGGAACAGAGAAGGCGATACTACTTGTAGCTATGGCAACTCCAGAAGACTTGAGGATCAATGCGGAGCACATTAGAATTGCTGACCAATTTGTGGAAGTTCCTGGGGGAACCAACAATAACAACTATGCAAATGTTCAGCTTATTGTGGAGGTCAGTGCTTCTGTTTTGTTTATGATGATGTTCTAAGAAAATCAATCAAAAAAGACATTGTATCTAGTATGAGTTTTAACATTTGAATGCTTGACAGATGGCAGAGATTACTCATGTTTCAGCTGTGTGGCCTGGTTGGGGCCACGCTTCTGAGAATCCAGAGCTCCCAGATGCACTGAATGCCAAAGGAATTATATTTCTTGGGCCTCCAGCTTCTTCAATGGCAGCACTAGGTGATAAGATTGGTTCTTCTTTGATTGCTCAAGCTGCAGGTGTGCCCACCCTTCCATGGAGTGGTTCACATGTGAGTTCTTGATAAATCTTCATTTGCCCTAAGATGGAATTCATTACTGATGCATGCTCTTTGTTCTGCAAGTTTTAATCTTGTTTGAAATGGTCTTCCAGGTCAAAATCCCTCCAGAAAGTTGCTTGGATTCAATTCCTGAGGAAATCTATCGACAGGCTTGTGTCTATACAACAGAGGAGGCAGTGGCTAGTTGCCAGGTGGTGGGATTCCCTGCTATGATCAAGGCTTCTTGGGGTGGTGGTGGCAAGGGTATTAGAAAGGTTTGTTTTCCAGCCAGTAGTCATATATCCCTTATATGTTTTCTGTGTAATTCCGAAAAGAATATATGGTAACATGCTCTACAAACTTGCAATTTCTTTGTTTCATACAAAACTAGTTGCATGTATGTATTAGGTGTATGCTGACATAAGTTAATTTATTGGCGCTAATGACCTATTATAGTATGGCTTCTTATTGTTATTGTTGAAGAGAGTTAAGAAACCTTATATTCATTTTTTGATTTATTGTGATAATAAGTGACTTTTCAACTATGATTTGGTTTTCTCCATTGCTCAAGCGTTTTGCACAACTCCTATTATAATCCACTGTTTATAGTTACATTTGGGTTTTTATGCAGTTATTGTTGCATTCCATTGTTGGAAACTTTGATTCTGCTTTGTAAGTTGATGCATTTTAATCAAATTTTCCGTGCATCACTTTTTGTGTAGGTTCATAATGATGATGAAGTGAGAGCTTTGTTCAAGCAAGTGCAAGGGGAAGTTCCTGGTTCTCCCATATTTATAATGAAGGTTGCTTCACAGGTTAGAAGAAATCAGATGTGCAAGACTTTTAACTCTTGGCATGAATGTTAAAACTTTTTTTTTTTTTTTAACTCAAATCCTTATTGTAGAGTCGGCACTTGGAAGTTCAACTACTTTGTGATGAGTATGGTAATGTTGCTGCGCTTCACAGTCGAGATTGCAGTGTTCAAAGGCGACATCAGAAGGCAAGTGTTTCCTCACATGCGGTTTGCTCATTCTTCTATGTTCAACGATTATGGTATTCTGCTGCATGGACTATGTTATCACATTGATTCAGTCCCTTGAGTTTTTCAGATGAAAACAAGAACACTGTATATTCTCTCTGTTTTTTTACTATTCATTTTAAATTTCCCAGTTGAATGCCTATACTCGACATAGACTATTTGTACATTTCTCTAATAATTCACCATTTGTAAATACCCAACAGATTATTGAAGAGGGCCCAATCACAATTGCACCACCTGAGACCGTGAAACAGCTTGAGCAAGCAGCAAGGAGACTCGCTAAGTGTGTGGGATATGTAGGTGCTGCCACTGTTGAGTATCTTTTCAGTATGGAGACTGGTGAATACTATTTCCTGGAGCTGAACCCACGACTACAGGTTTGGCTTCATCCTTATCTGCCCGCACATAATTTTTTTGGTCTATGCACATATCTGTTTGTCTCACTGTGACTTTTTGTAGGTGGAGCATCCTGTCACAGAGTGGATAGCTGAAGTCAGTTTGCCTTCTGCTCAAGTTTCTGTGGGGATGGGAATACCTCTTTGGCAAATTCCTGGTATCGATCTTGTATTGATATCTTTTATTGTGATACCCCTTTTTAGTTTATTATCTGCTTCTTGTACTGACATCTTACTGCTTCCCATTCTCAGAAATTAGGCGCTTTTATGGTATGGAATATGGTGGAGGATATGATGCTTGGAAGAGAACATCTCTGGGTGCCACTCCTTTTGATTTTGATAAAGCTGAATCTGTGAGGCCAAAAGGTCATTGTGTAGCTGTGAGGGTGACTAGTGAGGACCCTGACGATGGTTTCAAACCCACTAGTGGTAAAGTGCAGGTAAGAATTCTTGGCGAATGAAATCGTGGTTGTGAGTCTCTCTTTTATGCGTTTGCAATGGGCATGATTGAGAGTGGTTAAATCTTTGCAGGAACTAAATTTCAAAAGCAAACCAAACGTGTGGGCTTATTTCTCTGTTAAGGTACTTTTCCTATGAATGCAGGCATTGGTTGCATGCCAGTCACCTTTTCATATTATATTGTCTTAACTAGGACAATTTCCGATGGCATTGGCTTCTTATATGTTTTTTATAGATACTTTGCTTACTTTTCTGGTCCTTTGATTTGTGCAGTCTGGAGGTGGCATTCATGAATTCTCTGATTCTCAATTTGGTAATTTCTTCTCAAACATGTAGAATTCTGATTTTAGCATTTGGTTAAGTTTGTAAGTTCTGTTGCTGAGGTTTTTTTTTGTTCTTTTTTGCTAATGCAGGACATGTTTTTGCATTTGGGGAATCTAGAGCCTTGGCAATAGCCAATATGGTTCTTGGATTAAAGGAGATACAAATTAGAGGAGAAATTCATACGAATGTTGATTACACTATAGATCTGTTGCATGTAAGTCCATCCATATCACTGTTACATTAAAAAAAAAAGAATTTATAGTCCGATATATTTATTCTTTACAATTCTCACATATTGCCTTTCCAGGCTGCTGAATACAGGGACAATAAGATCCATACAGGTTGGTTGGATAGCAGAATTGCTATGCGTGTGAGAGCTGAGAGGCCTCCTTGGTACCTTTCAGTTGTTGGAGGAGCTCTTTATGTGAGTACCAGTACTGAAAATTTTATATTGGCTACTAATCATCTTTAGTTATTCGATTATCAATCTGATCCGTTATTTTCATTGTATTTATCTTTTTATTATCAGAAAGCAACCACGAGCAGTGCTGCAATGGTCTCTGATTATGTTGGCTACCTTGAAAAGGGGCAAATCCCACCAAAGGTAATGTGATACACTGCAAGCTCACTTTTGTTTCAATATGGAGTGTCAAGCATGTTCTCCTTTACCTTGAGCGGCAATTATTTATATAGAATTTTTTATTGCAGCACATATCACTCGTCAATTCTATTGTTTCCTTGAATATTGAGGGGAGTAAATATACGGTAATTTCCTTTTTTCTCTGGTTTAAAATATTTTTAAAATTTTCAAGAACATAATTAATTGTTTATTTGTAATTATCCTTTCCATCTACTGAGTTTCTTGAATATCTGATCTCAGATTGAGATGGTAAGAGGAGGACCTGGTAGTTACAAGCTAAGAATGAATGGATCAGAAATTGAAGCAGAAATCCATACCCTGCGAGATGGAGGGCTTCTGATGCAGGTAAGAATTTATTTGATCTATTAGCATTTTCTCATGTTTCCTCTATGTATCAACCGGGTTGAAACCATATATGCCATCATATTCACAAATGGCAAGCTCTTGTTAAAATTCAGTTCTACAAGACATGAAATATTTTTTCCAAAAAATTTTTCTTCGTTACTCAACCTACATATATTAAACGACCCTTATCCTCTATGAAGTATGTATATTTTGAAGTTTTGGAGAGGGACTAACTGATGTCTGGTGATTAATTTTCTTTAGTTGAACGCGAACAGCCATGTTATATATGCTGAAGAAGAGGCTGCGGGTACTCGGCTTCTAATTGATGGCAGAACCTGCTTGTTACAAGTAATATATCAGTCTTTATCTTTTGTTTTATTCAGATTGAAGTTAGCAAATTTCTCTGTTTGACTGTTTATGGTAATAATATTGTTCATCAAATGGTTTATGACTGTGAAATGTTTTCTCCTTTCAGAATGATCATGATCCATCCAAGTTAGTAGCGGAAACACCATGCAAACTTCTCCGATACCTCGTGTCAGATGGTACTCATCTTGAGGCTGACACACCGTATGCCGAGGTTGAAGTTATGAAGATGTGCATGCCACTGTTGTTACCGGCTTCCGGGGTTATTCATTTTGTTATGTCTGAAGGGCAACCAATGCAGGTAGTTATTTTTATTTTAGGAACTCTCGAAGTTCAGAATGACTATACGTAGTCATACCAAGATGCTGATAAAACAACAATATATCCCAGGCAGGTGACCTCATTGCAAGACTCGATTTGGATGATATATCTGCTGTAAGACGGGCTGAACCATTCCACGAGGGATTTCCAAAACTGGGGCTTCCAACTGCAGTTTCAGGCAAAGTTCACCAAAGATGCGCTGCAGCTTTGAATGCTGCACGGATGATTATTGCTGGCTATGAGCACAACATTAACGAAGTAAGAATTAGAATATGATAATTGGTGTTTTGCTATTTTTTTGACAAATAAATGTTCCCCTTTTACATATACTAGTAATGATACTAGAATGGTAAATAACAGGGCCTTGGATTCCATATTTGGAATGCCATTCACCCGTTTTCAGCTATTTCCTGTGCCATATGTAATAAATCTGCTTTTCACACTAGTTTACATGGGATACTAAAAACTAAAATGTCATCAAGAGACTTCGAGTTTTGCACTTTCTAAGCAGTGGTCTATTTTGTTCATGATCAGGTTGTACAAGATCTGCTGAACTGTCTGGATAGTCCTGAGCTTCCTTTTTTACAGTGGCAAGAAAGCATGGCTGTGCTGGCAAATCGCCTTCCGAAAGATCTCAGATTTGAGGTTCGCATGCAATTTAACCCTTGAAGTTTTACTTCATCTTTTTCCAATTCTGTCATATTATTCTATTAGCACTCCTGCTTGTAAGAGGTGATGTGAATTTCAATTATAATGCAGCTGGATGCCAAATTTAAACAATATGAGACAATCGCCAATGCTCAGAAGAATGTTGAGTTCCCTGCCAAGTTACTGAGGGGGGTTATTGAGGTTAGTGGAGTTTGAGTATTTTTCCGGGAAACTATCTTATCACTTTTTTATGGGAAAGCTGAGCCACTTTTCTTCGACTTATATTCTCTCAGGCACATCTCTCATCTTGTAGCGAGAAAGACAAGGCCACTAACGAGAGGCTTGTGGAACCTCTAATGAGCCTTGTAAAATCGCATGAGGGAGGAAGAGAAAGCCATGCTCGTGTTATTGTAAGGTCTCTCTTTGAAGAGTATCTTTCAGTTGAAGAACTATTTAGTGATAACATCCAGGTAATTTGTTTTGTATCTAATTTATGTGAAAACACCAAGAAATTATTAAATGGCTTCTCTGATGACTCACTGCTTGCAATCTACTCATTTTAACAGGCTGATGTTATTGAACGTCTCCGGCTTCAATACAAGAAGGACCTCCTAAAAGTTGTGGACATAGTTTTGTCACATCAGGTACATAGAAATTCTTGTTCATGTCATGTTTAAACTTACTCTATTTCCAGTCTCCTTTTTTTGGTTTTATCATAAAAAATAACGTGGACCTATGCACTACAGGGTGTAAGAAGTAAAAATAAGCTCGTACTACGACTCATGGATGCGTTGGTTTATCCTAATCCTGCTCCTTACAGGGATCAGTTGATTCGGTTTGCCACTTTAAATCACACAACATACTCTGAGGTTTGGTTCTTTATCTGATTCAATCTTCAATCACGTGAGCCGAAAATGGCTGTTTCTAAGCCACTAATATGATGAATTTGAACATTGTCAGTTGGCACTCAAATCAAGTCAATTACTTGAACAAACCAAACTGAGTGAACTTCGCGCTGCTATTGCTAGAAGTTTATCAGAGCTAGAGATGTTTACGGAGGAGGGAGAACGTGTAAGCACTCCTAGAAGGAAAATCGCCATTAATGAAAGGATGGAGGATCTTGTGACTGCCCCATTGGCAGTTGAGGATGCCCTTGTAGCTTTGTTTGATCACAGTGATCACACCCTTCAAAGGAGAGTTGTGGAGACGTACATTCGCAGGGTATACCAGGTAAAGGCATGCTTTCATACTATTTCTCACTCTCTTTCTCTCTCACTCACCATGCAAATGCATGCATATGTTAGTCTCTTATGATCTTGACTTTGTACATGTTTTGCTCCACTTTTGTAGCCTCGCCTTGTCAAGGAATCTGTACGAATGCAATGGAACAGAGCTGGTCTTATTGCATCTTGGGAGTTCTCTGGAGAGCATGATTATCCAGTTGCAGACAAATATAGCGAGAAACGATCATGGGGGGCGATGGTTATCATTAAGTCTCTTCAATTTCTGCCATCTGCCATTGATGCTGTGCTAAAAGAAACCAAGCATTCCTCAAACTCTGATTCCTCTGATGAAATTACATCAAACAGGCAACTACAGCAAGCCAGCACAGGCAACAATGTGTTGCATATTGCATTGGTGGGCATCAATAACCAAATGAGTTCGCTTCAGGATAGGTTTGTAACTCTTCTGTTTGGCTTTTGCTGTTAAAACATAGTGCTGAATTCTGGGTTGCTAATATTGAATTCTGTTGGAAATCGCAGTGGTGATGAGGATCAAGCTCAAGAAAGGATAAACAAGCTATTTAAGATTTTAAAGGAGGATACCATAACTGCCACCCTTCATGGTGTCAGCTTCAAGGTTATCAGCTGTATAATCCAGAGGGATGAAGGGCGAGCACCGATTCGCCATTCTTTCCTTTGGTCTTCTGAAGAAAATTATTACAAGGAGGTTCCTCTGCTTCGTCACTTGGAACCTTCTCTATCAACGTCCCTTGAACTGGTTTGTACTTGCGACAACACTCAATAGCATCGTTTTTTCCATCTGCTGTGTTTGATATCATATGCTAATACTGTCTTTGTTGTGTATTCTACACAGGTGAAATTGAAAGACTACAAGAACATACAGTACACACCATCTCGAGACCGCCAATGGCACTTGTATACTGTTGCAGACAGCAAAGCACCTATCCAGAGAATGTTTCTTCGGTCACTTGTTAGGCAATCCAACTTAGCATTTGGGTCTTCACTAGGCCAAGCTCTCTACACTGAAATTATTCAGGCTCAACCGTTTTTGTCCTTCACATCCATGAGTATATTGAGTTCGATAATGGCAGCTTTGGAAGAATTGGAATTGCATTCACATAGTGCGGCCATTAGATCAGATCATTCCCACATGTACCTTTGCATCTCAAGAGAACAACAACTTACAGATCTTGTCCCATACTCTAGGTGTGTGTGTATATATATATATATATATGCACCTGCAGTTTTGATTTCCTTTTCAGCATTTCATTTCTTGATCATATCTTTGTGCTTATTGTAATATTAAATGACTATACCAGGACTGTGGATATTACTTCTGGAGAAGAGGAAAAGATTGTCTGCATGGTCTTGGAAGATTTAGCATTTAAAGTTCATGAATTGGTCGGTGTGCGGATGCACCGGTTGGCTGTGTGCGAGTGGGAAGTGAAACTTCAGTTGGACTCTGTTGGACCAGCCAGTGGCGCTTGGAGAATTGTCGTGACAAATGCTACGGGACATACTTGCACTGTGCATGTAAGCCATCTTTCTGCTCAATTTGTCTATTGATGACCTTTCTCAAGCTTGATAGCAAGTCATTGTATGCATACAATTTGAAATCATTTGGGTTTTATCTACAGATATACCGGGAAGTGGATGATGACAAAACTAATGAAGTGGTTTACCATACAGTCTCCTCAGCACCCGGTCCCCTGCATGGTGTCCCATTGACTGCTGCCTATCAGCCATTGAGTGTCATCGATCGAAAACGTTTGATGGCAAGGAAGAACAATACCACTTACTGCTATGATTTTCCATTGGTTAATCCTCAACCCTCATTTATGTTTTAATTATCCAGGCTATGTTGTTTTAATTGTCTCAAAAGCTTGATTCTTTGCTTAATTGTCCTAATGACAAAGTAATCTATTTTCAGGCATTTGAGAAAGCATTACGACAGTCATGGGTGAGTTATGTTTCACGTGATATTAACGCCAGGGATAGCAAAGATCTAATTAAAATCAAAGAAGTTGTGTTCGCTGATGAACAAGGATCTTGGGGTACTCCTCTTGTTCCCGTAGAGCGGTCTCCTGGTCAGAACAATGTGGGCATGATAGCTTGGTGCATAGAGATGCACACTCCTGAGTTCCCTGATGGAAGACAAATCCTAGTGGTGGCCAATGATGTCACTTTTAGAGCTGGGTCGTTTGGTCCAAGAGAGGATGCATTCTTCTATGCGGTGTCCAATCTTGCCTGTGAGAAGAAGCTTCCTCTAATATACTTAGCAGCAAACTCTGGTGCGAGGATTGGCGTAGCCGATGAAGTGAGAGCTTGCTTTAGGATCGGTTGGTCAGATGAGTTGAACCCAGAACGCGGTTTTCAGTATGTCTATTTGACTCCTGAAGATTATTCCCGTATTGGCTCGTCTGTTATAGCCCATGAGCTGAAGCTAGAGAATGGTGAAGTTAGATGGGTCATAGATACTATAATAGGAAAAGAAGATGGGCTTGGAGTGGAGAATTTAACAGGCAGTGGTGCTATCGCTGGATGTTATGCGAGGGCGTACAAGGAGACCTTCACTCTGACATATGTGACAGGCCGTACGGTTGGCATTGGTGCATATCTTGCTCGACTTGGCATGCGGTGCATTCAGCGCCTTGACCAACCTATAATCCTCACTGGTTACAATGCATTGAACAAGCTTCTTGGGAGGGAAGTTTATAGCTCCCAGATGCAGCTGGGTGGCCCCAAAATTATGGCGACAAATGGTGTTGTTCATCTGACTGTGTCTGATGATCTTGAAGGCGTTTCATCGATCCTCAAGTGGCTGAGCTTTGTTCCTGCATGTGTTGGCGGTCGACTTCCTATACTGAAATCCTTGGATCCTCCAGAGAGGAATGTTTCGTACTTCCCAGAAAACTCGTGCGATCCCCGTGCAGCGATTTCTGGCGTTTTGGATAGCAATGGCAATTGGCTGGGTGGTATTTTTGATAAAGATACTTTTGTGGAGACATTGGAAGGATGGGCGAAAACAGTGGTGACAGGGAGGGCGAAGCTTGGAGGGATTCCGGTAGGTATTGTTGCCGTGGAAACACAGACTGTTATGCAAGTCATTCCTGCCGACCCTGGACAGTTAGATTCGCATGAGCGCATTGTGCCACAAGCTGGACAAGTCTGGTTCCCAGACTCCGCCACCAAAACATCTCAAGCTTTGTTAGACTTCAACCGAGAAGAACTTCCACTCTTCATCCTTGCCAACTGGAGAGGTTTCTCTGGAGGGCAAAGAGACCTGTTTGAAGGGATCCTCCAGGCAGGGTCTTTGATTGTCGAGAACTTACGAACATACCAGCAACCGGTGTTCATCTACATCCCAATGAATGGTGAGCTCCGGGGCGGTGCATGGGTGGTGGTGGATAGCAAGATTAATCCTGACCACGTTGAGATGTATGCTGAGAGGACAGCAAAAGGAAACGTCCTTGAACCGGAAGCGATGATTGAAGTCAAATTTAAGTTGAAGGAGCTTCTTGACTGCATGGGCAGACTTGACCATGTGATCATCGGTCTCAAAGCAAAGCTTAGAGAAGCACAGGCAAACAATGCACAGGGAGATCTGGAATCCATCCAGAAGAGCATAAAAGCTCGTGAAAAACAGCTACTACCGGTTTACACTCAGATTGCCACACGGTTTGCTGAGTTGCATGATACTTCATTGAGAATGGCTAGCAAACAGGTGATCAAGCAAGTTGTAGACTGGAAGGAGTCTCGGTCTTTCTTCTACAAGAGGTTAAACAGGAGAGTGGCCGAGGTGTCACTTGTGAAGACTGTCAGAGATGCTGCTGGAGAACAGTTGTCACTGAGCTCCGCAATGAGTTTGATCAAGAAATGGTTCATGGATTCTGAACCAGTTGACAATACCGACGCTAAATGGCAGGATGATGAAGCTTTCTTTGCTTGGAGAGATGATCCTACAAACTATGAAAATCATCTTAAAGAGTTGAGAACGCAGAAGGTACTCCAACAACTATTGAGCCTCGGAGAATCTACTTCCGACTTGAAAGCTCTGCCTCAAAGCTTGGCTGCACTCATTGGCAAGGTAAGCAGTCACTTTCCTGGATTCATTTCATCATATATTCTTATGATTTCACAACCTTCTGAATTCCTAACAACCTCATTTTCCCACCATTGTCACAGATCGATCCATCACACCGAGCAGAATTAATCGAAGAACTCAGACAAGTACTTGGTTGAAACTTTTTACAAGGACCACATTGGTACTGGAACTGTATGTTGTGCAATAAGTAAAAGAAGTCAGAAATGACACTGGCACTGCACCAAGTTTCAGAGTTCCCAATAATGTAGTTCTATTTATGTAATTTTGCTGATGCAATAGTGTATATACTGGTGAACGTCCAGTGTTAGATTGAGCTGTAAATTTATTCCCTGAATATTGATTTATTTGCCAGGAGATTCTAAATTTGAAAAATAATATCTCTTACTCATTTTTACAAGGTGGACGTGTACAAGTATTACTTCTCTTCGCTTTTCGTTTTGCAAATAGAAATTTCAGGCCATTGAACTATGTCCTGTTCTGCGGGCATAACGCAGATGACAGCCTCTGGTCATACTCTTGTTGTAGAGCTTGATGAACATTTCCATGCATTCATCTCTTTCTCAGTATGTGTGTGTGTGTGTGTGTGTGAGATGGTGGACAAACATCAGGATGGTTTCTTCTTGCTGAAACTTTGTACAAGTTTGCTGTTTGATTACTAGCTCTGCAAGTGTAAGTGATGTTCTTACTTTGTTTTCGTATAGATTGTTACTGCTGTGATTGTTGCAGAGGTTGATTGTGATAATGAAATCTCCATGAAACAAGAGTTCCTTGAAGCATTGATGGTGTGAGACCATGTTTTATTCGTAGGGTTGATCTTGTTAGCTTAATTTGAAGGCTTTTTTTCATTTGATGAGAAGATTTTGTGTAGATTGATTTAAAAAAAAAAAAAATTGATTTCCATTAAGTCATGGAGCTTAATCCAGTGAAGAATGGTCAAAGAAATGGTTTGTTAACTTGTTAGTATGATAAGATACATGCAAAGTTTTTAATTAATTAATCATCTTATGATGAATGAAACTAAGAAAATGAATGAAAGTTTGGATAATTGGGAGTTTTTCAGGAGGTGGAAATGGTCATCCGGTGAAACTTTTGTTTTTCATGCATGTCTTGAAACAAAAAAATTGTTATTATTATCTTCGGGATTTTCAGAAAACTCATCTGTCCTTTCGTACTAATTAGTAATTACATCCACAATTTTTTTTTTGGACAAAGCAAATACATTCCTTTGTTTAAAGATTGTCAAAGAACAAACATATACAGTGGTGCATCAATTACGATGGTTTATTAATCACCTAGGAATTTATTAATTCACTCAAGCATCACCCCATATTAATCTAGCCAACTATTACATGGGGACAATGAAAATTCTACCACCATAAGTTTCATGCCCAGAAAACTTATTCTATATATAAATTTTTTGACAAGGCACTAAACTATAGTCTTTTTTTTTATTTTGGAGTTTAAACTTCACTTTAAATTAAAATGGTTACACAATTTTAATTTTATTTCACCAAGTGATCATCCGAGAAATTTTGATCTATTTTTGATGTTGTAAACATCGAGTTTTCTCTATTAGTACATACATGATATCAACTCAACTAGTAATTTTATGTCAGTTGCTGACAAAAAATTGCAATCATCCACATCCTCAAAAATGGGTCAAAATCTCTCTAGTGCCCATTTAGCGAAACAAAATTAAAGTTGAATAACCATTTTGATTCAAATTGAAGTTTAGACCCCAAAATGAAAATGAGTGCCCAAAATCCTTTTGTAATTATAATTAACACAATGTCTGAATAAAAGCCCCATTCATGAGACGGTAGCTTCAATACCTGGTTTTCATTTTTTATTTGGGGTGGAAAAAATGATTAAATTTTATAAAAGTTTTATTAAAATCAGTGATCTTCCATTCAAGAATCTCACTCTCCTTATTTGATACATTCCTCTTATTCATTTCACCAACTTTAATGGACACAAGAACTCATTTGAACCTTGTCTTGTACTTCCTTTTGCTAATGAAAGCGTCTAACTTTGCTTCTTCAATCCATCAAACTTCTTCCATTGCCTGTGGAGCAACACTCATCACTGCCTCACTGACAGTAAGAAAAATGTTGTCTTGCCCTATTAAATCTGTGAACTTCGATGACTCGAGTTTTTCGATCACCACTGTTCCCGGGTTCGCCAGTATTAACTACAAATACATACCATATGCAAATATTCAGACCAACATAAGTGCATTTTTGGTTTCTGAACTATTTTTTTAATTTGTAAACCATGAAATGTAATAAATTTTCAAATGTAATTCAAGCAGTAGAAGTGTAACATATTTCACCTGAATGTTCCGTTTCTGAAGGCTTTTGTACAAGTCTTCCAATGCATGAATTCCACTCGTATCGATATTGATCACAGCTGTGAAAGTCATGAGAGTGTTAAACAAAACTAAATAAATTAACTATATAACAAAGATGAAGAAGAAGAAGCAGCCGAAGATTATTACGTGACATTTCGACTATCAAGTGCTCAATTCTTTGCTGATTATTTGACTTTAATAGCTCTTCTTCATCTCTCAACCATCTTAATATCCTGCATTCAATTGAAGTGCAACAATGGAAAATCAAAATAATTAAGGGTTAATTATATGTATATATATACCTTTCTTTAATGTAGTTGGAGTTGGAAAAATAGATAGCTGAATCAACTCTCACAATAAGAACTCCTGAAACTCTTGTTGCCTCTGGATACTGTTCAATGTTTCGGTAAATTGTAGTTTGGGGAAGATTGCCGAGCAATGCTGTTCTCGGCCTTGTCACTTGTAGTAAAATTTTTGCAAATGAAATAGCTATCTGTTTTTCAGAATCATTAACATAAATAAACTCAGGTCAGTTGAGGAGAATTATAAGATCGAATTCTAGAATGAAATAGTAACTGCGTAACATGAAAATACTGACTGCAATCAAAAGGCCAATCTCAACAGATTTGAAAATCACACCAAAGAATGCTCCCATGCACGCGAGGAAATCGAATTTATCAATCTTCCATATGAGTATTGCTGCTTCATAGTCAATTAGGCCAATCACCGCGGAGATAATGATGGATGAAAGGATTGCATTTGGAGTGTATTTGAAGAGAGGTGTTATGAATTCCAACGTTAGGAGGAGTATCAATGACATTACAATGTTCGACGCTGTTGTTTGGCAACCGGCCATGTAATTTACGGCAGACCTAGAAAATGAGCCTGAAACAAGTAGATTGCAAATTCAAATGCCGAAATTTATGTACGACCAATTTCACAATATCAGAGCTATGTGTTACCCGTTGTAACATAGCAAGAAGTCATTGATCCAACAACATTCATTGTGCCTAGTGCAACCATTTCTTTGTTTCCATCCAATTGATAGTCTTTCATGCCAGCAAATGTTCTTCCAATTGCTATGGCTTCCTGTTCAATTAATATAAATTTTAGTAAAGCAGTGTCTTTGTGTTAAGATTGTGAATTTTATTTTGTAGACCAGTTACCGTCAAGCCGATCAAGCCAGCAATGACACCGATTTTGAACCCTTTTAACATATATCGACCGTCAAAATAAATCTTGTGAACAGAGGAAGGGTTGATGCCTCTTTGTATGTGTTTCACCTTTCAGAAATGATAAGCTTCATTCAGTTTCAGCCTAGGAAAAAAAATAAGTAAAAAAATTGCAGAAAAGTGATCTGTCTGAGATTTACTAACAATCTGAACACCATTTTTATCGGCACGAGTAATATAGACAAGGAAAGTTGCCACAATGACGGAGATCAATGGAGCGATTGCCGGAATCCAAAACAAGCTCCTTTTCTTCTTCCCCTGCTTATTTTCAAACAATGTTCAGTAATTCAATATCAATGACAAGAAATTAACTGAAATTTAACTCTTACAATGTACTTAGAAAGGAGAAGGAATGCCAAAAAGGATGCTCCAATTAGCACAGTTTGCCAATTCCACTGCAAAATCAGCAAAATTTGAGTAATTTTTTTTTATCTGCTAAACTTCAACAAAATGAAAGATAAAATCAAAATTTACTTACTCCGTGATGAACTGAAACACAAACAGACTGCATTACAGATATAATGTCAGTTTTCTGAGTGAAATCCTTAATCCCAAGAAATCCTTTGAGCTGTTGAAGGGCAATAGTAATGGCTGCACCAGCCATGAATCCAACAATTGCAGCATGTGACAAGAAATCAATCAAGAAACCCAATCTGAAATCCAGAAAATTTCTTTTATCAGAAACTACTCAATCAGATCAAGCAGTAATCAATCAATACCACCTGAAAAACCCAAGTGCAGCTTGAGTAATGCCAGTGAAAAATGTAGCCGTGAATGCAAGACGCGCATATGCCTCGTTATCTTTCTCTGGATCAATCTCATCTTTCAGAAGAGTACCAAGAAGTAAAGACACAACTGCTACTGGACCGATTGCGATATCTCTTGAACTCCCCATTACTGCGTAAATAAGTGGCGGAACAAAACTAGAGTCTGAACAAAAAGGAAAAAAAAAAAGGAAGCAAACATGTCATACAAGTTCTGATACTATTTGTAGCCAATATGATACGGTATGAAAAATTACTTACATAATCCATATTTTGGATCTAAGTGTGCAAGCTTTGCATAGCCGATATCTTGAGGAATGCATAGACTAGCAATGGTTAATCCCGCGATAACATCTCCCTTAAACATAGAAAGATTATAGCCTTTTGACCACTCAAGGATCGGAAACAAGTATTGAAGAACAATTCTGACTTTTCTCGCTCTTGTTTGATCCTTGTAAGGACGAAGAGGATCGTCACTGAAGAATGTTTCCTTCAATTTATCAGCAAACTCTGTTGCAAGCTTCCTTCTCGGTGGATATGCAACCTTGTAAAGTGTCGGTGAGACTGAATGGATCATTGTTCTATCCTACACTCAATTTTAAACAAAAAAAAAGAAAATAAATAATCGATGTTAGTATCAAAGTAATGTTAGTTTTCGACAATAAACGATAATAATGTCCATTAGAAAGTAGAGTACATGCATGTGAAGAATGAGAATGTGGTATAACTAATGCAAAAAACCTCATTATATAGGACATTAAGAGGATAAGAATCTAGATGGCATCCAAACCACATTCAAGAATAAGAAAAACAAGTAGTGAATTTCGTGGTCAATTTGTTCAAATGCTAATGATTCCTTTTAGGCAGTGTTGACTTGAGACTTTATAATAGTTAGACAATGATACTTCTCTGCAACTGAACATGTCATGGCTTTGCAAAGCAAGCACTTTCATGGGTTCTCATGCATCCTGTTTTGAGCACAACATGCATGGTATCCTGTCTAAGAAGAACTCTTTTGAATTTTCTTTCTTTTTTTTTTTTTTTTTTTTTTTGTTAGATTTCATTATACAAACTTTAAGTTTCACTACTCAGAGCTTAAGAATATATATATATATATTAACTTCATATGTATATACAAATATTATCATATAAAACTGAGGAAAGAATAAGATTAAACAACCCACTTCGACTATGAATCTTGCGTTCCAATGAGCATCTACCACGTAAAATCAAAAAAGTAGAAAAGAAGCACAAAGTCAAAAAGAACAAAAGATAATGAATAATAAAAGGATAAAAAGAGGGGGGAAATGGGGTAACTTACTCCCAAGATCTCCCAGAGTGGGTGGCCTTTGATAATTTGGAATCTGAACAATGGTGGGAGCTTAGAGGGTTGATGATGTTTGTTTTGGAAAGTTTTCACATGTCCACATCCAATGTATCCTCCAGCAAAGTAAACCAGCGGTTTATATGGAGAAAAAAAGAGGGACCCAAAAGAAATTCAGAATTTAATTTATTTCGAAAGCCCACATCCCACTTAAGGGATAGCAAAAATCAACCGGGGCAAGGATTTTTTGTGAGGGGGTGGGGCGGGGCGGATCTGGTTTTACCTTGCCTCCCCCGCTCCGTTAAAAAATTTACATATATGTCCCTATATATTAATATATACATATAATTTTAAAATTTTTCAATTTATAAATCAAAATTATTGTTATATAAATTGTATATTTTTTATTTAATGTAATATTATATATGGTGTAATTATTAATGTAAATAAACTAAAAATAGTGAAAAAAATTTGTTATGGTAACTCTGGTAAAAACAGGGTGGGGAGGAGCGGGGCTGAGTGCAAAAATCCGAGGGGCGATAATGGTATTGATAAGATTAAAAAAAAAACCCACTCGGGATTGTGGGGGGAAGGCCGTCCTGCCCCATTGCATCTCTAATCCTACTAGTGAATATAAAATTAGATCTGCATTGTATCTCAATTGAATCACCCCATCTTTGTTGATAAACTAACATGTAAGAACAATTTTTTTACATGTTTGTCAATATAGAACAAACCATAAAATATAGAATTTATATAAACATAACCATATAATCTAATATATAATGCTCAATTTAAGGTGGCAGATAAATTCACAATGGTGATCGAGTAAATTCACCAGTGAGAGAGAATTGGGATAGTTGTTTTTAGAGACTTAGGTTTTTTGGATTTAGAAATATAATATAAATGCATAATGGCAAAATTATAATTAATTAAAATTTTAAAACTTATATGTAAATATAATTAGGGATGAGGATCCTTGCTGTGCGGGGAGTGCTTCGTTTAAGAAAACAGGGACATATTGATCTTCGTCCCTACTCCAGCAAGAGAAGGAATCAAGGGATCCCCGTCCCGAATGAGTCAGATTTATGCGGGGATCGAGGATTCCCCTCCCCACTACCCCCAATACATATAAAAGGAATAATACGTAAAATCCATGAGAAGTAGGGGGTACAAAGTAGAAGACAACAAGCTACATTAAGATTGTCAACGGCCTTTGGGTCCATTGGCATTTGGGTCCCCCGTGAGGACGCTTCCCAAGTGGCGAGAGTTCGAATCCTCAGGGTGAGGGTGTATAATATCATTTTCTCTCAGAGTGGCTCAGGTTTGCTTTGCTCTCAAGATTAGCCATGTCCCCCATTAGTTAATGGTTTTCCAAGATTGTTCACGTGAGACCTAAAGGAACTCGTGGCTTCGCTTAACAATACTGATTAAACCCTCCAATTTTAGCCTTTTCTCTTTAGAAGTGACAAACACCCCAATAATAAATATATAATTAACTTTGATTATAGATGTTATTAGAGTGAGCAATTTAAGATTAAAAATATACACAATCCACTCCAACTAAATGTTTCAGCTGATAGCTTTGGTTAAGATGTACTAGATTTCTTGGGATTCAAGGTTAAGTCTCCAGGAAGCCCATAAATCACTTAGGAAGTTAGGATATTGTGAGAGCCCGAATATATAACTGAACTTATTCTAAATGCGTGTTGTAAAAAAGGTATTGGACAAGGAGATGATTCATCATTTCAATTGCTGCATGGTAAAGCAAACATTTGGCGGTAAGAAGTTTGTTGCATCTCGCATTAGTAAGGTTATCAAGCATAAAGATTTTATTGTCTTAGGCCAGCTAATTGAAGATGTTAATTTCCCAAGGATCAAAACTCTTCTAGATGAGTGAAGTCACCAGGCGGTGCAACACATTGTTATTAAGAACACTTTAGAAGAATTTGAACGAGAAACTCCCATTAGAGGTGAGAGCCCAAAACTTCGTACCCTTGCAATTTGGGGGTGATGAAATGAACCTTAAGTGAATGCCAAGAGGATTCACAAGAATTACACAAAATGGTGGAGATAAGCTTCTTGGCTTTGCCCATTGGGTGCTAAAAGTTTCTAAAAACTCTGTCAAAGATACATTGGCACACATCCATTGATCTAGCGTTGATACCAAAATAAGGTGAATGAGCCATCACTAATTACTAGATGCACACAGACTCTAAAAGCAGGTAGACAGCTAAGGAAATCCTGTAAAAAAAAAAAAAAAACTTCTTTTTTTGTTGTTTGTGGAATATGGTTCATTTAGGATTTATTAAAATAGTTTAATTGGATAACTTGGAACCCACATTATTTCGACCCAGATGTCATCTTCCACCACCATTCATCAAAGAAGACATTATTGAAATCTTTTAGGCACAAAATACCCCGACCTCCTCAGCTGTGGGATTTGTATAGACACTTCTGATTGACAAGTCTACCTCCAGTTTATTAATGTTTGGTCCATCGAAGAGGAAGTCCTTTCGAATATGATAAATTGATTTTGCAACTTAATTAAGAAGCTTGAAAATAGACATCCAATAAGATAGAATGGAATTGAGAATCGAGTTAGTAAGAGTGAGTCTGCTGTAGAGTAAAAGAAGCTTGATCTACAAAGATGATAGCCTAGACTTAGTCCTAGTGATGAGTTTCACCTAATCTTGATGACGAAGGCACTCTTCTAGAGATAGGACATTGAGGTAGGTTGTGGGTGGTAGTCTCATAGAATAGTTTTTTTTTTTTCAAGAAGAACGAAATCCCTAATGGGCCCGCTAAACTAAGACAGGGGCGTACACACACCTCAACTACGGCCTGTGGGGCCCGCGCACATGTGGTCGCTGAGACCACCTATAATTCGTGCTCACAGCTCTCATACATGCACCCATCACCCCAAGGATTCGAATTCTCGCCACTTGCGAAGGCGTCCTTATGGGGACTCAAGTGCCAATTGACCCAAAGACAGTTGACTCTCATAGAATAGTTGAAAGACCTTGCTAAAGGGAAAAGGAGAAGAGGAGGGGGACACATTTATTTTAAAAACAAAAACACTCACTTACACAAAATAGTTTTAATTTCAGTTTTTATCTGTGTAAAAATGCCTATTGAAGGACATTTACCCTTTTACACAGTTGTTTAGCACCAGTATCAAGTTTGGAGCCATAGTTCTCTCCTAACATAACAAATGCTCCAATAAAAAAAAAAAAAAAAAAAAAATCCTTTTCCTTTCCAACTTTAGATTTTTCCCTTTCACTAGTTCTATCAATTTGAAGTCCCCCTAAATGCCTGATAGACACTGGCTTGGAATTTATTTTATGTGACAAAGGGGCAATGCAAGATCCCATGTCCTTGTTCAACGGATACTTGACTTATAAAAAAAGCGGGTATATATAGACACACACCATTGAAGCGAATGGTACACAAATATTTTAATTATTTGAGTGTGATGTTTTTTACACAACTTGATGAAATTAATGAAAGAAGAAAAAAAAAATGGATAGGTTTGTTTAATAGAGAGTATTATAGTATAAATTGTTCTTATATACAAATTGATAAACCAATATCAAACATTAATTTTTTAATGATAAGAATTAGTTTATGAGCCATTAAACCACTATAATTGGTGCATTTTTATATTTATCTAATTTTTTTTTTTTTTGACAACACTTGTCGTCTTTGTAAAAAAGAGAATTAGTAAAAAAAAATTAGAATTCTAGCAAAATATAAATTCACATACATCAATTAATATACACTATTCTTTTTTTTTTTTAAAATGATGAAAGTGTATCCACCTCTTCCACCAATAAATAAATAAATAAATAAATAAATAAATAAATATTAAAAGAAAGAACACATGTATCACCCAATAAAGAGCCCATTGCATGCAAATATTGGCCAAGATAAATATCTAGTGATTTGGATACCTTCATTTGTGGACTCAAATCAACCTTAATGGCTTGATTTGGTCATGGTCCTAGATTCACTTTGCATTAAGCCAAACTCTATCTTCTAAATTATATTCCTTCCTTTTGTTCAATCTTAATATGCTCTCCTTTTGGTTGGTTGATTGTATTCTTTTTTCTATGTTTCCATTAGCATCTTCTTCTATTGTTGTGGTGAGCTTTTGCCAATAATTTGTAAAAATAAACAAAGTATTAGTATTAAATTGTTATTTTATATAATATGTAGTGCAATTTCAGTGTGTCAATGTCTTTTCTTTTCCACCCAATATACTTTTAAAATGTTCAAAAAGATAATTTCTTTTTTTTTTTTTTTTGGTGATTTTAGTCATTATACTTTAAAAATATTTAATGTGGTTATTTTATTATGTACGAACACAATACATTGTTATTTTATCTATTTTCTGTAATTGATGTAAAATGTAGAGTAGAAGTTGATGGTTCTTATTATATTTTTCCATATCAACAACATATTATAAGTTGTTCTTAAAAATAATGTGTGTGTGATATATATATATATATATATATATGAGATGCAATAATTTTTTTTCTTATAACCTTGGTATATTTATATCCACAATTGTTGTTGTTTTTTTTTTAAAAAAAACTATATTCACTGACAAAACAATAACATACAACAATTATGAGATTAAGAGTTGTATAGAGATGCCTTCACTAGCAATGGAATAACAACATACTTGTATAATAGCAAACAATAAAAGAACTTTCTTGAGAGAAGAAAATAAGATCGCCGAGGGTGAGGCGAGTCACTAACTGGCTAGAGCCCAATGTATCAGCCGTCTTTCAAGTATCAGTCTCTCATTCTATCTGAGGCTCTACAACCTCCGAACTATGTCTAATTGTCGCAATATTATCCTCCAGCTTAGTCATTTTCGCTTCCAGAGCTAAATCAACCATGAAAATAGCATGTTCTCCAAGTAGCGCATAGATCTCCTATCAAATATATTGGGGGCTGACAATTAATCTCAAATAATTAGCAAAAATAAGTTCAAACATACTCAACCAAGGGACACCACAACAACAAATGGTCTACCGCTTTGATTGACAAGTTGATTGTTGTTTCTAGAACAACATTAACTTAGTCAATATTTTTATTTTTAACAATTATAATATATTTGTTAGGCCTTCTTTGTATCCCTTGTCCACTACTCTCATAAAATTTATATTAAATTGTGCTGATAAAATTGTTTGTAAACAATTCTATATATTTCCAATAAAACATACAATTTATCTACTTAATTAGTTTAATCCATTCCCATAGGTTCTTGAAATGAAGCGAAAATGAAAGGAATTTTATAATTTTATTGCTTTAGCAAGTTGTTTTCTCCTGGAAAGATAGATTTAAAGAGAAAAGGAAAAATAATCATGGGTGAAATTCTATTTTTTTTTTTTTTTCATGAGAAAATTTTACAAGTCCAACTTAAAGTAAACTGTTCTTATATGCAATTAATTAAACAATATATATATATCTTTTTTATATTTTTCTTACATAACTTGATGCATGAAATTAATTAAACAAGAGAAAAAAAATATAAGTTTGTTTAATAAGTGTATTATAACATAAATTGTTATTACATACAAATGGATAAATCAATATCAACCATTGCATCTTTTTTTTATAATAAGAATTATTCAAGAGCTTAGAATCCAAGCAAAGTATAGATGCTCAAACTTCAACTAATACACTTCAACGGCCTTTGGGTCAATTGGCATTTGGGTCCCCCGTGAGGACGCTTCGCAAGTGGCGAGAGTTCGAATTTTCGGGGTGAGGGTGCGCCCATGTGTGCGTGGCCCCACAAGCATCAGTCGAGAAGCATGCGCACGCCCTGTCTTAGTTTAGCGGGCCCATTAGGGGTTTCGTTCTTTTTGACAAAAAAAAAACTTCAACTAATACACAATATATATATATATATATATATATATATATATAACTTTTTCTTATAGGATAAAGTGTATTCAACTCTTCCATTAGGACCCCCCCCAAAAAAAAGGAAAAAAAACACATGAATCAATCAATGGAGTCCATTGCATGCAAATATTGGCCAAAATAAATATCTAGTCGTTTGGATTCCTTGATTTGTGGACTCAAATCAACCTTAATTAATGGTTTGATTTAATCTAATCTTAGATTCAATTTACATTGAGTCATACTCTAAATATCTCCTAGAATGTATTCCTTCCTTTTGTTCAATCTTAGTATGCTCTCCTTTTGTAAAGGTTGGTCATTTTGGTTGATTAGTTGTATTACTTTTCTATATTTTCCATTAGCATCTTCTCCTATCTTTTCTTGTTGTAGTGGTAAGCTTTTTGCAATAATTTTAAAAGCAAACTAAGTATTAATACGAAATTGTTATTTTAAATAATGCTATATTGCAATTTGTGAATATTGATATTTATTTGAATACTTTTGAAATGTTCAAAATGATGGTTGCATTATTTTTTTTTTTATCATTTTTAAAATGTTCAATATGGTGGTCTTTTTGACATTCGAGTCATATGATGCAAAATATATTATTGTTTATCTATTTTTTATGATTGATATAACAAATTTATAGTAAAAGCATATGATAATGTTTGGTATTATATTTTGTGATATCAATAGCATATTATAAGATGTCTTATATTTATAAATATATATAGGCTATTTTAAACATTCAGGAAGTATAAAATACATAAATATTAGAACAAAGTCCAAAAATTAACTTAAAGCTTTTATAAAATTGCTTCATAACATAGAAAAAACATTTTTAGAGCAAAGTATATTCATGATAGTTTCTTTTTTATTTTTAATAATTATAATATATTTGTTGGCACCTTTCTTAGTCTGTCCTATTCACTCCTATATTAAATTGTGATAATAAAATGGTTTATAAACATCACAATTATCTTTGTAGTTTAATCCATTCCTTTGCAAATTGTTTCCCTAGATTGAAAGTGTTTAAAAAAAAAAAATCACATGTGCAATTCCAATGTCAATTAAAATATTATAATTGAAATTTGCTACTAAGATAACCACTAGATACTCAACTAGTAAGATGGTGGATGTGGTGTGGATATACTTTACAATACTGTGCCATTACTGCAAAAATACTATAGAAATATTGTAGCAGTATTGTTCACCCATTGTTCACTGAGTCCCCTATGAAAAAAGTGGTATTCTCCATCCCTCTTGGGTTATAAGACAGAGATTTATCATTTTGAGTTTATAGTCTTTGATATATCATTTTGGGCGCATTTGGTAGGCCATCATTGCTCAATGTGTTATTCTTCTCACATGATAAATTCTTAGGGGGTCATTAAACCACCATACCTAATACATCAATATACCTGTACGTTCCTTTGAGAACCCCTTGTGAAACCGTATTTATCACCTTTGTAAAAAAAAAATGCTATTAATATAGAATTAGCTTAACTATCTCTTAATATATGACATTTCCTCAAAAAAGTTACACCAAGCATATTATAATTAACTATAATGCTCATAAAAAGGTTATTATTTAATGCTTCTATATGGAAATTTTGATTTGATATTTTCTTTGACAGTAATTTATGTATATAATTAATTAATAAGATATTATATGTATGTCAACTATGTACACCTTTAATAAAAAATAAAAAAAAAACTTTATTACTATTATTTTACTATTTTGTTTGTGCATTTCTTTAATTTTTATCATCTCCCTTAAAATTCTTACTTACTTGCTTCTTTCAAAGACTTGATTAATGCACACACATAAATGGAACATATTCTTATAGACAAAATCGATAAAAGACACTTCTTTGAAAATAAGTTCTAAAAATTCATTCCAAAACAACAATTATGAATGGAGAAAATTACCCTGAAGACATTATATACAAATCAAAACATCATGTTTAACCAAGGCTAGATATCCATCTCTATATAAGCCATGGATGCAAAAAAAGACTCAATTTTAAGACTCCGTCATGACTATTGAGCACAATTTCAACTTTGTAGGATGTTATATTTTCTTATCTGCTTTAGTGCTATTACAGATGGATCATCCACTCCTGACTGTTACTTCGTAAATATCATTAGCATTATTTTGTAAACTGATATTTTACTTCAATTTCAATTTTTTTTTTTTATCACTCATGGTGTATTCAACAGTCATTTCTCATACTGAACTAATTTATTTCATTTTATACTATTCTTTATCTCATTTCATTTTTATCTAAGCTCTCTTAACTTCTGTTTAGAAAAAAAAAAAAAAGACCAAAAAGAGAAAACCAACTAGCTATTTTTGTGCTCCTTATCATTTGCTTGAATAAGAGAATGAATAGATCCCCATTCATGTCCATGTGCTTCATAGGAAAAATGTTTTTTTCACCTCACATTAAAACTAATTAATTAAGCAGTGGGTGAGGTGTATCTATGCTTAATCAAGGCCAGATACAAGAATAGAAAAAGTTTGGTCATTGAGGTTGTGGATCTCCTCAAAGTCATATGGTGCAAAGCACTCTCCCACTTTAAGTGGCAGAGAAGCTAAAGCATGGTGGGATCCAATCAAAGAGATTCTACTTGGTTTTACATCATTGTACTATTACAATACATTTGTGTTATAATATTAGAGTTTAGGGTATGTTGTTGAGGTTATTGCTATTATTGGGACCACTGTGGTGGCCATAGTTTATTTTGTGTATCAAAATAAATAAATCATCACATTTTGAATGGAAATGGACTAGCACTAAAAAGCAAATCAAGAATAATAACAAGAATAATAACAAACATACCAAAGGGTTTGTAGCTCAGCGGTACCTCGGGTCCCCTCATGGGAGGAGACGCGAGTTCAATCCCCCCGAACCGCACTCCCCCGTTCCAAGAGGGTGAGGACGTTGTAGGCAATCCCCCCCGCCACGCGTACGCCCCGAGAGTTGGCGCTTGTCGCCCTATCTCAAAAAAAAAAAAAATAATAATAAATAAGTTCAAACATGAGTTAATTTTTTTGTGATTCTTAACTTGTTTTTCAAAAAATAAATAAATAAATGACCCAAATATATTAAGAAAATAATAAATATAAATATAAACTGTTAGTATTAGAAGGAATGACGTGCACAAAAAAAAAAAAAAAAAAAAAAAAGCTATTCAAAATCTACAGAGATAGTTAAGTGATCTAACAAAAAAAAAAAATATAAAAAAAGTGTTAGTACTAAAATGAATGATATGCATAAAAATAAAAAAAAGAACCATTTAAAATCAGTAGAAGTAGTTAAATGATCCAACAATAAAAAAAAAAAAAAGAAGAAAAACATAGTAAATTTTTTTTGTAAAAAATCAACGTCAAACAATATCATCTATTTATTGCAACTCGCACAGTTAATTTTGAGCCTCAAAAAGTATTCTTTTGAATTTGAGAATTTCAAAAAACATATTTATTTCATGCTCTTTGGACTTTGGCATAGAGAATCAAAAAAATTTTTCCCAGGATGAAAAATACTGTACAGATGAAGATGCTGCTGCTCTCTGGATTGTTAGTGGATGCTTCTATTATATGGGGTCATACCCAACCTCCTATTTTATGCTTTTAATTTTATTTGTAACTTCATGATAATAATAAATTAATATCATGTATTCTTTCTTTTATTTTTAAATTTCAATTGCAATAAATAAATGGAAAATCAATAAAAATTTGAAACATTTGTACACTAACACTCAAAAATTACACACAACAAAATATTTTGTAAAATCACATCTAATAAGAATTTTCAACTTAGAAAAACCATCTATTGGATAACTTATTTTAAATTATCACAAGAAACAAAAATAAATATACATTTATGACAGAAAAAGAACAAATTAATTGAATAGAAGACAATATATAGCACTCGCAGAGAAATCAATGGCTTTCGCGTTGTTTAGAATTTTTAAATATTTTTTTAATTAATATTTATCTGCTTTTATTTATAACCTATGACTCGTTATTATCACTGTGTTCGGCAGGACTTGAATTTATGACTCAAATTTTTTATACCAATATTTTCACAGTGGAATAACGTCACTAGCTATTAACTTTTTTTTTTTGAAATAGGGCGACAAGCGTCAACTCTCAGGGGTGTACGCGTGACGGGGGGATTGCCTACAACGTCCTCACTCTCTTGGAACGGGGGAGCGCGGTTCGGGGGGATTGAACTCGCGTCTCCTCCCACGAGGGGACCCGAGGTACCGCTGGGCTACAAGCCCTTTGGTGCTATTAACTTTTTGCCGCAATGGGTACCCTGTTATTTTTTTTAAATGAAAAAAAAAAGAAGAAGAAAAACAACAAAATCTAAGATAGAAGCCCCTATTTCCACTCTTCTGGACATCCACAACACAATTATCAAGTCAACTCAGCTTTGTGCCATCTTTATTAGGAATTAAAAACGCAGCAATAACAGCGCTCTTGCTATTAATAGAACATGAATGTATTGATGGAATGCATGCTCAACAAGGCCCATTTATATGTCCTCTAAACCCCTCAGTTTTTTGGAATACATTCCCAGTTCCATCTTCCTTCTCATTCTCAACCATGAATTCCATCTTTTCTCTGCCATGCATGTTCTATGATGATCCTTGCACCATCAAGAATCTTCATCCAATCACCATGACCTTCCTCTGCTAAGAAATATATATGGCAGAGCTTTCAGAGTTCACCCAAACACTTCAACCAGCCATGGTGTCCTCCACTAGTGAACCCACACCTATGGCTGAGCTCACTGCCGGAGAAACTGGCTTGCCAGACACTGTCTTTCTGGTGCTCAACTCTCCTGATCCTCCTGCACCATGGCATGAGCTCACTGACTCAGTTAAACACTCACTCTTGTCTCATGGAAAGAAGCTTGGATCCTTCTCCAAATGCATCGCCTCGGCTTCTTATGCTTTGTTTCCAGTTCTTCAGTGGGGAAGGAACTATGATCTCAAGATGTTTCGCAGTGATTTGCTGGCTGGTTTAACTCTTGCTAGCCTTGGTATTCCGCAGGTGAGAGTTTATTTTTCGGCTTTTTTAATTTCACAGTTCCTTGAGTTTTATGTTCATTATGTTTTCTTTGGTTTCTATGCAGAGCATTGGATATGCTAATCTAGCCAAACTTGATCCTCAATATGGCCTCTGTAAGTTGCTCATCTCCTTTTTCATTTCTTCTTATGTATTCTCTCAGTTGTATGTAAATGAGTTTGTTTGCTTCATTGTTTGGTTTTAGATACAAGTTTTGTGCCACCTCTAATCTATGCTGTCATGGGGACTTCAAGAGAAATTGCAATTGGTCCAGTTGCAGTTGTTTCTCTGCTTATTTCTTCAATGATTCAGAAAGTGGTGGATCCATCACTGGATCCAATCTCTTACAGAAAAGTGGTTTTTACTGCAACTTTCTTTGCAGGAATCTTTCAAGCTTCATTTGGATTGTTCAGGTCTATCTGATGACTGGCTTTCTTCCATGCATTAACTCTCAGATTTATTGATTAGAAATCTCTAAAACATGGTTCAAATGGTATGTTTTCAGGTTGGGTTTTCTTGTGGACTTTCTTTCACATGCTGCCATTGTTGGCTTCATGGCAGGAGCTGCCATAGTGATTGGTTTGCAGCAACTGAAAGGTTTACTCGGGATCGATCACTTCACCAACAACACTGATGTTGTTTCTGTCATTAAAGCTGTCTATATTGCAGTTCATCAACCTGTGAGTTTTTTTTTTCCCCTCAACAAGTGAAGTTCATCAAATTAATTCACATGTTCAGTTGGTTATTTCTGTTGTTCTCTAAGTGCAGCTGCACCCTGGGAATTTTCTAATTGGATGCTCTTTCCTCATCTTCATCCTGACAACCAGATTCCTTGTAAGTGTTTCACTACAACAGAGAAATTTTAAACTACTTCAGCAGACAAAAAATTTTAAACCATCTCATTGTCAGGGTAGACGAAACCGAAAATTTTTCTGGTTGCCTGCAATTGCTCCACTTCTCTCTGTCATACTCTCAACTCTTCTTGTTTTTGTAACAAGAGGAGACAAGCATGGCATCAAAACAATAAAACATGTTCAGAGAGGTCTGAATCCAAGCTCAGCAAAACAATTACAATTCTCAGGCCCTCTCACTGGAGCTTCAGCCAAAATTGGCCTCATTTCTGCAGCAATAGCACTTGCGGTATGTATTCAGAAATCTCTCATTCTCTAGTAAAAAATTGTCTTTTAATTAATCACTTGAATGAATCATGTGATAAATTTTAGGAAGCCTTAGCTGTTGGGAGATCATTTGCAACAATTAAAGGCTACCAACTTGATGGAAATAAAGAAATGATAGCAATGGGATGCATGAATATAGCTGGATCTTTATCCTCATGCTATGTTGCAACAGGTGAGTGAATGCAGATGCTCTCATCATCTATCAATTCAATCTGAATGAAATTCTTATCACCAGTTTCGATATTTTCACTAGGCTCATTCTCTCGAACTGCTGTTAACTTCAACGCCGGATGTAAAACAACAGTCTCGAACATCGTAATGGCGGCGACAGTGTTCATAGCACTACAACTACTCACAAAACTCTTGTACTACACTCCTATCACCATTCTTGCTTCGATTATCCTCTCTGCTCTTCCAGGACTGATTGATCTCAGGGAAGCTTATAATATATGGGAAATAGACAAGATGGACTTTTTAGCAAGTGTGGGAGCATTCTTAGGCGTTTTATTGGGTTCGGTTGAAATTGGTCTCTCTGCTGCCATAATTATCTCCTTTGCAAGGATCATACTGAACTTAATCTGGCCACGCATTGAAATTCTCGGAAGAATTCAAGGAACAGAAATTTTCTGCAGCATTAGACAGTATCAAGTTGCTGTCAGGACACAAGGATTACTGATTGCTCGCATTAACTCATGCTTTCTTTGTTTCATGAATGCAAACTACATCAGGGAAAGGTTGCAGAAAATAATTCAACTTTGTCTTATTGTTCTTGATTCAAATTCATATAAGTATATACATATACATATACTTATTTCTGAATTAGGATTTTGAGCTGGGTGATTGAAGAGAAAGATGCAGTGGAGAATGCCAAAGAGAGAACAAGATCAGTGATCATTGACATGACAAGTGAGCATTAAACACTTGAAATAAATCAATTAATTTGAAGTTCTTTGAACTACTTTGATATTGCAGATGTGATGAACATTGACACAACTGGGCTTGCTGCCATTGAAGATATTCACAAGAAATTAGCCTCCCTTGAGATACAGGTGAGTATATTATTTAATTAAATAAGAAAAAGAAAAACAAGGAGTAGTTTATTATCAAAGTTGAAAGTGTTGGTTGTGCAGTTAGCCATAGCGAATCCAGGGTGGCAAGTGATTCACAAGATGAAGAAGGCCAAGCTTGTGGATAGGATTGGAAGATCATGGATATTTCTAGCAGTGCCCCAAGCTGTGGAAGCATGTCTTGCTCTCAAGAAGGAAAGTGGGCATCACTGCTAAATCTTATTATTATTATTATTATTATTATTATTATTATTATTATTATTATTATTATGTTCTCCCATTTCTATAATATAATAAGAGATCAGCATGCATGCTTGGATCTTTGGATTTTAAATCCTGTGTCAGTTACTTTTCACAGCTTAAACTTTTCTTATATATATATATATATATATATATATATATATTTATTTTTTTTTAAATGGATATATCACATGCAATTAAAACTAGAAGAAAAGTGAAAAAAACAAAGTACAGACATAGTCCACTAGTAGTGGATAACCAAAAAAAAGTTAAAACAAAGCATAAAATGGGGGGCAATCGCCATGCATAGAAACAAAAGAAAATGTTCCTTGAGGTGAAAGGAAAATCACCCTAAAATTAAACTTCTTGTTTTAAGAAGTAGAAATTTTGGGTAAAGCTCTTGATTAAATAATTCTAAATTAAAATATTCAGTCCAAGATAATTATAATGCATTAGTTCAATCTCAAATCTTTTGTCCCTCCATCTGACATCACTCTTAATTTTCTCTTTTTTGAATTTTTTTTTTGATAAATCTAACAAACTGGTGGTTAAAAAGGCATGCGCAAATACCAAAAATTAAACATTTAATATAAGCACCTCATTTGACAAGGTGCAGAATATAAACGTAAATCCACAATTAAGGATTCCTTCAAACTCAAGTTGCAATGAAAAAAAAAAAAAAATACAAGTATGCATTTATAAATTAACCGTCTTTGGGTCAATTGACACTTGGGGCCCCTATGAAAAGACCTCGCAAGTGGCGAGAGTTCGAATCTTTGGGATGAAGGTGCATGTTTGAGAGCTGTGAGCACGAACTGTGGGTGGTCACAGTGCCCACGTGTGCGCGGGCCCTACAGGCCACAGTTCAGGCGTGTGCACGCCCCTGTCTTAGTTTAGTGGGCCGATTAAGGTTCCGTGCTTCTAAAAAAAAAATGCATTTATAAATATTTTATATTCAAATTATAAATAATGTTATTTTATTTTTTATGGTCAAATCTTAATCATTTATAACTTGAACGAGATGTGTTAAATAGATATATTTAATAAATATTATAATATTATGAAATTTAAAAAATATAAATTTTTACTCATTTGATCTGCTTTATATGTATAAAGCTAGAAGGTTGGAGTTTCTTTTTGCTCATTCCTTGAAAATGGGCGCGGAGGAGGAGCAACAGCGGAAGGAGAATGGCGTCGGTGAGCATGGATCGGGGCAGAGGGTCAACCCTATCTCGGATGCCCAGTTCCAGGCCTGGAAGTGTCGAAAGGTACCGCCTTTATCGTCTCCCCTCCTGCTCTTGAATTCTAGGGCTTCTTGATTGATTCTTATGCTGCGGAAATTATTTGCTATTTTGAATCAATTCGACTTTAATTGGTTGGCATTTATGTGTCTTTCCCCTGTTTTATCTCGATATATGTTAAGGAAGCAGAAGAATATATATATATTGTAAGTGCTCTGTTTTTGATTGAAAAGGAGGGGGAGTTACAAATAATGGTAATTTTAGGTATCTGATTCCTGAATGGTTGCACTCAACTGGTAACTAAAATGAAGGTCTTATTATTCAATTGTTGTTCTTTAATGATTTGCTTTTATGTTTTGTAGATTTGAAATCTGTATTTAGTATTTAAGAACTCCTTGATTGCTCTGCATCTTTTAAGAAAAAATCTTGTCTGTTTGCGGTTACTTGAACAAATTCTTTCTGGCTCAAATGAATATTTATGCATCCTGACACTAAAAGAAACTATTATAGGACTTTTTTTAAAAAAAAAAAAAAAAAAATATTTCTCCATTTGCTTAAGATAATTTAGGGGATAATGCTTTAGAAAATGCTTCCCAAATGCTGATGAGCTATCTCAAGCTGGTTTCCGATGTCTTTCTTCCTGGCAGCACATTCTGCAGATGACATGCTTTCCTTAATTTCTTACTCTAATCTGCTTCATCATGTCGTGCAGCTTCTTGACTCGTAAACGTGCCAACTCAAACTGAGGCTATAATTCTTTTCTTTCCATCTCTAGAGCTCGTAACATTAGCAGCATATTCAGCAGGCTTTGCCAGACTCTAAACATGCTGATAACTGCCTTCGTTAATTATAATTTAGCTGAAAACCTCACTGACAATGCCTTCTCCTTATCAATGTTCCCTTCCAGATATCTCACTAACTTCTGATTGTGCTAACTCACGCTGAGATTCCAATGCTTTTTTCTTTTCCTCTGCATGTGTTACTTGTAACATGAAAGGTTGTTCAGCTTTGTCAGCCAAGTGCTGCTGCCTTTGTAATTCAGCTATCTTAACTTCAGCCAACCTCATCTGCTTGGTTGAAGAATCAATTTGTTTCTGAGTGTCAGTTAAAGCCTCATCCTATTCAGTCTTCTCACTATCCATCTTTCTTCCATCTTTGCTTCCAAGCCAGTAAATCTTGAGATTGCATGCTCAGGCTTTGATAAAGTAATGAGCCTCTCCTTCTCAAGGAAATCGTCCATTAGTACAATCCCATGTTGAAATTTCCATTGTTTGAGGGTTTGATTCTTTCCCTACTTTTGACTTTGAGAAGAATATTGTGGTTGCATGATTTGGCACACTTTGCCTGCGTTTTCTTTGTTTTGCATAAATTTAGAGACCTATATTTTTTTTCCTTTGTAATTACTTCATTCACAGTGGCTTCGGCCTAGTTCTCAAAACAAATGTAAGTCAAATCTTTTGTATTGTGAGTCTAAATAAGTTATTATAGTACCTATTGGGTAGCATCAAGAAACCTTCTGAAGTAACTCAATATTGACCCATTGACATTATATTACATGTGTAGTTACTATGTGAACATTCATGAAGCTTAAGCTGAATTAGTGCTAGACAGAGCATATATTTGAAACAAGCGCATAAAGTTCTCTTGATATTCTGTTTTATGCTTCATCAATGATATCTAAAATAAGTCTAATGCATATTAGAAAAAATTTGAGTGGTCATGATACACAATGTTGTCCTCCATGCTTGTGGCATTTTTTCTGTTGTTTTGATTGTAGATTGAAATGGAGTGTTTATTTCTATTTGCAGGATGCTGAAACTTCAGCTAGAAAAGCAGAAGCAGCTCAGAAACGTGCCGAAGATATAATGTCAGGAACAGTGCCGATGAACGGACGCGAACTTTTCCAACATCAACCTTGGGTCTTCGATAACTCCCGCTACTGAGGTAGTTGTTGTGGTGGGTTGTTATGAATGCTTGTGATTTCTGAGATTTCTGTAATTGTTTCTTGTATGCTTGCGCTATGTTATTTTTCAATTTTAACTACACTGAATGCATCACCTTTTTTTTTCTTCTCTTTTTCTCTCTTTTTGTGTGTTTTGGGGATTTTGGAAGTGTTGATCTAATGAGTGCAATGAAGGATAATATGATACACTGAAATTTTGATATGAAGATTGAAGAATTTTTTTTTATATATAATTTTTTTGGGTTAAAAGTAATTAAATGAATAATAGATGATATCATATGCATAATTTCGAGTTATGATATTCACTGGATAACAAATTATAAGATTAGGAATATAAAAATAAATGACGAGGAAAAAGGCAAAATAAATTTTAGTCACGGCTAAAGAATAATGAGTGTAGGGTTATAGTGTCATACTAATTAAAAATTACTTTAAAAAAAGTCAAATATATAAGTAGTTATTATATTTTGAGTGTTTCTAAACTTTTTTGCTTCTCTAAGATGGTATACACACACACACACACACACACACTTAAAAATGCCCCATGAGCCACAAACTAGACCATCCATGCAAGAGAAATGGAGTGGTAACAAAATTTTAATGGTAATATAAATATATGTAATCACTGTTTACACTTCCAGAAATGGGCATTTACCCACAAATCAAACTTTTATCATTTACGAAAAGCTCTTGTAGGGACTCAGGTACCAATTGAATGATACTTACAAGCATGTGCTAATATGCATGGACAAGCAGCTAAGAAAAACTTATTGGAGTGTTTAGGGAAAATGAGATGACATACATGTATGTGTTTGTATGTGTGTGTGTATATATATGTATATGTTTATGTGTGTAAGATATAGTGTATGCTTGTATCTAGGCCTAGTCTTAGTAGTCTATGATTTTAATCTAAAACATAGGCTAGAATATGTATCAGTAATACATAATTAACATTAAAGCATTATATATTTAAAATAATTAAGTAGATGACTAAGGTTTTTTTTTAGAGTTTAGAATGTGTGATGCATGTAAACTATTGCATTAACTAACATTCAAAGAAAATTTTATAATGTAAAAACAAAAGTTTTTGGAAGAAAATGTAAATGCTAAATCATAATAATGCTATATATTGTGAATATGATAAGATATGGAGCACTTGTCGCTTATTCGCCAAAAAAACAAATGATAAAATCTCATGGTCAAATTGACACATGAATAATTCATAAATCACGATAGTATAGTATTTTTCGACATTCAAATAAATTGCACAGTATATAAAATTTAACACTGTTATATTATTATTATTATTATTATTGAATGAACATAAATATTTTGATAGTCTTTAAAAATAAAATAAAATAAATAAATAAATAAATAAATAGCAGAATCATTGATTGGATAAACAAAGCAATTTTTACCTGTTGAACAGAGCAATTTTTATCCAAACTTGAAGCAAACATAACATATAACTTAATTAGAACAATTTAGATTGGATAAACAAACCATTTTTATCCAAAATTTTGATAGCTTCAACATAAAAACTAGAATAATTTAACTCCAAGCATTCTAGACAATGAGATATTCTTACATAGTACTATTTCAGCATTAATCTGGGAATGAAAAAAAATTTAAAGTTTCTTGAGTTTTGTTTCATAAGAAAGCCATGAAACACTATGCAATGCTTCCACTTGGATTCAGAGTCTAAATCCTCAAACTATTTATTCAGAAACAACAGCAGCAACAGCTTTTCACAGTTTAATTAATTAACTCATCATCTCTAAACCATCTTGAATTCCTTGCAAATGTTTTTCTGTTGATGCATCAATCCATTCTGCAAAATTAACCAAATCATTAATAAATCAATCTCTATATTTTCCACAAATGATGATTAGTCTTATTTTTCCAACTGATATATTGTGAAATGAGTGAAAAAAATAGCATGTTTCAACATAATTGAAATGAATCCAATTTATGATTAAACATAAGTTGATGATTTTATTAATTAGTTTACCAGGAACTGAAATGTTCATTGTTGTCAGGATTGTTGCAATTGATGTCTTTTTCAGTTGGTGCTGGTGGCGTTGCCTGACCTTTCATCATTCCTTCCTGAAATATTAAAAATATCATGAATAACTTGCCAAAGTTTATGCTGAGGTTGAAATTTTACTCATCATCTGCTTTTAGAATTATTTTCCTGCCTTGCTGATTGAAGAACTTCCTTGAGTTTCATCTGCTTGATTCTTGATTGCAACCATATTTGGATTCTCATTCTGAATATCAAATTAATTAAATGAATTATGCATCAGGAAATAATCAAATCATTCATGAAGTATAATTAAGCTCAACAAACAACAAAGACATGATTATATCAAATCACCAACGGCTTCTTCACCCATTGGTACCGGATCCCTTATTCAGGTGTTCGTTTCAGGGAAACCCCGAAATCGAATCCCAAACCCGCACAAAGTGAGAGCATTGGTATTTTTGAGCTTTCGATTGCGCTCCACATCTGTGCATGTTCTTGACACACGCTTATTCGTATTTCGTCAAAAGAAAAAATATATATATATAGAATCATTTGTTCATGTACCTGTTGAGAAGTGGATCCCTTATCGGAAGTCTTTAAAATTTCAAGCAAGGTTTTCTAAGGAAAATAACAATAGAAACATTAGAGTACTCAAATCATGACTGATAAATTATTATTATAAGTAGTAGGATTTTTTTAATTTAGGTGAAGAATTAAAAAAAAAAAAAAATTTAGGTTATGTACCTTCCTGGCTTGAAGTTGATCCAGAGTTTGTTGTAAGAAGCTTTCACGTGCTGCTCCTTCATGGATGGAGGCCACGGCGTCAGCGGATTTAAATTTACTGCATAATCACATGAAAATGAGTATGTTAATAAACAAATAAATAGAGAGCATGAGTTTGAATACAAATTATATATATTCATGATAAATGTATATATATATATATATATATAAAATCAATAACTTCATAATTTACAACCATTACATTACTCTGAAAAATTAATTAGAGAATATAATAATTAATAGCAAGTAGTGAAAGGAGTTATTTATTTATATTTTTTTTTTATAAAATACGACAAGCGTGTGTCAGAGAGGTGCGCATGTGTAGAACAAGCTCAATAACACCTCTATTCTCACCTTAAGAGGGTTGTAAGATTTTTTATTTCGGATTTTTCCCGATACCAATAGATTAAGAGACTGTTGGTATTGTATAATGATTATTAACTATAATAGCATGCAGAATTAAATTATCCGCATCGGAAACAAATATATTTTTTGCAATCGTAATAAACTATCAGATAATATTTGATAACCCTTTTCCTTGGATGTAACATTAATTATGACAATTTGTTCTAATTGTAGGTTAATGTAGGTTAACCAAATTTAAAATTTTTTAATAAAAAATTTATGTTTAAACTTTAGTGAGACTGTGACACTCAAATTTTAGGATTTATTTGAGAAACGGGTTGTTCTAGAGGAAGGAGAAAATTAAGTTTTGGCTATACTAGATCTATTACCTTATAAATTAAGTTGAATGAGCACCACATATACAATTAAAATACATCCAAACTATTCATTATATGTTTTTTAATTTTTATTTTTTGCCCTTTCTCAAGTGGCACATTTCTAATTGTTTGAAATATATACTCAATGTAGTGAAGAAAAAAAGATGGTGTTAGGAGCCAAAAATTCATATAGTTTTAAATGGTGGTCATGTACAACCCATTGTGGGATTTTTGAACTATTGGTAAACAAAATGGGAAAACAATAATCCGGGTTATTTTTGAACAAGAAACACTAATTAGAAAAAAAAAAAAAAAAACAAGTTGAAGTACAATAATATTGACAAAAATGTGCTTCATTTTAAAATTAATTAGAATTCATAGTTAAATTAATTAATTTTGGGGCATCATCAAAGGTTATAGCAAAAATAGAAATTTATATAAACATAATTCACCTTAATTGTTCCTTGACGGCAAATAGCTCCTCTTGTTTTCTTCTGAGATTTTCTTGAAGTGCCTAAAATGAAAATTAACATAGTATGAAAAATAATAAAAAATTCGTACCTATAAATTACTTTTTTCAAAATATATACACTTACTAATATTCTGGAGGTGCAATATTCCCAAGAAGTAAAGCCAGGCAATGATTCACCCAAAAAATGAGAAAACAAAAAATGGAGATTATTAGTTAAATATCTAAGTAATTTGAATAAATAAACCATTGATAATATAGTTTCAAGTTGTTAGTATTACTATGATAATAAGATTACAAATTACTAAAACAATAATCACATTAAAGAGCCCAAGTAAAATTTAGAAGAAAAAACAAGTTTGAAATGGCACATATTTTTTCATGCCAACCATCTTCATATATAACCTAATCATGGTATAATCAACTATATGCACAACCACCAAATCAACATGCATGGATAAATGTAGAAATCCTTAATTATTTTCTCCCTTTTCACATTTTATTTTATATTTTTAAATTAAAAAAATAGTCACAAGAGAGTGAGAGAGAACTCTGGTGCATGTTGAGAAGACTCATTTTGCATCTTCATATCATTGAGAATCCCCATAATCCTCTGAATCCAAGTAACACAAATAAAATAAGAAACTTCCCATGCAAAAATAAAATAAAAACAGTAAAACAAAATAACAACAAGTTATCATTTCATCATACCTCTCTTTCAGCTCTAGAGCTGCAAAATAAAAAGATAAAAAAAAAACATTACATTCTTATGAACCAAAAGCACTAAATAAAATAAAAATTGAAGGCAAAAAAAAAAAAAAAAAAAGGGAATAAGGGAATACAATTTTTGTTCAGATTCAGATGTGGACATGTAACGGGAGAACAAATCTTCAACACTGTGGATCAAACAAACAGATATTAGAAACTTTTAGGGTTAGGGTTTCATTAAGGCTGTGTTTGATTGCCCAAATTTTCTATGGAAAAATTTTTCATGGGTCATTTTCAAGCTAAATAGGTTGTTTATTTGCCCAAATTTTTCATGATGTTGTCATGTGACCCTATTTTCCCTCAAAACAAGGGAAAATTTTTCCAGCCTCAACCCTAGGAAAAATTTTTCAGGGAAAATAAAAATGGTTATATAAAAATACAAGCAATCAAACAACAAAATCAGAATTTTTTATAGAAAATTTTTGATTTTCTAGCTAGAAAATAATGCCAATCAAACGTTTATTTGTTCGTTTTCCATAAAAAAAATTTTATTTTCCATCAATTTTTTCATGTTGCCAATCAAACACAGCCTAAGTATAATTAAAGATAGATGAAAACCTGGTTGTTCCAGAAAAGAAGCTAACTCGACCGGTGTTAGAAACGGAGATAACTGCAGCATCAACATCACTGAGAACTGATAGTTCATAGGTTTTCTTCATTAATCCTTTCTTTCGCTTTGAGTAAGTAACTTGCAAGTTTGTCTCTTCATTGATCTTCTTCATAGGAAGCTTATGGCGACCCATGGAAATGGCAGGTCCAGAGATAAAGCAATGGAGATGGACACAAATTAAGAGATATATGGAATCACAGACTAGAAATGGAAATAGATATTAATTCTAGTTATATATAATAGGGAAGTGTCTCAAAGATGGTAAATTCAGAGCTATATCAGGCGCATTGCATGAGAACCGTTGGATATGAGTATCGTTAGAAAGAGATGATAGATCTACGGTTTATATTTATCTTCATTGCCATGTGTCATGGATCTAATGGATTGGTGCACTAGTCAAAGGGCATTCACGCGTGAGGAGTTCAAAAGATTTGAATAGTAATGAGATCAGCGCTTATATAGTCCATAATAAGTAATAGGGGAAAGGACCTTGAAGTCCTTGGTAAATATCAGAAAGACCTTTATGTCCTAATTATTATGACTCTTGTAAACTAAAAGAAAAATCCTTTAAAAAGTCCCTCTTTCCTGATTCCATGATAAGTTTTATGGGAACATAATTAATTAATTAATTAATTTCAACAGGGAATTTGAACATAATTAAATAATTAATTTTGAGAACACTCATTTTCTTGGCAATTACTTGTATAGTCCCTCTCTTTCCTGATTCCATGTTCACTGTTATGTTTTTGTTTATGTTTTTTTTTTACTAATTATTAGTGGTCTATATAGTGACATAGATATTTAAGAATGTGAATATTTTTTTTTTTTGTAATTTCTTCATCTTGAGAGGATACCTATAACCCTACAAATGATCCTAATTCTAATTTCCAAATAGTTTGTGTGGACAAATTAGACTCTTTGATCTCATGTGCGATAGTCAAGAATTTAGACATCTTATTTGATTTCTATTTTCAAATTTTACGTTAGTGAATTCTATAACGATTATAAAAGTAACTATCAATAAAATAAATATTCTTAAAAGGCAAAACAAAACTTAAAAAAAAAACAAGGACAAAACTAATGAAACTCTATGGGAATAATCCATATGAAAGTCCAAATCTTCTAATTGATAATTATTTGAGAACAAGAAAAAATAACGGAAGCGTATTTATACTTGAATCCAATGTCATCAAAGTTCGAGCTTTTGTCTCTTTTAGTCACACTTCAAAGAGAAAATAGGAACCATAATAGTCATACTTAGGCACATTCTCATTTTTCCACCAATGACTTGAAACTTAAGCTATGTTTGATTGCTTTTTTTTTCACGGGTCATTTTTTCAATATATATATATATATATATATATATATATAGCGGTTATCCCCTTTTTTTAATTGATTTTTTTAATTATTAAAATTGAAATTATAAATAGGCCATGGCATTGGTGTCACCGTCCTTTCTTAGACGGCAAGAGAGATCCAAAAAATGTGACTTTTTTCAAGGCAAATTGATGCAAAATGTAAAAAAAAAAAAGAAAAGTTTTTTCCATGGAGAAAATTTTTCATGAAAAATGTGACTTTTTCCAGAGCAAATTGATGCAATCAAACAATAAATGAGGTTTTTTCCATGGAAATGTTACATTTTCTGAGAAAAATAAGAGCAATCAAATAACAAAATAAGAATTTTTCATAGAAAATGTTTTATTTTCTAGCTAGAATATAATGCCAATCAAACAACTATTTTCTCATTTTCCACGGAAAATTTTTTCCATAAAAAAATATTCTATGGAAAAAAAATTTTCCCAACCATTTTCCATATTGCCAATCAAACGCAGCCTTAATCTATAATTCAAAATGAAAAAAGAGTCTAAAAAAATTACAAGAGCTTGGGCATCAAACAAGCCATTGTTAAAAAACATGACCTTCAAACCAATTCCTGTGTCACTAGGTGAAACCTCATGACCGGATATTTAATTCCCGACAATATGTACATCTTTGATTTGTGCTTGTTGTCTTTATTAGAAAAAAAAAAAAAGGAAAAAGAGAAACATGATCTTTTGAAACCTATATTTTGAGAGAGAGATAGAGAGAAAAAAAGAAGAGCAAGGATTTGAGAGAGAAAAGAAGTAGGAGAGGATAAGAGAGAGGGTTTTGGAGAAAGATGAGGTGGTTCAAAATGTGAACACCCTCTCACTATTTGTAAATTTTATCTTGATAACTTTTCATATGACCCATTGCGCAACTAGTTAATGCAGTATTAGTCTCTCTTGATAATTTTTATAAGTATAATTTAATAAGGAAAGAACATGATTTTGTATTGTTAACTTAGAAGAAAAAACACAAATTATTGCCTTTCCCAGTAACTAACGTGTGTACAATTTTAGAAATAGAACGATAGGTTCGTTGTGTTAGGTCCAGCCCATTTGTGGGTTGTAATAAACTGGGTTTCAGCCCAATTAGGAAAAAAAATGATCTATATCAATGAAGAGAGAGAAGAGGCAGAGGAATTATCAGTGAGAGAGAGAGGTTGATCAGGGAGAAGAAAGCCAAGTGATAGGGAGAAGGAAAAGGCTGAGCTAGGGCAAGACGATCGGACTGCGATTCAACGTCGGATCTCACTCAAATTCGAGGTGAAGAATCCTTGCAAGAAGCTCTTCCTATTGATTAGGTTGGATCTTTCCTTTGATTCCTATTCGGTGTGTTATCCATCCATGATGATGATGATGATCCTTGATGAACGTTGATGCCATTGGGCATGTGTGCCTCTAGTTTAATCCAGAGAGTCTTTGTAATCCTTTCATTGACATAGTGAAAACTATTTGAAGTGGCTCTAAGGAGTCCCGTGGCTTTTCCCAAGATTTGAAGAGTTTTTCATGCTAAATTGTGTGTCTTGCTTGTTGGGTTTTGATGATTTTATTGTGTCGATTAGATCCCAAAATATTGTACTCAAAAGGGGGAGGTTTTCAGCTTCAAAATTCATAAAACTAGCTAAACACGGCCGTGCTTAATTTAGCACGCACATGCTCTGGGCAGCGAGACCGTGCTCCAAGCGGTGTTGTTTCATGTTTTTGAATTTTCGAATGCTACAGTAATTTGCTACATTACCGTTGCTACAGTAGCAGCCGAACCAGCAAGTAGCACGCCTGTGCTCCAAGCTGTGCAGATTGCAGGTTTTGTATTTTATGGTGCTACAGTGTAAGTACTACAGCACTGCTGCAGTACTTTTCAGAAAAAATTACCGTTTGGTCCGCGGTTTCTCCCCGACACGTTGGCTACAAAATACCAAGAGAGGTCAACAATTTAGTTCTACAGGTTGGCTGGTTACAAATGTCAACATTTTAAGGGGGATGTTATACAAAATACCAAGTAGAATTACAAATATTCAACATTTCAGGGGGGGTTATACACAACACAATCTCCTGACAAATACCTTTTGATGCCATCTATAATAAGATTTGTTTAAAATTAAATTTAATTTAAATTTAATTGACTTAGTTCTCTAGAAAATTTTTCAATCATTATTAAAGCGCCCATAACTCCTTGTACTGAAGATAGTGATGCACAATATATATCTATATATAGTTTGAACTCTAATTTCTTTTAAATTAGCTATTTAATCAAACAAAGCATGTGTTGGTGCATGTGCGTGTTCTTTATATTGTTCTGTTAATTAATGTTCAATATTTAACTTGATGATAATAAACTTTAAAAGTATTTGTTTTTATTTATTTAATTTTTTTTTAGAGAATTTAAGGATCATTTGCAAGAATTCAAAAAACAATTTCCATAAAATATACTTTGCTTTAAATATCTGGAATATTATTATTAGTATTTTAAATATGAGTAAATCATTTATAAAAAAATAAAGAGCTCAGATTTGCAACTTTCATCTGAAATTCAGAAGAAGGTGATGGAATTTAATCCATCAACTGACTGCATGCTTCTTCATCGCTCCTATAATTTTTACTCGTATTGTGATGTGAGAGAGGATCGATCTCACGACCTTACGATTAGACGAGGCCGCGCTAGCCAACTGCGCCACCACCTCAGCTTGCAAGCACTTGCGTTAGATATACTTTATTAATAATATCAGCATCATGTTTTTATTTAAGTATTTATTTATTTGATATGTTTAGTTGCTGTTGGGTGGGAGGCAAATTTTTTTTTGGAAAGACATCAAACTATACAGTTTGTTTTCATTTTAAGGGCTAAATTTTAATTTAAATCAAAATAGTCATATAGCTTTAATTTTGTTCCACTAAGTGTCATCAGAAAGATTTTGTTATATTTTTGATGATGTAGATGCTAGAAATTCTTTGTGGGTAACTGACGTGAAATTATCAGCTAAACGGATAACGTGTTATGTATGTATTAATGGAAAAAATCAGCATTTAAATGATAAAAAATGAGTGAAAATTTCTCGGGTGATCACCTAATGAAATAAAATTAAAGTTGAGTTATAACTACTTTTTTTCAAATTGAAATTTGGGCCCCAAAATAAAAAATAACCATAATTTGATGCCTTGAAAAACAAAAGACAACAAATGTTATAAAAAAACAAACAGTTATAAAGGCAACTCCTCTTATATGGATCCAATGAAGAGTGAGTAAATACTATATAATATTTCTACAGTATTATACAACGTATTCACAATGTATATAGAGATACGTGTGTGCATTTTCATGGATTTGAGCTATCTTTTTTTTTTTAATTTCTCTAGTTTGATGAATGGTGAGATTCAATTATTTTTTAGGTGAATGAAAACATGATCACTTTATATAAAAATTATCTCTTAGGAGAAAACAAATTTTTAATAATTATGAAAAAGACATAACAATTGTCAGGCTGTGGCTGGTTGTGAAACACGCAGAACACTTTGAAGAAATAGTCACCATAATAATGTTATAAAACAAGGTCTCTCTCAATGACAATGAATTTATTAGGTATCATCTACGATCGTGGCACCTTCGATTATGTCATGTGATTAGGTTTATTAATAGCCATATATGTTTTGAATTATTTTTATTTGATATTAAACAAGCATTATCTAGTAAATCTAGCATGAAGTGGAAGAGAAATGCTTTTAATAACTCTTTATAAAACTTATATTTTTTATATAAGAATCAATCATTTATAAATGTTCATTGACAAAAAAATCTACAAGATAACATAACTGTTGAATTATAAAATAAATATTGGACTTAATAAAATAAATACTGTAAGTGAGATGTATATTAATAATCCTTTATAAATATTGTGTCTCTATCTCCTGTTTGTTCTCTCCTATTTTTTTTAACATTATTCGGATATGTATTTATATAGCTGTTAAAAATCAACTTGAAAAATTTATAGGAAGAATGGATTTATTTTGATGGGGATATATAGTAGTAGAAAAAAATTAAACATATGGGATAATTTTGCAATTCACCCCTCCCTGACATTTCTGGGCATGTGAGTAAAAGCTTCCACTGAATTAAGCTCATGGCACAAAACATTCATTGTTCATTATTGAATCATTGACAGTAAAAATCTGGTGAAAAAACAGGCATCCACAAAGCATCTTTCCCTTTCACAAAAAAGGGAAAAAAAAAATCCAAACTTTTCATCAGAAAAATATAAACTTCAAAATAAACTCCAAAGAGCAACATTCACACTGACCAACCTACCAAAATAATTTGACACCCTTAACTCAATGTCTGAACACCTCCATACTCCACAAGCAATAAAAAAAAAAGCAAAAAAAAGCCAAAGTAGATAACAAGCAGCTTTCATACAACAACCACACAAACAAACATTCATATCTTCATCTCTTCAAACAAAGATCAAACCAAAACATTGAAAAAAAAAAACAAAGAAAAAAAAAATTAAATGATCACATAATAGAACAAGAGTTTGGATTCTCATCACTGAACATGTTGGTCATCTGATCTTCCTGTCTAACAGGTTGGTTAGAAGCATTTACAACTTCAACATTCCTCACAAAACCAGGAGGTGCCTTCTTATCATAAGCCTGAGCAGCATAAGGCTGTGTGACAAGACCATAAGGCACATAAGGCCAAATCTCTGCCTTCTTTCCTGTTGATTGAGCCTTCTTCAACACCTTGTTTGGTTCCACAAATCCCACCACAGTCACCTTCTGTTGTTTCCTGTTTATGTCCACCTTTTGTACTCCTTGACCAACAACAACAACATCCAGTACTACTACTTGAGATTCTAGAGGAATAGATTAAAGAAAGATTTTATATATATATATATATATATACCTTTCATGGAGCTTAGAGCTTTCTTGACTTTGAGTTCACACCCTTCACAGTCCATCCTGACTTTGAGCTCAACAGTGTTGAGTTGCTTCTTCTTTTTCTTGTGATTGTGAGCACAGCCTAACTTGTCTGAGAGGTACTCTAGAGTTCCTCCAATTCCCATGGTGGAGAAAGAAGTGTGTTGATGGAAATAGGAAACTTATGGAACTTGAGTGCTGTTTATATAGAGCAGGGAGAAAAGAAAAGAGAGGAGGAGGAGGAGGAGGAGGAGGAGAGGAACATGGTGGGGTAGAGTGGGGTGGTGATTGTGTGTGACAGTGGTGAAACTTTTGAGCACTTGAGAGGAGGGTAAAGAAGGAAAGGAGTGAGTGAGTAATCACTGGTTAGTGTGGAAGGATGGAGTGAGATGACAAATGGGAGGATGTGACATGTCTCATTTTGGTTTTACATATGGAAAGGTTGTGGCTTATGAGTGTTTCATTGATCACAGCATCATTATCTTCATTGCAGGTTGTCAGAGAGGGTTTTCCACTGTACTTATGCCTTCTGTTTTTATTTTTTATTTATTATTTTTATTATATTTGGTGGTATGTGTGGTTTGGTTTCTTGGCTTGGTGAGTGTTTTATAGATTGGTCCGGTGGTTTTTGGATAAAAATGGAATTAAATTTTTGATATATCATTGGACTTTGGACTTGTTTCATTAAAATTATAAATTTTCAATTTATATAAAAAAAACTATTAACATTCGATTTTATTTATCCGACGTAGATCACCTCGTGAATGACCACATTCATTCAGCTGACGTGACTACCGGAAAAAACACAGTTAGCCTCATTGTGTGTTTTCTCCGGTCGCCACGTCAGCTGAATGAATGTGGTTCACACAAGTGACCTGCCGGAGAAACAAAATCGAATGTTAGTAACCTTCTTGATATAAATTGAAACTTGGTGACCTTAATGAAATAAGTCCAAACTTCAGGGACCTACTAAAAATTTAATCTACAAAAATGCAATCTTTCTTAGAGGTGCAATTAAATAAATATTATTTGCCAAAGTTAGTCAATTGGGTTTGAATGGTTGGTCGTTTTAATCCCAAGCTTTGGGGGAGAGGAAAGATGATTAGAATTCGAATTTCATGTAAAAGAACTAATTTTGCAAATATTTAAACGAAAGCCTCAATAACTCAAGTGAGTCTATAAAGCATTAATTCCGCATATGTCTCTCACTTAATACAAAGTTTGTCCCTATCGTGAAAGAAAAAGAAATTATTTTTATGTTTATAAAACCTGTTTTTGTAAGAATCTAAAAGTGAATATAAAAAATAATTGAATTTGTGCATGCCACAATTCAACTATTACATATTCATTCATACAAAATATTTGACTATTCATTTTATATAATAATAATAATAATAATAATAATAACAATCAGGGCCTTGAATAATTTCATTCTTTTAAGGTTAAAAAGACACTTAGAGATATTATAATAACTACACAAAAAATAAAAAATCAAGTAACAAAATATGAAGAAAATATCAATTTTTTCTATAAAAATTATTATTTAAATTATACTGAAATATTGGTGAACGGATTTTGGATGTGGTTCAAAATAAGTTTTCTTTTTTTTTTCTAAATAAAAGTTTTTTCAATAGCAACGAAGTCTACAGTGGGTTTGCCGACATGAGGCTCTAATCACACACTTCATAAAATAATTATAATTAAGCATTTATTGCAAGAAATTCACATGTTACTTTACATATAAAGCGGAAATAATCACGTTTTGCTTTTAATTTTACAAGATAAGATTATGAGTAACATTGGTGCTGTAATTAGTTACCATCGTTCATTTTCATGGTGTGGCCCCTTGTTGAAATCCTGCCATAAATAATGATTATTATTACAATTATTATTTATTTCTTTTGGTTCATGTATTTGACTTTAACTCCATGTATTTGATCTCATGAAAATAATGTGATGTGACCTTAATGGAACCCATCAAAATAATTATTCATGTGATTCTGGAATCATCTCAAAACTAATGAGAAAAATAATAAGCCTTGGTCATCATAGATTCATAGCACAAGCTTACAAAATATCATGTATTTGCTGGAACATATGACAAACAACTAGACAACAAACATGTTGTGATCTTTATAATATTCACTTAAATCACAAAGTTAATAAAAAAAAAAAGGCAATGAAAAATCCTGCCTTTAATCAAAGTTTCAATAATTAAAGCGGAAGAATCATACAACCTTCATCATAAGTCTTTAAAAAAAAAATCTCTACATAGTGAGCTTTTCCCTGTTTGTATTAAGGAAAAAAAAGCAATTACACCGAAAGCTAATCAGAAAAGTTGACACAAATGCCTTCAAAGAACTGAACAAATCTCATGTAATACAATTTGATTGGAAGATTGACAGGGACCACTGCCAAGCAGACAATTGAAAGAAATACAGCAGACATTTAAGGACCAGGCTTTTCCAACTTCAATCCTGTTCAACACCAAAAGAGAAAGAATGAAATGAAACAACAAAAATACAGCAAAGAGAGGAAGCTTCAGTGGGGATAAAGCACACAGCAGTAACAAAGACATGACACCAAAGATAGAGCTACTGAGACCCAATTATTGAATCTAGAATTGAAAGCAGTAATAGCAATACAGGAATGAAACCATGATAGAGAGGAAGAAGGGAGGGTGTCCAGTTTTCAGCAAACCTTTGGCAGTACCCTGTAGCAGCATTCTTCTCTTACTCACAATGGAGTAAGAAAAGGCTTGAACAAAGTTTAGAAAGTAAAATTTAGATAGGGAAGTCACATGCTTCTTGTAAGTTCTACATATCAAAAAGTTATGCTTTTTCGTGAGGGAGGTTGGTGGTAGGCCCATTGACATCAATAATGGCCAGAGGAACAGCTCAAAAAAGAAAGGTATGCAATACTAGATTCTAAATGTGAGCATAGATTGACAATGACTTAAAAAAAAAGCACAAACAGCACCAGTCATACTAGACAATGTGTTAGAACAGGAATGAATAGATTCAAGAGGCAAATGGACAGATAAAATTATTGAATAATGAATGAATAGAACAACATACGGTACCAACTTATCCAAATTATAGCTTCAAGACAAACTTGGGAGGTCTCTTGTATTTTTAGCGTATATTATAACAGGCATCCAATGCATACAAATACAAACTATCCAGGTGTCACAGAAATTGGGAAGTATTATATAATGTTTGAGTCAACATACACAATGTGCCTCATGAGTTTTTTATCATGAGAAGAAACCTCCAGAGTCCAGAGTATCTAAATATGACACAAAAGGACAATGTTGCCAGAACTAGCGGGCATAAATGAAGACAATTAAACATTAACCAAGCAAATTGGCCTACCTATGATGGAACTGCAGGAAGCACATCTAGTTAACCAAGAATATCAGAGAGATTTCTGTCAAGAAAAGTAAAATACTAGAAACATCCGTATTATGTTAAAGAACAGCAAGCTTTGGACAAACTGGGGAAAAGATATAATACCCATATACAAGAATTTACATGGTCAGATTACCTATTTATGGAGAAGAATTCTCATACATGGAATTAAAACGCCATAAGAGTCCCTTGCACAAGCCAATTATCCTGTAAAGCTATTAATTTAAGACATTCCTACCCCAAGGACCACTAAGCAGCATAGGCAATCCTATTCAAAGCTAAAGCATCACACCTGCGGGCAACCTTATCTGTTGGAAAGCAGTAAATATAGATAGCAGAATTGGAAAACAGTTAAAGATAAATCAGCTGCATAATTGATCCAATAAGATATCATTCCGTTCATTCATTCTCTAATATAGTCAAATCATTCAATGTATTTATGATTAATTGTCCAACCAACTGGCATTGCGCCTAATCACCTTCCCTTGCCTTCATGATGAGGTTCCTCTCCTGTACTCAACGTAGCAATCCTTTATAGTTGGAAAGAAGATCACATCAATCAACTTTTAAACATCCAGATAAATAACCTCAAAAATGACGAAAAAAAAATTCTTTTAATTGATTTTTATATTTTTATTTCTTAATGCCAGGGAATTTACATCAAATCACCAAGAAATGGTGGATGCAAGGATAAAACAATACAGTCCTGATTAGAAACCCAAGGGCAAAAGGGAAAAGCTGCACCAAAGACCACAGCCTAGGCACATGGGATCAAAGAACCATACTTCCTTCAGGTTGAGATGGATCTTGACAAATAGGCAGATGGGATTGAAGGGTAAGATGGAAGGCTTTCTGTTACTGATACGATGCACAAACTCTAAGCCAAAAGAATATTTTGGAAATGCATCTCGATGCACGCATGCTTGTCTAGAACATTAGAGATAATAAGAAGACTACATAGGAATATGCTTATGTTAACATTAACATATCAAAATAACAACACTAGCAATTAACATCAGCACCATCAAAGCCATATTGATAAATAACAAGAGAGAATATTGTAAAATATAATTGATAGACATAGAAAAAGAGATTGCAAAGATAATCAGCCAAAATTCAAAACTAGCAACTATCTCCGTATTTCAATATCCAAATGTTTTTTGAGCCATTTGCCCAAGAATCATCGCCTCCATTTCATTTTATTCTGCCATCCCAGATATGGACTGCATTATTTGAACCATTAAGAAATAGACAATGTAATATAAGATAACATTCGGTTGCTAGAACTACATTTGATCTGATTATACAATGGCCCTTCTTGGATCTCAACAATGCAAAGCAAAAGGTGGTTAACCTGATTAAAAAAAAAATTCAGCATGATATTAAGGACCAAACACACAACTAAAAGTTAATAAGAGAACCAAGCACCTTAAAATAACAGCAATATGCACTGCACATGACAAAGCAGACAGAGAAGCATGTAAATAGTGCAATTTTAGATAGTAAGCCTGAAAGAGCAAAACGCATCCACAATGGTGTTCCCCGTCAGACACTTAGAATCTCCACAATGTACTCTTATGAATAAAAGACAATTAGTGGGTACACTACGGAAGAGGATGCTTTACTTGCAAAAGAAGGCATTTAAACCGCCAATGCTTCTAATCTAAAAATCATGTAGGGTAACCTCCATGTTCCAAAATAATTTTCAAGGATGAGATCTGGCACACTTATAACTAAAATTTACTGAGTGATTCTCCGACTTTAAATGAATTCAAGGCACACAAAATGACTTAACTGGGCAATAAAGGGACTTGCAAAATTTCCTGAAGAGTATTTAGCACAATAGATGGTCTGCCAATTGATTATCAAAATGTCTTTGGGGATCATTAAAGCACATCGATCATGAAATATAATGGAAATATCATGTACGCACGTACCGTTTTGAAATGAGGGGAAAAACATAACAACCAATTGAAAAAGAAGATAAAACCAAACAAATAGGTACCTCGATCAACCAATTTAAAAGTGAAAAGCTATAATGATAGGATATAAAGGACACGAACAAGCATGATTAACAGAAGATAAAATGTTAGGTAAATAGTTAGCTAGAAAGGAAGTTACTTTTGTGGAGAACAGCAGCAGAAAGAAGATATTCAGTAGATTCAGCAAGTGACAATATAAGAGATTTGAATACATGTATTCAACTAGATACAACATTATCAACTACTCCTCCATCTCTCCCCCTACTACTGAAGGCATAAAGTATTGCATTGTCGCATAGATGCTGATCATGTTCCAGTTGGATATGGTGTCCATTGAAACCACATCAAATTCAAAACTTCCAAAAATTCATCCAAAGGAAAACAAAAATTCCACAAATATAGAGTTACAGTTGTAAAAAAATTCAACAGAACCGCAAAGGTGATAACTTTTCCATGAAGCGCAAACGATTAGATGAAGCTCAAATCCCATGAGAGCAACGAGTAGATAAATTGAGAAAAGAGGAGGAAAAAAAAGGAGGTAGCCCTCCTACCTCTCCTCACTCGAGAACAACTGTGGCGCCAACTTCCCTGAGCTTCGCCGCTATCGCCTCGGCCTCCTCCTTCGTCACACCCTTCTTCACCACTACTGGAGCTTTTTCCACAACATCTTTGGCCTCTTTCAGCCCTAGATTTGTAAAAGCCCTGACCTCCTTGATCACCTTGATCTTCGCCGTGGCGTCGAACTTCTCCAGCTTCACATCGAACGCTGTCTTCTCCTTCACCTCCGTTGCCGCTGCCACTGCCGCATCCGGAGAAGCGGCTCCTCCAGCCGCCGGCGCGACATCAGTGACAGGACCCCAGCGATCAAGACCGAGCTTGAGGCGGAAGAGGATGGAGTAGTCCTGCCGCTCGATCTTATTAAGATCCAGGAGCTCATTAGCGATACGGTTGAGCTTCTCGGCCCGGCTCTCAGCAGCCGAGGAGCCAGAACCGGAGAGGGAGCGACGAGCGGCGGAGAGGAGGGGGCGAAGGGAGCGGGAGGGGATTTTAATATTCGTGAGGGGCATTTTTGGCTTTTGAAGAGCGAGGTTTCGAGGGGTTTTAGGGCTTTTATTCCGCTGATGAGCAGTAATGTACTTTTTTCATTTAATCCTCAAAATAACTAAAATTATATGACAGTCCAGAAAAGCCAGAATATACAAGTTATTTTCAAATATTTTGAGGGTTAGTATGTAAATTACAAACTCGAATACTTTTCTAAATTAATAACTTTAGAAGGGCATCTATGCAAAAAACGACAGAAACAGCATCCATCTTCACACATCCAAAGCATTCGTTCTTTTCAGCTGCCCTCCCCTAACCCTAGAAACAGTTCATCGTTCTATCCGCCATTGCTCCCTTTTCGCGATTTTCTTTACCAATTTTGTTCTTTTTTTTTTAGGAATAGATCGTGGGCGCTGGTCCGTATAACTCGGAGATTAATTTCCTGGGGATTTTGATGGGATGAGTTCTCGCTGATTTCTTCTGTTGATACCGGTTTCTCTATTGGCGTTAGGGTTTTGGAATCCGGTTTCTTATGAAGCTTTTTACAAGATTGGTATTCGATTTCATGTGACTGATAGATTTGGTGAGTTCTCTTTTGCCTTAGGGTTGTCCTTTTTCCCGTTTGCCTTCTTTTACATTCTTTGGATGTCCTTGGCTTTGCTTCAGAAATCTAGGTTTGGGGTACATCGTTCCTTTTTTATTTTTTTTTCTCTTTTTCCAAGCTGACTGTTGCTTCCTTTTTGTGGAATTAGGGCTTGGAGTCTGATTGTCTGGGAAGGTTGAAGTCTTACAGTCGACAGCCCATAAGGTCAACAGCTTGGTAAATTTTTTTAGCATTGCATTTTGTTTTGCTACGAGTTATTACTTCTATTGTTTCTGGATAGTTTCAGTTTTTATGGATGCAGGGCTTCTCTATCTTATTACTTGTTTGGTTGCTGTTGAATTCTTATAGACATTTCTACTGCCCTTGTTTATTCTGTTCTGATTTATGCTATATTATGATGATTCAGCTATAGTTCCATGGAAAATAGTGTAGCTTAAAATTAAGTGATTTTTATAAAATGTTTCTGCTTTTCTTACTTTTGTTGTGATTTTGTATGATCATTATGTTTTGCGTACTCCCGGGTCAATTTTGCAGCTAACCAGTAGGATGTCTTCTTCCAAATATCCTGTGCTTGATAACCGACCGATTGATCAATGGAAGGTGACTGAGCTAAAGGAAGAGCTACGGAAGCGGGGATATCCACTAAGGGGCTTGAAGGAGGAACTGGTGAGAAGGCTGGACGAAGCTCTTCGCAAGGAGGCAGAGGAAACTAACATGGAAGAAATGCAAGCAGAGGAGAGCAATGGTTCTGATTCCCAAGATAATTGTGATAAAGAGAAAGTTCAGAAGCCACCTGCACAAGAAGAGCAAGCCGAGAAGAGTAATGATTCTGATCCCCTAGGTAACTGTGACAAAGGGGAAGTTCAGAAGCCACCTGCACAAGAAGAGCAAGCCGAGAAGAGTAATGATTCTGATCCCCTAGGTAACTGTGACAAAGGGGAAGTTCAGAAGCCACCTATAGAAGATGATGCTGGAGTTGCTGTGGAAAAGAACATGAAAATTGATGATGGTGTAACTACCATTGACGTTGGCAACAGCGACATAGATGTCAATCAGGATGTTCAACCCCAAGACAAGGATGAGATCCCTACTGCAAGTTTCACTGGGACGGTTGAGGAGATGTCTGTTAACAATATGTCTACAGAAACTAGCAACCTAGCAGTTAGTGAAAGTGCATTTACTCAAGTGGATTCAAGCACCCAGGTTACGAGCGACAAGAAAATCATGGATTCAGAGCCTCCTCTTGTGGATGTCAAGCTTGACGCGGCCGAGCAAATCAATCAGGTATCTGAGGTCAGCAATTTAGAGTTTCAACTAAAGTGTGAATCAATTTCTACTGATTATGTGTCAATTAATGAAAAGAATGTACAAAAGGATAATTTCAATGCTAACAATTTCCCTTTAGAACTAGAAGTTGTTAAGTCAGAGATGGTGCAACCATCATCGGGCAATTGTCCTCCCATTGGTGATTATATGCACCCCAAGGATGGTGATAGAGAGCCAGGGGAGAGCCATGCCTCATTGGAAGACAAAGACATTAAATGTGATACTGAGGTGGTGGTTCTTGGCACTAGAAAAGATACTATGGATGAAGGGGCACCAGAAAAATTAAACCTAGATAGAAGTCCTAATATTAACTCAATGGAAGAGGATGTCCTGGAGAATAAGCATGTTGATTCTCATAGTATTGGAATGGAAGAGAAAAGTGAACTTAACAAGGTGAATGATAAAGGAGACCAGAGTGCAGTTGATGTTGTGGAAGTCAGCTTCCCTCTTGATAAAAAGATTATTGCTGCTGATGATGACATGCAACCCGCACCTGTTTCTGGGAAGAGACAATCAGAAGGTAATCTTCTCTTTGCTTGCAGTGGCTAGTCAATTGTTCATGATAGTATTGTTTGGAATGCCATATAGTGTACTCTGTCTTCTTCCCTTTAATGGTAAGTTGCTCGAGGTGAATACAGTTTGTTTCATTTTCTTCCTATATTCCTGCTGTTTTGAGAAATATGATTTTTCATGTAACATGGAAAAACATATTCTGCTATCTATAGATCTTCATAACAATTTCCAAAGGTAAAACTCTATATTTCTTTTGCTTATTGTTATCTTGGACTAGCATGCTTAAGTGGCAAAAAGTGTAGGTTGGAAATGTTTCTATGTGCACAGTTCTGCACTAGATTTAGATAAGTTTAATATTTTGTTCGCCACTTATTAATTACTTTGCTGATACAGTTGTGGTACCTTTTGTCATCCAGCAACCTATGTATGGTTGACTTTTGACAACCTGCTTTGCCATTAAAACCAGTTTCTTTAAGGTGAAAAACATTTTGGACTGCAGTACTTTTGACAAACTGCTTTGCTAGATATATACTAAAATGACTTAATATCTTGAGGACTATTTCATAGCTTTATCTGCAAAATATTTTTATGATGTCTTCTTGGAGATGTGTTTTTTAAATAGGTAACATGGTTCATGTTTGGATCCAATATTTCATTGTTTCTTTGCCAAATACCAATTATATTCAGTCCGTTGACGAACTCATTCGATGACATCCCATTTGACTTTGATACAATTTTCTAAATGTGCATGCTTATGGATAAATATTTGAAATGCCTTTTCACATTCTTATTCACAAAGTTGTTTGCATAAATCTTGAAGCTGCTGAGATCAAGGAGCCTGTGAAAAGGCAGCGGCGTTGGAATTCAGAGACCATCAAAGTGCCAGATGTACAAATACCAAAGCTTACTTCATCCAATATGCCGAGGGATGGATCTCAGCCTACTCCTAGGCGTAATTTTACCAGGTCTGACTCAACACTTAGTGGAGGTTCACCAAAAGAGCGTATTGGTAAGCTTTCTTAGATCTCAAAGTACATTATATCCTCTATTGTAGAAATTTGAACTCAGTTTTAACATTTTGCGGATACATGTTGCAGTTCCACCTTCACTGAAACCTGCCACAACTTCTCTGAGAATTGATCGCTTTTTGCGTCCATTCACATTAAAAGCAGTAAGGGAGCTGCTTTCAAAAACAGGATCGGTCTCTGAATTTTGGATGGACCATATCAAGACACACTGCTATGTGACAGTATGGCTCCTCCTGCTCATTTTAGTTATTTATCCTATCTTTCCCACTCGTTCCGAATTGCATTGTGTGAGCTTTTCCATGTGAGTTATTGTAGAGCAAGGAGTAATTTAAGAATTTTCCCCTCTTTAAACTACATTAATTCTCAGATGCTCAATAATTGTGCAATGGGACAGGTATTTCTTGATAAGAAAGTATGCACTCAGTAGATCTCTTCGTTTATTATTTCTATGGAAGTGGAAGAGGGGTGTTTTTGTTTGTAGTTAAGATTATATCTGAATTCTGTTGCTCTTATATTCTCGTGCGGTAAAACATGAGACTTACACAGCTGTAGAATTGTAACATGAATATCCTTATATGTGACATCTTTCACCAGTCCTTTGCCTAACTGACAAATTACGTCAACTGGGATTATTGATGATACATTGTACTTGTATAAATTTGACGCTCTCATTTACTTGAAGTGGGATATATCAGCATCTCTCAATAAACAATGCATTGTTAGTTGATTTTTATTATGTTTTGCTTCTCCCCCGGCCCCAACTCATCTAAAACTTCCATTATCTGACTTCACATCCGTGATTTACATTTGGTTGTCCCTTGGATGCAGTATTCATCAGTAGAAGAGGCCATAGCTACTCGAGATGCTGTCTACAATATCCAGTGGCCCCCTAATGGAGGCCGTTTGCTTGTTGCTGAATTTGTGGATCCTCAAGAAGTAAAGGCACGGGCAGAGGCGCCTCCTGAATCTCCTGTTCCTGTTACACCCAGCCCTGCTATCCCAACAGGCCCTCCTCCTTCTCAACAACCGCGTCATCCTCAACCTTCTCCACATCCGCAAGGTAGGCAGCAGCTACTTTCCCCGCCTACCCTTCCTCCTCCCCCACCTCCATCAAACCCACCACCAGTAAGGGAACAACTTCCACCACCTCCACCACTGCCAAAGAAACCAGAACCACCTGTCGTGACCCTTGATGATTTATTCAGGAAGACAAAAACCACTCCTAGGATCTACTACTTGCCCTTATCTGATGAACAAGTTGCAGCCAAACTTGCAGTGCAGCGCCCCTCCATCAGGGAATAAGCGAACAATGTTCACAAGGATTTCTCATTTACATGGTAGCAGCAGCCAGAAAAGTCATGGTGCTAGTTTTGTGGATGTGATGGGGTAATCAGCCCAGTTTGGTTTGTTTGAGTTCTATTATGCTTGTGAAACTCATTCCAGTTTTTACCAAGCGTTGATTGTTGGATTCAGTGATGAAATTTGACAGTTATGGATCTTTTGTTGTAATCCACCCAGATAGTATCATCAATGCAGGACCTTATCATAGTGCAGAGGCGTCTGTTGAGCCATTTGATCTCCAACAACCCTATTGAGTAACATCCTTACATTCAGCTTTGCGTCGTCAATGTTGTCAAGCGTATGGGTGTCAGCTCTAGACTTCTGAATCTGCGTGCTGTCTTGCCGCATTTCGTTTAATGTCTTGAGTCGTTTTGTTTTAGTGTAGTTTGCTTGTTTGACTCTAGGGTTTGCTAGGTGTCATGTTTCTTTAATCTTTAAGAAGTCTTTGTGTTCCCATTTCACTTCAAGCTCTTTAAATGACTCAGACACTAACCAGATCTTTATAGATCTGTTTATATATATATATAATATTATGGTTATGTTTTGGTTGGAGGTAAGCAAAGACTCAACATTCCCTTAGAAACATTTGTGTGAGAAGTGATGAGGTGTGAATGCTTAGATACCAAACATACCAGTGAGGGACAATGACTTGGGAATGAGAAATACTGCAGGCGTAGGTTTAGATGGAATTCTAGAAGTGGACTGGTGGGAGGTATTCAATGTTTATTAGGTGTATGTACCGTCAAGCAAATTGCTAATTATTTTTAGTTTATAGTACACAAATTTTATAATGAAATTGTAATATTTGTAATGATTCTGTCATAGTGGAAAAGGCGAGATGATTGCACATTGTAATTGTCATAAGTAATGATAGATCCTTCTGAAAATGGATAAAAAATATTGATAGCAACCTGGGGTGTTTTTCTTTGCCATTTTGCCTTTTGTGTTATTTTTTTTATTAGGATGGTGGTTCAGAAAAACACTTTGTTAATCGTAGGAAGTTAATGGTTTATTACCAATAAATTTTAGAATTTTTGAATTAAAAAGTTGTTTCATAACTTTAGGATAAGAGTAGGTTAACGAACTAAGTGCATATACAGAAGAAGAATTCTAAACTTTTTTATAAGATAATTTCACACCCTGAGCGGCGTGCATCGCGAATCTCTAACTTTGTTTAGATTTAAAATATAAGAACTTTGCCTTAGTTTTGATAAAAAGACTTCTGAGCTAATTTTTTTTAATTAATTTTATATTTTATATTTAATTATTATGTACATTATAAAAATATTTTAATGTAAATTTAAAATTTTATGTTATTTGAAAATTATAAATCAATTAAAAAAGTATTATTATAATTTTTTTAAAAATGTGGATAAATCAGAGAATCAAACCATACAAAAAGTATAAAAAGTAAAAAAAATATAAAAAAAGGATCATAAATAGTCAAAAACAAAAAATCCACTAAATACACGCAGAAACATACCAACAATAGTTAAAACAAAAAACAAAAGAAGAAGTTACCAAGCTAGTAAAAAAAAAAACTCTCTCACTTAGGTGCTAAATACATCTCGAATCTGTATGCTAGCGGTTGGGTGTGACTTTTAAATGTCAAGCCCACATGTCAGTCTACATGCCAGTGGTCGGGTGCGACTCCGAGAATCAGGTTGCGCTCATCGCATTGGGAAGGCTCCTGTTAACATGTAAGAGGCGTTTGATTGGATGTAGTTGAAAATGTAGTGGATTTGTATTTGAAAATCTTTGGATTTGTAAATTCAGGAGGGTCAAAACCAGTGTTTGGTTCAATGTATTATTAACTGGATTACATGCTCTAGTTACCCATGATGAGATTAGCCCACCTTAATATTATAAATAATTAATATATATTATGTAAATATGAATTAAAATTTCAAATATTATGAGTAATTAATATAATTAATATATACTTAATTTTATTATAATAAAATATAATATATTAATTATTTATTAAAATAATAAATACAATATAATAAATCAATTTTATATTATATTACTAGATAAAAAAATTTTAAAGATAAAATCTATTTGAATCCCTCACATGAGTCTTATACGAGGGATTCAAACTCTTGGATTTTGGAATTCGCCCTTTATTGTTGGGATTTAGAAATACAAAAATTTTTGAAATCCAAGGATTTTAAATCCAAATATTTGCAAATCCAAACCAAACAAACACGTATAAATTTTAAAAAGTAAAAACAATATTATATAAAAGTAAAAACAATATTATATATATATATATATATAAAAGGAAAGCGGAAACCTTACGCAATGGTAAGTGTATATAAATCGATAGCTTCGAGAGCATGGAGACTCGCATTTTCCGCTCCTTTTTCGTAGGAACCGAAGTTGCTGGGGAAATTGTGAACATAGGAAATAGGAAAACCCTAACTTTAGATCTTTAGATCTACTTGCGCGGTAATCTTTAGATTTCTGTCTCTCTCTCTCTCTCTCTCTCTCCTTGAATATGTTTTGGTTTTCTTATCTTCAGTACAGTGCCAATGCTCTGATTTTTGTTAATATTTATTAATTTTAGGAATTGCATCGATTTTTGAGAAATGAATTTGAATTTTGAATTTTGCTAATTGATCTATTTGTTGGAGTTTTGTAGATCGCTGGGTGAGCTTGGCTACTTTTGTTTGGTTAATTTAGGGCTCTAACTTGTAATTTTGTGCAAATCTTTTAATTTTCTTCTACTTCTTTTTGTTTTTCAATGGTGTTTTATGTTCTCGTGTTTGGTGTTATCTTTTGCAGTTTTGATGCTTATGGTTTATGGGTTATCTTGATGAATCTTTGTTTTTTTTTCTCTTTAAAAGTTAAAAAAAAAAATGTTGATCTATTGAAAAGGTTGGATTTTTCTCCTGTTGATCATATTTTTGGTTAACTTAAAATGATCATCAGATCACATTGTTTTGATTTTGTGACATTTGCAGTGAACTGTGGTATTGATGGTTTATGTGTAAGAGTTGAATCAAAGAGCTCTGCTCTGTTATTTTCCTCTGTTTCCTGCTATTTCAAATAAATTTCTTTTCAGATATTGAAAAAAAGTTTTGTTTTATCATTTGTTCTTTTTTTTCTATTAAAATTCTCTCTGAATATTTGGGGAGATTAATGTCACCTTATCTTATTGTTTTGACTTTAAAAGAAATTGTTCGTTGAAAAAGGGTGCTTGCAAATTATATGGTGTGTTAGTACTTGATGTCATAATTCAATAGTTCTTTCAAAGACTAGAGTTTGATGCTTCAGACTTATAAAATTGATTTCTTGCTTCTAAATGCCGTCTTCTTGTTTGTGAGGGATGGTCCAGTTACTTCATAATCTTTTATCTTCTCGTTTTACTCTTTCTTCTTTTTCTTTCTTCCTTCCCTTTTTTTTTTTTTGGTGGTGCTTTGATACTTGATTTTTATAGTTAAATAGTTTTTCAAAAAACTTTTTCAGGCTTATAAAATTGATTTCTTTCTTCTAAATCTATCTATTTATGCATGAAAGGGATGATCAAGTTATCTATTTGTTAAATATTTTAGAATCTTTTTTATTCTCATGATTCTTTTCTTTACAGTTTTTCTAATATTCTCATGATTTCCTGGGGATGTGTCTGTCTTTGTAATCTCTTTTACCAGATTGGTTGTTTGTGTTACTGAACCTAATGGTGGACATAGTTCTTTAACGGAAAATAGTTAGGAAGGGGTTTGGTCTGTGATGGGGTCATTGTTGAGCTTGCCTAGTGGCAGTAATATGGCTGCAGAGCGTGGTGGGGCATCTCAGGTTGAAGCTTGCAAGAGGATGAGGATGTCAGCGGGTTACTATAGTGAGTATTCAAGACTCATCCCTTCTCTGCCTGATGAGATCTCGCTTCAGATTCTTGCAAGACTGCCTAGAATACAATACTCAAATGTCAAATTGGTTTCAAGGAGCTGGAAAGCTGCTATAAATTCTGAAGTCTTTCAGCTGAGGAAAGAACTTGGAACAACTGAAGAATGGCTCTATGTCCTGACGAAAACAGAAGATAAACTGATCTGGCATGCATTTGACCCACGGTCTGGAACGTGGCAGAGGCTGCCACCAGTGCCCAATGTTGTTTATGAGGAAGAGCCTAAAAGAGGCTTATCAGGTTTTTGGATGTGGAATATCATTGGATCGAGTTTGAAGATCGGTGATGTCATTAGGAGCTGGCTTGGACGAAGGGATGCATTAGACCGGTTGCCTTACTGTGGTTGTGCTATTGGAGCTGTTGATGGTTGTCTTTATGTGTTGGGAGGATTTTCTAAGACCTCAACCATGAAATGTGTTTGGCAGTATGATCCTTGCACAAATTTATGGCAAGAGGTGAATTCCATGTCCACGGGCAGGGCTTTTTGTAAAACAGGCCTGCTGAACAATAAGCTATATGTTGTGGGTGGGGTCAATAAAATTAGAAGGGGTGGCTTAACTCCTCTACGCTCGTCTGAAGTATATGATCCCCGAACTGGTCTATGGACAGAGGTGGCAAACATGCCATTCTCTAAAGCACATAACTTGCCTACCGCTTTCTTGGCAGAGATGCTAAAGCCCATTGCAACTGGCTTGACTTCATATCAGGGAAAGTTGTGTGTGCCTCAGAGCTTATATTCTTGGCCTTTCTTTGTTGATGTTGGAGGTGAAGTATACAACCCTGAGACAAACTCGTGGACAGAAATGCCGGTCGGAATGGGAGAGGGCTGGCCTGCTAGGCAGGCAGGGACAAAGTTGAGTGTTGTGGTGGGTGGAGAACTATATGCCTTGGAGCCTTCGAGTACTTTAGACAGTGGCAAAATAAAGATGTATGATCATCACGATGATGCCTGGAAAGTTGTTATTGGGAAAGTTCCAGTTTGTGATTTTACTGATTCTGAGTCGCCTTATTTGCTTGCTAATTTTTTGGGGAAACTCCATTTGATCACAAAAGACTCAAACAATGGTACTGCAATTTTGCAAGCCAACTTGCAGAAGCCCATGCGATACTCCCCTTCAACTTCGTCTTCCTCTCCTGTTGATAGTTCAGAAAGCGATGTTTGGATGGCAATCGCAACAAAGAATTTTGGAGCTGCGGAACTTGTTGGTTGTCAGGTTCTTGATGTTTGAATCTTTAAACTATCACCATCTTGAGTTGCTGGTAACTAAACATAAGAATTGACGCTCTGTTGAGTTATGCTGGGCTTTTCAAGTAGATGTAGGATTATTGAGAAGAAACAGGGGATGTTAGAGCGCACAGCCTAGCAATGTACAGTGAATAAGTACTTCAAAAAATTTTCTTGGCTGGTTCTCCTTGTGAAATCTGGACAACTGGTGCTGTGCTACTGTACATTCAACTGAAAAGTGCCATTTGCTTCCCATCCTGGTTATTCAGCCTTGAGGGATGTTATTTGATTTGTTATGTATTCGGGCATATATCTATATATCTATATTGTATTGTTGCTTGTATTTGAGAAGGTGTTGCGGAAGTCTAGGTATGTGACTTCAGTTTGTATACTTTGTATGTAATAAATTTTCACAGGAAATTGAAAGTTCAGTTCATCGTTTTTTTGTCAAGAAGAACGAAACCCCTAATGAGCCCGTTAAACTAAGACAGGGCGTGCGCATACCTCGACTGCGGCCTGTGGGGCCGCGCACACATGGGCGCTGGTACCACTCCACGTTCGTGCTCACAATTCTCAAACATAGGCACCCTCACCCTCGAGGATTCAAACTCTCGTCACTTGCGAAGCGTCCTCACGGGGGATCCAAAGTTCAGTTCATTGACATCTTAGTTTTGATTGTGCGGTGGCATAGGCATGACTCTTGTATAGTGATTTCAATTTCAATTGCTTGGTTTGCGGGAAGTTCAGTTTTGAAATCAGTTTTGAGGGTTTTTATTTAAGTAAAATTTAGAATATGTAACCCTTTTATTTTCATTTTTTTAATTCACACTTCCAGATGAAAGTCAGGGTGAGCTGGGGTTAATGCTTTTATATCAAAAATGAAAATAAAAGATTTGCTAATGCTTTTATATCAAAATTATTATAGAATATTTAAAACTAAAATTCTAAACACATTCTTAGTCAGGCTCTATAACCATAATAATTTATTTTAATCCAACCTCCAACCTACGTTCTAAACTCATCCTCAGCGAAATTTCTGGGAATAGACACTTTCAGAATTTCTCCTTCTTTTAACCAAAAGACAACCTGAGATTCTGGTGGTGACTAGTGAAGTTAGCAAGAGATCAAAAGATAACTTGAAGATGAACTTGCTCCTATTATTGAAAATAACTTGCAATTTGATAAGACTTAGTGCCACTAGCTAAAAAATGTTTGCCCCATTATACAATATTACGAAATTACATACCATACAGCACAAGGCCATTTGATATCAATATATATATAATCCAGAATACAACAGATTATGGAATATACATCATCCAAGACACATCTCTGAAGCTCTGCATGTGATCCTCAATGAAAAGCTAAGGTGTACATATATCTACAGAAGCTCCATTTCGATCACCAATCCACTGTATTCATCTTTCAGGCATGAAAGATTTGGCTTTGTTCAGGCTGTGAGTTGTATATTATGATTTCTTTGGTGTTCTGTTTTTCAACGTCATCAATAGTTTTTGCCTTTCACCTTCAACCTCAGCAAACTTCAGACTCAGCTGTGAATATCGATCTTGCATCTCTTTGAGTTCAGTTTCAACAGCTGCATTTTTTCTCTTTATATCAAGCATGTCTCTAATTAATTCGTTGATATCTCTAAAGCTCTGAAAAACGGCTTCTTCACTGCTGTGCTGTTTGAGAAATGAGCTGAAAGAGAAGAGGAGAGAGAGAAGAAAGGAAGAAAGAAAATTGATGAGATACTTCAATGTGATTCAGCATGTTATGCATGAAATGTGGAGACAATGAAATCCAAATGATAATACAAAGTTGTTTGCTATTATACTTGGGATCAGATTAAAGTTTAGATAAGCAGTTCTCATATTGAAAGAACAAAACAGAAGCAAACTAGTACGGATTGATTTCTTGATAAATGCAGAAACTACATGGTGGAAGTGGAGGGATGTACATTGCAAGAAATCTAAAAAAGAGGGTAAAATAAACTTGAGAACAATCACAACCCTAAACTTTGACAAAAACATGATATTTTAAAGAAATTTGACAAGAAATCATCATAAAAAAACTTACCTCTGAAAACGAGTGTCTGGCTTCTTCATCTGCAGTGATTCTGCCAGTTCGAGCTCCAAAGCTAGCACCCTCTCTAGTGCATTACCGGTACCAGGAAAGTCTTTAAATAAGGGGAATATATTTCCTAAATGCTCATTTGCCTGAGAAAGAAATAATAGGAAAGAACGCTTTGAAGGCTTCAGACGAATGGATATTGCCTTAATTAGTCTCTACTTATCAAATCATGCTTACTCTCTCAAGCTGGGATAGTTCTTGTTCTAAACCTTGAAGAGCTTGATCAAGACTATGATCTTCTAAGGGGAGAAGAGAAGTCAAATTCTCATTTTTCAACCTCTCCAGCTGTACCATATACCACAGGTTACAAAAAAAAATGACATTTTAATGCAGGATCTTAACAAAATAAAAATGGAAGCATTAAACTTGAGAACTTTCAGGGAAAATAATTGCAGTGACTTGGATCACAGAATGGATGTGAGATTGCGCAGAAGACAAGCTGACAGTTAGAGCTAAACCATGGTTCTTAGTTTTAAAGGCCCATGAAAGACAATAGCATAAACCTAAAGGATCCACCGAGGGATTTAGGTTGGATAGTTAGTACCACAATCTCATTTAAACTGTGACCACAATCTTTATGTTGGATTGGGGGAATAACAAGCACAGACATCCAGCCATGACACTGAGCCAAAGTACCAAGACATCAGAAAGAGAACTTCATACTATGAAAAGGGATAATAGCATTTTGTCTGCAACTCTATTTGATGGTAAAGGATCAAGCAAATTTCAGTGCATAAAAATACCTCTCTGTGAAGAAGATTCATTTCGGAGACCAGTCTTTGCTGCTCTTTGAAATGTTCCTTCATTTCATCCATGTGTTTTGTGCTGTTCTCTAGAAGGGTATTTTGTGTATGTAAGGACACATGGCCAGCCTGTGATAAGAACAGAATTTACTAACCAAACCTGAGCAAGAGTATTCCTCTTTAAGCAAGCTGATAAAAAAATTTAAATACAAATCAAGCAAACCATGCTAAGAACAAAACCAACAAAATTTTGCGTAAAGATGTACAATTTCCTGGCTGGCAAAAGACATAAATTATCCTTTTAAAGACAAACAGAAAGAAATCTTTCATGCATTACATTTAAAAAAATAAAACATTAAACAGAATATTAAATTTGCTGTAATACAAGTTTCTTAAGCTCTCAATTCACAAACCTACGCACAAGACCAAACCATGCACATCATAAAATGGTAGCATAATAATAATAATAATAATAATAATAATAATAACAAGAAGCAATTCAACAATACGAGGGATGGTGGCTACAGAGGACTTTACAACTTTTTCTTATCATATTGTATGCACAAGACTTTATAACAAATAGAAAATGAAGGGCTTAAGGAGAAATTCTGCATGAACTACATCAGAGAATACAAAATACAAAACTAAATGATACTCTCTAACACTACAAATGCAATTCTGACTTTTAAAAGTTAATATGGATATAACATTAGATATCTTAAAACTCCTTCGTAATGGTCCACGATAAGTAAAATAAGTTAGCTTTGAATTTCTTAGCAATATGAGTTGAAAAATGAGGCATTGCCATGGCCTAGAGGATTTACATCTATGAATAAATATTCAAAGCAATAAAAATTAAAATTAAAAATAAACAAGGTGAATACTAAGCACATCAAGATAAAAAAGAATATATCAAACAACTGATATATTACTGATATTACCTTTAAGTTTACTCTAAGTGAATTTTCATCAACACGTACCAGCATCAAATCTTTCTCTTCTCCTGATGAAAATGGCATGTCAAAGGATTGGCTTCTTGGTGCAATATTTACAGGATCTACTGTCTCAAGAGGTATTTTATCATTCTTATCTGTGATTCCTGTTCTATAAAGTGCTTCTGGATGAACTGAAACACCAGTCTCCCCATCTTTCAATATTTCACCAATTGATGTAGCGTTATGAGTACCAGGTTCACGATATCTTTGTGATTGGACATCTGTGGTAGAGGAAATATTTTCCAACAATCGCTTCACCAAGTCAAGTTCAACTCGAAGTTTTGTCTTTTCCTCATTAGATTCATGCAAAGATAACTCAAATTTTAGCTTCTCTTCTTTGCAGCAGTCCAGGCTTAATTGAGTGCATTCCAGTTCGGCTTTCATTCTGTCACAAGCCTTCATTAACTCCCTCCTGTTTGTCAGCAACATCTGTAGCTCAGCTTCTAATTCAGAGACCTTAGTCGACAACTCTTCAATTTTCTTCACAAAGGAAACCTCTCTTTTCTTTCCACGCTCTGTTTCATCAATAGCATCTTGCAATTTATAAAGCATTTCTTCTGCGTGTTTTTTGGAGCCATACAACTGGTTTTTCAGCTCTTGAAGCTTAGTTTCATACTGCTCTTTGATAAAAGCAATTCTCAGTGAGTCTTGCACTGCATGTGAAGATCCCTCATTCTCCCTTTTTTCACGAACTTGATTGCATTCAGCATCTGCCTTGTCCTTCAGCTCCCTTAAATGGATAGATAAATTCTTGAATTCCTCTGTCTTCAAAGTTTGTTCAGAAAGCTTATATGCAAGGTCATTATTCTGCTCCCGTAATTTTCTCAGCTCAGCATCTAAGGCCTCCAGCACTGATATTCCTACACGCTGTTCATCAATCTTAGATTTAAGTAATATATCTGTAATTATTAACTCATCTCTTGAGGATCTTAGGTTGTCCATCTCTTCTTCAAAACTCACAAGCAGATTTGTCAAATTCCCGATTTCATTTTCATATCTGCTTCTTTCTTGTCTATCATCTGCCTCAATTGCAGCTGTGGGCTTCAAATCCTCAGATTCGGTCAACACATCAATTTTTCTGTTCACACAATTAACAAGATTGTCTCTTTCAGAAACAATTATGTCAAATTCTGATTTGAGCGAATCAAAGGATATTGATAGCCTTGCATTTTCATCTTGCAATTGAGCTTCATTAAACATGGACTTCTTCAAAGCAGTAGCAACATTTACATATTTCAAATGAAGCTCTATAAAGTCATTCTTTGAAGTCTCTACTTGATCAACAAGTTCCATCACCCTAGAATGGAAATGGTTTTTCAAGTATGTAACTTCAATGTCTGCAATTAGAGAATACTGTATGAGGACAGATTCCAGATCAGTGAATTGGGCATGCACAGACAAAGCTTCACCTTCTATCCTCCTTCTGCATTCTTCATTCAGGGATAAATCCTGCTGTAATGTGAAATTCTGTGATTCTAGATCAGATATCCTTTCTCTGAGGTGGGTAAATTCGGCTAACTGTTCATTTAGAGAGAACAAAAGTTGTGCTTTCTCCTTCAATTGTGATGTAAGATCTAAAATCAAAGCCTCAAGTTCCAATTTTTCTTGTCGTTCTGACTGCAGTTCTTCATGAGTCCATTTCAACCTTTCCTCCAAGCATCTGAGTTCATTTTCCATTTTAATGGATGCTTCTTTGCCAGCCTGTACAGATAACATCAATGTCCTATTCTCTTGCATGCAATTGGTAAAATCTAGTTTCATCCTCTCAAGCTCCCTAGAGTCGTGTTCAAACCCCTGCAGCTGTCTAACAAGACCTATGTTTTTGCTGGAAGCATGTTCTAATTCATTTTTCAAAACTTCTAACCTTGATAATAATTCCTGATTCTCCATAGCATATTTTTCCTCTGCGTCTGAACTAATTTTAAGCTTCTGTGCAATATCCTCTGATTCTAATTTAAGCTTCTCCATGACAGAGTTTGAAAACTCTAGCTTTTTTGTCATCTGATCCAATTCGGATTCAAACTTCTGCTTCATCAACGAAAGATGATATTCTGAGTCTTCTAATGAATATTGAACAACATCTCTCTGTCGCTCTATCTCCTTCTTCTCTTGACACATTCTAGAAATTCTCTTGTTCACATTCTGCTGTAACCGCTTCAAAAGCAAGAAAACATCACTGCAGTTCCCTCTCTCCAGGTCATCATCAACGTCAAATGTAGGGTCATTGATTTGATCATCAGAAGGATCCAAGACATAACTAAGACCCTCCAGCTTTTCCTTGACATATCCAATAGTTTTCAGCAGTTCATCATTGACAGAGGACTGCTCATTACAATCCCTTTTCAAAGATTCAACGTTTACAATTGCACAGTTAAGTTCAGCTTGAAGGCGCTGCTTTTCTATTAATTCCTGATTCAGAAATAACTCAAGTTCCTTTCTTTCTTCAATCAAAGAATTATACTTGCTTTCATGAGTTCTATATTCCACTAACAATCTTTCATTTTCTGCAGCCTTCTGAATAAAAAATGCGTTCTCCTCTGAAATATCTTGTAACTTCGCTTCCAGGATACGGCTTTTTAATGTCAAATCATCACAGATTGACATGTATTTGATTTCATTCTCCTTTAATATTCTGGCTTCATCCTTGGCATTTTGTAGTGTAGACCTAAATGATCTGTTTATCTCATTCAAATACTCTATTTGCAGTTCAAGTTCATTCATCTTGCCTTTCATGTGCATAATCACATCATTCAAATCATGAATAGTTTCTTCTATGACATAGGAGAAAACTTCAGACTGCAGGTTAAGCGCACATAATTCTGAAAGTTCAGCTTCGGTCTTCGACTGAAGGTAGTTTAGCATATGCAAGGAGTATTCTTCCGAGCAATCTTTTTGCTCTGTAAGCAGATTATCTGGTTCCACACATTTGTTCTGAATCTCTAATGAGGTACATTTGACAGTTCCTGGTGTGCCAATGTAGGACTTGGTAGTGGAGGACATCTCCACAGGCTCATTGTGGCTGGGAGTTACTGATGATATCCCACTAGGAACTGCCAGATAATTCTTCCCTTTGATGTTATTTTGTTGAGAAGCCATATGCACCTCTGACTTCACACCGTGCACATGCTCATCAATAATTGGCAACTCGAAATTCACAGATCCATATTTTTGAAATATTCCTATGTTTTCTTCAACAAGACCAAAGTGGTGGTCTACTTCTTGGGTGATGTTTTGTGGTAGACTATGTAGCGTTGAAGCAAATAGCTTCTCCTGGTTCGCAAGTATAGTGTCTGGATACATTCTTGCACCATTCTGTTTGTAAAAATCTTGGTACTGAGAAGATTGTTGAATGTATTCTGCATTATCATCAGAATGATAATGAACAAGAAAATCAGAAGCATCATTCAGAGCTTGTTTTGCAAGGCTTTCGTTTGTCTCATACATAGATAAAACCTGGAACGAGAGTAGTTCAAGGTCTTTCTGAAGACGATCCACAGCTACAGAGTAGTTCCGACGAACCCTTTTAAGAGCATTTTCTGATATAACAGCTCTCTTTTCAAGTTCCTTGTTAAGAGAATCTAGGCTGTGCCTACCCTCAGAAAACTTGATGAACTGTTCATTCAGATCTTGGTGCAACTTTTCTATTTGATTTTGGAGAGCAGAAATTGTAAAAAGGCTAGTACCACGCTCACTTTTGAGGCTCTCCAACTCATTCAGGGCATGCTTCTGGTTTTCCTCAATTTCTTGAATAAGAGATTCATAATAGCATTCCATTTGGTTCATTTTCTTTGTGATTCTTTCATTTTCAGTTTTCAACAACTCCAGTTCACCAAGAAGTTCATACATTCTCCCATCCATAGCATTGCCTGTTATAGGATCTACTTGATGATCACCACTTGAGTAGTATGACCTGCCCTCCGGATGACGAGACCCACCAGATCTTTCCAATGTTTGACATTGGATAAAGCAATCAGATTGCAAAGTACCTGGAATCTGATTCCCCTTATTCTGAAAGCCCTCAACCAATCTAAGCGAAGTGGCCTCCATCATACCTTCTTTAAGATTTTGCATAAGACGGTCAAGAACTTCAAAATCAGAATGGAGAAAATCAAAATCAGTTTCATGGTAACCAAGGCAAGCCTTGTTTTGAATTTCCTTGACTTGACCCTCAATGAGCAATAATTCTTGGAGCCATTTGATCTGAAATTCATGAGACAGCAAGTGGTGATCTTGCAGAGTAACCCCAGGTGCAGCTTCAATTTTCTTTGCAGGGGAGTAAGAGAAGTGCATTGCGTTAGCAAATTTTATTTCTTCAACGTCACCTTTGAGCTTCAAGCACTCCGACTTCAATTTGGAGACTTCTGAAGCCATTCTTTCTCCAGAAGCGAGCTCACTAGCAAGTTGATGAGTAAGTTTTTGAGTTTCCACAACAAATTCATCTGTGAGTGCTTGTAACGAACTTGCTTCAAGTTTAAGCTGTGAAATATTTGATTCAGCTGCCTCCAATCTTGCTCTGAGCCTATTGTTTTCCTCATAAGCAACAGCTAGATCATTGTCTAAGGAATAGTCCGAACTCCATCCATGAACCCAATCATTCGATCCTTGTGCCCAATGAGTATTGTCATTCTGGCCTTCTTTATCAGGAGGACGACTTGAGTTAAGGGGAGATGCCGCAATGTCAGCAGAATTGGTGCTCTTTAGGGTATCAATTTCACGTACTCCAGAGTTATCATTCTTTTCAGCATGAAGACTATCTGATGTAAAAGATGAGCCATCAATACCCGTAGCAGAATCTTCATAGCTTTCATTAGATTCTCCAACCTCCTCGACTGAAGGTAATTCGGCAGAATCTGTTTTAAACCTAACTTTTGCATTGGCCTGCTTCAAGAAAATACAAGAATTATTTAATACTAACACTAAGAACTATAGTAAGGTCAAAAAAAATCTGGGACTAGCTATAGTTCATGTGACATGAGAACTACATATATTATTGGAGACTTGGAATCTCAGTTAAAGTATCCTGTTAAACTAAATTACATTATTTTAAATCATTGTCTCGTTGTGGAGGCTATAGATGTGGTTGAAAGTCTTGAAAGTCATAATTCAATACATGATTACCTAAAACAACTTCTAGAGGGCCAGGGCCTTGATTAATTATTTCATGTTAATTTCCTTCTTACCATATCTCATAGAAGGCAGAGAGATTATAGTATTGGAGAAAAGAATTAAGTAAATGCCAAAAACAAGGCACATCAACCATTAATACATTGATTTACAAGAGCTGATGGGAAAATGGCATGCATATAGAAATGAAAATTTCAAGTCCAAGTTTCCAGACCTTGTCCTCCTGTTCAACAATTGCCCTCAGAAGAAGCTGCTCTGCTATCAGCAGGATAAAGATTTTTGTGGCCTGATACAACCTGAAACCCCTTTTCATTGAGCTCCCTTTGCTGTTCAAATTCTCTGGTGAAATGCAAACACATGTAATGAGCACTTGTAATTCTGAAAATAAGTTAAGCCATTTAATAAATGAGTAGCACCTGAAGCCAGTCTTTGATGTTAGAAGCTGGACTGTGACCTGAAATAAGAAAGGAGTAAATACAGTTCTATACAGGAGATAATCTTGATCTCATCCTTGAGGTTTTACAAAAACTAAAACGGAAAATTAACAAAGTAAAACATTAAGGATTTTACTGAAGCTACTATTATGAATGAAAAGACAATGAAGATCCTCAATAGGCATTATGGCAGCACGTAACAATTATGGTTGAACTGACAGTGGCAACACTCATATCAACATGTCTATTTTTTCCCTAACATCAACTCTTAATAAGCAATAAATGGTTCAAACATGAGCAAGCACATTGAATGTATTCAGAAATAACAGCAAGAGAGAGAGAGAGAGAGCAGCCTCACATGTAAAATTGTTCCAAAGTCAGATCCATGCAGGGGCAGAGAAGCACAAGAAGGTTTCAATGCATCTGCATAGTCAGCTAGGTTGATATTGGCCTCCCCAAGAAGACTGGATCTGGAAGATCCCTGGGAACATTGAGATCAATAAGTGAGCCAGGCTATCATGTCATGAATTAACAGCTAACACAGGACTTGGTCCGCTGCCATTAGCTATCTTAAAAATGGATGAAGAAGATATCTATGATATTTATGATTCAACAGTACAAAGCAGTACCATTGCCACAACAAGTTTGTATAGCTTGTCATCATATTTTTTGGTCCTCGTGTCTTGAAGTAGTCTTGTGGTTTCATATAGAGGATCAGACCATTTGCAGTTCCCATTCCTCACATTAGCTTTTGTTGTTTTGCCAATCACTTTCCCCGTGTCTGCTGGGATAAAGGACACAAATAACTTGTCCCATCCTGGTTGAGGAATCTGAAGAGATAGAACATAAGCTTCTGAAACAGCAAAAGCTTTGGCTTTATGAAACATAATCAAAATTATCAAATTTCAACAAATTATAACTTTCAAGTCAAATCATCTAACGTTTAAACACAACAGCATCTAAGAGCGCCAATTATTAATCTATTACGAAACTAATGTTTCATGGCATAAACATGAAAAGAAAAAGCAACAATTTTAATCAGAATGCATGTGATGATCTATTGAAGTAACCCTAAATGAAAAATTTTTCAGTTCTATTCTGACAATAAAGACAGCAGATTATTCAGATAATAGAGTTTCCACACTCTCTACGATGACTGTTAGATACCGAGTGATATACACAAAACAAATATATGGCAAATATATGGTATTCGTACACTTTGTATCTAAAATTTAAGATGGGAGTAATCACCATATTCCGAACCATTCTTGTTATAAAATGCTTCTATAATTAAAACAATTTGAAGAAGAGTTAAAGTAAAAGTTCTGCAAGGTTTATATGACAAATTCAAACAATAAATATTCTCCCAAAAATTGATATTTGGCTTGAATTTTAGGATGAAAATTAGAAGAGGACAATCATGAAAACAACAAGGGGTGCAAATCAATCCCGTGTATCTTATCTAAAAAGGAATGATGACAAATAGAAGGCAAGAAAATGTCACACAAGCAAGGAATTTGTGTGGTAGACGTTTGTGAAGTCACAGTTTTACAACATACGCATCATAACATAAGCTGGCATGATGCACCTGACCAAGAAACCTTTCATTAAACGGAAGGTTACTCCTCTAATAAAAATAGAAGACTGAATAAAGCGGAATAGCAAAAGTTCCTAAGCAAATCACCACAACAAGACCACATGCAAAGAGGAGAGAGAAAAGGTTATAATCAATGACAACATTCCACTCTTTATAATCAAGGCGAGTCCCTGGACTGAGCAAATTCCTAGAATAACAAAGAAAGCAAGAAAAGCTTACATGTGAAGCATGGAGCTGAAGTCGAAAAACCACTTTCACTTTCGTCTTTTCAGCCTTCCATTTAGGCACCCTTGACATTCTTCTCAAACCAACTAGTTATCAGCTCTAAAAGATATTTTTTTTATTTCGATGACTACCCTGCACTGTAAAATCAGCGGGCATGATCCATGTTTCAATTCCCCAAAAAGAAAAGCAATGTGATGAGAATAAGACTAAAAGTGGTGCAACTAAAGACACATAGGCACAAAATCTAATGAATTACGTAGCGTCTACAAAATTCCTCCAATTCACTAAAACAAAGAAAGGCAAAGCAATAGCTGGGCTCTAAAGTTGATAGAATTAATTCAACGGACCCAGATCCATTTAAAGATTCAATTCTAATATCCTAAATTCAGCAATAAGATAGAGATTCTTCACATCAAAAACTTCGAAAACAAACCCAGATACTCTCAATTCCTAATGTTGAAACAGCTTATGAAACCCAATACTTTATCAAATCCAGGAAGCTGAAAAGTAGAAGAATTAAAACACTGCTGACCTCAAAAAAAATCTATACTCTATACATTCATTTCAAATGTGGATCAAACACAAGCAACCTTGCTGGATTTCCCGGTGGTCTACTACCAACTCAAACAAAAGCCAGCAAGATTACCTTTTTCCCCGGCTGCAACTTCAGAACCATGTCACGACTACCTAGTAAATCTTGGACCAAAATATTCCTAAAAAACTCTTAATCAGCTATAATCACTCAAAATACCCAAAGAAAACTAAATCTTTAGAACAAAACCAGATCAAACAACCCCAAAAACACCAAAAAACCAAGTTCGATCAACCCTTGAATCCCACCCATTCATCAACGCCACCAGACTTCCTACAACCCCACTCGAACACCACAAAACCAACAAGATTTCAACATTTCCAGCACGGAAATCACCACAAATTCATCAAAACCCCACTGCATTTGCCAAAACCCATCTAGATTCAACCAAAAACATAGCACAATCAAACCCTAGAGAGCAAGTGGGTGGAAAGAGACGGCGCGCCCCGATCACCCCACCTAATGCCGGATCTGGTGCTTGGGCAGCAAGCGAAGCTGGGCGAAGAGCTTCTCCACAACGCCATTGACGAGCTGGAGATCTCACAACATCGACCAAGATCTAGGGCTCCGGATCGCCATGGGAGAACCTGAGGAAGCCGAGAACTAGAGAGATGAAAACGATTTAAGGCTGGGTTTAAGGAAAGTGACGTCCCGCCAAAGCCTGCCATTTTTAGTTCTAATTACTCACTAAATATGGATAAATATTTAAATTTGATCTTGTGATGATGGATTCTTTACCGTCTGATCTTCTTTGAACGTTGGTGATTTGACAGTTGGTGAGACAGTTAGGACAGTTACCTGTGTCACAAAAAAATAATTATTAATTTCAGTGAAAAATGACATTTTATGTATTGTGAAAAAAAAAATATTTAAAACTACAGTTAAAAATAAAAAAAAAAAAGATTGAAGGTTTTTTTAACAAATAAGTGATTGAGTGTTCTTATTTAAAAAAAAATCAAAAATATGCATAAATATGGAGCAAGTTTAATAACCATCTATACTCTCATTTTGAATGGGTTTATATTTGATCTTAGATCCTCTCAAAAATAAATATTTAATAACATGTATCTAATACTAATAAATTAAATAATAAATATAACATTAGTTTATGGAAAGTGAAAAAAATGAATAATAAAAAAAGAAAATTGGACCACATTCAAAATAAGACAATTTTTTTTAGTTGAAAAACTAAATGATAAAGAATGCTTTCTTAAGCAACAACTTCCCACTAAGCAATATCAAGTTGTCATAAAAATTTCTTAAAACGGCACTGCCTCCATGGAATTTGGTTAGAGGTTGAATTACAAGATTAATAAAATTCAAGCCTTGGATGGATCATGGGGATAAAATAAAGTGATATTAATGCTTCTCTTTCACATGGAGGACCTCCTTGTAGGTCTGAGACCAAGCAGAAGCCTGCCTTGGTTGGATGCACTTACTCCAAGGGTTGTTTTTTTTTTTTTTTTTTTTAATTTTTACTAATGGCAAAAAGGTAATGTTGTAAAAACAATTCAAATGTGTTTTTATTTAATAAAATAAATCATTAATTTTTTTAATAATTATGAAGAAGACAAAGTAGATTCTTTTATAGAGGAGACAGCAAATTCAAATCTTCACCTTTTGAATGGGTAAAATACCACTTACCTATTACACGGTGGCAATAAATCTTCGTCATTTTAAATAAATTATGAAAAAAAATTAATCCCAGGCGATAAAAAAAAATAGCTAATTTGTGTAAGGTGGTTAATTGTGATAAAATTAACAAAATTTAAATTATTTTTTTAAATATAATTTACACAGGCATAAAATTACAATCTTACCACAAATAATTCTTATTTTATATTAATTAAGGTTTAGACTCATATTTTTGGTAAAAATATAAATATTCTATGCAGGGATTCAATACTAATAAATCAATGTATCGTTAGTTATATTCTAATTTTTTTTATAAATTATATTTTTTTCAGTCATTTTTATTAAACACGGTTTTTAATGTTTGTAAATAATAATAATAATAATAATAATAATAATAATAAATAATAATAATAATAATTACATCACCAACGGGCTGTTGGCAGCGTTGGGTGGGCATATAGTTTATTAATTGGTTGCTATCAGTCAAATAGTAACTCCTTTGTCGCTGTTGCTTTTGCTGCACTGAGATCTGACAGCCAGGCAGGAGGCATAAACACCGACATTTATGTAATTAATTAATTAATTAATTAATTAATTATTAAGCAAGCAACTACAACTCGGTAACTACTGATTTTATATTAAAAAAACGCAGATAAAAAGGTAAAAAAAAAAAACTTTGAATCACGTGACCGAGAGGACGACAGCCGTGGGATTTATGAGGAGCAGAGATCCTGACCGTTGCACGGAGACAAGAGGTAGTGGTCAAAGTACACGTGTCGAAGAAGAGAGGAAAGGAGAAGGTGTGATCTGTGAAAAAAAAACAAGAGCTTCAAATGTGTGTCAGAGAGGTCACGTGCGAGAGATGGAATCTTTTGATTGCTTCTTGGGAAAGATTGCTTGATTTAATAGCGTGCCGACCATCGGATCCGGCGACTAGAGGCGTTGGGTTGTCTCGCAGCAGTAAACCATCCCAAAAGTGCTTGTTAAAAAAAAAAAAACAAATAGTTATATCAATCAGATCATACATTTGAGTTACTCAATCGGTGATTCAATTACTAAAGTTTTTAACCAGTTTTAATTTTAAAATCTTTAAGGGGCCGTTTGGTTCGTGGTAATTTTATATTACCACGTTAACGAAATTACCATGGTAATGAGCTCAGGAATGTTATATGACAGGGAATGTTGTAGTAATGTGATATTACTATGTTTGGTTGAGAACTTATATTACTGGTAATTCTTCATTACCATGTTTGGTTACTCATGGTAATCATCTCAGTAATATGTTAAATTTACCTAAATACCCCGACATGTAAAATTATGAAACTTTTAATTTAAAGTATTTTGATAAAAAAATAATTAAATTATAATTTTCATAATTTTACATGTAGGTATTTAGGTAAATTTAACATATTATTAAAAATTATATATTTAACATTTTTTCTAAATTATGTTAGTTATATAAGTGTCAAAAAGACTTTAATCAAGTCTTCGGTTGGAGAAGACTTTAATTTCCTGCTTTTTGTTCCCCCCAAATTTTGGACCAGTTTGAGTAAGCTTAATAGCTGCATTTGGGATGCTTCAAGGGAATGGATAAAATTGTTGTAATGTTGAAGATTTGAGTTGATGGCATTACTTAGGGAAAAATAAAACAGATTAATTTTAAAAAAATTAAGTAATTTGTGTCGAATGAATTGGGATTAGGGTTATGGTATTATGAAGTAATTTGTGTGAATGCCTAGGGGTATAATTGAAAAAAATAAAATTTTAAGATTACCACCAACCTGGTAATCTGATTACCACCAATTGGTGGTAATCTGGATTACCACCTCATCTGGTAATATTTCAGTATTGGTAATCTCATATTACCATTACTACAGTAACCAAACATGGTAATATTTTCACATTACCTCCAGATTCCCGGTAATATTTTCACATTACCTCGAACCAAACAGCCCCTAAATGTTTCACTCTCCTACTTCACACGATGACAAATACTATTGATTTATGAGTCATTTGATGTGATTGACTTTTATTATTTTTTTACTTGCTTAAACTTTTTATTAAGTGAGATTTTAATAATTAATTTTAATCAGAATAAAAATAACTTTATTCAAGAATAAAATAAAAACTTTTGTCATAATATTTTTAATAAATAGAAAATAAACATTCTCATATGTTATGGATGTGCACATGTGTAACACTTTATTTTAGAAATCAAGAGATCTGAAACTAATTGATCAAAGACAGTTAGTATTTTTTAAAAAAAAAATTATTTATCTATATAATTTAAAAAATAAAAAATGGTGCATATATCCCGAACCTTTTACAAACCTCAACCAATATTAAAATATTGTATCATAGGATAAGCAGATATGTATAAAAAATCATGCAATAAAAATAGCAACACTGAATTACATTTAAAGAAATTACAAAGGTGGAAAAAGTCCAAAATATTTTAAGACATTTACATGGATATAGCTAAAAAACATAAGAATTAATTTATATCCTTTTCTCATGTAAAAGGATCCAGATATAACTGAAAATAAACTTAACATGAAAAATAATCAAGAAAGAAAAAAATATAAGAAAAACACTACACTTAATAAAATGAAAAGGATAGAATGAGAGGTGGTTTTTAGCAGTTTCGAATGCTACAAAAAAAATTTTACTAATGTTCATATATGAGAAAATTGTATTTTATAAAATATATGTAAATATAATTTTTTTTGCAATATATATATACACATCTCATTTTCTCAAATAGAATATTTTATGTTCTTAAAAAATTCACCATCTCCCTACACTTGTGCATCAAAACACTTTAACATTAGAAACAGCCGAGTCCCCAGTTGCTAGCATTTCAAAATTGTTTGTCGTACGTCATGGTGGCCACGTTACCCACGTAGGGCGGTCAATTGACGAAGCAGCTTAGTAAACCCTCAGGCAAACTCGAAACAGAGCCCTGTAGCTGACGAGCATATCATCTACTTTTATATATTCATAATACGTATATATAAATATATGCCATATATAAATTATTGTAACAAAATATATTATTTAACTTTTACAAATATAAATTTACTTGATTTTAATTTTCAGCTAAATCGAACACAGTTCAAATCTCAAAAGCAAATTAATTTTAAAAATCAAATCGAAATCAAATTATCCTTGTCCAGCTTTAGAACCTAAGCCAACCACAAAAACCTGAAGGAAAACTCAAAAACACCCCGGACAGAAAAAAGAAGGAAAGAGGCCACGCACTTATAATATAATAAAAAATATAACAATTTAAAAATATTCAAAATAAAATATATCAATAATTAAATAAAGAACAATAATAGCAACTTCCATCTCACTCGGCGGATTTAATTCAGCCAGGATTTTGCTCTGGCCAAAACAAGGAATTGCCGAACCCAACGGAAAAAAGCCCATAACAGCTAAAACATAAATATGGCAACTGGTGATAACCTATTTCCTCCACTCGTTATGTAATATATCAAGAGATCACTATGTACGCCTCAAATTATTTTATCTTATCATGTGATCCATAAAACATAAAATCTCAATATCGATTAAAATGACTCAATTCATCATGGGTTCTTAGGATCAAGATTCCATACATCTCATGGAGTTCATTAGGTACAATGACTAGCAGATGACTGCAATTTGTAAGCAATCATCACTTAATAGGCCAACCAACACAAAATCACCACAGTAAACCTATCGGTCACATAGTTCATCTTCACCATATGCTAGTGACAACTGCAGGACACTCAAGAGCACTCAACCAAAAGACCCAGGTTGAATTTATAAATATACTTAAAAAGAGAAGCCATTGATTAATTTACTACAAGAAAAGATTAAGGCTCTATGGCTCTTGACAACAGCTAAACCAGCAGCTACAATATGAAGTTACATTGCAACCACAAAAGACCTTCTCACTAATAAAAGCTATACAGCTGCAAAACTGAACTGCTAATTGTTCACAAACTTCCATGTTAACCACCTCTATAAAAAAAATCACATATTGCAAAACCATGTTGTATCCCCATAAGCAACAGGAATCAAATAGGGTCCAAAGATAATGAACTAGCACACTAATTTTAGATACCACAAGTACGTTTCCACACACATAATACTTCATACTTTCTTCATTCAACCAAACAAAAAATAACATCTACATCAAACCTACTCTTCAATATTATTCAACCAGGGCATACATCACACACCATTCCATCCCAACCTAAAACATCTTACTAACCAAAAACACCATTCAACAGCCTTTACCTAGGCCTCCAAGCAGAAAAACTCAACAGCCTTTACCATTCAACAGCCTAAGGTCAATCAACATTAGGTTGGACATAAATCTAAAATAAAAATAAAGAATTAGACCAATTCAAACCTAACACCTATGAGCACCATTAAGAAAAAATAATAGTTACTCTATCAAATTTAGCAATTCTCATTATGGTATGAACTCATGAGGTAGTAGTGCTCACTAAAGCTTAGCTTGGGTAACAATGAATCAGGATTGCATCAAACCACGCAATCACAGTTCCACATTCCCATCCTACATGAGCTTATTACTTTTTCAGTTCTATATTCTTATTTTGAAAATTTGCCAAAGTACAGCATCTAAATCCAAAATGAACAAGATTTAATGTCCAGGTGCATATTTTCCAACCAGTCTAAGTTAACCTCTGAAAGGTCAGATTATATAATATATAATGCATAGTTATCACCTCACAACCCTATTACCATCCGAAATGCATTGAAGACTTAGCTGCAAACCATAATAACAAACTATGAATAGCATCAAAGTACCTAGTCGAAAAATTCACCAACTAAACAGATTACAAAATGAGATTCGGACATGAGAAAACATAGCGCTTAAATATCCATAATAACAAAAAATTTAGCATATAAGAACGCAGAATCCCTCTACTATAGCTAAGATTTTGTCAAAAATCATAACTTGGATAATAGATGGAGATAGAGCAAAACCCTTTAACGGTATGACTTTTGGAAGCGAGCCCGAGCTCCACGACCGCCAAACTTCTTGGGCTCACAGCGGCGAGGATCGGCCACCAGGAGGGTACGATCATAGCGAACGAGAATATCCCTAATCTCCTTCTTTGACTGCTCGTCAACGTACTTTTGGTAATAAGCGACCAGAGCCTTGGCAATGCTCTGACGGATGGCATAGATCTGGGAGGTCTTACCACCGCCCCGGACACGGATCCGCATGTCGACACCAGCGAAACGGGAGCGCCCAAGAAGGAGGATCGGTTCGAAGGCCTTGTACCGAAGGATCTCAGGCTTCACGAGCTCGATCGGGACTCCGTTGACGCGGATCAGGCCACGCCCGCGCTTGCAGTAGGTCACGGCAACAGCCGTCTTCTTGCGGCCGAAACACTGGACGGATTCTTTCGCCGAAGCCATGGTTGCCGCCGACGAGAGCTAGATGGCGCGAGGTTTGGAACTTTGAAGGCGGGGAGGCGATGAAACCCTAATCTCAGTTTCCAATTTATATAGGCTGGCGAGGGGTTCAATTAGAGAACTGCGATCAACGGGTGTGATGAGGAAAAGAGATGCGATGGACGGTTAGATTGAGTTTCTAGGCTAATTTACCTAACGGATATGATATATAATCCGTTAAGCGTATCGGATCCTGAATCCCTAATGAGTAATGACTCACCCCGTGAATCCATTCCACTGGTGATCCATCCCTAATGAGTAATTATTTTAAATAAATTAGAATTTTTTAATATTGATTTTAATAAGTCTATTATTAATTAACATATTTTTAAATTTTAATTAATTTTAATTAGAGTTAAAATGTGCTTAGCTCATATGAATGTTTTCTTATAAATTTATTTAAAAGAAATATCCCTAAAATGCACCTTAATCCTGTAACCAAATATCACCTAAAACAACATATGATCAAACCATACTCAATAGCTTGAAAGAGTTTTCCTCTATGTAACCTATAAATACTTGTTGCCATCAAGCAAATATATATATATATATATATAAAAGAAGCAACCAACATTTAAGAGAAGTTAGGGACGGGTACAAGTATGGAATAAACTCAACAAATATTTATATTTTTACTTTGCATGGACTTAGGTTCGATGTTGGGTTTTCTCAAAACAAACATGTTACACAAATGATATGATATTAATAGACCAAAAAATTATTAATTAATAAAATATTATTACATTAATCAACACAAGTGTAGAATAAACTCAATAAGCATCGTGCCTTCACTTTGTGTGGGTTTTGGGTTCGATATCAGATTTTTCTCAAAACAAACATCTTATACAAAAAATCCGGTTATTACTAAAAAATTATTAACTAATAAAATATTATTATATTTTAAATCGTATGCCTTGTGTTTTTTTTTTGTAATTCCAAAATTTTAATATCTGATATTTTACAACGTCCTCATTACAAGAAATCTCTTTAACTTCTTCAAAAACAAATCTCTTTAAATACCCCAGTTCAAGTTGCCCCATCGAACACCATATAATTACAGTGGGCTTTCTCTTCCGTAATATTGTCCGAGAGGGCAAAATAGGAACAAGGCACAAACTCATATAACAAAAGCGTAGATCGGAAGCAACGGCCTAGATGAAGGCATCCTAGCCCTCTGATCGGTCCCCCCTCCCTTCCAAACCTTCCCCTTTAAACCCTTCCCTCCAATTTAGGGCTTCAAGAACCTCTGTTCTGATCTCACAATCCCTAAAATTTCTGCTCCTGATCATTGCTGGTGTGCTTCCTTCATCTTTTTTTAATACTTTTCTTCATCTTGTTTCTAGTTTGACGATTTCTCCATTTTTTAAAATTTATTTTGTACGACATTTTGATTCTGTTAGATTTGATGGTTGTCTAGGTTTTCTAAATCGAAAGTAGAATGTCGCCTGTGTTTTGGATTCGATGGTTATATTTAACATTGGCCATTGTTTGAAGACGAACTTTGTTTTCTCTTCACTAGTTATGAAGAAAAGGTGCGATTTTTTTAATGTTTATTGCGATCTTTTATATGGTATTTCCGCTTTAGTTGAAGGTTTGGGTGGCGAGAGGAGATGGCTGGACTTTCAGGGTTCAGCACGGGAGCTGCAGGGAACCCGAACCCTAACAAGTCAGTCGAGGTATCGCGTTCATTCTTTAGGTGTTTTGTTAGTTTTTTTTTTCGGAAAATACGTTGTTTCCTCTATTTTAACAAATCATGCATCATTTATGTTTCGCTTGATTTTTTCGTACATAATTATAAGTCATTGGCCTCTAATGTGGTTTGTTTTGGCTGTTCTTTATTTTATTCGTTAGTGTGAAGTATGAAGTATGAAGTGTTGGTTCAAAACACTCTTTCTCTTTTGTTTAAACTTAATTGTGTATTGTGCATATGGACATGACTGGTAGGCTGCATTGGAACATTCTGGTGATGTAGCTAAATTGCAGTTAGTCTAAGTGATTTGCATCTATGCATTTGGTGGATCTTATTTAGTGAATCCTATGTTTTCTACGCATATTGCATAGATTAATGTGGATATAACTGATGAGGTATTTGTTGCAAATTTAGTTTATCTGTTTTATAACCAATGCAATAGAATGCACAAATTTATCAAGCTTATATGTATATATGTTTACATAACTTATCTTAGCCCACCTTGCTGAAGGCATTGCTTTGTTAATTACTTTTCCTGTTAAATTTTTTGTGCCAAATTCTAATATATATATATATATATATATATATATATATAGGTGACACCTTCCCCAAATGATTCTGTCTCTAGCCTTAGTTTCAGCCCCAAGGGAAATTACTTGGTGGCAACTTCTTGGGATAATCAGGTATGTTTCAACATGTCCAATATTTTATTTGTTGTCCGATGATCGATATAAGTTTCACAAACAAAATCTTTATGTTGCTTATTGCTGGATGTATAATGAACTAAAGGTTAGGTGCTGGGAGATTATGGGAGGAAGCTGTCAACCAAAGACATCAATATCACACGATCAACCGGTATGATGGCGGTGCTTGATTTTTGAATGGCAAAAGCACCAATCCTGGTTTCACAGTGCTCACGCTTTTGTGTGACTACTGATTGCTGTAGGTTTTGTGCTCAGCTTGGAAGGATGATGGGACAACTGTGTTTTCTGGAGGCTGTGATAAGCAGGTTAAAATGTGGCCTTTGATGTCTGGTGGCCAAGCAACAACAGTAGCGGCACATGATGCCCCTATCAAGGAAGTAGCATGGATTGAACAAATGAATCTCCTTGTAACAGGGAGCTGGGATAAGACATTGAGGCATGAGCATATTTACTAACTTTGTTTTCCCTAAACATACAGTTTTCTTCTGTCTTTTGTTCTGCTTGTGTATGTTGTTTGGTGTTTGATGATTTGGACTCTCGTCCTAGGGTACCACAGCATGACAGGAATTTAACGGACATATTTGACAATTTACCTACCTTGACTAGTTCTAAACAATTCGAATTGCTTTCATATTTTGTTTTTTCTATTTGTCTACTTGCATCTGTTTAATGCCTTATTGAACAACCAATAGATGTTAATGTTATCTTATATATTTTGAATACCATTGTGATAATATTTGTTAGTGACATCTCTCTTTAGGTATTGGGATACTAGACAAGCACAGCCTGTTCATACACAGCAACTCCCTGAACGCTGCTATGCACTCACAGTTCGATATCCTCTGATGGTTGCGGGGACTGCAGATCGGAATCTAATAGTTTTTAATTTGCAAAATCCTCAGGTGATATGTCTGGCTTCAATGTAAGATTAACACAGTTACATTGCTTGATGAAGTGTCTGCCTTATGACACTATCATTCTTTTATGCTAACTTTAACTAGAATGTTACAACTGTTACTAGAGTGGAGGAGAAAAGGTTTATCACCTCCATTAATTCTGTCCAAATCACCACCGGTGGCATGTTTTACTCCATGTTAAATAATATTTCTGATCCCAACACTTAATGACAGTCTTTTGGTCTAGCCACTAATCCTGCTAACTTTTGTTCTCATACACTGTTCTTTGACATGGTTTAGTGGACTTTTCATGTTTCTTTTGGCATAGAGTGCCACCACATTATGTTGTATTCCACTGATCAAGTTTTTCTTCAACTTTCCTTTGTTCTGTTGTCATTATTTATCTTTATTGTTTTGCTTCTTGTGTTATTAAGTTGGGAAGCCTCCATGTCTTTCAATGAAAGATTGAAATTTTTATTTAAAAAAAAAAAACTTGAAAATTTGTTCTGACTTCTTTATCGTTCATATCTGATGGCATCTTTTCAAGTTTTGCCTGCCAATTTTAGTTATGTTTCTTTCTTGTCTTGCCTCCCCATAAGCTCTTACAGCCAAACTTAACACCATTATTCATGGGCAGGTCCTAATTAATGTTGTCTTCTGACATCGGATTTTTCCCTGGACTCCAGACATCTATCAACTATCTATTTATCAAGAAAACCTTCTGTAACCTTTTATGTATAACTGTGTAATCTTTGCCATATTATGCAGACTGAATTCAAGAGAGTTGTGTCACCTTTGAAGTATCAAACAAGATGTGTGGCTGCATTTCCTGATCAACAAGGCTTTTTGGTAAGAATTTTATTTTTATTTAGTCCTGTGAAGGCATGAGTAGCGCTTTTTTGCTTGCTATGCTAGTAAAATAAGAGCTTTTCTCATGCAACAACCTTTCACTTCCATTTCTTTCAAGCACGAGCGAAGTTCGTGGCAACTTGAAGTGCTATGTTTCATTGTAATTTGCTGAACATTAATTTTTACTACCTTAAATTATATTATATTGTATATTTCTGTGGCGGTATTCTTTGCTTTAATATTCTAACCATAATCTATTTAATTCTTATTATGCTATTGCCCAGATTATTGTTGATGTTACACCAATGGTGCCTCTTTCTTTGGTTTCACTTTTTTCTGCTTATTGCAGATGATCCTTTACAGAAATCATTCTCTTTATTTCCTAGTTAAATTGATTGATTTATGTTATCAATGAAGTTGTATTTGTTTTATTTCTAGGTGGGATCCATAGAAGGCAGGGTTGGTGTACAGCATCTGGATGATACTCAACAAAGTAAAAACTTCACATTTAAATGCCACCGAGAAGGCACTGAGATTTATTCTGTGAATTCACTGAATTTCCACCCTGTAAGATACAGAGTTTTTCTTATATTTTTGCTGGATGTTTCTTTAAATGAATGACTAATTTCTTGATTTATGTATTTATTTATTGTTACCTTTGCCATGGAACGGACAGTCCTATTCCTATTAGTCAAGATATTGCATTATTTTTTGCTTCACACTTGTTCAGCAATTCAATATGACTTAGTTGTCATAAATGGGCTCCTGCTAATGCTCAAACCATGCCAGATGAATCCTGTGATGTTGAACTCCTATGATAAGTCCAAGGAGTCCCAAATTGCTAACTTAATATTTAAAACTCATCTCAACTCCATATAAGATAGTATGACATCTTGGCTGTCTCCTATAAAGTAGGCACGGTGGAAATCCTCATCCTGCATCACATCTGCATCTCAGTTCACATTAGCTGAATATTTTTCTTCTAATATTTTGATTTACATGGTTGCTTTTTTTTTTTTTGGGATCTCATCCCTGTCTGTTGTGGTAGGTACATCATACATTTGCCACTGCAGGATCTGATGGTGCTTTCAATTTTTGGGATAAGGACAGTAAACAAAGGCTGAAGGTCTGTTTTTCCTGTGACTGTCGTTATGTTTCAACTAACTTAAGCCTAAGAATGGATTTTTATTTTATCTGCATCAGAAGGATATTTTGTGAGCTATCAAGAAGTCTTCTTGCATGTCTTTTAGGGTGATGGAAGCTATGGTCTGTAATTGGAGTACATGTCTTTAAAATTCTTTCCAAGGTGTTCTACTATGTATCGAAATAAGAAATCACTCTATTCTCAGCAACCAATCAATATAAGAAACAAAATTTCAATCAGCCTATCATTAGTTTTTGCACTGGCCTGGTTCCATCTCATTATTTTTTTTCTAAACTTTCATGCTAACTCAAAAGTTCATTTCTGCCTCTAAAAGTCATATCTTGTTGCAGATAACCAGTCATAAGCTTATATTGTGCGTATGAAGTTGTATGAAGGAGTATAATTACTTTTTTCTGACCTTTTCATACTTTGCAGGCTATGTCCCGCTGCAGTTCTCCTATCCCTTGCAGTACTTTTAACCATGATGGCACGATTTTCGCATATGCGGTGGGCTACCTTCCACTTCTTAATCAGTTCATGCTCTCTGATCATCAATGAAATGCTGTAACATGTAACAATATCTACGTTTTTACAGGTCTGCTATGACTGGAGCAAGGGTGCAGAGAGCTACAACCCAGCAACAGCTAAGACACACATTTACCTTCATAATCCACAGGTGAGTGACTTCAGCTTTCAAATTCAGGGTTCATATTTGTGGTCGCTTGTAATCCAAATTTAATCGTATAAGCAAGTTAATAGCACTGCATTGGTTTGTCCTAGCCTAAAATAGTTTTGTAAGGTAGCTTGATAGACCATTCAGATGGACTGGACTATGCCTAACAATAACCTAGAAATTCCTCATGGGTGTGCCTTATAATCCATTTACGCAAGATGAGATCCTCGCCTACACTTACATTTCACACCTCACATGTCTTTCAACAGGAATCGGAAGTCAAGCCAAAACCTCGTGTTGGCAATGGAGGGAGAAAGTGAATTTTCTGATATTGAAAGACTGTAAGGATGCTATGTTTCTCATAATCTCCTGAAGCTTCAAAGAACAAGGTTTTTCAACACCCATTGGCTCTGAGTCATGACCCAGGCATTTTGTTCTCTGGGTAGTTGTTCCCTTGTGATTGATTCCATCAATAGAAATGCCCAGTTTTCTTTACAAAAGATGCCCAGGTTGATTCAGAGGCAGAAAGCTGATCTTTCATCATATGATTGTATTCGTTGTTTCTTATACTCTCTTTCATTCAGTTTTATCATTAACTAGTTGTGTCTTCATGACTGTGAAAAGTATTAATACTGGGGTTCTTACGATCCTCTCTGACTGGCGCAAGAATATTGGGGGTGAATCAAACCAAAAAAATTCGTTAGTTCAATTACCAGTGGGAATCTTGGTTTTGTTTGGTCATCCCTCGGCGTCACTTCTCCTTGAAGTAGCTGAGTATCTTCGACTGCACCCTTTATTTTATTATTATTATTATTATTATTATTATTATTATTATTATAAAACGGCTTTTTGATTATTTTATGGATTCATTTTCTTCTTTATTTTCCTCATTATGTGGTTGGTTTTTTTTTTCACTTCACATTGCTTTAAAAAAGAGAAATAAGCATTTCCCAATAAACCTGCATTTCTCTTTATTAAGCCCTCCATGCCATCTCGGGTGGATGCTTTTTTTTTTATATATATTTATAGAACTCAGTGTACGTTTTCAATTTTTCTATTCATTTTCATTTCACAAGTGATATATATATATATATATATATATATATATATATATAGAAAATTGATTAGACGCTGAAGCCTCTGGCGATGGCGAGTGCTTCGAATTTGTCAGTGTTCTTCCCGCCGACCTGTCACGCGATGATGACTAGTTGAAATGGGCTTTGTTTTCCCGCGAGTTCTTAACGGATTTTCAAATCCATCGACCGTTGTTTCATGGAACTCCAGCATTCGAGCAAACGTTGCTCAAGGCCTCTACCAAAAAAGCCTTCTCCTTTTTCGCCAAATGATCCTGGCCGGTGCTCCGCCGGACCGTCTCACCTTCCCCTTCGTTCTCAAAGCCTGCGCAAGGATCTCCGACATTCCAGCGTCACAATCCGTTCACGTGCACATCGTCAAGGTCGGACTCTGTTGCGATGTCTTCGTTGCCACTGCTATGATGGATGCGTACTTCAAGTGTGGCCTTGCCGGTGATGCTCAGAAACTGTTTGATGGAATGACTGAAAGAGACGTCGCTGCATGGAATGTGATTGTTGCTGGTCTATTTGAAGCAGGCTCGATCGATAGAGTCTTCGGCCATTTTCGGCAGATGAGGTTGGGTGGTATTTTGCCAGATTCATTGACGATGATAAGCCTGACGCAGTCATGCTCAAGCATGAGAAGCCTGTGTTTACTTAAAGCTTTTCATTGTTTGGGGATCTGTATTGGTGTTAGAGATGATGTTTCCGTATTGAATACATGGGTTGCAGCATATGCCAAATGTGAGGACTTAAGCTCTGCTGAGTTGGTGTTTATGGAGATTACCGCAGAAGCAAGGTCCATTGTGTCGTGGAATTCTATGATGGCCGGTTATGCATATTTTGGTAGGTCGGAACAAGTTATTCGTTTATTTTGTTTGATGAGTCGAAAGGGCATTAGACCGGACTTGAGTACCATTGTTAGCTTGCTTTCATCATTCAACCACTCTGAAGCGCTTTTTGCAGGCATGCAAGTTCAGGGTCTTGTTGTCAAAGCAGGGTTCGAGTCCGATGTCTCTGTGATCAATACTCTCATTTCATTATATTCCAAATGTGGAGATGTAGAAACTGCCAGATATTGCTTTGATAATATGTTGGAGAGAACGCATGTTTCATGGACTGCTCTGATTCATGGTTATGCGAGAAATGGAGATATCGAGGAGACCGTGTCCTTGTTCGGTGCTATGGAAGCTGCTCGGGAGAAGCCGGATGCTGTCACTGTTGTTGCTTTTCTATCTGCTTGTGGTCAAACAGGATCTCTTGAGCTTGGTAGATTGATGAATAGATACGCAATTGCAAATGGGTTTTTTGATAACGTGGTTGTTCTTAATGCCTTGATAGACATGTATGCAAAATGCGGATGTAGCTGCAATGCTAGGAGACTCTTTGATAGCATGACTGAGAAAACAATCATCTCTTGGACTACTATGATTGCCGGTCATGCCATGAATGGTGATGTTGATGAAGCTTTGGATGTATTTTCTCAAATGCTGGAATCGAAGTTGAAGCCCAATCATGTGACTTTTCTCTCTGTTCTTCAGGCATGCACTCACGGTGGTCTTCTGGAAAAGGGCTGGGATTATTTCAAGATGATGAGCAGGGTGTATCAGATAAAGCCTAGATTAGAACATTATGCATGCATGGTTGATCTGCTTGGTCGTCGAGGCAGAGTAAAGGAGGCACTTGAATTCATCTCAAACACAGATTTTGAACCCGACGCCGGGGTATGGGGTGCTCTGCTTGGTGCCTGCATTATGCACCATGAAACTGATATTGGTGAGTATGCAGCAAATCGGCTTTTTGAGTTGGATCCTCAAGCAGCAGTATCATATGTTTCCATGGCCAACATCTACGCTGCAAAGAAAAGGTGGGAGGGCGTTGCGAAGATCAGAACGATGATGAAACTCAGCGGAGCTAGGAAATTTCCCGGCAAAAGTATTGTTCAAATTGATGGAAAAGGGCGTTCTTTTACTGTTGAAGATAGGAATCATGCTGATGGTTTGCAGATATATGAAATACTGGATGGTTTGGCATTGCAGCTGAAGGAACAAGTCCATTTGACTGACATAGAATGCAATTTAGGAATCTAAGCCAAATATATACATACAGACACAGAGTTGAAGTGTAGAAATGGCATTCCAAGAGATCAATATGAGAAACATTCTTTCTGCTCAAATCTGCAAATTTATTACTGACGATAACAATGATGAATTTACAGAGAAGAATAACTAATCATGATCATCCTTGTGGTTCATCAGTATGGCCACGCAAAAGTTCCTTAGAACAACATCGAACTTCTCATTTAAGGGAAAAAAAAAACATAATCATAGCATGCGCATGAAATACAAACCAGATATGTTGCATAAATTGTCTCATCGTCCATTAGGACACGGTAGCATGAATGGAATAGCACAAAAAATGGAAAGCAATGCAGCGGCTCCATTAGTAATCCTGTCAGAAGGAGTCAAAAAAATAGGCACAATATTGTCAACGGCCTTTGGGTCAATTGGTATTTGGGTCCCCCGTGAGGACGTTTCGCAAGTGGCAAGAGTTCGAATTCTCGGGGTGAGGGTGCATGTCTGAGAATTGTGAGCACGAACTGTGGGTGGTACCAGCGCCCATGTGTGTGCGGCCCCACAGGCTGCAGTCGAGGCATGCGCACGCCTCTGTCTTGATTTAGCGCGCCCATTAAGGATTTCGTTCTTCTTGCAAAAAAAAAAAAAAAATAGGCACAATATTCACTCACAATAGTCTTCAAGTGTCTAGAAATGCATAAAGAAAAAATATTTGACATACTTACGTCTTGAAACAGACAGCATGTAATGATTTTGAGTAGCTCAGACCTATAGATTTAAAATGTTCAAATGATACAGTTAACAATGGTAACCTAGATTACAAGCTGGTAAATTTATATCAATGTTGGAGATAAGGAAGAGAATTCGCACAACATATACTTATAATAAATGAAATAGACTTCACATGTAGATAAAATATATATATTGGAGAAAAGAAATAAACCACAGTTTTAGTAATTAAAAATAGAAGTAAAAGATTCACAATCTCCACAGAAAGTGGAGAATGAGCAATTACAAGGTATGATACGTGCATCAAGCACAGCAAACTCCAACAAAAATTGTTTGCATCTAAACATTGCAGCTCTAGTAACACAGTGCTATTTGCCATACTTTACAAAAAGAACACTAACAAATTGGTGTAGCGTTGATTGATCATTTGGACAATATCAACAAGGCTTAGAAAAGTAGAAAATAAACAAAGTGCGAACAAAAGGAGTCCTTTCCGTTGCATTATAAATCAGGTCATCTTGGACCAGATAACTCAACGGCGCTATGATTGTAATTGGAAAAAGGGTTGCCATAAGGTGCAGGCATCTGTGAGCATTGGTCTTGTTGTGTCACCTCTAAATCCTGCCATTCCTCCCATCTCTCTGCAAGGCCCCCGCCTTCCACCATCCTTACCACCTCCGCCATACTTGGTCGGTCCACCGGGGAACCTTGAGTGCATAGCAGAGCAACTCTAATGAGGAACTCCACCTCTGTTTCCACATAGTTGTTTTGTAGATCAGGATCAATCAACTTGTCCAGCCTTTTATCTTTCAAAAGATTTTTCACCTGAAAAGGGAAATATTAATCATAGGATCAAAAGTCAATAGCTTTTAATCTATCACAATTTAGCATCTTATGACATCAAAAGCAAATGTAGCAACCAAAGTTCAACGTCAAGTAGCATTGGTAGTTCAATACTAAATCTTAGAATGGTCATTACTATTATGACTGACTATTTGGGATAGACTTCGAACGTCCTTCACTGATCACTCAACTGACAACTTTCAATTTATACTGCATGACAATGATATAAATGTAGCTCACCCACATTCAAGTGTATGACAATTCATACCAAAGAAAGACTTGACACAAATTCTAAAAAATATTTCTTCCTAAAACGCTCTAGTGTCACTCAGAGTGAAAGTTTTAAACTAGAAAACTGCCAAAGAATAGTTATTCCATAAATGAGAGAGCAAAGTGTTCAATAAAAATCTGAGAAACATCTATTATGCTAGTTCTAATGAAAATGAAACAAGAGAATAGAAGCTCTCACCCATCCAAGCAGCATGACATCATCATCATCATCACTTGCAAGCCGAGCAAGATCAAATGCCCTCTGCCCTGTGATGAGCTCCAGAAGCATTATGCCATATCCAAAAACATCAGTCTTCTCTGAAGACTTTCCGGTTGATATATACTCTGGAGCAATGTGTCCAATAGTCCCGCGAACAGCCGTTGTTACATGGGTATCCTGGTGGTTCATAAGCTTGGCCAAACCAAAATCTCCCACAACTGCCACAAATCCGTCATCTAACAAAATGTTGGCAGCTTTGACATCTCGATGTATGATCTTTGGATCACAATGGTCGTGTAAGTATGACAGACCCCTCGCAGATCCAAGTGCAATCTGCCATCGAGTTGGCCACTCAAGTGAAGGTTGAGGTGATGAACGCTCTGCAAAAATCCAATTAAACCATTATCACAAGATAGCAATTTCTCTTATGCTATATTAATAGTTCCCTGTCGTCTCAAATATCATATTTCAGGAAACAAGGAATTGAACATGCAATGCTTAGCACAAGCTACAGGGGTAGGTAATGAAGACATGAAAAGTACCTCCCAACAATGATGCAACACTGCCGTTTGCCATAAAAGGATACACAAGCAATCGTTCTGTTTGTGTCATGCAAAATCCCAAAAGCCGGAGCAGATTTCTATGGACAGCCATGCTAATAATCTCAACTTCAGTCTGAAATTGAAGGTCTCCTCCAGGGATGCGCTCTTCTCTGAGTCTCTTTACTGCCACCAGTGTACCATCTGCAAGCCGTCCTTTATAAACATTTCCAAAGCCACCCCTTCCCAAGATGTTTTTTTTGTTAAATCTATCAGTTGCAACTTGTAGCTCTAGCAGGGAGAATTTCTTAAGCTGACCCAGATGAACGTCCAGCTCCTCTTCAGCTGCTCAGGAAAATCAATCAAAGATTTCAGATTTATAATAGTAAATGCATCTTCTGGCATGTACATCAACTACTAACCAGGTATATCATAGAAATAGTCTCGTTGTCTGCGACGAGACCACCATACAAATCCAATGGCTGGAGCAGCGAAGAGCAAAGCCACACCTGCAGCAATTGCTGCAGCCATAGTCCCAACGCTAGAGGCACTGTTTCCTGTTGAAGAAAAAAAATTCCAGCATAAGACTGATTACACTCTAATGTCCAGACAATCTTACTAATGTACATTCATTGTGAAAATAAAGAATAATTACAAAGCAAGTGAATGCCAGACTTTTGTACACAATTAATAGGCGTGAGTCATTAGTTTGACAAACAGACTCATTGGCAGCAAACACATATGAGGCTTAGTAACAACTTGTTCGAAAGATCACCTTGAGAAGAGGGTGATGCAGGCTGGACTAATGGAGGCGGTGGAGAAGGTGGAGCATTAGGACAAGAATTTTGCGTGCCAGGACCGCATAGATGAGGGTTGTTTCCATAACTGCAAAGTTGGGTCACTTGATCGGGTTAGCAACATCCTACTAGATCACCATACCATACTATCACAATTTTTCGAAAAGATCAATTTTTCTTCTTAAAAAATGATCGAGAATTGTATCAGTAGAACACCTGGCAGGAGTGACTCGTGAGAAAGAACCATTGGTTGGAACTTCTCCAGATAGGTAGTTGTATGACAGATCGCTGCACATTGTTTTAGCATGATAGACAGGTGATGTAAAATTATGAGAAATCCGTGCCATGGATGGATGAAGAAATTAAAAGGAAAAGGAACTCACAGAATTTGGAGACTGCCGATGTTTGTTAAAGACATAGGAATTTTATCCGTCAAATTATTATTGTTAAGTCGGCTATCCTTCCACAGACATGTCAAGTACAAAGAAAGGATTAAGTTATATGCCAAAAAAAAAAAAAAAGGTAAATGTTCAAATAAGAGATGAGTTCATGTAAAAGATGGCAACAGTCCTGCTCCTTTTATTCCTGTTGGAATTTTTTACCTTGACATTTTAAATTGTTCTGATCTGAAAGATAATGTAAATTATGCACTTTCTCTAACATCCATTGTCAGTGATGAAGCAAGAGTTTGCAGCTGAAAATGTTACGATTATGAAGGTAAATTTGAAAGAATAATACATACAGGAACAGCAATTTTGTGAGCTTTCCTAGAGTATCAGGAATCCTGCCAGTGAGGTTGTTCCCGTACAGATCCAAGCTCACCAAGTTTGAAAGATTTCCAAGTTCACTAGGAATCGTCCCACTTATACTGTTATTGTAAAGTTCTCTGCCATAACACAATAAATAGCTAAGTAATCAAAGTAAGCTATATATACAAAAACAATTGACATAAAGTAAAAGATTTAGTTGATTATATATAGCTTGATTAGAAAGAAATAGCTTAACTACATTTTTAAAACCTGCATCAAGAGAGGTCTAAATAGGATTATTCCCCTTCAAATCTATACTATGTGAAACCCATCCAAAATGCACAGATTCACAGAGTTAGCATGTGTGAAGTTCCAATGAACTCTACCATTACATAAATAACCACAAAGAAAGTAAATTAATTCATCTTACAAGTCAAAATGTAAGCATAACTAAGAAGCAAGATGTGAAACTGTTGAATTTTATTATCTTTTCAGGTAATTATTTTGTTTCACAACAAACTTGCTACTAAATTTTTTAGTATAACTATAGAGAGAAATTTATTATCTTTTCTGGTAATTATTTTGTTTCACAATTGCTACTAAATTTTTTGGTATAACTATAGAGAGCACATACAAAAAAATGTCAAATTTCATCTTCTCTGGCAATTATTATGTTACCCAAAAGCCTTTTTAAATATAGCATATTGGAATGAAATTAGCGAGGATCAAGATGTTCAGATCAAAATGAAAATTTACAACAATGAAATTTATTAAAGTTTAAGACCAAAATACTTCTTCAAGAACATACAAGAACTGTAATTTTTTTAGCTGGCCAAGCTGAGGAACTAGTATACCGGATAGCTCTGCATTTCCAAGATCACTGAAGGGGAAAACAGAGGTTAAATTCTCATGAAATACACATTAGGCAATACCCAGAAACTTCAATAAGACAAAATAACATGAATCAAGAAAATGAATTGCTTACACTCTAATAACACGATCATCGGAATCACATGAAACATGGAACCAGGTACATGGATTCGGCAAGGTGCTATCCCAACTCTGTAACGCACCTTTAGGATCATGTAAGGCTTTGTAAAAAGTGTACAATGTATCACCTGTGAGAAAAAAAAAAAGGCATCAACATCATAAGCACATAACTGGCAAATCAACAGAATGAATGGTATCTGAACAACTCCCTCCAACTAGATACTGTATACTGAAATTCCATTTTCTTCTCAACGTTTCTCTACTTCACAACAGCAATTTGCAAAGCAAGAAATTTCATGCTTGCATATCTATCGTTCACGCATAGATAAAGTAGCCAATTCAATCAAGTTAAAACCATGAACATCCTTGGGCAATAGAATTAACCAAAAATATCACCTTGAACACACCAACGCAAGAAAAAAGGGCAAAAATCTAGCCCTCTTCTTCAGAAGAAAAAAAAAATACAAACACAAAAATGTATTTTCTATTCAGCTAGAGAAAACACAAAAGCAACAACACCAAAATCAACAACGAAGTCAGCTCACCTTCATCATTAGCATAAACCCTAGATAAAGGGTGGAATACAAGAGCCAAAAAGAGAAACCATAAAGCCATAAGCTCCCGCTTCAAAGCCGCCACTTTTCCAACTCAAACCCTCCTCCGCAACACCAATGGCTTGAGATTCATGCAGAAAAACAAACAACTCTCCACCAATTTTTCTCCCAAAAACCAACGCCGGCATCGCAATCGAAACACTTGACTTGAGAAAAATCTTCAGTAGACTTCAAAGTATCTATTCGCCTTTCTCATCTCTTGGCGCCCACGCGCTCTGTATGAAAGGAGATTAGTCGCGAAGCAACCAAGATTAACCTGAACCTCCTACGTGGCAAAAGTGTATTGCCCTTCAGGCCTGAGGGAGTACACGTGGATGGCTCTTATTGGCTTTCATTGAGTACTCGGCAGCACAACGACTCCGCTGCGGTCAAGTAGAGGAGTCGATTCACAGACTGATTCCATTTGGACGGAGTCATTTTGCATATGAACCACTTTGGAATCTGAAAAATTAGTTTTTCACTTAATTTGTGTGGAAAATACACGACCAATCTTAGAAGATTGAAAAGTAAAAGGATTAATTAGATGGGGGTGGACTGATAATAATAAAATTAAGTCAAGAAAGACAATGCATGTTTTGCATGACATATGAAACTTCTTCTACAAAGACGTCTGTTAGAATGCCTAAACCGAAATTTTGCAAATTGATTTACTGAAATTTAATTATATATTTATATATTTTTTTTACACGGGGTGACAACCACCCGTGACTTAAGGGAGCCAAAAGGCATGCATGAGCAGACGGAGCACACCCACGAGAGCCACAGCTAGCTCAGCCATGTGGGGCTAACTCAACCGTCACACATCGCCACCTTATGTGGACATGAGTACTATAAGAAATAAGACTCAAACTCAAGACCCTTGCCAACATACCAAACCTTGATACTAGTAAAAATATGAACCTTTAGGTTTTAATTGTAATTCTTATTAGAAATATATCACTTTCAAATTCTTTTTCATATATAAATTGTGTTTTTTAAACTTACATAATTTCCTAAATTTATCTTTGTTAAACACAAGTTATGATGTGTAAATTCATAGTTTCATAAACAATTCTAAATGAAACGTTCATCTTTGCATTGGTCTGTCAATGATTACAAAGCTAAGCCCTAAAAATTTTAAGAGGACATATATACATACATATACACAAATTAACCTCCTACTTCAAATAAAAATAAACATTTTTTATATAGTCAACCAAATAACTATAATAAATAAACTCCTATACTAGCAAAACAGTATTAAGCCTTTCTATGATAAATGTTAAATCAATTAGAATAATTCAAGGTATTACAAATTTAGACTAAAAAAAATGTCCATTTTATCAATCAACATGCTTGCTTATTCTCTAATTAAAACATGAAAAAATTTTCTCCGCCAACTATAGATTGTGATAATGGCGCCAACAAAGCTTATTTTCAAATTATCTCATTAGATTATGCAAGAAACACAAAAATATCTGTCTCGGGGTTATTAAACTCATTCAGCGATCACCAAGCTTCGAATCAACTGCTGCTTTCAATTTCCTACCTAGTGCATATGCAACGGTAGGCGGCACAGCATTGCCGATCTGCCTATGCTTATCATGAATGGAACCGACAAATGTGTAGCTATCAGGGAAGCCCTGCATATTGCAAAAGATAAAGATGAATGAAGGTGCTAGATTCATCAAAGCATTTCAATGTGATCAATAGTATGTTTGTACAAGCAGCATCAAATCAAAGATCCATTCTCAGAAGCATCAGTGTGTTTAACAAGTATATACAGTTACTTCAATTGCATTCATGGAAACAACAGCTTTTGGTGAGGTTCGTCCTCGTTGTATATCTGAAGATTCAAGTCCTAGATTACATTATGTGAGAATGTTGCTGCATTCATGCTGCATTCAAGGATGGATAAAGAAAAAAAGATCATGGAGGCACGAGACTTTGTACTTTCCTGACATATGTCATGGCTATCCATTGATCAATGTTCAACATTGATTCCGTGCAGAATCTAGTCACTAGATCAAAACACAAGAGCAAACTTACACAAAAAAGCATCACAATTAAGTTTTTGGGTTGCACTTTTCAGTGTGGTGGCATTACTGACAAAACAAGCAGATGCTTTCAAATGCAAAGTTAATACTTAAAATACAGACTTTTATAATAGAGAAGAGCATGGAGAAAATCTACCTGAGAACGAGCGCACTCACGGACTGTAACAATTCTGTCCTGATTAGGGTGAAAACACATGCCAACCTTATGCATGGGATTGGGATCAGTAGTGGAGGTTGGGAAGTTTCCTTCCCAACCCAACCTGCCAAATAGTCCCTTCCAATCACCATGCCTATCGGCAGTCCTCACCATGCAGGGAGGTCTCAAATCCGATATCTGTCCATCTGATAATTCAACCTGCATTTGATTCATTGGTGTTAGCTCATTAAGCAATGGTATCTGATGAACAGAGAAACTGAAGCAGTGGTAGTAATAGAAGAGGCGGTACCTTCTCATCTGGTAGGTCACGCCAGTCAGCACCTATATGCTTTGGAATAAGTTGACAGCGACGCAAATTTATTTCATTCATTGATTTTGCAATATGGTCCTTCAAGGCAAGGCTTCTCCCTCTTATTTGCTTTTGGAACCATGAAACAGGTTCACCAGCGTACTATAGTAAGGAGAAAAGAATGCAGCGTAAGAAAAACAAAAATAGGAATGCTTGAATGGAAGATTTTCCTATTAATGAACACAGTGCAAAAATCAAATAAAAGTTGTGATAAGATGGGAATGTTTCGACTAAAACACTCATGGAGAAGACATGAGACGTGATCTATTTCCTTAACAGATGCAGATGCAGATGCAGAGGGCTGGCATTAGATGCAAAGATAAACAAAGCGCAAAAGCAGTGAGATAAGTACTTCAATTTCAACTTTGGAGGCTCCATTTCCAACTGGAGGTAGATCTCCAATGGTATCCTTCACAGTTAATGCACGGAAAGGAGCACCACCAGCGGTGCTTCGAACAGCACTATAATGCTCGCCATTGGAAAGAGATATTTTCAGCTCAGAACCAGCAACAACATGCATAGGTTCCGGCCATTCAGGCAATTTCTCTTCTGGAGAAGCTGCCCAAATAAAAGCTCTCTTCCTGGATTGGGCGACACCATATGATCCAGCATCGAGAACGCCAAATCTCACCTGCACGAGAAAAAATTAGCAAATGTAAGAAATGATAGGAAAGGGTTGAGGAACTTTAGAGGCAGGAATCACAAAAAGGAAATATAACCTGATAACCCATTTCTAGCAATGAAGCAAGAGTCAATCTGAAAGTATGTCCCTTGTTAAAAGACACAAATGTCCTGACATTCTCCAAAAGAAAGAATCTTGGACGAAAATATTCCACAAAAGATAAGAAGGCCAAAATCATCTCACATTGCACTTTACTCCAGGTGCCCTGATTAAATCTATTCATTGAAGAAAATCCCTGGATGGAACATAAAATTTAGTGAGGCAAGTGTAGGATTATTGAAGTGAAAGTGACAGTGATGGTCCTCATGCACAAAAAAGATGAAGTTAATAATTAGAAAAGGGAAAAGGATACCTGACATGGGGGGCCTCCATAAATAAAATCTACCTGACCAGGCAATGGCAGGTTGTCTAGCTTTTCCTTACTAAACTCTGCAGCCAGTGTAGTGGCCTCAGAAGTTGAGATGCAGTCATCTATATCCCCACACTTTTCCATGATGGCCCTATATCACCAACATCAAACAGAATTATTTAAAGAAGCAGCAGGAGGGTGGAGAGATAAAAGCAAACAAGCACCTCAAAATGACATTGCAATTATCAATGAACACCAATGTGTCAGGATGGTTTTGGCTAAATGCTTCTCCAGCTGGCTGCTCATATTCTATGGCCCACTTAGTGAATGAAACACCTGAATATTGAAAAGCATCACCAAGTTTTACATATGATTACAAAATTCAATCCATTACTCCAGCACTGAAGCAAGAAGCGCTTACCAGATTGTTCCAATCCCTCTGACAAACCACCACAACCAGAAAAGATATCTAAAGCAACCAAACGGCCATCCTTGGGTAAATCTTTCCTCCTACCACAATCATGCGTTTCAACATCACAAGTTCCTCTCTTTTTTCTCCTCAAGGAATTGGGTAAATCTTTCCTTCTACCACAATCATCTGTTTCAACATCACAAGTTCCTCTCTTTGTTCTCCTCAAGGCAGTGTGAGGTGCCTTTCGATTTAAGGATACAATAAACTTGTGTTTGGCAGGCAACTGGACATAAAAGAAACTCAGCACCGAAAAAAACACAAACAAATAAATTAGTGATTGAAGAAATTAGATTATGTACCTCATTCAAGCATTTGTTGACTGCATCATATATTTTTTCACAAAAGAAAACATGTTGAGTGATAACAGGAAAGTCCAGATTTGGTAGATCATTCTTCTTCCTGACTTCACACTTTCCTTCTAGCATTGCAACAGAAACACTGAAAATGTCTTCACTATAATATACCTATAAGCCATTATCACAGCACATTAGTTGTTACACACCATTGAGAAACACAACATGCAACTAGTGCATGAAGATCACAATGTACTTACTTCTCTAACATCAGCAGCGTAAGCCTCATCAGCAGAAACATCATCTGGTCTGTAGAATCTTCTAATTTTGACAAGGGTGGATTCTGGAGTGGCTCCCTTCCTTTTGGCAACTTCAACACCCAGTAAATGACAGACTATGTAAGGCTTTAGGCCTACAATCCTCCCACCTTTCACAGTTTTCCGCTTATCTTTTTCCATTCTGAAAGAATAAGGCCTCACATAGACAAAGTCATGTACACTGTATTCAGTCTTCTTATAAGAAAAACTGGTCTTCGAGGAAACAGTGAACTGATCCTCCTCTGTATCTCTTTGTTTACAGGAACTACAAATCCCATTTCCGAGGCCCATGCTGTCACAAGGAAGAGAGAAGAAAGCACCTCTCTTGGGCCAATACAAGCTTTTACAATAATACTCCATTGGTAGCCCTCTCTTCTTTATTTCTTCAGCCTTTGCCATATCAATCTTGTCAGCAGTAGAATAAGATGATCTGTATTTATGCCCCCATGACCGCAATCGTATTTCCACAGTTACAGATTCTTTAATGTCACCCAATTTGAAGTCCACACAGTCATTGGTCAGGAAAACCTCCCTCTCATTCCCTGCATTTTTAAGAATTGTTTCAGAGCTTTTCAGCAGAATCCTGCCATGAGCCATTTTCGTGCCATCATCTTTTTCAAACATGTACTCCAAGAAAACTATGGTTGCTGTGTCTTCTGACTCATCAGTTCCTATCACTGCTGCCCCACCAACACCAAGTTGGTCCCCATGAACATCTGCATGTCTGTAAAAAGCATCCCCAGAGCCTGTCTTTACAGTAGGTTCTCCTTTCCATATTACTTCCCCATGTCTAGATTTGGGGTTACATGGTTGAGTGGATGGACAAGGCTTTGACAATTTCTTCTCTTCGTTAGGCACCTTCTCCCCCAGGCCTTGCTCTTGTTTTTTGACTTCCTGGGTGTCTCCCTGATTTGAATCACTCGGAAAATAATGTAAATAATAATCTCCCCAGATCCTGTTAATCAACCTTGTTGTAGTGGCTCGCATCAAATTTCTCTTTGACAAGACCCTCACTGCAGCACTTGCATTCAGAATTTCTCCTGTACGCACAACAATCTTCTTCTCCCTAACAGGCTTGGCCTGGTGCCTCTCTTGCATCTTATGAGAAAGACCAGTGACAAAAGCACATTTTTTAATCTCCTTATCGGTGAACTCGGAAAATAGTTGAAGAATAAACTGTCCATGAACCAACACATAACTCTCCACCAACATTAAATTGGAAGAGATAAACGCAGGATGATTGTTATCAAATTCTGAAACTTTCTTAAGCACATCTGTAAATGAAAGCTTTGAAAGGCGGCTCTGTGCTCTTAACAATGTGATGATGCTCATAACAAGCTTTGCTGTTTTAAGGACTGGCTCATACCATGAAATGTACTGTTTTGCAGGCTTCCCCAACCAATACCTGTAAGTAATCAACCAAAGCACATAATCAGTGTACACCATGAATTTCCATAAAAGGGAAAGGTAATCTACATCTCTAACAAGTTGAAAGAACTACTTTCAGATATTAACAGAAAACATTTTCACATACAATCCAGCAAATCCTATTTCAGACTTGATCAGCATTTCAAGTAAATAAAATTATTGTCAATTGGCCAGTGATGATATTTGGAAATGGTCACTCCTCTGGTAAGTTGAGACTAAATCATTAAAAACCAAGGACTCATGGTGCATGTATGTGCAAGTGAAGAAGTGAGAAAAAGAGCAGCAGCACAATACCGGGCAACATCAGTTCGTATAGATATAAAAAACATGGAAGGTTCGAACTTTTTTATCCTCCATTTCTTTAAGGCACTAAGACAAATTGGAAACCCATCAGTATCTTCAATGGGCAATGAATTTGGTGCCGATGGACCTGGTTCAGTCCCATGACAGAAACCAGTTTCATCATCATATTTAATAATCCCTGATCCAAAAACAGTCAGATCTACTTCATCCCAGGGCTTCATTAGGAGGAGCTCCAAGGGAACAAACCTTGAGTCTGAGTCATAAAGAGACCAATTGTGCAAAACTCGTCTTGGGGGTTCAGGGTGATGCATGCTGGCATCATTCTCAAAAATGATATACTCATCCATTTCTTCAGCTGACGACTGGTAATATGTGGGTAAAGGGTAGTAATTGACAATTTCATCTGTGCAGAGACTATGAGAGGTTGTTGATTGACGGGCCCTTTCCTGCTTCATTGATATCCAGTTCTCCCACTCCAGCAACAGCCTTGCACGTTTCTGATCATCATCTTCAATGATTTGTGACTGTTGTGCCTCATTAATATTCAAAATCCCACAAGAAGCATTAAGAGCACGCTCATTAAAATCTGTTCTATTTCTGCATTCACTACTAAGAGCAAGAAGAGTAGGCAATGTGGAAAAACTCGCATCATTTCTCTCAGAAGTCTCATCCAATCCAATTAACTGGTTGTATATGAAATGACCAAGACAGATCACAAAATCTCTACCTATAAATTCACTACAAGAACTCTTGCTTCTATTCATTGAACGAACAACTGCAGCAACCAACTGTGCCAAACTCAAGTCTGGATTTCCTCCAGCAGATCTAGCTAATTTTTGGTAGACTTCAATACTTATCTGAGCCTTCTCATAGAAATGATCATAGAAACATTTGTAACAACTAGAAGGTTTCACACATTCATAGTCCGCAATCTCAGTAGAGATCCAAACCACTGGAGAGCCTTCATCATAGCCAGAAATTGCCCAAGACTCAATGCGGCCAAAGGCTACGCATTTAACTCCCCTTGCTTTCGCTTTCTCCAAATTATCATCCAAAGGCATAATGAGGGCAGTGATAAATAAATCCTCAATCTCAGACATTTCAAGTAATTTCAGACTTCCTTCTGCATCATGCAAGATGAAGTCCAAAAGCTTCCTGCAAGGGGGGTGATCTTCTGAACCAAGTCTTGTGAGGCCAACAGCAACCTCCTCATCCTCCACCAATCGGATTCGTCTAGTTTCAACAATTGAGGATTTTCCATTTATATTGACAGCTTTCTGCATGCAGTTTGACCACAATGCACCTTTCTTGGGTCTTTTTCGGCCAACAGAATGTTCAACATTCTGAAGGCTGCTATGGCGCCTCTTTTTAGCAATTATTACAGTGTTATCATCTGCAAGTCTTCTCTTTTTTGTAGAGCAAAATTCTCTGACCTTCCTTTTATTACCTGATAGTGAAGCTAATCATTAAATTAATGTCCAGAGGCAAGGAACATGGCAAGGTAAAAAAAATAAAATAAAATAAAACAACTGATAAACTACAACAAGCAAATACAAAATCCAAGCATACAATTATGAGAGACAATTTCTCCAAAAAAACAAATAAATAAAACTAAATAAAACATGTTGGTGAAGAATGAAGAAGAGAAAATGAAAAAAATCACGTAAGTGGTATTCATGAAAAAAGAACTTACGACAAAGGATATATATAAGCACCAAGAGGAAATCACACACAACTTCAAGTATCTCATGATGATTGTAAATCTTAGACACACAACAAAAGTTAAAAGTAAGAACTATGGCTCAAATGACAATCATAACAACTGATGAATGGCAAAGAATGGCAAACTTCCATATAGAGATATAAAATCAAGATAACTAGAAGAAAGAAAAACTTGGACCAAGTTTTAGTATGGAAAGTTAAGGATTTGATCTTTAAGGGCATGTTTGGTTAGGGTTAAGAAAAGAGACAAGTTCAGAAGAATTATATTGTTTTGGATGAAAATTTTTTATATGAAATTCATTAAAATGTGACTTAATTAATACTAATCAAAATTATATTTTAAGATTGAAATTATATTTTTCTACTCAATATGTTTTGCTTATTAATATTAATATTTGTTTTTAATATTTATTATTAAATATATTCAGTAAAATAAATGTTGTAGGCAAAAGATCGGTGGGTAACCTTTGGGCAACCACAAGTTACCCCAGTAATCCCACAACCAAACATCACCTGAAAATTGAAGGCAAAAATCAAATTTTTAGAGAAAAAATATAAGTAAATTCAGCTAAAATCAGATCTTCTTGGATCACAATGAAGAAAGTCTAACAAAAATCCAGGATTAGGAGACAGTAACTTGAGATTAATGTGACACCAAAAATAGCTAAAACTTATCGTGAATGAGTAAAGAGCCCCCACCCCCGCCTCCGAAACCATAAGAAAAAAAACGAAACCCAAAAAAAACCACCAATAAAAATGGTAAAAAAAATTCTCATCGATACAAGACATCAATGCGAATAATGATAAGTTTACAATAAAATAAGATTTTTATAAGGAATGGGTTTTATATTTAGAAGCGTCGATGATACTAGAGTAACCAATGATCCCAATCAATTAATTGGTAAATACGAATTTGCATATATAAACCTAGGTCACTTACCCCGTTGGACTAAGCTTTTAGGTTGAATCTAATCCCAATGGTATGTTTGGTTTATATCCAACATATGAGTCAAAAACATGCAGAGCAGGCATGGCTTTTCTAAGCTTCAAGAAGTAATAAAATATTTACATTCAAATGTTTGTGTGGTTGCACATTAATTTGCCTCTTATCATATTTTCATACTTCACTATGAGCTTATTTAGAGTCAGCATTCTACTAAAAACTAAGAGAAGCAACGTAAACTGTATATAACACCACCATGAAGCTTGTATGATAACACAAAGTTATACCTAATATGCTGATGTAACCTCTAAAAACTATATCCCTGAAAAATCTACGCTAAATCCCATGTTTTATCATTATGTTTCTAGAATATAAAGCATGACATCAACGGATGTCAAATCCTTTGAAGTGAGTTTAGATTATTCGTGAATCCTATTTTCCACTAAATCATCATTCTCCATCTCAAAGAATCTAATGGGACTAGGAATGATCTCAATAACATGAAGGTGTCAAACAAAGAACAAATGAAAGCATAGATCAAAGAAGGAAATAAAATACCAAGAACTGCATGCCCATGGGGCACATAAAAAACACAACCAATATATTGTCTATTTAACTATAAAAATTTGAGAATGTTGTCAAATTACACTATGGAGAAAAGAAAACCAACTGATGCTAATTAAATACCGCATATTCATACATGTGCTATCATTTATACTGAAATGCTCAAGCTAACATTTGCATTTCAACACTAAAGAAAAGTGAATCAACAAGAAGAAAATAGGAGTAAAAGAATAAACAGGTCAGAGACTGATTGATGCTTCTTTAAGTAAGTCATCACCTTTATTTTATGATATGCCAAAAAGGAAAATCATCTAAAGGTCAAATAATGAAATTTTGAGGAATAATTATGATCTTGATGTTTAACGACTTCCTAGAAGGTTTTATTCTTGTCATAATTCACTGTTCATTATGTTGTGATCGCTGCCTTAATTGAAGCACTTCAAATTTGGAAAAACAAATCTAGTATTTGACAACTACTTTTACAAATTTTCAATCATAACCAAAAAAACAAGGGTGAAGATTTTCAACGATACGTCCGGTAACTTAATACCCACAAAATCAATAAGAGAATGATCATTTTAGCTTGAAGTACAAACAACGGGCACATTCATCTCAATAAATCAACCACTCATCCTAAAGTTCTCTTTCCAGCTGTCTTTAAGATGTTTTAATCATAACTCCGACATTCCTTTCTGCTAGATGCCTTTCCTTCAACAACTAATCAATTTTTGGAGGCCAAAATTGTTTATGCCATTGGAGTTGGATCAAAAATTAGTTTCCATTAGCTTCAAAACAACATTGGCAATGCCAAGAACTGATAATATTTCACACTTGATTCACTATGATAACCACATAAGGTAATTAGATTATCAATTAGGTTAAAATCAAGTAGATCGTAAAAATAGGGTACAGTACAATTCATATAGTCATTATAATTAGATCCAATCTATCTCATAAAGTATAAACAACTGATTTCAATACTAAATATGAACTAGCTTATACCCACAATAGTTTTCTTAGTAGATTTGGACCTATCATATATTACAAAGTTATAAACTGTTAATTGTTGTTAATTGCAAACCAAACACATTATATGCGCTCAATTCGACCAAAAAAGTTAAAGCTTAAAGGAAAAGAGACCCAGACTTAATACATTCATATACTAATTTCAATGTGAGATTATAAGACCAGAGCTTGATTCAACCCAAAAGCTTAAACTTAAAAGGATAACAGACCGGTCTTATACATTTATATCCATATCCACTAACTTACCCCATGTAGGACTACTAGTTACCCTAATAATTATAAATCATTTTCTTCTGGCGATGGTCAATAATTAATTAATGGTTTAACTAAAAGAGATACTATAAATGATTCAGAAAGAAAATGCTTTGCCCATCCTGCCTATTTTGCTCTTCCATCGAATAAAGTGCTTTATTTCAGATCTTTAAATTAGGCCTTTAGTCCCCTCTGCAAAGGAGTTTTTGCCGTTCATATTAACTTCTAGGTGTATTTTATTTTTTGTATTGAAGATGATGAGTTTATTTATTATGTTCTTTCATTTAGATTTAATTTTAAATAGTTACACCATCTTGTTCCATAAGGGCATTGGCTAATGTATCATATTATTTTTCCTTTAAATTAAGACCAATGTTATAATATTTCCTTCGATTTGTATCTGTGTATGATAAAGGTGGGCAAGTTTACCCTTTAGGCTCCACAAAGCAGGGATAATACTTATAGTTTGATTCATTAACAGCTGGTTTAAGAACAAGGATAACAATTTTAGATTTTGATATGTGCAAGGAAATATCTGTATCCACTGTGGTGAGAGCATGCCAGAGTTTTGACGTCTCAAAGCCCTAATTCAAACTTCACCTTAGATAGCATCAAGGACTTTACCTAGTAAAATTTAGTGATCCAGAAAACAAAATCAGAACACAAAATGCTGAAATGGATTGAAATGAAACTGATTCATGTTTATAAACAACAGAAACCATAACTCGTTTAGTCCTGCGAAAGCAACCGACTTATTTGGATCAGATTGAGAGAGGTAAGTGAGAGTTGGTACAAAATTCTTAATGTGGCGACAAAGAAGTTGGTAAAAGAAGACAACCAACTGATAGATTTGGATCAAATCGAATGAGGTAACTGAGAGTTTGGTACAAAATTCTTGATGTAGGGGAACAAAGAAACCGGAGAAGAGGGCAGTTATCCATTAGAAAGATACTGGTTCAAAGAAGATTTCATGGATGACATACGCAGACACGCAATAAGAGTCAGTTTATGTTACATAAGAACCCAAGATTCATGGATGGCGTATGCAGACACACAATGAATGTCAATTTACATGAGAAATCAAGATTCATGGATGACGTATGCAGACATGCAATGAATGCCAATTTACGTGAGAACTCAAGACAAACAACAAGGCAATAAACCTCTCACGCCATAAATTGTGATCCATTTTCAGTTCATAACGATCATTAATCATCACTACTGAAGCTAAGTAGCATTACTTAATCAACATAAATGTTTTAATGGGCCTTGAGTAAATAATCAGAGAGCCACTATAACAAAGTCTTTCTGCCAGTAGAGAAACATTATAAAGTCATTCATTTATTGGAGCAACCATCACGCAGACCACATCCATACACATATCAAATGAGATGCTATGGAAGAAAAGAGTAACTCACACAGAACACAAATGTCTACTTTTATAGACAAATCGACAATAGTCAGTGTGCTGGCAAATTGAGTTTGATAATAAACCTTACAAACAGCTAGACTAAAAGAAATGGTTGTCAAACCTGAGAGTGCAGCAGAATCTGGATCGCGACCCATCCTCCCTCAATCGGTACAAGCTGTCCGATCAACAACAAGCTTAGTTGAGAAATTAAATGCACCTGCTTAAATATTGTGATTGATATTAACATAAATAAACATTACGTTTATTTTTTCAATGTTAGACTTTTATCAGCTATAAGAGATTATATGTAACAACGATATGATCTGGCCATCTTATGCAAAAACAAAACCATAAAAGAAATTTCAATACCATGTAAATACTAAAAAAATAATGTTGAGTTGTGAGAATAACTCGAATTGAGGGACGGAAATTGAAGATAACGAATGAAAAGTATTTCCATCAAAACCTACAGGTAAATCAGTAAAGCTAGAACCCAAGCTCAGGGAATCAAAAAGTTCATATCATAAGAAGCTGCATATCTGTTTGCAAGCTCTATAGATTCAAATACGAGAGGTTTCAGTGCATTCATAAGAAGCAAATAGCACCCAGAAAGTATTCCACTTGACAAGACTCATCATGCAAAGGATTCATATCTAAGATTAAGTTCTTTCAATTGAACCAAATGTTCTTGGACTTCAAGCCATAGAAGCCCAATCATCCACATGCTGGAACAGGATATCTTTTATAGATATGAAGTACCCATTAATTGTTTATTAAAGCAACTGCATCATAGATTAGGTATTTGAGAGTTCAACATAATTCATATCATCAAAAAGGTGCAAAAGACAGGACTTCAATGATTGAAATTCATATACAAAAATCCACAAAATCGGGATACCCTAAACAACCCAATGAACATAACTCTATAAAAAAGTGGCAACATAAACACCTGATTTGGAAAAATACATCCACAAAATCAAAGGAAACAAACAATATAAAATAAATCCACAAGATCTGCAAAGAAATAAGAAAAAGTGAATCATATGTAGAGAAGTACCTTCAATCCTCCAACAAAAAAGGTAAATTGCTTCCCTGATCTTCTGGCAGAGATACAAGGATGACCAGCCACTTGACACAAGAACCCTGGCCAAACTATCAAATCAATTAACAGCGAATGCAGAGGGCAAAGGCTTCCAATCCATCTCCCAACTCAAGACAAGACAAGGTTACAACAGGAAGAGAGGAAGCGATGGTGATGGCGCAAGATATGGAAAAGGGGGAAGGGGGTGGTGTCAGGGGCGAGGGAGATAGAAAGAGAGAGAGAGGCTCAGCCCTAAATAGTACACTAGGTTACTTGGACACAACATAGAAAAAGTGGCAATATTAATTTTTTGACAATTGTCACTTAATAAATGTTAACATTTTAGGGAAGGAAAACAAAGGGGTGAATGCATTTCAATTTCCTGCCAAATTTGTCAAGAAAATAAGGTCATAAATTGATACTAAACATGGTTTAGATTGAATTCATAGGATCATAAAACAGTGACCTGGCAGAACTCAAGAATTAAAATGATGCGAGCTGGAGGCGAACGGCAAGCGATCAGTACTTTGTTTTGGACAAATATCACTGCAGACTGAATGTAGACATTTATCTTTATGGACTAAGAATAAGGGGAAAATAAATTTCTTTCCTTTTTCACCAAATTTGTCTCATAAATGGTGAGTGGAACTGGCACTGAAGTCAGGCTCAGTTTAGATTTATAGAATCACAACACAATGATGTGTAGAACCCTAGAATTGAATACTAGGGTACCTGGACACAAGCTCAAAGTGATTGACAAGGATTTGCTTTTGACAATTGTTACAAGGGAGCTGATGTGGAGGGAGGGAGGGAGGGACTGCGAGAAAGGGGAAAGTGAATTTATTTAATTCTTTGGCAAACATTTCAAGAATAGAATTCAAATCAAGTGACCTTGTAAAACCCTATAATTAAAATCTAGGGTAGCAGAACACAAGATCGAAGCAATTCTCAGCCATTGACCCCCATTGATACACTTTAAAGATTAAGAGTAAGGAAAAATTGAATTCATTACCTTTCACTAACAAATTGGTCATGGAAGAAATGTTGAGTAAAATTGTGACTGAAATCAGAGCTTAGATTCATACAATTTTAGCATGGTAGAACTCCATAATTGAAATCCAAAATAAAAGGCGATGGAATTGAAGAGAAATGAGAGAGAGGACTCACAGCATGAAGCCTCCTGTTGGCACTTCTGGTCGGACTACCAGCACATCACTGGCACGCTCAGTTCTAGCAGCAGGGTCACCGTCCTGCTCCCAACCTTCCACTGCTTCCTGCACAGGGATCCATGCCATTCACCATCAGGTCAGTGCCATTGCAGGCCGGTGCTGCTGATCCATCGTTCTCTTCCACCAGAGGCAGCTTCATTAATCCCATCATTGGCAATGACCAGGATGGTGTTGTTTCGGTAATATTTAAAGCTTTAGTGTCTCTTCCCACTAAAACGTTGTGCCTGGTGATAGAAATGAGAGGGAACCGCATGCATTTGCAAGAAAACTTTTTTTCTTCGAAATTCATGGCTTGACAAATATTCTCCCAAATCCCAATGAGATCTTTGGCTCAGATTAGTTGTGGACAGGTCAAAAACTCCGGCCACCTTTATTTTTAATTTTTTGTATATTTCCGAATTTAAATAATATGTAACATAATATAAAAACAACGCAAAACTCACAAAAGTACAGTTTCAAAGATTCATTATATTCTGGAAAAAAGAGGGAGAAAGGCCACTTGTCAATCTCATATCTTCCAAGTTCAATTTTGGCAATATTTTCAAATTCAGTGAATTCCTCATGTTCCCGCAAACTGGCAGCATCAAGTTCTTCATGGTCTGCCTGTTAAAAATGGGAATTATCTCAAACAGGATCATAGCATTCACAAGATTGACTAAAATAATTGTAAAGCAGAATAGCTGAACAAGACCTCCACAAATGCCTCATCAATCTTCCACTTTTGATGATGTGTCATTTTTAGTCTTGCTGCCTGGATTAAAAAAAAAAACACATTGAGGTACTTTATCAGTATTAATACTTCAGTAAAGTTCATCATAACAAAAAGTGTCTATGCACAATGAGGAAAACTACGCAGAAGCAGCCAAGGATTATCAGACAACCATGTAAACATCACACAGAATCATTAACACTTGTTTAAAGCCTCAACCTTTCATTCAAACTTCAGAAAATCAAGATGCAGCCATCTCCAGCAAAAGTAAATGATGTCAAACAGAAATAAAACATCCTTTCAGCTCAACTGAGTCATCCTAATAACAAGTCTTGCTTCATGAAAAGCATTGCAGTGGAAGTCAGGAGCCATCAATTGACAGCTATAGTAACAGAAGCCCCAATACAGAAGCCTTCAAATGCTAAAAATTAAGCCTATATACCTCAGCAACTAAGCTTATTTGAGAACAAGGATCAAGGTTATGCCTTTGCATCATAAGAATTAAAAGAAAGCCCAAAATAAGATACTAAGAAATCAAACCATCTTCATGTTATTCCAGTGCATAAGCCCCAAATTTCAAGTTCATAGATGTACATCTTCCATAACTTCAAAATGACAGAGCTTCTGCTTGACATGCTAATTATGACTAAATGCCCAATACAAACTAAGACTAGATAAAACATCCAAGTAGTAGCATGATCCATGTAAATCTTCCGGAGTTAACCATGACATTATCATGATTCCACTGTGAGCTTTCTCACATTCTGCTAGGCTTTTATTCTTTTACAGGGCATCAAAACAGAACTTTGGAGACAAAGCTTCCATTTTTGTTTCACCCAGTTTAGATCTCAAGTACAAATAAGATTTTTGCATAATTTCTCCAATCATAAACCCATCCTTTTGAATCAATACATGGAATTCTAAAACATAAATCAAGATATACAAGTAACCACACTTTCATGAGACAAGGAAGAACAACATTGCAACTTACACACTTCTGACAATTCTGCAAATGATTAGGTTCGAGACATGGCACAGAAGAACTAACTGAAACTACAATCCATGGATATCAAAATGCTTTTTTCACCATTAAGGATTTCATTCTCATTCGGATGCTAATCCCAAGCTGCAAAGCAAGAGTTTCGAACGTTAATAATGGGCACGCATGAATAAAATAAAAGGCAAATAACCAAATTCCAGAATGCCCAACTCGCTACCTTCCAAATTAACCCCTCCACATGCGCCAAAACTAGATCATGACTTCCAATCCTGAGAAAACCCTTTAAAGATGTCAAACCTTGGAGCCCGCTCAGTCTCCATCCTATATATTTCATTTTTACAACCAGTTCCTAAAATCCAATCCTTGACCATCACACAGGCCATTCCCCTCGCCTGAAATCCCCAGAGTTGACCCGGATCAATTTCCGAATAAAACCGGAAAACCCAACCCTAGCACTAGCTCCAAAAACTGAAATAGTTTTTTCAATATAAAATTCATGAACAATTGGAATCAAAACACCTTCATGGCTAGCCCTAAACATGAGAATCCAAATCAAGAAGAAACGTAAACGATATGGACGAGGAACAACAACGAGAACTCACGCTCGGCATAGTGGACATAGGACTCGTGATCAGAGGAAATCGACGAGGTAATCTCGCGGCACTCGATGACACTCACGGGGCGGAGCTTCTGATTACGCCGGACATCACCCGCATCCCAACCTCGAGCAGCAACCGGGCCGCCCCGGTCCCAACCTTCCAGAGTTCCACTGCTTCCCGCACGGTGGATCCCCACCATTCACCGCAGAGGCAGTGCCACTGCAGGAAGGCGGGGCGGATACGGCGTACTCTTCCGCCGGAGGCGGCTCCATCAAAATCCCATCAACGGTGATGACCGTGTTTCGGGGCTCTAGTATCTCTTCCCGCTGCGACGTTGCGCCTAGGAATTGGAATGTGAGAGAAACACACAACGTTTGCGAGAAAAACTTCTTGCTTTGAAGGTTCATGACTTGACAAAGGTCCTCCCGACGAGATCTCCGCCTGCGGATTAGTTGGAGGCAGGCCACAACTCCCGCCACCATTCCTGTTCGTTTTCATCTGTTTCTTTCCATTTATATTATATATATATAAATGTATAATTTATATATAAGTTTTTTAAAAAAATGTATAATTTATTATATATCTCTCTGGAAAAATTAAACAACTAATTAAATCTGTAAAAAAAACTATTTTCAAAAATAAAATACAACTTCAGCCACCATCTCGAAAGCAAATCCAACGGTCAGCGCTCAAGATCCGCGATCAAAGCCTCCGCAGCCCTCCGACCCGAAACCAACGCCCCATCGAACGTCGCAGAGGCCCAGTGATCTCCACACACGTAAACCCCATCCGCAACTCTCGGATCCTTACCCGTTAAGTCCGTGGGCGGGGTCTGATCCGGCTGAGCAAACCCGATCCGATAAGTTCTCAGGTGTTCCCAGGAACCCACTTCATCCGACCCGAACCATCCACCCAACTCCTTAACAACCTCAGCGGTTAGATCCTCATCCGACCGTTCCTTGTACTCCCCGACCAACGAAACAGAGACCAGAACCTTTCCACCTGGACCGTACGATGGTGCTACGTTGGTCGGAAAGAACATATTGTTCACGATGCCTTCGCCCGAACCGTTCAGGATCAAGATCGGTTCAGAGATGGGAGCTCGGTTAGCGGAGAAGTAGATGCAAACCGTGCTTCGGCCCGGTTTATTTCCGACCCGGTTTACGAGAACCGAGGGGAGAAGCTTCTGCGCCTCGGGTTGCTCAACCGCCAGGATCACACCAAACTCGGCGGCGATGGCATCGCCTGAATGGAGAGAAACCGTAGGTGGGAGGCCGGGATTGATGGAGGATACGCGAGATTGGAGGCGGAGAGAGGAGACGGGTAGGCGGGCGGCGAGTTGGGAGGGAATGGCGGCGATGCCGTTGGCGGGGAGGACGTTGTCGCCGAGAGCGAGGCAGCGGAAAACGAAGTCGAAGAGGCGGGAGGTAGTGGAGAGATCAGGGTCGAAGAAGATGCCGGCGAGGAAAGGGCGGAAGAAGCGATCGATGATAGAGGGGGAGAAGCCGGAGGAGCGGAGCCGGTGGGAGATGGAGGTTTCGGGGGCGGACAGGAGGACATCATGGGGAATGGAGGCCGCCCTGAGACGGGTAAGGCCGACTAGCAGTTTGTCGGGGATGGAGCCGATGGGGTTGGGGAGGGTGGGGAGTGCGGTGAGTGGGAGGCGGAAAGGATCGGCAACGCGGTGGAAGCGGCCGGAGTGGAAGACGAGGGCTCCTGGGAAGAAGGGTTGCGGCTGGAGGGCGGGAAGGTCGAGGAGGCGGAGGAGTTCAGGGTAGGCGGTGAGAAGGATCTGGAAGCCACGGTCTAAGAGGAAGCCGGCTTGGCGATCGGTGCGGACGCGGCCGCCGACCGCGTCGGAAGCTTCGAGGAGAAGGAAGGGGAGGCCGGCGGAATGGAGATGGACGGCGGCGGCGAGGCCTGCGAGGCCGGCGCCGACGACCACAGCACGTGGTGATTCGAGGGTCGGGGTCGGTGAAGAGGCCGCGGCGCGCGGAAGGAGGGAGCCGGAGTGAGGGTTGGGGAGAAGGAGAGTGCTCATGGTGGTGAGAATGGTTGATGTTGCTGACGTGTCATGAAAGAGTGAGTTTTTTGGGTGAGTATTTGTTGTGGATTGCGCTATCCACAGGGAATGGTTTGCATTCATAATGGCCACGTGGCGGATTTCTACTGGTTGAGTGTATTGTATATATTTTTGTCTTAATATAATCTCAAGAGTGAAATAATGGCGTGGATGTTCACTGGTGGGACTTCGGAGGAAGTCCGTGAAGTCCGTGGCTTTATATATTTATTCTGTTTATTTATTTGTTTATTTTTTTTTTTTTAAGTTGAAATGAGAAGTGTCAAATGTTTTTTTTCTCTAAGTGTGTCGCTCTTGAAAAATATATATTATATTCATCTCTGATTATTTTTGTTTGAAAGGAATCATTCCCAGTTCCATGCTTGAAACACTAACCACATTTTTTTTAAAAAATATTTATATGCACATCTTAAATCTTTAATCATGTTTTCAAACAAAGTCAAATTTTGGATCATGCATAAGAATTAGTAACACTAGCACTGTGTTTGGTTACGATAAGTACTATTTTTAACCAGATAATGGTGCCTTTTAAAGCTATTTTTATTTAAAAACATTGATTTTTGATATCAATGTATTTATTAATCAATTTTAAAAGTTTTATTAATATTAATAAAATACTTATTATCAATAACAAATGTTTTAAAAATATGTAGTTTTATCAATATTAATTAAATCAAATTTTGTTTCCCTATCTTGATATTAAAAGAATCCCTTAGCTATGTATCAAAAAATGTTTTAAAAATTCATTTGGCATATGACTTCTTTTAAAATATATTTTTATGCGTAGAATGACAGTTAACAAAAATTTAAAATGTAAATTTTTTTAAATTAAATAAATATTTAAATTTAAAAAAAAAAATGAACTTTATTGCTTTAAAATAATTTTTATACCTGCAGTGTCTAAATGAAGTGATTTTTTATTTATTAATGTTGATAAATATGCACTTTTTTATTTTTTATATTATATATATGTACTATTTTCTTTCATCTTTCAATCAATCTCCAAATTAAAACGATCTTCCATGCACTGAGTACACTGCACCAAGCCAATGAATGCACTGTGTGACAAAATTTATATTTTGAAATAAATTATCTATAATTATATTTAAAAATTTTAAAATCAAAAATCAAATAATGTCTATTTATACATGAAATTTTATAAAAAAACAAAATGTTAACGAATCACATGCTAGAAATATGCATAAGAGTGAAGTAAAATCTTTATTATACATATGTGTCTTCACTCTACTTATATTAAATTTAAAGATATCATTTCAGTAAAAATAAACACTTAACATCATAAACTTTTGTCAAATAAACCAAAAAATAATTAGCCTTATGCATGAATGTGCTCTTCAATTTACGAACTTCTAAATAAATAATTTAATCCATAAATTATATTCTTATTTACAAATTGGTGCACTGACGTCAAACTAATTTCACTAGATAATATTAAATCAATATAAACGAACCAAAATGTTTTCCCAATTAAGAAAAAAATTGATCGCACAATGTCAATAATGCACAAAATTAACATGACAACAAACAACACATGAAAATCCAGATAATATATATATTATATAATATAATAATATAATAATATAATAATCATATAACATTCATCCCTTGTCATCTTTTTAAAGCCATTAGCCAAGTTTTAATTGGTTGTTTGGTTAAAAGATGGATTATGTTTGTTATCCCCTAACAGTGATCCTTTTGTCAAGTTTTAATTGGTTGTCTGGTTAAAAGATGGATTATGTTTGTTAACTTTAAATTTTAACCGTTTGATGTTATCATATTTTTTTTACTTTTGATTTAAACCGATTCTCTCCGCCACTTGCCGATAAAGTTTTCTCCTGTTTGGAAGCTCTGCACCCATCTCATCACAAATAAACAAATGGGTCTCTTCTTCAATGCTTGCGTTAGCTTCTCATAGCACAAAACACTCATTATACTTTCTATGATTGCTTTATGCTTGTTTTGCAGTTTTGGACATAAAGATGAGTTTACATAGGTAAATTTGATTCTTCTCTATGTTTGTTTTTTTCCCCCTTAACACTTGATAAACCAATTAATGATAAACACATGCCACAAGTTTTTTGCAGGTACAGAGCATCTAAAACCAATAGAAATTGGTGATCAATATGAAGGTTCTGCACTTAGAGGTGATGTATGAGATTTTTGATGTTTGAACTTTGTTTGATTATCACTCTAAGTAGACATTGCAGGAGAAAAAAATATATATCCTTATTGATTTGCAAAATAGGTCTTTTTGGTTCAAGGAGAAAGTTTATTATGAAAATAGGGTATTTGATTCATGTTTATTTGGATGAAAATTTTGTCTTCTGAGTTGTGCATAACTTGGTTTTATTTTTTTTTGTTTTTTCATTAATTTAGTGCTTGTGATATTTATCATACTTTGTGTTTGTGTGTTCTATATTTTTTAATTAAGATTTCTCTGCAACATACTTATAAGTGTTGTTTTTAATTTAGGTGCCCTCTTTGGAGCATAACAACGAGATAAAAGGAGAGAGTATGGATTTAATCAAATACATTGATGAACACTTTAAAGGCCTTGCTTTGCTACCTAATATATGGTAACCTGATATGAAGTATCACACTTACAGTATTTTTTTTTTTTTTCAAATTCTTTAAGAAACCTGAAACTGAAGATTAGTCTTAAAAATATATATAGGATCCTGTAAAGCAACAGTTTGCATAAGAATTGTTCTGATTCTTTTTTGTAGTTCTGTAATTATTAATGCACTAGCTAGTGTGAACATCTATCCCGCAAATTTCTTAATACCACTTAACGTCATAGTTTATACTTAAGTTGGAGGATTGAAAGCCACATTCTTGCCAAACTACATATATTCAGTCATTGGTATATGCTATTAATTTGAATTACATGCACATTATTGAATTTTAGTTGTTGTTTGTTAAATAAATTTAATCAATGGCTGCAAAGAGATAAATTAATAATTGTGAACATGATTTCTTAAAATGCCACTTTTTTATTACAATTATTACAATTATTAATGAGTTTATTTTTTAAGAATATTATTACAATTTACATGTGAACAAACGAATTTTGGAGCGTAAGCCCGGAAATCCATGCTAGTTATTAATTTGACATCACTGAATGAAATTATCATGTCACAAATATAGTTTAAAAACATGCTCATAGTTTGAAAGGCAAAAAAACAGATCATTATTATTATTATTATTATTATTATTATATAAAATATGGACAAATCACATGTCAGAGATATACACAAGTATAGAGTTACCACACCAATGCAATTATACCATCATCACCTTCTATGAGTTGATGTTGGAACCCACATCCTTATCAAGAACACAAAGCACATGCACATGAGATTAGTGTCAATTGATCAATAGATTACCCATAAAGAAAATTATATAAAATATGAATAAATCATATATTAAAGAAATACACAAATATAAAATTACTAAATCAACTCAAGATACCTTTATGTTTTCACTCCATGCCAACTGAAGTTTGAATTTAATCAACAGTCTTTGGGTCAATTGGCACTTGGGTCCCCCATGAAGACGCCTCGCAGGTCCCACAGGCCGCAGTCGAGTGTGCACATCCCTGTTTTAGTTTAGCGAGCCCATTAAAAATTTCGTTTTTCTTGACAAAACTGAAGTTTGAATTTATCTCTTCAGTAAAAATCAATATCACACATAATTTGTCATTTTATTTTTGATAAAAGCAGCACGAGAGGCGTGTGGGTGTGGTCACAGTAGCGAGTGGGGTCCGTTCCGTTTGGGAAGTTTCTAATGCTTCATTTTCAATGATGCGCGCCAGCTTCTTGTGGGGTTTGGTTCCGAGTTCCGTGCTGCGTCTCTTCACGAATGACAACCCATCCCGTGATCAAACTACAACCGCCCCATCATCAGCCACTCAATTCCCTCCGTACGCGCATCTCGAATCCCAGGTGTCTCGCCATCTACCACACAAGCACACCTTTTTATTTATTTATTTTTTGTTAATTATAAAATAGGGGAAAATGATCCCTTTTATGCTTTTGCCAATAGAATAGCTTATCACTTTCTCGCCATATATAAGCAATTGTTTATTTATTTAATTATTTATTTTTAATTTCTTTGTGCTCTCAAAAATAATATGTATATTTATAAGGTAAATTATTTATATAAAAAGATCTCTGCTTTTGCTGTCATTTTGAGATAGAAAATGAACTATATTTTTTTAATGCAATAAATAAACCACATGTGTTCATTAGATTATAAATTATAGAGCCTTAACCATATGGTACATAAAAAGTGAAAAAAAATAATACATCATACACAATGATCACACATGAATTAATTCAACTAATGGTAGTAGACTAATCATGTTCTAAATAATCTACCTCTTCTTTGGAAGTGATCAAGGCTTCATTTTAAATAATATCAACATTTATCATGATATGAAAGTATAAAAAAAATCTCATGGTTTCCGAGATGTTTTTTAGCTTTTAAACTATATGATTTTTTCGGCTAAAAAACCCGCTAATAGTGGGTAATTTTTTTTTTCACATAGACAAATTCGTTAATTCATTTAAAAACTCTCACCTTGCGTTAAAACAAACATGATTTTTTTTGTTTGGTTTTGATATTTAAGTTTTTTTTGTTTAATAGAATTTTAGGAGTGATTAATAAACTTAAAAAAATATTTTTATTATATATCACATGAGTGGGTTTTAAAATAAAATGACAATTTTGGTTCGTCAGTTACCACTATTAATGATTTGTTAACATGTTTTTTTTTATTTGCTGAAAAAACCACATAATTTAAAAATAAAAAATTATTATATCTTTATTTTGCTGAGAAACCATAAATACACACTATTTATTATTAAAGTCTTGATTATGTAATAGGATCACTCACGGTGGTGGGTCATATTTTAAAAAATGCCACATAATATTAAAAATTTTAAATAAAAGGTTATTAAATGGAAACCATGGCATACGCTTTAGGTGTTTTTTTGTTTACAAAAAAAAATCCAAATCCTTCATAAATTGTTTGTCCTTGAGAGAATAACTTGTAAAAGAGTACACATAAATTTTGGCAATTTAATGCATTAATAATTCAGACAAGTAAATAAATAAATAAATAAAATATATATATTAAGAAAGAGAAATTATTATTATGAATAAACGATTGGCACTTCCCCCATAATTTTGCCACCTGGTTGTCGGAGAGACAATGGCGAAGTCCTCCGAATAGTTTGGAAGCCAGAAGTAGCAATTGAAGGCGGTAACCTCACCGGCACTTATTCATACCAGTCCTCAATTTCTCATCTCAATAATTCGGGTGAGCCGAGAAGAAAGAAGAACACGAGATGATTGAAGCTTCTCACACGTGCGGCTTCTCTCTGGCTTCACTAGGGCTGGCGCCAGTGAAAAAGGAGCGATGGATGAAAGCCACGTAAACGCCCTCTGAGCCACACGATCACGGGACGCACGTGATCAGCACGTTCGAGGCAGCGGTCGGGGTCTGACGTGGCGCGGCCTCGAGGGAGAATCAAAACCGTCTAACTCTCTTAACTCGCGTTTTCGTTCTCGTTTTCGTACTCGTTTCTCCGTTTTTTGCCGTTTAATTCCAAGCAATGGCGTCCGCATGCCCTAATTCTCCACCGCCGCCTTCAAATCCTCCGATATGAAACCCTAATCTCTCCTCATCGCTCTCGGTTCGCGATGGGCACAGCTTCCGTTCACTGATGTAAGTTCTCATCGTCCCCCCTTTCGCTGTATTCCCTGTTAATGGATGTCCGAGTGGAGTGCTTCCAAAGTTATTGAGCTGTTCGTTTGGTGTTTCGTAAAATTTTGTGGATTTGTGGCTTTTATTGAATTATTTGATGAGTTTGTTCTGTGTTGCGTGTATACCGAGGGTCTCAATCGGAGTTCGTGTTCAAATTCATTAGTATTTTTCCTCTCTCCCTCTAATTATCAAGTTCTTGAATCCTTCTATTTTCTTTGGCATATTGAAAAGTTTGTTTTATTTATAAGCATATGGCTGGATTGCTTCCTTTTGTTGTAGGTTTCCTGTCAACTATGAGAGGTGCTGATTTGAATGGTTATTCAGTGTTTGATTTTATAGCCGTTTGAAGGGGAAATCATATTTGAAGAAAAGTGTAGCATTTGCTTCGTGTGAATATATATATTTATATTGATATTTAGCGTAAAGTCCCAACAGCAGTATTTGCTGAAGTTAAATGGCGGGAGAGGGATCTAAAGTGAATGGCTTTTCTTCGGGTCTGGCAGTTATATTGTCGGGTGATGAACAGTGCGTAAATTATAATAAATCACACTTAGTTTCCTGTCGCGATGACATTGGTCACCAATCTGTCGAGCGCACTCTTGAATACATATTTGATCTCCCACACAAATCGATCCATTCACCATCTACGTCAATTGATGTTAATTCCATCCGGTTACTTTTGAGGGACCAGCTGCCAAGATTTGAGGATGGATCAGGTTCTTGTTCCCTTCAACGGGATGGAATAACAATAACCAACCCTGGGTCTGGGCGGAACAAGATTGTCATAGACAGCATAAGTATTTGTGGGGACATTAGAATTGTAAGATATCCATTACTGATTGAAAGCTTGGCAGTGTTCAGTAGTGTCCGAGTGAATGCGAATGTGTGGAAAGGAAAATGGATGTATGAAGTGACATTGGAGACTGCTGGGATCCAGCAGCTTGGTTGGGCCACTATCTCCTGTCCCTTTACTTATCACAAGGGTGTGGGAGATGCTGAAAATTCTTATGCATTTGATGGTAAGAGGGTGAGCAAATGGAACATGGATGCTAGATCTTATGGCCAGTCTTGGGCTGTTGGGGATGTCATTGGTTGCTGCATTAATCTGGAGTCAAATGAGATTTCCTTCTATAGAAATGGAGTTTCCCTTGGAGTAGCTTTTGATGGAATACTTACAATGGAGCCTGGTTTTGGTTATTTTCCTGCAGTTTCCTTATCTGAGGGCGAGTGCTGTGATTTGAACTTTGGATCACACCCATTTAAGTTCCCCATTGATGGATTCAATCCTATCGAGGAACCTCCTACCATGCTGTTATATGCCTACTACTTGCTCCAATGTTTGTCCAGGCTAGTGGAGGTGCAGCGGTTGGATAAGCCCGATTCATCATACTTTGAGAAATTGAGAAGGTTTAAGAGGTTTGTGCCACTTGAAGGATTATTTCACCCAATTTCTCAGGGGATCTGCAGTGAATTCTTTGCTGCAATCGGCACAAATGATAGCAGTGAATATATTTCATGGGGTGCAGTTAAGACATTTTTACTAGAAATATTTGGAGTGCAAGCACCTCATAATTATGCTAGTCTGGATCAGGTTCTTGACCTTTTTCTCAAGTTTCCGGGATCAAAGTCAATGTTTCAGCATCTTATTGCGGCATTGTCTTATGGTTGTAAAACGGCACCTTTGATTCTCACAGATTGCCCTTATTCTGGATCTTACCCTTATCTTGCACTGGCTTGCCATGTTCTTAGGAATGCAGCAGTTATGAGTTCATGGTGGATCTCAGTTGATTTTGAGTTTACTTTGGAAGGTTTTCTCTCCAGAAAGTGCCCAAATAAGCAAGATCTGCAATGCATGATACCATCTGTTTGGTGGCCAGGCTCATCTGAGGATATTGGCTCTGAAAGTAGCATGATGTTGACAACAACAGCATTGGCTGGAGCATTCGATAAGGTAACTTCCTGTTGTTTTATCAGTGTTTATGCACTATAATTCTTAAGTAATTATTTTTTGGCTTTAAGTAATAATTTTGTTGTAACCCCTTATTCTCTCTCTCTCTCTCTCTCTCTCTCTCTTAACCATGTTAAATATATATCTCGGATAATTTTCATTTAACTTCTCCAGGACACATTGGTATTGGTTCTGGCATAAAGTATAGGTCGTCATGAGACAAAATAACACTATATTTATCTTGAAAACCAGTACTGTGAACATAAAATTACATGGTAGCGGCTTGGCTTTTTCGGTATTGGTTTAAGCATAAAGACAATAATGCTCTACATATTTCTTGAAAACTAATACTTTGAATATAAATTCCTGCTTGTTGGCTCGGCTAGCACCGATATTTGACCTCCATACTTCTTGAATCTATTCTCTTTAGATTATAGATTTCATACTGTTTTTAATCTATTAGAATTCGATCATAAATTATAAGCAAAAGTCAAGTTTTGGTTGTAGTGTGGATGGATCACTTGCATAAGTAGATAGCTGCATTTTGTATCTTGCCCATGTTTAATACGAAGGCAACTTTTTTCCCCCATTTGTATGGTTCAAGATGCTGCTACTTTTCGTCTTTATAAAGCCAATATCATATGTTTTATACTTAATACATAGGGGCTGTAGGGAAACTTCTTCTTGTTATTTACCATCAGCAGTAACCTTGTTTAACTTGCAGATTGAAGAGATGCACCGTGAGCTTTGCCTCTTGATCATACACTTTATTCCACCCACGAAGTCTCAGCAGCCTGGTTCTGTGTTTAGGTCATTTTTACAGAGTTTCATACGGAAGATAAGAGGTGCTGACCACAAGATGACACCTGCTAGTGTTTCTGGCAATTCAGCACTAGCTTCTTTATACTCTGTGATTCTTCATTTTTTATCTGAAGGTCTTACTTTGGAAGAGGCATCTTGGTCTTTAAAGGGATCAAGAACTATCACTGCAACTGATGGTGGTTTTCTTCACAGGAGTGGAAGAAGAAGCTTTCCTGTGGGCCTCTTTCTTAAAGAAAGTCCATATTATAGTGGATTTTCCAGGCTTGGGGGATCAATGAGTCATTTAATCAAGTCCAACCCTATCAGTGAGGTGGAAACTGAAGTTAAGTGGGAAGAAGGCTGTATGGACGATGAAGATACAAAAGTAACACATTCTACAAGGCAGAAACCTTGTTGTTGTGCAATATCTGATGTTGATAGTACAAGAATACTAAAGGATAATATCAGATATACAGCTAGAAGTTCGAAGGGTCCTTGCAGTTCTATTTCTGATAGATCAGCTAATGTTGCAGCAGAATGTAACGCCGGAAGTTTGAGTGATGAGATTGTGGACAAACCTAGTACAAGCAACCATACAGAAGCTGATTTTGCTTACCTGTCATTGCAATATTTAGAAAATCCACCTACTACAAGTCAGTCTTCTGCTGGTATGCTAAGAGAAGAAGAGTTGCTTCATGTGATGCTTTTGCTGTACCATTTGGGTGTTGCGCCAAACTTTCGGCAGGCAAGTATCTTGAAATACTCTTTATCTATTACATGTATCAGTCTATGACTTTTTACCCTTTTTTTAAGTGATTCATGAGATAATCTTGGCACATAAATTGCTAATTTTTAAAGGAGAGCCTTCATGCGTGATTTTCTAAATTTTCTTCGTAGTGGAATTGATTGGTTTGGACATACTTTCCTTTCCTACTTGGGGAACCTTGTGTTAGTTGTAAACCAATCACATATTACCTGCACATGATCCAATTCAGAAGCCTATGCTAGTTTATTTTAGCTATCATGTTGCAAACAAACAAATTAGCCAAGCTTTACCACCAAGTTAGATGCAAACCAAACACATCATATTAGCTTAATTTAAGCCAAAAGCTTAGGCTTATATGATGCAAGGCCCGAATTTATTTATTTATATTGATGTTTACTATTTAGCCAATATGAGAAGATCAGTTACTCTGATAGTGGGGGTGTGCACCCATTATATTGTGTAAGCATCTGAGGTCAAGATCCAATGTAGGGATGTTAATGTTCTGCAACAAGATCAACCATAAATGCGCATTAGCATATGGTAGAAACTATGATCTATCCACTTCTTTCGTCAATCAATTTATGTTCTCAGCAGTTGGCTGTCCTTTTCTAGAAAAAATCCAGGATCTCTTGATGAAATTTGGCTTCAATGTTCATGACAGAGATTCATCAGAAAATCACAGTTATCTCTTTTTCTATATTTGGGGCCAACCAGCTTGGAGAGCTCCAGGCCTACGTCTTAGTTCTCTAGGACATGGTTTATCTCCTTTGTAACTAGTGATGCTTTTAAGACCCTCAGGTACAGTGTGTCTGGTGGCAATTTACTCTTTTATTTGACATCTGCCAATGTCTTATAAAGCTGCTACCTTTAACTTATGATTTGATGCCCAACAGAACTTGTATTCCCCTCTTATTTGTTGGGTTCTTCGTTGTTGAACTACTCATGAAATTCTTATTTTCAGTGTTTACTTTCGTGTTTAACTGTCTGATTCTGGTATTTTATGTGTGTGCCTCAACATTTGACGCAGGCATTCTACTACATGTCTCATCAGTCACAGTCAATTACTCTATTAGATGATACAGATAAACAAATAAGAGAAAAGCCTTGCATGGAGCAAGTAAAGCGATTGAAAGAAGCACGCAATGTTTATCGAGAAGAATTGGTTGATTGTGTTCGGCAATGTGCATGGTTAGGCCGCTATACAATAAATCTTGCAGTAATTATTTCAGTTCTTCTCTTCTCATTTTTGGTTCTTTGAGATTATGGACAAGCAACTTGGTTATCTTTTGTATTGCTTTGCAATTCTTTATTTATTTTCTAGCTACACTAACTTGCCAGATTTTATTGACCTACTTAATGCTTCATGAAATTTGAGCAGATAAGCTTTTCATTCTTTTGAGTTTTGGTAGTGGAAACTTAGTTATTATTATTATCTGGTTTTGCAGATCCATATTTATTTTTTAATTGTGTAGTATGCAAATCAACTTGTCACTTGACTTTTTAACCTGACTTCACCAAAATTAGATTTTGGTTCAACTTCAAAAGTCTGGTTCATATCTACTGCATGCCCATCTGTCTGTTTTTTGTAGATTGTTTCCTTCACAAGGCATGCGTGATGGTCAAATGTGCTTAACTTGGTGTTTGATGTATATATGGAGCAGATGAATTTTGCATTACGCCTGCTAAGGAGCAAATGTTCCACAAATATTATTTATATTATTCTGCTGGTCTTGTGGTCTGCTCAACTTATCGTGGTTATTTATTGCAGGTACCGTGTTTCCTTATTTGCGAGGTGGAAGCAAAGGGGAATGTATGCTACATGCATGTGGGTTGTGCAGTTGTTGTTGGTGCTTAGTGATATCGATTCCTTATTCCTTTATATCCCTGAATTTTATCTGGAAGCACTGGTATGTTATTTCTGTTCCTCCTTCCTTAAGTTTAATTTACAGCAATGTCTTCTCAGCTGATGATGTTGAGTTTCTTGTCATGACTCCCTTTGCAATATATGCAGGTTGACTGTTTTCATGCGTTACGTAAGAGTGATCCTCCATTTGTTTCTTCTGGAGTTTTTATCAAGCAGGGGCTTGCTTCATTTGTATGTGCCGATCATCTTGTTTGTTTCTCACATCTTCCTTTATCACATATTTACATTTAGTGACTGTTGGTTATGTATAAACGGATGTAAGTCGGTCCTTCTATAGGTAACTGACAATTCCTTTTCTTTGGTTTGGTGCAAGATCTTTACTTACATGTTAATAGACCGGCATCAAGAGGCCGAAGTGCAGCTTTTTGATTTATGACTAGGTTGTAATTCAAATTGTTTGCATTTCTAACTCATTTGGGTTTAGAGATGATCGCATAAGTCTAAGGCAATTAGTTCTACCTTGGATCCAGTTAAGGCTTCACAACATTCATTTAGGGTCTGAATAATGCTCAACACGAGCGTAATGCACTTGTAAGCCACTTTGGTCAAACTTTCTCAAGTCAGTTTTTGGCCAGCCCAACTCAAATCTTAAATTAGTAATGCTTAAGTTATCATAGTTGTAAGTCAGCCATATAATAAAGATGATGCATCTCCCCTTACATCCAACCAAGAAGGAATATTGTTATTTTCATTTGAATCCTTTTGCACTGCAAGTTCGTCAACTTAAACAAAACATGCTATAGTGTTCTCTACTTCTCTACTATTAACAAGTCATTCCAACTTCATCGACTTTCTAAATCTCATAAGACTTTGGTTTGGTGTAGATCATTACTCTGTAATTTATGTTGGAAAGTCTTTGTTTCTCCAAGTTAAATTTTCTCTTTCTTATGATTCAAATGCCAATGTTTGGAGGGTTAGTCAGTTGTACATTTATCTGTGCCTGTGTGCTGATTATTCTTTCAGACTTGTTATCCTCTCTCGACATTATTTTCTTTTGATATGGCTGGTTAGATGGTGAAGCTAGTATGTTAATGTAATTGATTTAAGCTAAATACCCGTTGCCTCTTTTTGTTTATTTTTTTAACCAAAATGGCAAATGCTTAAGTTTGTGTGGTAAATTGATTTACATCATTGACCATGTAAATGATTTTTATTTCGAACTTTAAGTGATTCTGGACCTATGAATTTTATATATGATGTGAAATAGATGTTTAAATGAAGTCATGAAAAGGTGATTTTGCTTTCTATGTGAAAATTTTCCTATGGCTGTCAATTATCAAGCTATCTGTGAGCAGCTTGATTTATGCTTGCTAAAAGCTTGAGTTCAGCTGGAAATTTCAAGCTCTTGCACTTCATGCCAAGCTGGGCTTGTTTGATCTTAGCTCGCCAGCTCGAAATATGTAAATATATTATAATTTTATATATTTATAATACACAATATCGTTATAGAATATGCCATTATATAAAAAATATTACATAATTTCTATTGTTCATCTTTAAAAACAATAAACAAGCTGAAGTTTTTGTTTAAAATTATCTACTAAAATTCGGATTTCTTGAAAATAAGTCCATTCGATTATAATCTCAAACCGAATCAAGCAAAGCATGATCTTTTGAAATTAAAATTGAGCTGAGCTTGAATGAACTTTTTTGAGCTAATTTCTAGTCAAGCGCGAGTTGCTCAATTTCAAGTGGTGCTTGAGCTGAACTCAGCCCGATTAAGCTTGATCCTTGTAGAGTCTTATTTATGGCAGTCGGTTAGAATTCTATTTAGTAGTCTTTGGTATCCAAACTGTGACTGAGTCCAGATGTTTGACAGAGTGGATGGTTATGAATGCTTGAGTCCTCATCCAAGTAGTAGGAAATTGCGGAATACTGTGAATGTATCCTACTTGTACTTGGTTATACTCTGCCATAAAAAAGGAGGAAGTACTAAACAACTAGATTTATTGCTGGAGTAAGAAAATAATTGTGCGCCATGGTTAATTAGATGTGTTTTTTTGTAATAGTGTAGTCTATACCAAATCCTTTGGCTTGGAAATTCATAAAAAAATTTATTGTTGTTATTATAGGTCACTTTTGTGGTCAAGCACTTCAATGATCCACGAATATCAAGCGCTGATATAAAAGATCTTCTTCTGCAATCAATGTCAGTCTTGGTGCAGTACAAGGACTATTTGGCTGCTTTTGAAATGAACAAGGAAGCTGTCCAAAGGATGCCAAAGGCACTACTGTTATCATTTGATAACAGATCATGGATACCAGTTACAAACATACTGGTACGTCTTTGCAAGGGTTCTGGATTTGGCTCCACAAAGCATGCAGAATCATCTGCATCACTGCTTTTCCAGGTTGGGTGACCTTTTTTTTGTGATGGTGCTGTTACAGGCTCTTTTTTCATGTCGACTTGTTAATCTTTCTTTCATTGTTTTCACTTGAAGGTATTACTACGAGAGATCTGCATCCATAATGAAGAATTATTCTCTTCTTTTCTCAATAGACTTTTCAACACTCTTAGCTGGACAATGACGGAATTCTCTGTATCCATCCGAGAAATGCAGGACAATCAGGTTTGTTCTCATCTGCGATTTGCACCTGACTTTTCCCCGTATTTATATGCTTATTCTAAGGTTTCATGAAATGCCATTTTTGCTGATATTAATATTTTGAAAATACATGTCTTTTATATGAATCAATGAAGCCATTCTCTGTAGCAACTGAAAATGTAAACTGTTCTTAGCTCTTCATATGTATCTGTCTGTAGTCTTTTTGGTCATTGGCTATTCAATGGCACATGTTTGTGCTGAATTACATTGAATGTTTTTATACTTTAGAGAACTGTATTCTCTTCTTGAACTTTTGATTTTCTGGCTTACTATTTTAGATAGTTATAACGGGCCTCATATGAATATTCACTGTATCATGAATTGGAGTACTTTTGTCACTTGCAGATTGCTGACCTACAGCAAAGAAAATGTGGTGTTATTTTTGACATTTCATGTAATCTTGCACGGGTATTGGAATTCTGCACGCGTGAAATTCCTCAAGCATTCCTTTGTGGACCTGTTATGAATCTTCGAAGGCTAACTGAGTTGATCATCTTTATTCTGAATCACATAATTTCAGTTGCAGATGCTGAGTTTTTTGACTTGTAAGTTGTTTCAGAACCTAAAAAGTATGAAATGTTTTACATTTTTTAAAGTAGGTGCTAAAAAAGAGTTGAAATGCTCAAGCTCGTGTAGACAAAGACAGGTTAGTTATGATGAATGAATGTTAGAATCAGATGAGATGGTGCTGAAAAGCTGGCATAAGCGCATGAGTGATAGTTGAATATTTTTAACAGATTGATGTTAGTTAGCGAATGGACAAGTTCTTTCTTCAGTATTTTGTAGTGCTGTTCTTTTTGTCCTTTTATATACGATTTCTTCAGGCTACCGTCTGCTATAGCCATTCTTTTATCTGTCTTTTTTTTTAATCGTTTCTAATTTCTTTTCAGCAGGTCTCTTCGCAGACCTGGCCAATTTCAAGAGAAGACAAACAGGACTACCATCTTGGCACCACTTGTTGGGATAATCCTTAACCTTATGGATTCAAGTTCTAATCGAGTCCAGGGTGAACTAAATGATATTATAGGGGTATTTGCAAGCATGGACTGCCCAACAACTGTCCATTGTGGAATTCAATACCTGTTGGGCTATAACTGGGTAATCTTCCTGTATTCTTTTGTTTCTCATCTGCCTCATGAGTATTTATGATCAAGGGATTAGTGATTGAGCTCACTAGAAAAACTTTGTGAAACCATTAAAAATTATGTTTGAGTGATTTACTCTATTATGCCTGTCAATTTATCACAAAAGCTCAGTATTTACTTGGTTAGTTCTGGTTATCATGCTCTTGGCATTCTCTAAGTGCATTGAAACAAAAAAATATCCTGTCTCTTCTATTTGGTGCTAAATTTCTCCTGTATAGCAAGCGGGAACAACTAGATTTCAACACTATGCAGACACAAAGGATGTTAAAATGAACCATTGACTGTTAGCTTTGTATCAACTATAGTTTCAGAGAATACAATTATGGGCAGGCCTTATTTGGCGTTCAACTTAAATTTTTTAGATTTAGCAAGTTGTGCAACTGCACCTTCTGTAATATTCTTCTGATTTCTTCTTTTTTGCAGAGTGGTGTATTAAAAGGGGATGCTTCTCTTGCGAAACTTGCACAGTTGGAGGAATTCTCAAACTACCTAATGAGTAGATCAAAAGAAAAGGTTGGCGGCAGTGAGGATGAAATGGAGAATTGCTGTTGCATCTGCTATGCCTGTGATTCAGATGCCATGTTTAAGCCTTGCAACCATACGTCCTGCTTCAGCTGCATAACCCGACACCTTTTGAATGGCGAGAGATGTTTCTTTTGTAATGCAACAGTCACAGAAGTGGTTAGGAGGAAAAAACTCCAAACTGAGGGAGCAGCTGGTGCATGAACTGGTGTTTGGTTTTCATCCCCAGTTGTCTGCAGTTGTAGGCAGATTGAAAAAGATTATTGTGGTTTCACTGGCTGCTTCAAGGCAGGACAGTAAAGGGTTATACCAAATTCTGACCGGGAGGGCTTCCATGTATGCATTTGTTTGCCAGATGTGTTTGTCCGGGCTTCCGAGTTGTTCAATGCATCAAAATTTAGTGGAAGAGTTGAAATTTTGTAGTCGCAGGGCAAACGAGGCGATTCCGTTGTAAATATGAGATGTAAATTGGATTAAATTCTCTATCTATTGTAATAAAGCAACATATAGAGAGTAGGGAGACCTCTGCAATGAGGTTTGGTGAAAATCATCTTCTTTAGTGTACAACCAATGAAGAAAGCATAAATACATCTCGAACATGCGAGGGTTGTTACCTCAATAAGAAAATGCTTATTTTTCTTTCTTTTCAATGAAAAAAGAAAGGGTAAAAGTCAAAATAAACATGAACTAAAACAACGGTGAAGTGATATTTTCACCTTAAAGGAGAACACCTCTAAATTTATTACTATTTTTAATGTCAGAGAAAATCCTTAAAATAGATGGAGTGTTTGAAAAAAAAAAACAAACATTTATCTTAATTTGCAGCATGATTACAAGAAACACAAAAGCCACGGCGGGCCGCGAGACTTGGTCGAAACCCTCGAGATAAAAACCAGAACCCGAGCCATCGCCAATTCGTCCCCCCCTTCGAAGGCAAGGTCCCTTTCCGAAGCTCCGTCGTGGAGCCAATGGACGAGCCGAGGAAGAGCGAATCCTCCACCTCGGAAGACCAGGGCCGGCCGATGCTCTCCATGACCCGTCCATCCGTCTCTCTCGTCAAACCCCACCGCTCCCGCCGCTTCCGCCCTCTCCGCCTCTTTGGCGTCGTCCGCTCCGTCTTCCGCACCCTCCCCATCTTCACCCCCAAATGCAAACCCTGCCGCCTCACCCCTGCCCATCTCCGCCACACCGACGTCTCCCGCAACCTCTCTAGCTCTCGCGTCACCGGCACTCTCTTCGGCTATCGCAAAGGCCGCGTCAGCCTCTCCATCCAAGAAACCCCCAGGTCTTCCCAAAATTTGTTTTTTCTTTTTAAAAACCCCTTTTTGTGACAATCCATTCCATTTTGATTTATATATACATGAGAATAACTTTTCGTTAATATTCAGATGTCTTCCAACTCTGATCGTCGAACTAGCCATGCAAACCCAAGTGCTTCTCCGGGACATGAGCTCCGGCATGGTACGCATCGCGTTAGAATGCGAGAAAAGACCCGGCAACGTCAAAGACCGCACAGCATCCCCAAAACTACTGAACGAGCCACTCTGGACTATGTTCTCCAACGGCAAAAAGAACGGCTACGGCCTCCGGCGCGACCCCAACGAGGAAGACCTCTCCATCATGGAACTCCTCCGTGCTGTCTCCATGGGCGCTGGTGTTCTCCCCACCAAGTCCGAGTCTGATGGCCCTGACGCCGAGATAGCCTACGTGCGCGCCACCTTTGACCACGCCATTGGCTCTAGAGACTCTGAGACCTTCTACATGCTCAGTCCTGAAGGAAACAATGGCCCCGAGCTCACCATCTTCTTCGTCAGGCTTTGATATCCATGGCCGTCTCACACGCAACACGCACGAAGGGCACCAACTCGTTTTTGAGTTCGTGATTAGTTTCAAATGTATGTATGTATGTTGTTCTTTTTTTTTTTTTGGTAATATTGTAAAAATGAGGGGGTTTTTTTATTAAATTTACTTGGCCACGTGTTATTCCATCCGCCGTCCATATGCTTCCTTTCACGTGATGTGTGCTCGTCTGTCTTCTTTTTCTCTTGTTGATCTCGAGCAATCGATCTCTCGAGTGCTGTTCAATGGCTACATTGCGATCCTTTTGCAGCTTCAAACCCTCGGTTCCTTTAATATCGAGAAGGGATGGATGTCGTCGAGCTGTGGGTTTGAGATCTGCCGCTGACCACCGGCAACCATTGGGTCTCGTCTTGTCTGCGGCGGCGAGTGCGAGTGTGGTGGGAGATTTGGTGGTGGGCACGGGGGAGGACCTGCCGGAGGATTATGGGACGCATTTTCCGGCTCGGGATGAGGGGAAGAGGAGAGCTGGGGTGCTTCTTCACCCGAGCTCGCTGCCTGGGCCGTATGGGATTGGAGATCTCGGTGAGGAGGCCATTCGGTTCTTGGATTGGCTTCATTCAGCTGGTTGTTCAGTCTGGCAGGTTTTCTCCCTCTCTTTGATTCATTTGAATTATTTCCTTAATTTCGGAGTTATGTCTCGTCTCTGGTCAACGATAATGGTGGCGTTCGGTTAATGTTCCCACTAATGGTGCGTTGAAAAAAATTAAAGTTTTCTTTTTGATCTTTTAGGAATAGGAAATCCATGGCATCTAACAATTTAGAAATGCGTTTTTGGTTTAGTTGTCTGTTGGTCAGACTTGTCAGGTTGAGTTGAAGTTGAATTTATTTGAAGAAAGTTGATAACGTCCTGAGTCGGCTTAGTTTGTTATCGTACTAATCACTATGTCCCTCATTTGCCTTTGGATGAATGTCTGCATTTCATGTAAATGAAGAGTAGCCTGCTTGAATGTCAATGCATTAAGAGCCGACTTTGCTGCGGATATTTATACTCTGAAAACTGGTACCTTCGTTTCCAGGTACTTCCTCTAGTTCCTCCAGGGAGAAGAGCCAATGAAGATGGATCACCTTATTCCGGCCAGGTGTTTTAAGCAAATCTAAACTTTTAGATTTCTATAATACTTCCAGGAAAAATGAATTCTTGTTAAAGGTTTTGGTTTGTTGCTATTTTCATATTGTCGGAAGAAATTACTCACTTTTGTCTTTAGGATGCAAACTGTGGAAACACTCTGCTGATTTCACTTGAAGAGTTAGTGAAAGATGGATTGTTGATGAAGGATGAACTTCCAGAACCCATGTGATCTCCCAAAATGCTTGAAAATATTTCATTGATAATTGTTCATTTTTATTTTTCATGAGCTTCTTACACATGCCTCTTTGGTTACAGGGATATGGAGCGTGTTCAATTCAAAATCATTTCAGAGATAAAGGATCCTTTGATAGCTAAAGTAAGTGGATGAAACCAATCCATGCTGTTCTCACTTTGTCGTGTACACCTTTATGAAGTGAATTGCCAAGCTATATGGTCTTTTTCAGATGACATTTTTCTCATCTGCATTCATAGTATTAAAATTATTAATTTTATTTCACCCATGCCACATATTGCTGAGATTGATTGATAATATGTCTGCTGGACACACATGTATTTTCTTAGGCTGCGGAGAGGCTCATTCTAAGTCAAGGGAAGCTTAAAGAGGAATTTGAGAGGTTTTGTAAAGATCCTGGAATTTCAGGTAAAGGCTCATGCTGATTTGCTAAACTCATATCAGAAATCCTTCCTTGAAAAAGCTGACAGAAGATCTAGTTTGGTCCTTTTCAAACTTGGATGTATGCTTTAGGACTAAGAAGGCTGGTGTGTGTCTCAGTTTACCATATGAAACTGGCAAGGATTAAATACATTGGCCCTCATTAAAGAAGAATTCCCTAGTTTTCCTTTTTGTTTTCCGCATCTTCTTATATTTATGTTCTGGTTGGGGATAAAGTTGCAATATGATTTTTACCAGGATCTAAGGCTTCACGCATGTTTATCTTTTGAGCAATGTTTGGCTTTTATATGTGATGAAAAATTTCCTCTCTTAACCACAGATGCACAAGTCATAAGTTCCTTATGATTTTTTCAAAGGTTCTATAGGCCAGGCATCAATTTTTCCAGTTCATCCACCTTATATCCTGTCTTTGAATAGAAACGTCTTCTGGAATGCTTGCATTGAATTCTATGCTGCAGTTGTTATTTAAGAATTTGAAAATGATAATTAGTTGTTGGCATATCATCGTTGAGACTTGATTCTTAAAGAAAATTTCATGTTCAGGGTGGCTTGAGGATGCCGCCTTTTTTGCTGCAATTGATCGCGTTGTTGATACATTCTCCTGGCATGAGTGGCCCGAACCCCTAAAAAATCGGCATCTGAGAGCCTTGGTAGAGATATATCAAAGCGAAAAACACTTTGTAAGCATCTGTCGAAATTTGCTTGCTGTAAAATGTAACAAATACTCGAGTTACTGTATCTTATCTTCCTTTTTAGGAAACCAGAGAAGTGTCATAAAGTTAAAATTTTTTGTGTTGCAGATGGACATATTTACTGCAGAGCAGTTCCTATTCCAAAGGCAATGGCAAAAGGTTCGTGAACATGCTAAAGGTTTAGGAATTAAGATTATGGGTGATATGCCAATTTATGTGGGATATCACAGTGCGGATGTTTGGGCCAACAAAAGTTCCTTTTTATTGGTGAGCATTTCTCTACTATTACAGAAAGTTTTCTTTGTCACTATCTTATTGGTGTGGTTTTAGCTTTAATTGGTCCAGCTTTTTGTCTCTGGCAGGATAGGAGTGGTTTTCCTGTCCTTGTTAGTGGTGTTCCTCCTGACGCCTTTAGTGAAACCGGTCAGCTTTGGGACAGGTTCAGATTTCTCTCGTGGTTCTTTAATTTGCTTGTTGAACTGTTAAACCACATTCATCTCTCATATGACAGTCCTCTGTATGATTGGAGAGCTATGGAGCATAACGGATATGCATGGTGGATACAGAGAATTAAGCGTGCAATTGACCTTTACGATGAATTCAGGATAGATCATTTTCGAGGCTTTGCTGGGTTTTGGGCTGTACCATCTGGTTAGTTCATTTAAATGGCATCACAATATACATTTATCTGGTTATTGTTTTACATATTTCATAGAATGGAGTTATCATATTTTACATGCGCAGAAGCAAAGATCGCAACCTTTGGAAGATGGAAGGTGAAGTTTAGAATAAGTTTGGTACAGGACTTCCTCTTTTGACCCTTAGTTACTGATTTCAACATTTGACAGTAGGCTGGACCAAGGAAAGCCTTCTTTGATGCCGTCTTTAAAGCACTGGGAAAAATTGATATCATTGCAGAGGACCTGGTTTGTTGATGGCTTATCATTTTGAAGCAGAATTTCTAATACTCTTTGCAGGATTATTATTAGTACTTTTAACTGACGTGTTGGTTTTTTAACATAAAAGGGAGTGATAACAGAGGATGTTGTTCAGCTAAGGCAAGATATTGGAGCTCCAGGAATGGCTGTCCTCCAGTTTGGTAATGAATAAGTAGTTTACCCTGAGTTTATTTGTGGCATGTGCTTATCCAACCAATGTCTTCTTTTTTTCTTTTTTAATTATTCATGAACTTAGCTTTCGGAAGTGACCCAGACAACCCTCATCTGCCCCACAATCATGAACCAAATCAAGTTGTATATACCGGGACCCATGACAATGATACGGTGAGGTCTTTTGCTATGAATTTTCCTATGCAGTAATTAACAGCTGAGTTTTCAAAAGCCTATGCCTTATTAGTCTCCTGTGTTAATTTCTTGATATTTTGCAGCCTTTTCCAGATAAGATTATGACCGTCTTATTGCTTGTTTTAGATTCTAGGTTGGTGGCAAAACATAAATAACAAAGAGAGATACAGTGTGAGTCTTTCTGGCGCTTGCACTCTTGAGCCTTGGGATGCCAATGATTTCATACTCTTGAACTTTGATTACTGCTTGATTTCTAAGTTAATGTGAATCTTGAATGTTATACACTCGGATCAATCTTTTCATCCAGGCGCAGAAGTATCTTTGGATGGCAAATGAAACGAATATCTCATGGGCAATGATTCATGCTGCTATCGCATCTGTTGCTCGCACCACCGTCATACCAATGCAAGACATACTTGGTCTTGGAAGTGATGCCAGAATGAACACTCCAGCCACACAGGTGATTCATCTCCTACTTTCATATGTTATCCTGCATGCTTCTTAATGGTGGTGGTTGTAAAATACATGCCAAACAAATATTAGATGGGCTTGACCTACTATGGAAGTTTAAACTTTAGCAGTAGAGTATCAATTATCGCTAATGGTAACTCCTCTATCTTTTGCAGCTAGGAAACTGGCGATGGAGAATACCCAGTTCAATGACTTTTGACAGGCTAGAGCCTGAAGCACAGAAACTCAGAGACCTGATCTTTACCTACAACAGACTATGATGGAAGCTGTTTGGCTTTTGGCACTGGTTCATGTTACAGAAATAAAGTGATACTGTTACAAAAATAAAAGTTGAGAAATCAAACATCATCCAAACTGAGTTTTGTTAATATTTATGCAGCAGTTTCAATTTCAATGATAAATTTGGTTATCACATCATATCATATAATGATCGCGTTTGCTTCATCAGGTCAGCCTCCAAATAGGTCATCACCCCAACTCCATCCGATTCCGAAATAAAAGTATGGCAAAAAATAAAGTAAACTGGATGATAATTGGGGTTTGAACCCGACGTGAATCGAACACGCAACCTTCTGATCTGGAGTCAGACGCGCTACCATTGCGCCACGGATCCAGTTTATGCTCTTCAGTAAAACAGAAAAATAAAATTAATAGAAAATTCACGAATACGATCCACAAATTTCAACTCCCTCGCTCAACGTAGTTGCGCCGGTGGACGGTGTGAAGCGATGGCCATCGCGTTGCCTCCCCTCGTCCCCTTCCTCCCCGACGACATCTCGATCCAAATACTTGCACGACTCCCTCGATCCTCCCACACGACCCTATCTCTCGTCTCCCGATCATGGCGCTCCATCCTCCACTCCCCGCTCCTCGTCGCCCTCCGATCCGCCCTCCATCTCTCCTCTCCTCTCCTCCTCCTCAATACCCGTACCCCCTCCGGCTCCTCCCCCTGGTTCCCCGTTGATCCCCTTCCCAACCCCAACCCCAACCCCAACCCGCTCCCCTCCCCCTCCCTCCCGGTCTCCGGCGCCGCCACCGCATCCCTTGCCCACGAACTCTACCTTATCGGTGGTTCTCTCAACGGTATCTCCTCCGCTGTTGTCCAGATCTTCGACGCTGCTTCCCGTAGATGGTCCCTCGGGTCCCGGATGTCCACCGCCCGTGAGTTTTCCGCAGCCGCACCGTTCAACGGCAGGATCTACGCCGCGGGAGGCTGCACCCCATCAGCGAACACCTGGGCTGAGGTGTTGCATCCCGGCGGTGGTGGGTGGGATATAGTGCCGAGCCCGTCGGAAGTGCGGGAAAGGTGGATGCACGGGTGCGCGGTCATCGGCGGGAGGATCCTCGCTGTGGTGGATCGTGGAGGAGTGGTGTTCGATGCGGTAGCGGGCAAGTGGGGACCGGTGCCGAAGAAACTGGATCTCGGGTGGCGGGGGAGGGCGGCGGTGGTTGGAGGTCTTCTGTTCACCTATGATTATTTGGGCAAGATCAGGGGTTACGATCTCGAGGCGGATCAATGGCTGACGGTGGGAGGAGTGGAGAAGGGGCTGCCGAGGTTCCTGCATGGGGCTACGTTGGCGAACTATGGGGGTTTGCTGTGCTTGGTGTGGGAGAGCAGGGCGCAGAGGAAGGATATGGAGATCATGTGTGCCGGGATGAGGATATCCAGAACGGAGGGAAAGGGATTGGTGGGAGAGATCTTGTGGAAGGAGAAGCTTGTTTTGGGTGTGCCCAAGGGATCCTCCATTGCGCATTGTGTGACAGTGGACTTGTAGTGCATTAAGGATAGGTGCGCATTTTTTTCTTCGTTTCTTTTGATTTTCTTTTGCGTGGATTTTGTAGTTTGATTGTTGAATTTCCTGATAGGTATGTGCATTACATCTGTGTTTGATAAGTAGTAGTTAAAGTAGGATTTGATAGAATGCTAAATACCTGATCGTTAGCATGTGCATTGCAGCTGAGTAGGCTTAATGATTGGTATGTGTTCGATCTTTCTCTTTATTTTGGTGCTCTGCATGCAAGTTCTTAGTTTCATTTATGAATTTGCTGATAGTATGCATTTCAATTTTTGACCTTTGTTGTTTTTCATCCGACTTCTTGGTTGTTGAATTTGTTGGTTCTGTGTTCAGTTTGATAAGTAGTATTTAGACTTAAATAGAATGGAAAGTACCTGATAGTTAGACATACTTGTACATGATGGGCAATTTGTTTTGGTTTATTAGTAACATCAAGATAGGCCATTTGAGTTGACCCAAGCACGCAAGTTCTTAGTTTTCATTTATGAATTTGCTGATAGTATGCGTTTCAATTTTTGTTCTTTATTGATTTTCATCTGATTTCTTGGTTGTTGAAGTCGGTGTCGCATTCAGTTTGATAAGTAGTACTTAGACTTGGATTAGATAGAATGGAAAATACTTGATAGTTAGACATACTTGTGCATGTTGAGCAATTTGATTTAGCTTGTTATTAACATCGAGATAGGTCATTTGAGTTAGATTCAAGTTCATCAATGGTAGACCCCGAGCACACAAGTTCTTAGTTTTCGTTTATGAATTTGCTGATAGTACGTGTTTCAATTTTTGTTCTTTATTGTTTTTCATCTGATTTCTTGGTTGTTGAAGTCGGTGTCGCATTCTGTTTGATAAGTAGTATTTAGACTTGGATTAGATAGAATGGAAAATATTTGATAGTTAGACATACTTTGTGCATGTTGACCAGCTTATTATGAACATCAACACAGGCCATTTGAGTTAGATTCAAGTTCATCAGTGGGACATTCCGAGCATGCAAGTAGGGGTGTGAGAATAGCGTAGGGTAGAGAAATTCTCCTTTTTTTAGTTTGCATGTGAGAATGCGTGGAATTAAGCATTTAATTGTATAAGATAATTTGCATGTGTTTAAGTCGTTTTATTTAATTTTGTTTGTCTTGAAAGAAAGGGACTAGTTTCATGTTGAGGTATTCATCTTTGTGTGCAAATCAGTAATGAATCGCTGGAATTGTTTCCTAATTGTCATGTATCTATGTCTCATGTTGAGTATATGAAAGTCCAAGGTCTAAGTGTGTTGTGCTCATGCATGCCGAGGGGGCTCAGAAATTTGATAATGATGGCATTGTGACAATTTACAAAAGAATCAAAAAATGATTTGCTATGGTCTAAGGAGAAGGAATTAGTTTGAAACAAAAGGGTTGAACTGGAATCCAAGCACATGAACAATGTAAATCTTTTGCGTCGTGCACATTACACTGATTTCTTGGTCTTCTCCTGCCATCCTCTTCATTTGTTTTAAATTTTATTTTACTGCAATGCCATCCCCTTCCTGCAAAACGTAAAAAATAAATGACATGCATTCTTTTTTAGATTTAGGTTCTTCACTCTCACAATTTGCCTTATGCCTTTGATTGATAGCCTTGTGTCACTGACCCTTCCATGCCTAGGAGATTGTAGAACTTTGAAAATGTTTGTTTGGGTAATTTTGCGTCTCAACATTTAAGTTATATTTCATGCACTTAAGAGCAACATACTATTGCCATTTATATGTTTATATGTAACTCATAATGTTGATATAACAAGGCTTGTGGTTACTATGACAGGAGGATTCTGTTCCAAGCCGGTTTGCGAAGCTGTTCAAATTTGACATGGAAGTCTGGACTCTTCATCCTGTATTAAGAAGCTTCAGTCTCAAGTGGTGGCCTGTTACATGGTGGCCTTTGTCTTGCTCAAAACCATACCCGTTTGTGAAGGGAACATTCAGCGAAGACTGCTGATGTTTCAAACAGTTTACTAGATAGGTTGTTACTATATGATTATGATTTTGGCCAAAATCCAAATATGCCTCTCCTTCACTTGTGCTCCTTACCCTCTGCAACTATACAGTATAAATTGCAACAATTGGATTTCTCTGAATGAAGTTTGCACCAGAGGTGGTCTTATTAAGCATGAAGCACTCAGGAGCCTATGCATTGTTTTATGACAATGAGGGGATCAACTGCTTCTCTAATAGCTGAAAACTGGTGATTTTCATTGTGTCTTGCATTGAAACCATGAACACAAAGCTTGCAATAGGATCACTGTTATTCATAAACTGCTGCTCCAAAAGGATCAGAAATCATCATGCCTTAAAGAGATGAGACTAGAGATGCTTGTTCTTTATTTTTGTCAAGCACAAATTACAGAGCAAGAAAATACATTCAAACTGGGAAACCTTGAAGATGAGATTCAAAGGAGTTCTACATGACAATTCAACTGCCAATCTCAACAGGCTCAAAGCCCTTCTCGAGTGAAGCTTTAACAGCATCCAGCACAAGCTGCGTTTTCCTAGTTATAGTAGGCCAGCTGCTTTCAGGCTTAGAACCAGAACTCTTGATGCTGCTCACCAGCCTCGCAAACTCTCCCACCATACGAGTCTCCTGCGGAAGCTCCGTCATGGTAACACGCTTGCTCGGCAGTGGGCTCCACCCCGTCACAAGTTCATTAAAGCCGGAGTTGGATGCAAAGGTGAAAGTTGCAGAGGACTCCTCGTAGGGGATAACAAAGTCACTGAGATGAAGAGATCCTTTTGATCCCAGCACGACGAGTTCCATCGTCAAATTGGTGAGGAAGGAGCAGTGGAAGGTGGCTACTTTTCCATCTTCCCAAACCAGAGAAGAGCCGCATGCCATGATCACACCAACTTCATTGCGAACAGGTCCTCGGAGCGCAACAGCTGTCTTTGGTAGTTCATAGTCAGTTGCCCATAAGATAGCTCGAACGCAGTACCACCCTACATCGCCGAGAGCTCCGAGTGCATCAAGGTCTGGCTTCACCCTAATGTCGTTTTTCAGGAACTCTTGATTAGCACCGAATGTGAATACACTGTTTATCTGTCACAGAGATCACCATGTATGGAGTTTAGCAGGAGAACACATTTTAGATTCGCAAGAGAGAGATCGGCAACAGATGCTTGGTCCGCAAATTAGTCTAGCATGGTAAAACCAGTAATTTCTTCAGAGTTGCAGAGAACTGAATCCGAAACTCGCAATCATGTCGGTAAGTCTCACTCTCACTCATATAACTATTTCTACCCCCACATCTCCACCGCCCTCTTTCCCTACTACTACTGATCTTTAGAAGATAGCATCTTAGTTTGTTTAAGAATAAAGCCTCTTCACTCAAAATAAGAAAGATTAACCATGAACACATTTCGGTTTTTGTTCCTAATTAAAGTGAATTGATCCTTTATTAAAGTCTAATCCCAAATCTATAAATTAAAAAAAAAATTAATTAAAAATAAAAATAAAAAATTTTAAACGACAAAATGAGTCAAATCTTACTGATCTGATTTGCCCGAATAGCTCGGAGTCTGACAAGAGCTCCTTCATCTTGGCCGTCCTCGGATGATGCATCCACATGGTGGAATCCATGAACTGCACGCCATTCGCCTCGCAAGCTCCCAAAATCCGATCCAGATCCGCCACGCAAAGCGCCGTCGGCTTCTCCAGCAAGACATGCTTCCCCTTCTCCGCCGCCGCCACCGCCCACCGGACGTGCAGGCTGGTAGGCAGCGGCAAGTACACGGCATCCACGGACTCATCGTCCAAAAGGGCCTCGTAACTTCCGTGGGCGACGGTGCCCTCCGGAAGGGCATTACCGGCGATGAAGCCTCGAGCTTTCTCAACATCACGGCTGGCGATGGCGACGATGGTAGCGTTGGGTGCGAGGCCGATGGCGCGGGAGACCTTCCGCGCTATCTCTGCGCAGCCGATGATGCCGAATCGGATGGTGAGGGTTTGGTTTTCCGCCATTTATTGTTAGATTAGGGTTTTTGGGGGAGAGAGAGAGAGAAAGAGAGATAGAGAGTGAAATCGCTTCTAAAAGGAAGGGGGATATCAGTGGTGACGCAATGGATAATGGATGGAGTGGGTAAGGAGCAAGGGGGACATTATTTATATTGGCGTTGATTAGATCAATCATGGGGTGCTCCTCCATCATGAAAACTTTTTTAGACGGCTGACGGCTGTTCGGGGGTTGCTTATTTTGTTAGTATTTGGAATTTGGGATATTTGTGTATTTTTTTTTTAAATAGGTGATAATCATCGGTTAAAAAAAATTATTGGGGTACACAAGTGTGAAACAAGTTTATTAAATGTGTGTTTGGTTCGGAAATGGTCCATCGAAATGATGGAAGTCTGGAAGTGTGACTTCTGTTGAAGTGTAATTTTCATTTGGAAGTTTTTAGTTCCATGTGTTTGGTTGAGTGAAGTGATGAATTATGAATTTTTTTTTTTTTGTTTTTGTTAAGAATGAAAAAAATAAAAATATAGTTTATAAATAAATTATTTATTATATTTGATGTAATGTAATTTTTTTTAAATTAAAATCTTAATTTATTGCAAAATTTTAAAAATTTAAAATTTTTAAAAAAATAAAAAATAAAACAAAAAATAAAAACTAAAACAAATTAGAAAAAAAATAATAAAAGATTTATAAAAACATACAAAATGGATAGAATGGAATACCGAAGTGTTATTTCGGGAAAAAAAAATTCCGAAGTCAAAAAATGAAGTGGGAGTTTTTGGAAGTGGTCATTTCCCCACTTCGGTTTCTACTTCGGTCAACTAAACAAGTATCAGCTCTCACTTCAATCACTTCAGTCTCACTTCGATGAACCAAACACGCCCTAAGTATGTGTGTTTCCAATTTGTATGGGTTTCAAAGTTTTGATTCTAGATCTTATTCAAAATAAATGCCAGCACTTAATACTCAATAGACTCAGAAGCTGAAAATTTCATCTATTGTTTTTTTGATGCGGATATACGGTGTGTGTATGAATGTTATCATTTTTGAAAGTAAGTTATGGTGCCGTCCAAACTATAAAATTAAATTATTTATAATAATGTAAACTAAGATAAACATGTCATTTTCTTCTTTTTTTTTTTTTCTCGTTATCCCTAATCTAGAGAAATCTAGGCTGATGCTGATCATCTCATAGAAAAAGCAGTGCCCCCAAATTACAAGTATTTGATTTACTGTTTCTTTATTTGAAAATTTTTTGACCAATTTCTTTTTTTATTTTTTAAGTCAAGCCAAAATAAAATATTTTTTTAAGCTTAAACACAAGAATACAATGAAAAACATATACACCAGATGCTTTAAACATTAAGCTTTCTGACGCATTTACCCTTTAATATAAAACTATTATGATTATTTTTTTGCACATTTTTATTTCATATTATTTTGTACTATTATTATTATTATTAAATCAATACCATAATCGCTCATTTTTTGTATTTTACATTTTTTTGCAGGTTTATTATTATTATTTTTAAACTAAATAATATGTAAAAAATTAAAATTAAAACACTAAAGTAAATATTTGCATTAAAATTAATTTTATATTTCAAAATAGAAAATTAAGTAGAATAAAATTAAAAGGGATAATTTTGTCAAAACTTATTGTACTAAAGGTATTTTTATCAAAAAAAAAAAAAAATTCTCACTCTTCCAAGAGACCCTGTCTGGAAGAGTGGATATGAGGGGCTTGGAGAAACACACTTCATCCCTCAGAAAAGCCCCCCAAACGAACCATAAACCAAAAAAGACTAATTAAGAAGGTACAAGGAATTTAACTGGCAGGCATCTCATTCCACCCTGAAAAATCAAAGTAGATGCAATTTATGCTTTTTTTTTCAAATTAACTTAAGAAAACTTAATTACGTGTGTCTTTCTTTCACCAAACAATTTCTTTTATTAAACAAAGTTGATATAAAGAAAAAACCCAAATTTATAACATAGGCCCGTTGGTAAAAAATATTCAGAACACAACTATTTTTCAAATTTTCGAAATGCTTTTTCTAAAAAGATTATTGCTTCATTAAATCTTTTTTCTTGAGTAATTATATAATCAAACACTATTTTTCTCTAATATATATATATATATCTCGAGCAGAATGCATAATTATTCATAATACTTCATCATCATCATCATCAAACGTAGGAAAAGAAAACAGTGCAATCATGGGAAGTTCTCTTTCCTTCACTGCTCTACTTCCCAACTTGCACCGGCTGGAATCCATTATCAATGGAACCCTTAACAGCATCAACCACCAGCTGCGTTTTCCGGCTAATCTCCGGCCACTTCTTCTCCGCCTTAGAGCCATGACTCTTCATCTCTCCGACCAACCTAGAGAACTCCTGAACCATAAGCGCCTCCTGCGGGAGCTCAGAACTAACCTCATGCTTCTCCGGCGGTGAAATCCAGCCGAGAGAACCATTATTGAACCCGGAATTGGATACAAAGGTGAACGGCGCCGACGACTCCTCGTAGGGGATGACAAAGTCGGTGAGGTTGAGGACGCCGCGGGATCCCATGACGGAGATCTCCATGGTGAGGTGGGTCAGGAACGAGCAATGAAAGGTGGCAAAGCGGCCATCGTCCCAGGTTAGGGTGGCGGCGCAGGAGAGTAGGACACCGGCGGCGTTCTTGATGGGGTTCGAGACGGCGACGGCGGTGGCCGGAAGTTGGTAGTCAGAGGCCCAGAGAATGGCACGGATGCAGTACCAGCCGGCGTCCCCGAGGACGCCGAGTGCGTCGAGGTCCGGCTTCACCCGGATGTCGTTCTCCAGGAAATAGGGGTCACCGCCGCCGTACGAGAACACGCTGTGTATCTGCAAATAAGAACGCCGTGTCAAATGTGATGCCTTGCATCTATATACATACGTACTTCAGGATGAGAAAAAATAGCTTCCCAATTAATTAAATTTATTTTATATGATTTATTTATTAAAAACATGAAAAGAATAACAAATACAGTGGTGCATGCAACCGTTAATTATAAACTAATAAACTTATAAACCAAATCAAATCAAACTAATAAACTTTTTACCACTCCTATAATATTTTTACAATATTTATATAATATTACAATAGTATTATTAACCTAGGGATTTTACTTTGTGTCTTCCATTCATCATTCAAGTAACATTGCAAAGTACTTTTCCAATCATGCAAACAAATTAAACCTCTGATTTTCTTTCCACAATTAGATTATTAGATTTAACATTTTAATTATATTTTTAAAACTATTGTCAACTTTGTCAATTTTATTTTAGTGGATAACTCCACCTTTATATTTTCAGAAATTATTTATAAAAAACAACCTATTATGGATGATTATCATTAGTCACTAGTAATGTCTTCTCCTTAGCTTGAGGATTCTTTCTTGTTACGCCTTCACCACTATGGAGTAGGTGATATATATATATATTTATTTTATTAAGTTTTTTTCTCTTGTAATCACCTGGTTATCATTACATAGTAGACATCTTGTAGCTTATATAATTTTATCAAAAAATAATTTGTAAAAAATCTCATTGCAAAAAATTTTAACTTATTAACATGCCATTCAGCCATGTCATCATGTCCACCAATTTCTAAACAAGCCTACCTAAACACATTACAAATACAGAAAAGATTTTGTGGTTTATTTTTGTTTCTTAACATTTATTTATTTATTCATTTTTTTTTTATAAATACTCAGAATAGTGTGGGATTCATTAACTAAATCATGTGACTATCAGCACACACCTTTAAGTAATGCAAGAGTCGGTGGCCTTTTTATTATTATTTTTTATGTGATTTTTTTAATAAAAAAATGAGTAAATAATATAAAATAATTACTAAAATATTGAGTTATTACTATTTTAGTCATTTAACTAAAAAAAAATTATTTTGCTCACATAATTTTTATTTTTTTTCTGATTAAATCATCAACTAACGAGTTATATACAACTTGCCATAGCAGCGAGATCCTGAGAGGTGTTGTTATCATTGTAAGTTATCTATGACGTTTATTATGGGTGATTTGATTGAAAAAAAAAAAAACAAAAATTAATTAATCAAAATAAAAAATTTTAATTAAATATTCAAAATAAAAATAGCTCATTAATAACTATTGGTGTGATTTACCCTTAAAAACTAAATCAATAAAGAAGGAGGCGGCACTACTAACCGATCTTTGGGTGCCGAAGCGAGCCGGATCCGATAAGAGCTCCTTCATCACGGCGGTCCTCGGGTGGTGCATCCACATGGTGGCGTCCATGTACTGGACGCCATTAGCCTCACAAGCCTCCAAAATCCGATCCAGATCGGCCACGCAGAGGGCCACCGGCTTATCCAGCAGCAAGTGTTTCCCCTTCTCCGCCGTCGCCACCGCCCATCGCAAATGTAGGCTCGTCGGCAGCGGCACGTACACGGCGTCCACGCCCTCGTCTTCAAGAATCTCCTCGTAGCTCCCATACGCCCGGGTGCCCTCCGGGAGGCCGTGAGAGGCGATGAAATTGCGAGCCTTGTCGATGCTGCGGCTGCCGACGGCGACGACGGTGGAATTGGGGGCGAGGCCGATGGCGCGGGAGACCTTGATCGCGATGGTCGCGCAACCCATGATGCCGAATCGGACGATCGGAGCCTTCTCGGCCATTGTTGAAGCTCGCTGGTGAATGGTGATTCCCCCTTTGGTTTCAGAGCTCTTGCTGAGGAGAGAGTGACCCTTGACCCTGCGAATAATATAGAAGTCTTCAAATTATTGGGTCTCGTTTTGCATCTAGCTCCCTGAAATGTTTTTATTTGCAGATGATTTGTTTTTTTTTTTTTTTGAAGTCTTCTTAAAGTCAATACAAAAATATCCTTTTTTTTCTTTTCAAAAATATCTTATTAAAAATCCCAGAATAATTTTTAGATTTTAACTATGTAAAAATAAGTGTAAATGATTTTTTAAAAAAACTTATTTATTAAAAGAATGTGATAAGTAAAATAGATTTAAACCATAAATAATGTAAATTTATGTGTGTGTGTGTGTGTATCAGACATGTTGTGATTGAATTTTTAAAATTTTTAGATTAGTGGTTGAGGTTCTACGAGAATTAAATTTTGACCATTTTTTTTATGCAAATTAACAGTGTAAGTTATTTTTTGTTTTTTTTTAATAAAAACTTTTCGATAATATATTATAAAAATTTATTTTTTTTTAGGGAAAATAATTTGAAGGTCCTTGAACAGTTTCAAATGCACCTCTAAGTCCCTGTAACTTTTCCACTACCGAATAAATTTCTCTCCAATGCATCTTTGCAAATTTTTATCTTTAGTTTGTTTTTCTCCAAATTCTTTCTTCTTTCCCTACTAGCTCCTTGTGAGCCAGGGAACTTGCAAGGGAGGCTCAAGGGACTTTGATATTTAGTTAATAAAAATTACATAATTGATTAAGTATTAAATTAATAAATTTTAAATATTAATTTATAACACAAAAAATATTATCATTATATTAATAAATTTTTAAAAATTTTAAGGTTTAAATGTACTATGAGGTCTCCAATATGTATTAAATCAAAAATTTTAAATCTTAACCTATTATATCAAATATTTATTATAGTTATAATAATAAAATTTTAAAAAATTGTTAGAATAAAAGCTAATATGAGAGTCTTAAAATTAAGGGCATGTAACAATTGTTTTGCTTACCTTACCCTTGAGTTGTTTATGTGAACTTACTCTTCTATCTTGAAAAATAACCCGAAAACAGCTAGCAAACTTGACTTGAAGCCTATTTACAAAATTTAGTCGAACTTATATAGGATGACCGGACCCATAGCAAGCAAGGGTGAAACTATGAAGTTCACTCCTATCCCACCACCCTATGAGGCAGGTCATTTGCACATAAGTTTATAAACTAGGGAAAAGTGTTAAAATAATAGATATAATAGTAATTTTAGAAATTAATAATAATTAAATTTTTTAAAAATAATAGCTTAAAAATATATTTTTTTAGTATTAAAGGACTTTTAAAGAATTATCTTTAGCGTGCCGGGAGACACTCCCAACTAAGATTAAAAAAAAAAATTGTTTTCCAAATTATCTTTAATGTTGCCTAGTATCTTTATCTTCTTTTTCTTATGTTTTTTTTTTTTTATACTTCTTTCTTCTCACTTCTGGTGAAAAGACTTCTCTGTTTTTCATCCGTTTTTCTTTATCAATAAATCTGTGGATTATCTTTAATGTTTATCAACCTCTAAGCTTTTATTATTGTGAGGAGTGAGGACCAGGTCATCGCTGAGGATGAAATTTATTAAATAAATTAGAGAAAGGCACTGCTTTGCAGTGACTTTTTCTACTTGCATTTTTCTCGAGATGCCAAATTTAGTATTTGTTTATTTATTTTATCATTATATCTCATATAAATGATGCTCTGGAGACAGGTCGGTCATTGGTATAAATAAAACAAGTTAAAAATAAATATTTCATTCGAATGAGTCTTGTAATATTTTATTTTGAAAAAAAAAAATTCGTACATTTGTTTCGTTTGGCGATGGAGAGAGCGAGAGGAGGGCAAGGATGCAAAATTCAAAACTAGATTCTAAAAAATTCATTTATTAAGCAAATGAGTCGAGTTTGAGCTTGATTTTCAAATTTGAATAGATAATTGAGCCGAGGTCAAATTTCAACTTGCTCGGAGTGTTAAGGCTAGTAAGAAGGTTAATATTATTATACAAAATAGTGTAACAGTTAAAATATTTCTTAAATCATTACTATAGTTATATCACAATGATTAAATTATTGTAGTTATATGTACTATAGATGTGTTGCCATAGCTAAATTATTGTAAATATATGTACTGTAGCTATGATAATATAACTACTGAACCAAGCTAGAATTTGATATTTTTTTTTATCAATTCAAACTTGAACTTGACAAAAAGAGCTTGAAATAGGCTTAGTTTGGGCGTGAGCTCAAGCTAAGTTCAAAGAATGTCAAGCCAAGTTTGAACATTACAAAGTTCGACTTGGTTTAGCTCATATTACAACTTTATTGAGAGGTATTTTTTTATATAATTTTTTGGATAATTTTATATTTCCATAATATTAAACTAAGTCTCATTTTTATTTAATTTTATCTTTTTCTTGTCCTCCATCATTTGTTTTTAATTTTTTTATAAAGATTTTCTCTATTTCTCCTTGGACATATTTTTTATTTTTTATATCTATATATTTCTCTATATCTCTTGTTCATATTTTTTTTTTCTCTTTTCTTATAATTTATGTTAATTTTTTCATAAGTTAAGATAGAAGAGGAATGGAGAGAAAGGGGAGTGGCTAAGAGGTTGGAAAGGAAATAAAATAAACAAAAATTAACATAGAATGACTTGTAAAGAAGGATTATGATTTATTACCGAATAAATATGACCTACTAAATTTAGCATTGTGGCAACTAATAAAAAAAAGTAAGTTTGATAACAAATAAATATAAATGTGGCAACTAGTAAGAAATGAATATAACATGGAAAAAAATAAATATAATTTAGTGGTTTTAACAATATGAAGAAGGAATATGACTTAATAACTAGTAAATACGTTATAGTGTGTTAATGTGGTAAATAATAAGAATAGAATATAATAATAAATTTGGACTAGTTCTGTTTGGATTATTACTATTGTGCGGATTGGTATGATTATGACAAAATGTTTTCTTCGGAGTGAGAATTTCTAGTTGTAATTTTTTTTAAAATAATAAAAAACGATAATAATAATAATAATAATAATAATAATAATAATAATAAATTTTACAAAATAGACAAAATTAAGAATTTCTGATTATTTTTTGTTTCGGCAATGCTAACACCTGCTTAGGTTGAAACCCATGTCAGTTTCAAGAATCCATTTTGAGGCCCATGGTCATCTTATCTCTCAAGGATGACCATTTCATTATAAGAAACCAAGTTCATAAACTTTATATATATATATATATATATATATCGAGAGAGAGAGAGAGAGAGAACTAGTCATTTATGAACATGCGTAGATGACTATTGGATTACAATCCATCCATCATCAGTGAAATCAATATTGTGTTTATAAATAGATCAAAGTGAAACAAACAGTATTTTTTTTTTTATAATTATCAGACACTGTGCTTGTTGATGTCTACAGTAAACATATACTTATTTACACACATAAGTGTGTATGTACATATATTCACATGAACTAATCTCACCCTTTACTTCAGCTATTTAAGTGAATTCTCTTAACTAAGCGGTTTGCTGTTTAACATATGCACACTCTGATGTTATGATCGATCACATAAGAAGTCTTCCCAAAGTATATATATATATTATTGATAATGCAAGTTAAAATATTATTGATCTAATCAAGACAGAGATAGTCAATTAAATTTAATTTGTAAACATTAAAAATAAACTTGTAGGTAACTTAGAATCTTAAAAAAAATTAATAAAATATAATCATGTTTTTTCTTCAATAAAATGAACAAACAACGAGAATGAATTTTCTATCCTAACCTCCCACATGGAACTTTTGCGCTTTACCATTGCTATATAGCCCAAGAGAAATCCCTCCGCATTAACGTGAACATTGAATCTGAATAATAACTCAAATTAATCTATAAATTTTGTTATAAGGGGTAATCTCATCGTATTAACGTGAACAATTAACCAAGAACAACAATCTTAGAAAATTTTGAAAAGAAGACAATCACTGCTGAGCTTTTTGACAAACATAGACCGGTAAAAGAAAGATAAGCTTTGAAACAAATATAAACTAATAAAAAGCATCCCAAAAAAAAGGGGGAAAAGAAATTAAATAAAACATATTTTACTTAAGAACAATGATGAGGTATATGTTACAAAGAAAAGACCTTCAACAAATAGATAACATATACTGTGAATCAGAAATAGATAGATGACCCACCCAATAAATCATCACGCTCTTATGCAACAGTTGAAGTAGCTCATAATCGTCCTCCGCGTCTGAAAAGATTAAGATACTAATTTAATAAATATCATTTCTGTCTGAATTTTAATTTAATAATAGTGAAAACATAAAGATAAGTTTTTAAACAACAAGATATAGTAGATATAAGGAATTTATTGCATATGGTCCAGATGCCATCTGTTTTTCAGTTGGCTCCAGCTCCAATCCACATCAATGTCCATTATTATCTCTAAGTCAGCGTCCAGATAGAGACTCAGATGGCTGCTTTGAATGAGATTACAAGGAAACTTTTTCCAGCAATCCAATATTGACAACGAAGGAAAGCAAGAGGAATCAAACCCTTTTATTTATTAAACTAAGTTTTCACTCAAAGAAAAGTAAATAATTTGGAATATGACCTTCTCTGCAAAAAAATCCCAAAACATCATCATCTGTTCTTTCTCCCATTTATTTCATTAGAGACAAAAATTCAAGGATATAAATTACTGGATATCCCACTGAGAACAAGGAAATTAATCCAATACTAAAGTCAGGAGAGAAGAGCAGAGACAACTTTATCGCTGTTCCCTTTAACATGACATCAATAAATATATATATATATATATATATATATATATATATATATATATATATATATTAATAACAATAATTAATTCTAACAAAAAGTTCTAACTTGAAAAAAATCCAAATTAACCTTTAATCCTAATGATTTCACTTTGGATACTAAAAGAACTAAATCTAAAGCACTCAATTTCTACACAAAAAAAGGATGTTCGGATCCAAGCATAAGATAACTTTGATTTATATTTACCTATATTCAACTTTTATCTTGGAGTCCATTCATTCAATTTGGATCAAATGAGGGACATGCTAATCTTATTTTATTAGAAATTTAGAAAGATATTTGTGCAAGGGTTTCAGTACAGGGATAACTTTATTCATGTTCTAATCCATCTTGTTATCACATCAATTCTAAGGCTATTCCATGAAATACGGCAACAAAATCAATATACATATATATCTACTAATTAATTCTACCAATTTAATCATTAGCTTGATACAATCCAAATCAACCATACATCCTAATAATTTCTCATCAGTTACTAGAAAAAATCCATAGAAAGTATATATCAAATATGACAACAAAATCAATGTACTAATTAATTCTACCAATTAAAACCCATGCTTGATGCAATCCAAAAAAACCATTAATCCTAATAATTTCTCCTCGGATACTAGATTAAAAAATCCATACAAACGGAGCATTCAATTTCTACCAAAAATCTCCCAATTTCGGAAACCATAGAAAAAAAGAAACAAAATCTCACCGTAGGAGACTGATGGGGCTCCTCGTGATGGTGAGCAGGGACACGGTGATCATCGGCGGCGGCGCGTTGGATGGAGATGAGCTCATCCTCGTTCCCCAAACTGGCTCTGGAGAAATCGGACTTGTTAATCTTCCTCGCTTCTCTGATCTTGGAGAAATCCATGGAGTAATCCGGCACCCCTTGCTTCATATCCCAATCCCCAAACGCCGGCACCGACATCCATCCTCCATTCCTCTTCACATCCATCCATTTACCATAAATTCAAAGAAAAAAAACAAATCAAGACGAAGGAGAAGAAGAGCTTACCTCTTTGCGGTCTTCCATGAAAACAGAGATGAAGATGAGAAGAAGAGAGAGCTAACTGGCAACCAACCAAGCACAGAAGAGGGTTTATATAGAGAAGAGAGAGGAGGGGAAAAGCCATTGACGTTTGAAGGAATAACGAGAATGCCACTGGAAGAAGGGGGTGGTCCTCTCACCGCGGTGGTGGTAAAAATACAGCTGGATAAGCATGAGATTTGGGATGTTGGGCCCAAGAACGCGGTTGGTTTATTATGGTGCGGCCACTCCCTGGTGTTGGAAATGGACTGCTTTTATTATTATTATTATTATTATTATTAAAAAATGGTATTTGGGTCGGTTATTTTTGCCGGGGTGAATACGAAAAATATTTACCATGTTCATCTCCATGTAAATGAAAAAAAAAATTTTAAGCTTTTTTTATTTTTAAATTTTTTTTTTTGAAACGAAAAAATGAATTGCTTATAAAACCCACTTCTTACATTTCAAAAATGATAAATGAACATCAAAAGCAATTTCATAAAAATTTTTTTTTTTTTTTTTATAATGAACATAAAAAATCATATCATTTTCACCGCTTTCTACTGCTCTTTATTTTCTGCAAAAACACGGAAATAAAAATTACTTAAATAGTCAAAACTTTGTTTGCATTTATTTTATTGCTTTTGAATTATGGATAGGGGAAATAATAGATATGTTAATTTTAATATTTTTTTATGTTTTTAGTAACCATGATTTGAGATGGAGGAGATTCAATTACTAAAAATAAATTAATTAAACTATGTTAAATATTCTATACGGAGGTGAAAATTAGTTGGATAATAAAATATATAAATGGATTAATAAATTGGGCTAGATCATCCAATTTGTATATTAGACTAATTAATTTATTTTTAACCTTTGAATTAACAGTTTTTTTTTTTAAATCAGTTCAAACGAAATATTAAAATTTAAAAAAAAATTAAATTTCTCCCAAACAAAATTTGTAAATACATAAAAATATATATAACAGTAAAAGCAACAAGAAACCAAACCAACCTTTACCATATCTATCCATGGAGTGGTTGGTCCAACAACCATTTAATTATAAACACATCACTAATTAAAAAGCAACAAAAACAAGCAATTGACTATTAATAAAAGAACAAGTCCTGCAACACCAACACTTCATAATGTTCTTAAAGTACATAACAAACATGAGTCATCAACTTAATTTAATGTTTCTTTACTCAGCTAATTAATGTTTCTCTGAGTATAAGAAGCTAGAAAATTTAAGTGTCATGATGCTCTGCCATAATAATAAATTCTAGTGTTAAGGATTTAATAGCACTGGTGGGTATTGAATTGCATGTGCTATGATTCACAAATGGTTGTTGCTTTGCTGCTTTGGAGAGTAGGTATTGATGATTTAAAAACTATTAAACTAAGTTTAGAGAATGTTTTCCTCTTTAGTTATGTTGTTTTCCTCTTTAGTTATTCCTTCATTTCACTATTTCAAGGAGGAAGATGAGCTTGAAGAATGTTGAAGTCTTATAAATTCATTTGAAAAAGTATTGATGGATTATATTAATCTTTACAACTTCATGTTCAAAAATTGATAGTTACTTGTTTTTATATTAAAAACAAATCTTTATTACTTATTTATTAGAAACGCCAAATAATTACCATATATTAAAAAATATAGATATTTTGTATTATTAATTACCTTAAAAGTTTTTTGAAAAATGAAAATAAATATAGAAGCATATCTTAAAAAGAATAGGTATAATATACTATATATAGCATTAGTTTAGATATCTTCATAAAGGTGAGCATTTAAATGATGTATTTTTTTCTTTAAAAAAAAAAAAATCTTCTCACCGAGTGTTTTTTATATTTGTTTGAGAAGCGCAAAAAATTTACTTCTTTGACGGAAACGTGGTTTATTTACTCTAGTAAAAAAAAATTGACTTTTGATATAAAATATTATATTAACATTATTTATTTTATAAAATGATTATTTTTTAAATTGACATGTTTTTTTTTGGTTTTCTTTAATGCTTAATTTTTTTTTTATGAAAATGACAAATACTATATATATCATGTTTAGACTCCAGTATGAGTAAATAAGGGCAAAATTATATGGGTATAGGTATGAGAATAGATATTATAATACCCATACCCAATTACCCATAAACTATATATTAGACTAGGAGTTTAGGGGTGGCAATAATCTGTCCGGGCCCGTCGGCCTGGCTTTGTTTGATCCTGAATAAACCGGGTTTGGATAGAAGTTTTGTTAATACGGATCGGGTCCGGACATAATCTATTGTCCGGATTTAAATTCGGGCCGGGTCCAGCCCAAGAAATCCAGACAACTATGCCTTTATATTTTAAAAATTTTGATATAAAGCCCAATTACCTAGACCCAAATCTTTTTTTAGTTATTAATTAAATAATTAAATATTTATATAAAAATATAATGAGAACATTGAATGATTGAATCATTGATTGTGATTTGATTGGAAGCTGAAGGCTGCAACACGACTCCATTTTCATCCTCTTGATTGTTCACGAATTCCATCTCCGGTGACATGGGTTCTTGGGTATTATTTTTGGCTTGTTATTTAATTTTGTATTATCAAGACATATATTTTTATGTAATACTTATTAAAACTTGGATTATTGTATGAATTAATTTGGATTGTTGGACATTGCTTTTTGCGTTTGATATGAATTAATAATTATTTTTATAGTTTAGTATTATAGGATTCAAATGAAATTCGGACATTTGGATAACCCGGTTTTGAAAGAAAGCGGGTCTGGACAAGCCACACTTGTCCGGATTTAAAACCGGACCGGATCCGGACATTAAATTAGTTACTTGTTAGAATAGTTGTCTGGACCCGGTTTTGTCCGGACCCAGATTTTTGCCACCCCTATAGGAAGGAGTCCACCTAGATGCTTCATATTTATGAGTGAAAAAACCGAAACCTTTTTTTTTCCCATGTTTTCACTTTTAAAAATATTCTTTATTTCATAATGTTATTTATATTTCATTAGTTTGTCTTATTTATATTTTAAATAGAAGTCGTTTAAGAATATTGCACAAGAATCAATGATAACATTAAAATTTTTAAAATTTAAACAGAAATAAAGCAAGTAAGTAAACTACCTCTTCTTGAAATTATACTAGTTTTTTTGGAATTATACTAATTTTCATTTATAAATTGAAATAAATAAAAAACTAAATATAGTTTTGACAGTATAAAATGACAACTATTTTGAAATAAAAAAATATTCCCATAACGATTTATATTTCAGAATGAAGTTGGTAAAAAAAAGGTGAGAAAAAATCATATTTTTGATAACAAATAGGAAGTAATGTGGACTAGTATGTCGATATTTGTACTCAATAATTATGGAGATGAGAATTGAAGTTATTAACTAAAAAGTATTGGGACAAGTACAGGTAATTTTTTTAAAATGAGGGTATGAGGGTGAGTACTGTAGTACTCATTGCCACCCCCATTTCAAGATTTAAACTATCCAAACAATTTTTTAAGACCATCAAAAGTCTCTCCATGTTTTATCCTGAGATCAAGATACCTTTTTTCATTTTTCTCGACTGGTTATGCTTAGCGATGTAATAGCAAACTACTTGAGCTCAATTTACAAAAAGCTCAAACAAGACTCAACCATGGTCTAGTCGAGCTGAACTTTAGTAGTTCAGCGAGCCAAATTTGAGCATTTTAATACTTGATTCTAGTGTTGGTGAGCCTAATCGAGTAGTTATATGTATGTGTGTGTATATATATATAATGAAACGGGCCAGGAAGAATTTCATGGGCCAGGGCCTTTCAATAGTGGGCCTTGGTGTGCTAAGCCCAACAGCAACGAAACCTATTATCCTTCGGCAAACCTCATCCGTCGATGTAGCAAATCGTACGGTGAATATCTTGGCTTGCGCCGCACGCAGCGATGGAAACATCTAGACAATTGTAGAAGCATCCTTCAATATCGATATATCTTAAGCTCCGCTCTCACACCGAGTCACAGTGTACCAACCTCACAAGATCCCGCCTTTATCCCACCTCTCTTCACCGCCGGTCCTCTTGTCTCCTTCTCTTCTCCCTCAGATCTAAACCCAAGAGTTGAAGAGAATGAGGTAAATTTTTTTTTTTTGGCTTGTAATTTGCGTTAATTTGGGAATCTTTGTGCTTTTGGTTTCTTGCGCTGCGGGTTTCTATGTATTAGGGTTTTCTTTTGTTGTTTTAGTTGCTAATTGTGTGAAGATTTAAGGTTGATGATTTGAGGTTTAGGGTTTGTGAAGATTTAAGGATGATGATTTGAGCTTTAGGGTTTGTGAATTTGATTGTAGTTGATCACCATCTCTATTTGTATCCCTTTGAATACTGTTACTAGTTTGGTGGCAATATGGGATTTAGATGCAAAACCATGTTCAATTTTTGGAAATTATTAACATATTGCATCCCCGATTGCTGGTGTCTTTTATGATTTCTGTAACCATCTAGGTTAAGGAGTTTGTCGGATTAGATCATTGGCTGGATATGGTACCCGCGAAACTTGGGAAGAGTTTGATCTAATACGAATTAGGTTTAAGGGCACAAGAGAGTGTTCACGATATTTTATTGATATTGTTTGGTATAAGATAAAGTGTACTTTTGGTTTTTAAGCTATGTGAATCTGTTTATGTTGGCCAAAATGAGTTGTTTTAATACTTAAATGGGCAACATGAACTCTTAACTAAACTTTGGAGGCCTGAAATTTAACCCAAGTGGAGCTGTCAAGTAGTTTAACAGGGATGACTTTTGAAGTTCATGATATCATATAAGGCATTAGTCTGTTATGTATGGGTGATGGAAAATCTTTCCAATCAAATTAGGGTGGGCAATTACTATTGCTTGATATTTAATCAATCATTGATTAATTATCAGGGTTACCTCACAGTGATTTTACAAGCACAAAATTCTTCAACGCATGCTCACAGTACTTTTGAATTTTTCACCATTGATCCGGAAACTTCAAGTGCTTAATGTGAATGTTAGTGTTTTTTGCAGCCATCTTTCAACAACAATATATATATATATATAGTAATTGGGTTATAATATGTAGCGTGGGATCCATTTGGGATCATTACATCTTTAGCAAATCAGTTCTGACTAATTTAATAATCACAACTGTGCCCATCAACAAATGGTAATTTAATTCGAATATTAGAAAGATTTTTATGTGAGATCCCAATGTAAGTTCTTCTATAAATAATTATTCCATATAAGTGGTTATGATTAGACACCAATGGCGCTGTCAATCTTCACTTATATGTATCCTCTTACAATGTTGGGCATAAAAGAAAATTCTAAATACATTTATGATAATATATTCTTTATTAAACACTTACAAAAATTTAACCTGTTGGTTTTTCATTCAACGCATAAATAAATACCCACATAGCTACAATTGTTGTAAAGAAAATTTTAATTATATTTATAAATAAATAACCACATAGCTAGTAGTCTAAAGATTTTCAATATCTTTATATCAATTAAAATCCTGTATTCTCATCTCAAACAATAAGAGTGATAAATCCCATCTTGGATGAGGACAAACTTTCATGTATTTATTGTATAATCCAATGTGTATGTATGTAGCCTTTAGTGAGGCATCATCGGTTGACACCATCAAAATAATATAATTGATTCATAAGATTTAATAATATTTTTAGGTAATAATGTTTTCTTTTTCTGGCCATGATAGTGTTTGGTTAAAGAGTTCTATAGTGGTCAAGTTCAATATCTATTAACTATAAACACCCACAATGTTACGAAGAGTAGTACTCTAGTGGCTGAGACATGACTTTGTGTCACATATAACATTACAACATGTGGTAACTTGTAATGAATTTAAAATCATATTTTATCTCATAGGTTGTGAACTATTTTGGATTATAAGGAACATAGGGAATCATGTTTCTAATTGATTTCTATTCCATGCAACCGGGGAATAAAATATATTATCAAATATGAATAATACGATTCTCACAATTATGCATGCAACGAAATAAAACTATTTTATCATTGACCAACTATTAGAATTGGCTTTGTAGGGCATACTAGTTTTTCAATGAGAGGTGCAGGATTACAGTTTAATGTAATCTAGTATGTGCCATTTATCTCGCAGAATTATTAGTTGTTGGCATTGTTACTTTTTGTGCCAGTTGCACATTGATTATTTGAAAGTGGAACTTTTGACTTGGTAGAAGTTATTGTAGATAATATTGAAAATGTTTATGAACCTACAATATGGTGGTTTCAGTGATTTTTATTCATTTTTTCTAATTGGTTTGGAAATTATTCACTGTTTTGTAACATTGTATCTGATTTCTGATGCTTTCCTTTCATTCATAGCCGCCACCCGTTGACAAAGTGGGCGCAGAGATCTGACAAAGTTTATATTACCATTGAACTGCCTGATGCTAAGGATGTAAAACTCTCTTTGCAACCAAATGGACAATTTCATTTTTCTGCTACTACTGGCGCAGAGAATATGCCATATGAGATTGATTTTGAGTTGTATGATAAAGTCAATGTGGAAGTGAGTATCTGAGCTGGAAGTGAGTTCTTTTATTGTGGGTATCCCTGTTGCTAAATAGATATTTAGGAAGTGTGTCTTATATTGTATCGCAGGAAAGTAAAGCTGCTGTTGGTTTGAGGAATATTTGCTACCTTGTGAAGAAGGCAGAGTCAAAATGGTGGAGTAGGCTTTTGAAGAACGAAGGAAGGCCTCCTGCATTCTTGAAAGTTGACTGGGACAAATGGATTGATGAAGACGAGGAGCATGGAAACAAATGTGAGTCTTGTATTTTTTTTTTTTTTTTTTTTTGCACTACACCTGCATTATTCTAATATTTTGTTCCATTTACTGATCCATGACGATATTTCTTGTTGTTGTCCAGTTGATGATGAGTTTGGTGGTATGGACTTCTCGGTGAGCACATACAGATTTATGAAATTTTGATCTACATTTTTTTTTTTTTGCTTGTTCCTGACCTCAGTTACTTTCTGTAGAAACTGGACATGGGTGGTGCAGATGATGATTTTGATCTTGACGGCGCCAAAGATGGGGGTAAGTCCGAAATCAAGTTTAGTATACTTAACGTTTATATCGGCGTGGTTTTTTAGATATACAAGACGGGAATGCTCCTGATAAGTTTGGTTGAATTTATGCAGACGATGATGACGAAATGGATGAAAATAAGGCAGAGGATGCTGCTGGAGAAGCAACCACATCTGCGCATGAATCTGAGGCGAAACCTTGAAGTCTTCAAACATTCCAGTTTCTTTTCTCTTGTTTAACCTTAATTTTCATTGTAAGATCATAACATAAATACTATGTTTTATCTAGGATGCGAGCGAGTGCCCTGAATGCTTGTCTTAAATTTTGCACCCCATTTCTGATGATTATATTATGAATGGTAATATTTGACGGGGGAAAAATTCAAATGAAATAAGATTCTCAAAAGAATCTTGAAAACATCTGAAAAATGAAACTTAATAGCAACAAGAGATGAAATCTAAACATTTCTGAAGACAAGCGGGAAGGTCTTACGAAACAAAATAACATTGAGGTCGTACAGGAGAAACAAAAGGCAAAAGCTTCAGCGCATTGTGGAGCTTGAAAAGGTTCGGTTATGCTTTCCTCAGTTTGGTGGCAAGCTAGGTTGAACGCCCTCTGCAGGTGGTCTCAGTGTGCACACCATTTCTCTCGTCTTTCCAAAATAAACCTGTTAATAGAGAACACACACACACCATGGTTATTCACTGGTAAGCTTAATGTTAGAAGCAAACTAAGAAACAAAGGTGTACCTGATCAAGTGAGTTCCTTAGTTTGCCCTCCATTTCCTCTATCATCTTCCCCATGTTGCACAAGTGGCCATCGGTTATCAGAAGGTCTAAAATCATCTGTTATAAAAGGTTTTAAATCATTGTTCAGTAATGCTATACCTACTTTTCTCTTCTCTAAAATTTGGTAAGTGGTATTTAGTTAAACCTTCTCTCTGACAAAAGTAAATAAATGGAAGGCTCTTTATTTTTCCCATTGACAAAGGAAACTACCGAAGCAATAAAACGAAGAATAGTGCCAAAAAGTTAAAACATCATACTGTCAAGTTGTTTATGGCACTGTAAATGGCACACCATTGATAAGCTATTCCCTATAGATCAAAATTGTGGGACTAAAGGACTGTCCGAAATGTAACTGGAAAGACCATTGCATAAAAATTCTCATATTAAAATATGCATCAAGGTGGATAGTTATGTCTTCTGCTCATAAAAAGGAGCACTGAAAAACATAAAGAAAATTATTTGAAACAATAGGAAGAAAGTAACAATTTTACAATTAAAAGATCTAATTTATGAAACCAATAATATTAGGAGTACCTGTCTTCTGATCGACCCTGAGAGATTAAAGGTGCCTGACTGTTTGTTGTCAGTAGTCATTGAGAGCATGACAGTACTAGTTAAGCAGTAATGAGCTGTTCCCTCTTCCTCCAGCCCAACCTATTAATGCAAACAACAATTCAATATTATTTGACAACAGAATTTGAAGCTAACAAGCTGAAGTGAGTAAATGCAATTATTTCAAACACCTCAATTACATGAATAGCATCCCATGCACCCTCCTGTAAATACCCTCTTCTTCCATGCCCTGTCTTTGATCCATCTTCATTCCCAACAACAGGTGAATGTTAATGCTAGTGTATTTAAATGCAAATATACACTGAAGTGCAAATAAGCCAAACCTTTCTTAATAAGGAAACATGCAACAAAGCCCTGGTTATCATCCTCCCACATATAAACTGATGAAACACCCCCTTCATAGTACCTACAAATGCAGTTTGAACAAATAATCACAATTAATTCCTCTTATGCAAAAGCATGCCAACAAATGGAAGACAGACAATGAAGTTCAGGATGAAATGCATATGCATAATAAATACTAGGAAATCAAAGACGAGGAAAGCAAAGGACCTCACTGGTCACGATAAATTGCAAATATATCATTTGCTTCAACTTCGAGTTTCCTCAGTTCATTTGATGGGAGAGATCCGTCCTCTAGAGGGGGGTGGTACTTGTTTGACCAAGGTGACCTAAATACGGTATCCAAACTCAACACAATGACCAGCGACCAAAACCGGGTATAAATATAAGAGTAATACAAGTGCAATACCTATAGGAATCCGCATCTCTATTGTATTCGCATAATATGAATTCCTTTGCAGCATCCATGTCTCGGATAACCTGCTCTCTTAAACCAAGACAACAATTCAAATGATGCACCACTGGTGTCAACAAGAAATGATATTTCACCAAAAACATTTTGAAAAATGAACTGCCACATCCTTATTGTCCTTGACTTGAGATAAGGCAATGGATTGAGACATTAACAAAACCAAAATAACCAATCAAACAAAGGTGTTGCTTGTGAGCTTAACATTATTTAACTGATAAAAATCTATATCCCTGGCAATGAAAATTAGTCTTCAAATAGTCATTATCTGGAAAATATGAATAGATAAAATGGTAAACATATAAACAATTAAACAAATGCTTATAGATCCATCTTCACCAAAGGATATCAGTCCTCTTACTTCCATATATATATATATATAGTCAAAATTGAATCCATAATACAACATTTCATCCATTTTTGTATAAAAAAATCAAAACCTACACAAAAATATGGAAAAAAGAAACTATGCCCTAATCGGATATAAAAGCACCGGAAAAAATCGAATGGCCCATCGGCCAAAATTTTGAAATACTCAAAAAACAAATTTCAAATCGAAGACAAAAAAAAAAAAGTGAAACTCGCATCCAAATGGACCAAAAAAAAAAAAAAAAAAATAGAAATAAGAAGAAAAAACTGCGACGAAACAAATCGAAGACAGAGACCTGGAGGGGAAGGTCGACTTGGGAGAGGAGGTCGGAGGATTGCTCCGGCAGCAAGGTCAGCAACGCCGATAGCGCTATCTCGCTGTCTCGCGGCGGCATCCTTCGCATTAGATCCATTGCCGCCTCCATTGCTCTCTCTCTCTCTCTCTCTCTCTCTCTCTTTCTTTCTCTCTGTTTGAATGGGCAGAGCAAAGAGACAAAAGGAAAAAAACTAGTTTTTATTTTAAATTCTTTTTTGGGTTTTGGATCTGTTTTCCCCGCGAGACAGTCGGAGGCTTATCGACCGTTGATTTTGATGATTAAAAGGACCTCTTGGACCGCATGTTAATTATTGAACTGCATTTTTTTTTTTTTTTTTTTTTTTTTACAAATAATGCACAAGCATGCTCATTTAAGGGATATCAAGAGAAAATGCATACCAAGTAAATTCAATAAATATTTATACTCTCATCTTATATGATTAGATTTCAGATTCTTCATAAACCGAACATTTTATATAAAAAACCTCTGAAACGAATCCTCTACATGAAATACATCTGAAAAAAATACTGATATACTGTACACCAGGGATTTAATACCAGGTTGATGGTATTTTTAAAAATTAATTATTCTTAAACACCAAAATAAACTGGTTCTATAAATAACAGTAAATCATAAAATTTATGATTGAATTGTTAAAACATAAATGGAGGTCTTTAGTGGGAGGAGCTTGTCACACACACACACACACACATATATATAGGACCTATTTTATGCACCAGAGGATCTCCCATCATCTATGCATAATTTTTGCTGATCATATTTTTGATGGAATTTGAATACCCAATATTTTGCGTGAGAAAAATACCTTATCCATGAGGCTAGCAATTTTAAGACAAAATTTTGATGATAGTGTAAAATAAAAAGGAAATAATAAAATAGATTAACCATAATTTGAATGTCAGGAGGCATTTGAACACTCTCTTTCACTAATGACCTATGCCTTTATTATCTATTTAGATGATAATTTAATATTACTTCAAATAAATTTTAGCTGCATAATTTTTTTACCTCCATGGAAGTCCAATGTTTAGCCATCTCAAATTTTCTTTATATATACCCTTGTGAAACTAAAAATTCTTATATATACGTTTTTATATTACTATAAAACCAAAGGAACTATAGTCTAGGCTTTGAAACTTTAGTACCCTCTGTAGTTTGCGATAATTACAACAATGCCATTCCAACACATTGAGGGAATTACACCGGTACCCTTTGATTTTTTTTTTTTAAATTCAGTTATTTCCACAGTGCTCCTTGATTTCACTTTCTAATTTTTCGACTAATACCTTAACAAATTTTTTTGATTGTTAGCTTCAACTCTTTTGGGTTCCTTCTAAGAAACTCTTTAATTTATTATTATTATTATTATTATTATTTTATTTATATCCATCTCTAAAGCTTTTAAAATTTTTTAGAAAAGGCCCGGGTTGGCTTTGAATCCTCTACCCTTCAAGTTGGAAGAAAATAGGATAATTAACTAACCACCTAATCCAATTTTGTTATGAAAATATTTATATTCAGCTTTTTTATTATATATTAAAGTTTTATACTTTTACTCCAATTAAATCCTTTTCTTAAAAATAAAGATTACTATTTGATTGAACAAATAAAGGTTTTCGTTGAATGATAAATTGATGTTTATGACTAGCATGCCATGCATGATCCACCCATTACAAATCAAAATTTTAAAATAAATAAAATAAACAAAATAATCACATATATATATATATATATATATATATATATATATATATATATATATATATATATATATATATATATATATATATATATAATATGATAAAAAGAAAGAAACAAACCAATGGATATTCACCTATTTAAAACAATCCCCATATTTATCTCTGAATTCAAGCCTTAATTCCTTTTTTTTTTCCAAAAAAAAAAATTCAAGCTTTAAATCTCTTACTCAAATATAGGGAAGTTATCCTTTTTATCTCATTATCTCTATTTTCAAATTTTAAGTTAATCCCTCTCTAATTCCCTCATTATCTCTTTGTAACAATCCCTTTTTTTTCTATTTTTTGACAGAAACCACTAAATCTTTGTAACAATCTTGATAAGCTTGCTATTATCTTCTCCTCTTTTTTATGATAAACATAACTAACTCTCAATATATAGACAGATACACATAAGAGATTTCATCTTGCAATAGCAATACCAACATTGTTTTCTTCTCTCTGTTTTTTTTCCCCTCAAGCCATTAATAATGGCTTCAATCAAGTTAAAGTTTTTATTTTTCTTGTGTTTCTTGGCCTTTGCTCTTTGTGGAGCATCCAATGCTGCTGAAATTAAGAAAACAGTGGGTGTTTTTGAACTCAAGAAGGGTAACTTCACAGTCAAAGTCACAAACTTTGGTGCAACTATCATGTCTGTTATTCTTCCTGATTCTCAAGGTCAGATTCATTAAACTTATATTCACATTAAGATTGAATCAATGATATGATTTTTTTTTTATTATTAAATTAATATTTTTCATCTTTGTTTTTGCAGGGAATTTGGCAGATATTGTTCTCGGATATGATACTCCAGAGGAATATGCTGTAAGAGTTCTTCTATTATTCATCTCTGTTTATGATTATGTTCTTTTTATATGTTGTTGTTGTTGATTGTTTTTTCACTTGGTTTTGATCAAGAACGGAACTTTCTTCTTTGGTGCATTGGTTGGGAGAGTTGCAAATAGGATTGCAAAGGCAAAGTTCACTCTTGATAACAAAACATATCATCTCCCTGCCAATGATGGGCAAAACTCTCTTCATGGTCTCTTCTTTCTCTAACTATAAACATCATCACAATCATCTTTATCATCATCTTCTTCTTCTTCTTCTTCTTCTTCTTGTTGCAATTGCAATTCAATACAACATGTTTGGTGTTTTATTTTAGGTGGATTTCAAGGATTCAGTCATCTTGTTTGGACTGTGAAGGAGTCGGTTGGTGGTGAACACCCATACATCACCTTCTATCGCCGCAGCGTAGACGGAGAACAAGGTATGAATCTTCATCATAAAAGATCCTTGTGATAAAATAGCGAACACAAGTATATATGCATGAGCTTACAAACCACTGTTTGATTACAGGTTATCCAGGAGATTTAGATGTCTATGTGACATACAAGTTATCAGGAGACTATGAGTTTACAGTGGACATGACGGCAAAGCCAGTGAACAAAGCCACTCCGGTGAACTTGGCACAGCACACATACTGGAACCTCGCCGGAGAAGGAACCGGGACGATTCTGTCCAACACTGTGCAAATCTTCGCCTCCCATATTACTCCAGTTGACAGCCAGCTCATCCCTACTGGTGAACTCAAGCCAATAAAGGGCACATCATATGACTTCGAGGAACCAAAGAATGTTGGCAGCCGTATCGGTATGGTAGGTGGTGGCTATGACATGAATTATGCACTTAATTCACCGATTCAGTGCAATGGGTTGCGGAAGGTGGCTGTGGTCACGGACTGCAAGACCGGGCGTAAGATGGAGCTGAGCAGTAATCAGGTGGGAGTGCAGTTCTACACTTCCAATTTCTTGACGAATTGGAAAGGAAAGAATGGACATCACTATCCAAAGTATTCGGGTATTGCTCTTGAGACTCAGGGCTTCCCTAATTCTGTGAACCAAGAGAACTTTCCTTCTCAGACTGTGACTCCTGGGGAGATTTACAAGCATATCATGGTGTACAATTTCTCTTTCTAATTTCACCTGCATTTGCAGAAGTAGAACTAGTTAGTTAGTGTTTACAGTCAGGTACAAACAAATAATTGTAAGTGCTTCATTTTCCCAAGCATTTGGGCTTTGAACTCGAAAGTCAAAAGTCTATTTCAATTCTAGTTCAATCAAAGGCGTAGTTTGATCAATTTGTTGTCACTGTGTCTTGAGATTCATACAATTGAATGTGTTTTGTCAGTATACATGAAATGATTCAGGTTTGGGGTTTCAAGGGCGACCTCAGAGGAGACCGTGGGGGATTCGAGTGGTTATGTCTCAATGGAGATCGTTTCGGACTGAATACTTTCTCTTGTTCTTCTTTAGAGAGTTTCATCACTTCCTTGGTATCTCGGAGTTTTTCTAGGGTTGCCATGACCTCGGACATACGAGGCCTGGACCTGGGGTCATTGGCTAAGCACTGTAACGCAATGGTAGCCACTGCATGGGCACCTTTCTTCGGATATTGGCCTTCCAACCTTGAATCCATGATGCGAAACAGCTTGCGCTTGTCTGCCAGCCATGGCCTTGCCCAGTCCACCAAGTTTTGCTCTATGCCTACCTTTGATCTATCGAGAGCTCTACGGCCGGAAAGTAGTTCTAGGAGTACGACGCCGAAGCTGTAGACATCAGCCCTTGCTGAGAGACGTCCTGTAGATTATACCTAGTCATGTTAGACCTATAACAAGGTGCATGACTTCATCTCTTCATCGGTTTCCTATTTCAGTCAAACACATTACAATCATATTCTTCAAGTATGAACAGCTTTATGAGGACATAAGTTTCAAACCTGTTGCGACGTACTCTGGAGCTGCATATCCATGGGTGCCCATGACTTGTGTTGACACATGAGTTTTATCTCCTGTTGGGCCGTCTTTCGCCAATCCAAAGTCAGAAAGCTTAGCATTAAAGTCCTATTGGAAAGATAACATATGAGAAAAAACTAAATGCTTTCTGTCCGAAAGGATGATCAAATTTTGGTGCTGAAGTTACCGAGTCAAGAAGAATGTTTGAGGTCTTAACATCTCGATATATAACTTGGTTCTCTGCATCATGCAAAAATGAAAGCCCCCTTGCAGCTCCGACAGCCACATGAATCCTTATCGCCCATGAAAGAGGCTGACTACTCCCTGATAATCAAGCATTAAACAGCACATTTAACCTTTAATAAAGCATACAATATTTCTGAAATTGATAAAATCGGACATCTGAGGGCATTGTCGATTCAGTTTCCTGACATTCATGTCATGAAGAACAACACAACATAGACAAAGACTAGGAAGTGCATTAAAACATTTAAAACAACACATTTACGGAATGAATGAAATAATGCTAGTCAAGAAGCTTATCAGTACATCTAGTTTGATGATAATTTATGACTCACTGCGAAATAGGTGGTTCTCCAAACTGCCTTTGGGCATGTACTCATATACTAGAAGCCTATTATCACCATCTAAGCAGTACCCAATTAGCTTAACCAGATTTGGGTGATGAAACTGACCGAGATAATTAACCTCAGTCTGCAAATAAGCCAAAAACCACAAAAGTCAATATCGCCGCAACCACGAGAAAGAACAAATAAAATTGAGAGAATGGAATTGTAATAGAAGCTTGTGAAGTCAGAGGAGCATACCAACCACTCTTTGTGACCTTGGAAACTCTCTGGTTTTAGTTTCTTCACAGCAACAACCATGCCATATCCCGGCCTCGCGGCAGCGAGACTTTGCTCATCAATCCAACCCTTAAAAACATAACCAAAACCTCCTTCACCGATCAGGCTTTCAGGACGAAAGTTTCTTGTGGCACTTCTCAGTTCACTAAAATTGAAATCCTTCAAATTCGAGGACGATAATATTTCACCTTCTGTGCGAGGAGTAGGGAGGCCCTCAGAAGCACTCTTTTCACTAAACGAAGGCATAGTGAGTGATGTCGGATTTGAACATGTTGTTCGACTGGATGGAACTGAAGATGAACCTTGTTTGCTGGCTTTCAATGGATCCACTGTTCGAAAGAAAATTAGAACTACATCATCCCAGTATAACCACCAGTGAAAAACTAACAAAGAGACGCATTTCAGTAATACTATTAGGATCATATGCAATGTCTTCATCCATTAAAAACCACATTTCAGAAATCTATATATTCAATGTGCATGATTAGATCACTCAGAATGGAAATATCAAATCCATCAACACAATATAACCTCATAGCCCAAAGTCAACTCTGGCTCATGCTGCAAAGAGATGCATTATGAATTATGGATCCATACAGGTACAAAAGGCTTTGTGGTTGTGGAAAAGCTAGGATTATAAGAACATGAGAAGTGAGTCAATGGCTATTAAAGACCTTTAAAAAACCATCTATATGCTCTAACCCTAATTCAATACAGAAAGCTCATTTTTATAAGATCAGATCCATGAATGACAATAAAAAAAGATCCACACTTGACACCTCTCCAAACCTTAAGAAACAACACTTCAAAACATCAAATGAATCCCATATTCCACACAAAGAAGAAGAGCCAAAAACAAAACAAAGATAAACACTTGAAAGGAATCAAAGCCACAAACCAGAGCTGCGAGGTGTTTCCACGTAAAGCTGCAAGCAATTGCCCATGGTCTCCTCTTGCACGGTAGCAACTCAAAATCCCATCGCATAGAACTACTCTTGCCCTCCAAATTCCCCCCAAAACCAAACCAATGTGAAGCCAAAAAAAAGAAGAAAAAAAAAAATCCTATATTTCCCCTCTCAAAACCAAATGTGAAGCCACAAAAATCCAATCTTTCCACCCTCAAACAGCTCCTCCTCAACCTTGAGACCAAAAGAACAAAAAGAAAAGAAAAAAAAAATCTAAGATTTCTCACAAGAAAGCGAAGCAAGAGCAGCAGCAGCAGCACCTTTCAACACAACATGGCATACACTATAGAGTGAAAGAAAGGATGCATTAATTAGGCAAAAGATCAGATCTTTCACTCAAAATACAGTACCTCCACGCTTTTTACCTCCTTTGTTTGGAGATTCGGGAGAGTTTGGAGCGTGGTGGTGGTGTTGGTGAAGGTGAAGGGAGGACACCAACACCTGCAAAACGACAAGCGCAAGCGTCGTGTGACACCGAGAGACACAGTAGAGCCAGCGATAAAAGTTTTGCTTGGAACTTTGGATGGTAGTAGCACCCACAGCCTGGTTCCTCTCCCCTTTCCATGTGATCAATCATCAACTTCCTTAATTAATCTCTTTTTCTATTTCTATATATATAATTATAGATTATGTGGAGCAAAATAATGAGTTTTGAAAATAATTATAAATATAAGAAAGAAGAAAAAAAACACCCTTTCTGTTGCTTTTTTTTATTGTTAATATTAATAATAATATTATTATTATTTTATTCTGATGTGAAAAGTATTGCTATGATGTGACTTAATTATATTAGTGATATTTTAGATCATATTGAATATTTTAAAACTAAAATTATTTAAAAATTTTAGGTAAAAGACACAGAAACTTCATATGACTTTCGCTGGTATTAGAAGAATTTGTATTTTTTTTTTTTTTTTTTTTTTTTAACTCCTGACCTTGACACAAGAAAGAAAAAAACGATTCCGTTCATAGTAAAAAGTGAGATTTGGCTTTTGTGTGTTTTTTTTTATAGATGGTGTTTGAGGAAATAATTTTTTTTTTTGTTTTTGAAAAAAATGATAAAAAACAATATATTAGAAAAACATATGACCAAAAATAACAATGAAATCAGTAGAATGGACTAAAAATAACCTAAGTAAAACAAAATAAAGACAAAACAACTGAAGCAAAATATCTATCAGAGGGGCCCTAGCAAAATTAAGACTATGGGAGATAGGTGAGATGGTTTTTTCTAGTCTAGTGTTTTTAATAAGATGTTATGTGTTGACGTAATAAACATGCAAAAAATAAAAAAAAAAAAACTTTTAAGACATTTTAAATCGCATTCAGAAAATTAATTTTAATAGTTTAATTACAAAATCTTGATAAAATAAAGCCAAAATATTCAGGCTAACAAAGTGTGGCCACCTTGAAAAATAATTAATTAGTTAGGTAGAATGAAATGCTGCATAAGCAACTTGAGAATGAATGGCTTAATTATATTGTTCTTTCAGTGATTGGAGATTGATTCATTGAATTAGACTGAATTACTAATTACAAATTTAGTTATGTTGCAAGTCATATCTAAGGATAACTTTTGAATTAGACTAATTCAATTACTTAATCAAGTTTTTAATTTTGGTTATATAGGGCTGCGGAATTTGTTAGAGCTGTCTATTCTTGAAAATATCATTAATGCCAATTGGTCTTGTTATTTATACAAAATCAATATATCGGCCTTTCAATTTTCAGAATTTTTTTTAGGTAGATAATTATTCAAGTTGCCATTTTATAACTAAATTGACTTAAATTTGTCAAATCAATTGAATTATTTATTTATTAAGGAGACCCCATAAGAAAATGATGAGAGGTTATAAGGCGGCTCCCACGTGTGAAATGAACCTCTTTTTTTTTTTTTTTTCTTTTTACCATTGTTGTCAATAGGATTAGATATAAAAATGAGGACATCATTGATAGCAATTTGAATTGGTTGCCAAACTTATTTGTCTTCATCTAATTAAAAAAATCCAATGATAATATAAAAAAAATCTAAACTCAAAGTAAATATTATAATATAAAAATTCACCATTAGATGTGCCTGGTGTCAATATAATAATACTCTTATCATTTAATCAAACAAAATTCAAAAATAATATAAAATATTAAATGTTTTAATATTTGAGGATATAAAATCATAATTTTATTTATTAACAAAAATTTTGTTATGATAATATGAATAAACTACCATACACACTACACACGTTGCTTATATTTTAACAGCACTTTCAAAAAAAGAATTAAACCCTTAATTTTTTTTTGCATGAAAATCAAATATTTTATAACGTTATCATTAATGTATATAAAACAGTAATTACAAAATCATTTTTGTGGAATTTGTTCTCCAAAAAATACATTGTTTTTTATTTTAAATAATAAAAAATAAATAAGAGTTTAATATTGCTCTCCAATTTTCAAACAGAATCTTACAAGGTCACCATGAAACTCAAAGTTAGGAAGTGAAAAAAGTGAGGACCCACTTCATTGAACTCACACCATTGACAAACTACAGAAAAGAAGACAAGGACTAGAACCAAATCCACAACAACCAGCTCTGAAGAACAATAAACAATCTGAGAGAGACTTTATAATCCCTTTCTCTCAAAACTACATGTCTTCTTCATTTGATCAAAATTGCTTACAAGGCACAACAATGAAAAAAACTTTGTTTTTATTTCAAGTAAAGTGAACTTTTGTTCATATTAACTCAAATCCATTGAATCTTATGAAAGTCATCAAAGGAATCAATATCATGTATACCATCAGATATAGAGGAAAAAATCAACCCAAATCTGCATCCATGTTAAAAAAAAGTCAAAGGCATGCACTGCTGATAAGTAGCTGAAGAGTGAGACTTTTTCCCCTCCTAATTTTGGAAACGTGAAAAATCAAATGAAGCATTAAATCATTCAGTGACTTGTTTTGACTTCAAGCATTGACGAATAGCACAACACTTTCCATTCATTATCACACTCAGAACACAATGTTTTACAAAGCAGGAACAAATACAATGTCTCAAGGCAAGGACATGATACACACACATCACACTGAATTTTAAAATCTCAAAAACCATTCAACTAGGAGGGAAGGGTACTTAGCTGAAATCCAAGATCAAACCTTATTCTCTCTATATAGACACTGACTCCATAACAACACCAAAAGAAGAAAAAAAATATAGAGATACATACATACCTCTTCTAATTTGACGCATCCTTTATCTGATTTTTTTTTTTTTTGGTTGAATATGGGGTGCATACTGACATTATGAGGAAACTATACTGTGAAATATATGTACAACAAATGATTTGAGGGTGGAATGAGCCTATTATAGCATGACATTCAAGAAGAAAGAATAGGAAACAAACATTACTATAAGCTCGAGACTCTAGGTATGGAAAAAATACATCGAGTCTCAATTCTCAAACACTGGACACTGGATAGCAAGTAAGAACACACAACTCTATCTGTGCAAACTCTAGCAGGCCTTTAGAAAGAAAAAAGCAAGGTAGAAAGGTATGCAAACCATGAAAAGTAGCAGAGAAAAGAGCACACAGAGAATACCCAAAGCACAAGTGAATAGGGAAAGAGGGGGAAAAATGCTTAAGTGGGCGGATGGTAATGATCTAGACTGTTGAGAAGAGCCCTTTTGCAGGATGGGGCCTTGGAGGAATTGGGGCTGGGTGAGGGGGATGGCATATCAAGCAGATTCAGCAGAAAATTCCTTTCCTGAACATTACACAAAAAACTTATCAAAAACTAATAAAAGGTAGTAAGCAGAACACTCAGATGGTTCAATATGAAATAATTTACTAACACTTGTTGAAAATTTTGGGGTCGGAATGCCCTCTGCAAAAGAATTGAAAGGTGGAACCATCTGAACAGGAGACGCAAATTCTGAACCAGGAAGCACAGAGATATTTTCACAATTCTCCTTCAGTGGTTCAGCAGATGTTATGGTTGTTACTTCTGCATAATAAGTAATTTTGTGTAAATAGTCTTCACAGTTATATAAATATTATCTTCAATCACAATCCAAGGAGATGTTTATTTACTTTGATATGGTGCTCTGCTATTACCTTGATCAGCGGATATGACTGGGCATGAAGCATTATCATGCTGAAGCATGGCTATAAAATCATGATGCTCTGATGAACATTCAGTGTGCTGATGTTGATTTTCTTTTGTCAGAGCATTTGAATGTTTAGTGGACTCAACGTTGCATTCAGAGGTGACTAGAGATCTCTCACACAGATCAGAATTTCTGCAATAAACAAGAAACTACTTTGAGAACAAATGTATATGTGATATTAGATATTCATTAGTTATATAGGTAGGATTATCCCTAGGGTAATTACCTCATTGATGCGTGACCTCCAGAATTTTCATTTTTTAGATCTTCTATCAAGTCTTTGAAATCTTCTAACAGAGTATCCATACCAGATATTTTACTTCTCAATAAATCACTATCTTCAGTCTGAAGCAAATAATCTTGAAGTTCCTGAATAAAAGTCACAATCCAAATTTTAATTAGCATAACAAACACTTCATATAATAATTTGCCATTAAAAAGGAATATGATGAGAAATTCAAATCTTTGGAAGATGTTGGCTTCAGAACCTTCCAGGCATCCTCCAGACTCTGTTTTGTATTTTCAGAATTGACTCTTTCTGCCAGGGAGCTGAGCAATTCTGCTTGTTGCAAAAGGGCAGTAATCTTTGGGTCATCCCTTTTAAGGAAAGAACCTTGTATTTTGTTATTTGATATGGCTGCCATAAGAAAATGAAAGATTTATTGATGATTTTGGAACAATGCCTCCTGCAACTTAGGTGTATAGATTCAAGCTGAAACCAATTTTCTTAGATTATGTACACCATAATCACCTTCATTGGCTTTGCTGTTGTCCAAAAGTTGAATCGGTAAGTTGCAAACATTGTTGCAGTTTTGAACAATCTCTGCAAGGGGAGGCCTCATCTCTTCTCTTCTTATAAGTCGTTGCTTTGTATTGCTGTTTTCAGAATGATCTGAGGATGGAAACCTGAATTCAAAAGAAGATGCCCATATGTTCACTAATGTTTAAATCACAATTCAATATTAATTGCAGAAAAGTCCTTGCATACCCATCCTGCTTTGATGATGCCGAAGATTCCACCCCCATGCTGTGGCCTTTATGAACCATCAGCCTTTTATTATTTGTACTGGTGCTGACACCATTATTTTCCTTTAAAGAAGCCTCAAGCTTGGCTCGCTTCTTGCAGAGTGTAGAGAAACGGTTCTTCACTGCATTATCTGTTCTGTATTAAGAGCAAGCGCACATTACGTTTTTCTGGACTGAGAAGTTGTATTAAGTGCATCACAAGCACATTACAGTTTGTGTTATTTTACGAAAGGGATTTCAGAATTCTCCAAAACTTCAGCAAACAGAGAGGGAACAGGAGTGAAAAATTTATTACCTGCCTGAAACCACCTTTGCAATCTCAGTCCATCTGTTACCGAAAATCCTCTGAGCCTAAATATAAAATAAAAATTGACTACTCATCATTATATCCAGATAAATAACATGAGCAAAGCCTTCTTGCAGACCAAAAAGCAAATCCCACTTCAAACAAGATGACATTACAGGTCTTGAAAACTTTTTAAGAACCACTATATATTCATGCCCACAACCAGAGGAATTTGGATAGGACATAAAGGACTCTATCCACTATACAAGTATATTCCAAAAGGTATACAGTACTCAATAGCAATCATATTCTGAAATACAAGCTCTATTCTCCGGAAATATAAATAAATAAATTCACAAGCCATACAAACTACAATGGTTGATAGACAAAAGACATTAAGCCCTATATCACACTACTACCATTTAGATAAAGTTTTCAGCTTCAAAAATCTTTCATCACAAATTTTCTTAAACAAGTCATAATAAATCTATTATGTCTATACCTCACACAAAATCATATCCTCTTCAGCAGACCATCCTCCTTTCTTGCACTCAGTATTCAAATAAGTGTACCACCTGTGTTTCAGCACCGCCACGCCAATCATTCCACAGAAAGGGGTGATGAACAAATCAACAACATATCAAATACCCTAAGATAGATTATCAAAATTTCTTCTGAATCAGCTTAATCTAAAACATATAAAAACTTTGCCTACCTTCTCCTGCACTGGCGGCTGGTCTTGTCCTTGAATTTAGCTGCAATACTTGTCCAACTAACACAAAAGAACGCAAAAAGCATCAAAATCCCAATCTCTTCTTCCCAAAAATAACCTGAAAATTCTATCTAGACCACAGAAAATGAGAAGGGAATCAACACAAACCCATCAGCTCCATGGATCGAAACCTGCTGGCGAAGAAGCTCATCCTCCTGCGAAAAAACGTGAACCCTAAGGCCCATAAAAATCACTTCTTTAAAAAGAAAAAAAATCCAAAAAAAATTGAAATAAAACCTCAGGAGTCCAACTGACAATGTGCCGATCCTTCTTGACCGTGATTGCATTCTCCATAGCAGCTACTCGATCAAATCCCTTCTCCATCTCCGCAATCCCCACATAATCCACAATCCCTAACCTAAAAACACTTCAATCCAATCAAATCAGAGCTCTCCGGACACCCAATCCAAAGATCTACACAAGATCAATAACAGATTCAAGCTCCCCCTAAAAAGTAAAAAAATCAAAGAGCTTTGAGATAGAAATCAAGCAAAAAAAAAAAAAAAAAAGGATTTTTTGGGCGGGCGGGAAGGGGTCGAGTTTGAAAAACGAGAAGAAAGAGCCAAGAGAAGTTATCATTAATCGAGTGGACTTTTGAGAGCCAAGTAGCTAAAGCTGGTGACCTCCGGTGCGTTTAAGAACGCGCGGTGATCAGCGTGATTGAAATTTTTACTGCGATTAAAAATAAATTGTAATTCAATAAAATTTTAAAAGAGATTCACATTTTGGGGAGTAATGATTTCAACTTTTACTTCGATGTGAGCGAGGGCGTGGGGAAATTTAATGGTACTCCGCGCCTGGATGTTAGCACCCATCGGTGAGCGTATGCTTTTTTTTTTTACTAGATGGAATTACTAAAATGGCCTCGATGGGAGATGGTGTAACTTGGATTAGGTGGGGCATGTTGTCACTTTAGCTTTCACCGACCATGACGTCATTTAGCCGTTAAAAGTGATGGTGATATCTAAAAGCTCCACGTGGCCATTCAGTTTTACTGAAAAGTGAAAAGTTTGAATGCTGCTTATATTTCAGCAATCCCTTTCCAGCTCTATTTATTTATTTATAGAAATAGTTGGTTCTTTTTTTTGGGGGAAATTTTCGGGGAAGGTATATTTTTGCCTTTTCAAATCTCCATTGATAATTTTTTTTGGCAACTCTTTGTAGTTTTTACGGAAGAAAAATTTTAGTAAGGACTATAAGTTAATTTCCTCTTGTTTTGTTTTTTTAGTTTGTTTCTTAAAAACATATCTATACATATATATTACCAAACAAAAAATTAAATTAAGGCATCGATTAAAGAAGCACATAAGAACTTTTTCATCAAAAAAATTATTACGAGAAAAAAAAGACTTGTTGGAAAGTAGAAAGAGAGAATAACAATCTTCTTTTCAACTTTCTTTATCCTTTTCATTTTGGAGCAATTTTTGGATTACGAGTTAAGAATAGTAACTTTTTCATGCACACACACCTTAAAGTAGATAAATAGAACATGGATATTGACATATATGTAAAGCACAAGCATGGCATTAAAAAAAAATAAAATGAAAAAGAAAAAAACATGTGTGCATGGGCAAAAAGACCAAAGGGAAAAGGAATAGGAATCCAATGCCTTGGTATCCCATCTGCATGGCTTTCCAATTATGTGGTTGATAAGGCTAAGATTCTCATTGGATAACAACCAACTACTGAAAAACATGTTGATTGAACTAACATGTGGAACAATGTACTGGCTGTCAGAGCATACAGTGTTTCAATGCAGCACAAACTCACCATCAATGTCACAAAACACACCTACATACATAATAACATCACACATTTTGTTTCATCAACAAGAGATTTTTGTTCAGCAAATGTGGACAAACAACCATTCATTTACAAAAAGATGAGCACCAAAAAGCAATGAATGAATGAATGAATGAAGAATCAATGTTCAGTAATCATCAGTATCAGAGGTAGATTCTAGTTAATTATTTTTTAAATCTTAGTTTAGGTTTTTGGTTAGGACAAAAGAACCCATTCTTTGACTAACATACATAAGAGCATCACACATCTTGATGCATCAACAAGAGATTTCTGTACAGCAAATGTGGACAAATAACCATTTATTTACAAAAAGATGAGCACCAAAAAAGAAATGAATGAATGAATGAAGAATCAATGTTCAGTGGATAAATCATCAGTGTCAGAGGTGGATTCGGTATTTAAATCTTAGTTTTTCCTAGTAAGGACAAAAGAACTCATTCTTTGACTAACAAAACAAAACACTGTGATTGAATTGATAAAATGTTTAATAAGATATGTGCGCAGATAACTGGCTGAAGGCTAAGCTAACATTGAAAATGACTAATATCAACTACAGCTTGACCGAAACCTGATAAAGAAGGCTTTGTTTGAAATCTGCAGAGGGCCCAACTCAGTGTGACTAAATCCAGATGAGTGTGTTGGCCTTTACCATCTTTCGGTAAAGATTCCATGAGGCAATACTGCAGGCCTGAAAACAGCCCACTAGGAGTGAGCTCACAGGTTGTACAGGAACTAGAAGGATAATTTAAAGGAATTTCTTACTAACATAAGTAACAGTGAACAATGGACTGGTAACAATAGATTCAAAACAACCCAGAAAATTACCGTAACAGAATAAGGAATTCAGAAATCAAAGTAGAAATTATCACTGTTTTACAGATCCTTCCTCACCTTTGTTTTTGGTGAGCAGACAAGCTCACATGTTTTAAATCAGAATCTCTGTATCATTTGGAAACATATGATGAGTATATCTCCAACATTAAAGTCCTTCCCAATTTATCTTTCACAAGATGTACTTGTCACTGGCCTACCACTATTTGATTTTCAATAATACAAAGTGATGTCAACAGCTTCAGTTATTGCCAGTAGAAAGATACGAAGAACAGTACAGTCAGACAAGAGCATGCTCAGTCGTCAATTAGTCATTGTGTATTCATGCTTATTGATGTACGAATTTTCATATCTTACTTTTCCAAAAAACATGCAAGCTTTTCTAGTATCTGCAGTGCTCATTAACTTCCAAACTGATCACTGTAAGATATATATCAAATTCATCAAATATAGCAGAGCAATCATAATCAACCAAGAACAAGCAAAAAACAAGAAAGCAACAAAAACTTCAACACTTCCTCAAGAGTTTTATGTAAAAATGTGACTGAAAAATCCTAATACTAAAAGAGTTTAAACCCTAGGTCTAAATGCACTCAAAGTTCAAGGGTTGGCCTGACATTTCAAGTCACACCAATGTCTACTATGATTCCATCTGTAAACAAAGTTCAACTTTCCACTGTACAGTGACACACTCCTCCCAAGACAAAGGCACACACACACACACACACAGACACACACACAGAGTGATTCAGATGCCTAAAGAAGCATAACTATAACACACTGATTTTGAGGTAAAAATACAAAATTATCAAAAGGAATGCACAAACTGTGAGAAATCTTCACTCTTGCTTAAGTATAAACAAATGTGTTGAAATTTATACATAGAGATCAGAGATCAACCAGAAAATTTGACTACAAAGAGGGACCACAACGCGGAAAAAACATTTGACCCACAACAACACCTATCACAAGCCGAAAATTCAGGAGAAATCCCAACTTTTCTACAAAATATACAGCAATCCAGCGTATAAATTCTAGAAAACATTAGAAGCTTCAAAAGAATTGACATCTTTTTCAAAGAAACCAGCAACGTACCTCCAATTGCAGCATAACCCTCGGGGTCCACTCATCCCCACACAAGAGAACACAATACTCCGCAATCTGCGGGAATTCAGATCAGCTCCTCGAATTTACTTTGATTGGTCCCACCATTGAGAGCGATACCAGCATCCCCAATCCCCGAGAACCTTGGCACCACCTTCGCACCCCCACTAGTTTCCCAGCTAAAATCACCGCGGTCCTGGAAAATAAGTCCCAATCTCACAATCATCCTTGGACCTGAAAGCAGTACGAAATCACGTAGGTAGGGAACTCTGGAAGCTCGCTCACCGCCGGCGAAGATAAGGCCGCCGGCTTCGGAGGGGAAGGCCCAAAGAGGGATCTTTGAAGAGCGGCGCCGAAGAAGACGATTACAGGCGATTACTCTTTGAAGAACAAATCTAGATATGACGTGGCGCGTTCATGGCCGTGGATTATATTTTACGCATGAGATTCATTATTTTGCCTTGGGATAAGTAACAATCAAAAAATTTTATTTAAAAAAGAGTGATGCTTTTTTTGTTTAATAATATGAATGACGCTGACTTTAAGCGGCAATTCATGTGCCAGGGTACCATCGTCACTGTAAATATCACTTATTATTTTATAATTAGTTATTATTATTTTTTAAAAAGGCCATGGTAGGGCCCATCCACTGTGGCCCACTCTGCCATCATCATTCTTATTAATTAATTCATTTAAAATAATATAAATCATTAAAAAAAAGTAAACAACAAAAATAAAGCTCTCACATCTATGATTCTATTCAGTATTTTTGTTTATAATTTTTGAAAAAAATATACAAATCAAAACCAATGAAAAGTAAAATACCAACTACTTATTTTATGGGGATAATTCGAAATTACCTTCATACTTTTTAATTTACTATTATTTAAAATAATCAATAATTTATAAAATTTATTATTAGCAGTATATCTCTGTAAAACATGTTGATTAGTATAATATATTCTAATTAAAAGATATAATTAACATAAAATTTTCAATAAATAGACATTTATAACTGTGAATAAACCAGGTTCATTTTAAATAAAAACAATGTAAATAATTAAAAAAGTATAAAAGTGTTCTAAAGAAAAACAAGGACGGATTACACAATCCACATGTAGTGAATAAATATGTCAAAAACTATAACAAATGTAGAAAACTTGCCTTGCTAATTCTATGTTAAACATGATTATTTATCAAAACCTTACAGTGCACTAAAGTCTATTAATTATACATGAGATTTTCTTGATTAGAGCTAAGCTTGTCATTTAACTGCCTGTGATTAGCTCCTAACCATGGTATTAATTGATACGGTTAATTAAGAAAACAAGGATGACATAAAATGTATGAACTCTAGTAATATATAATGACAATCACTTTTTTACAACTAGAGAGTTGGTAAAACACTCCATTTCCGAGTTTTATATATTGTGAGAAAAAAAGAATAGAATGGATAAAAAACATAGAGATGAGGATCACTATGAAAATGAACAGTGTAAGTGCAACAAGATGACAAGGTGCTACTGTGGCCGGCTTTCTTCCCCAATAATTTGTACATCATATATATATATATATAAATATATATACACGGCCTTTTCCTTTTAATGGTTAGAAGCAAAGGATTTGAACAAGCATGCAGAGCCATTACTTCGTTTTAGAGGATCAAAACAAGTAACAAGAAGTTGACAGGACATTGTGGGAAGAATGAATTGAGAAAATGAAGTGTAGAAAGTCTTCCAGTAGCTGCCAAAGCCCTCTATTATTATTACTACTACTATTGTTATTATTATTTATTTTTTCCGGAATCCCAAGTTTTCAGGAACTTAATTGGTTTCAAGGATTTCAGTACTAATAGTCCTTGTGTTTGTGCTCTATATATATCAATAGCACACATTTAACATCAAGCCTCAAATATATCTTGTCAAATAGTGTGTATGATCATGATCAGCTTATCCACGGCAGCCTGATGTTCATGTTCTTTGCTGTATTGGACTTCTCACGTTGCAATGCACCTTCATCATGTACACTTAATTCTCTGTACACTCTTTTCTGATCCCATGCATGGAAATTATATACATCATATATATGCCAATATAATAAATATCATGTGAAACAATGACGAATAAAATAAAATAAATAAAAAGGATAAATGGGAGAAAGCAGGGAGTGATAAATAAGATGATAAGGTGGTGAGAGAGAGAGAGAGAGAGAGAGAGAGAGATGAAAGAGATGGTCCAAGTTGTGTGTGTTGTATTCCCTTCAAAGGGACAGAGGCCATGAGCCATGCATGTATGTTTGTGAAGGCAGTGTCCCACCACCAGAGAACCACACCATACTCTGAATCCCTGGAAAAAGGGCACGAGGGCATGTTCTCTCATGAGCTGTAACCTGCCAACCTCTTTCTCTATTCATAGACTTTGCATGCATGTCCACCAAACACACACAAATATATATCTATAAATATATATATATATATATATATATATATAAATGAAAAATGAAAGAGGTTTGATTTAAAGATGATGAGGTGATGAGGGGGGGTATTGGGAAAGATGAAGGAAGAGAGAATAAGATAGTGGGTGACACTTGACAGTGGTTCACATGCATTTCTTTTATCTTTGAGTGCATAGACCTTTTTTTTTTTTTTTTTTTTTGTGAGGCCAGAGAGGGGATCTTGTCAGCAAAATATAAGCAACAAAACTAAAGACATTGGCCTTTCCACACACATCTTTCTCTTTGTACTCTTTCTCCATCCCTACATATTCTCTTTATTAACCTCCACATCATACAACCAATCAATCACAAAGTTTCCATTACTTAGGACATGATAATAATTATAACCTTCACTTCAATTCAACCAATAGTTAAGATTTATATATAGTCACATAAACATATAAATATATATATATATATAGATGTAAAGAAGAAGAAGAAGAAGAAGAAGAAGAAGAAGGGAGGAGGATCTACCCTTGTGTTTATTTTCATGGCACATGCAAAGGAGGGGGTACCAAATTAACATTCATTCTATCAAAATTATTTAAACAGGGATTGGATCTCTTGAGTGTATTGAGTTTAATGGAAGTTGTGGTTGTGTTCAGACCAGGCCCAGAAGGTGGACTGATCATCCATGTTGCAGAACATGTTGCACAAATTCTCTTCAGCTGGTGCGCTGTTCTCAATTTTGGTAGAACCTGCTTGAAGGAGTTGAGTCATGCTTCCAGGCCTCACTGCAGTGAAGAAAGCTCTGCTGTTTTGCTGCTGATTCAAAGGACTTGTTTCAGTTACTGATGTTCTTGAAATGTCTAAATTTATTTCTGAGCTGTTCTCACTTCTGTTGCTGCAAGAGCCTTCAGTTTCCTTATTCAGGTTTATTGGTTCTGATATTTCCCTCCCTTTCAGACCCACAAGCTACAACACAACAACAACAACAACAACAACAACAAAAACAACCAGAAAAAAAATATATAAAAAATAAAATAAAAAGGAAAACTATTTATAAATAATTTGTTTCTCATTGGGCAATCAATCATTAATGCAAGCAATAAACAAAGTTTTCCTCAAAAGACTCAAAAGAGATATCAACCTCAAAAGACTCAATTACTAATGATCATCATAATGACAATAATTATAAATAATAATAATAAGAAGAAGAAGAAGAAGAAGAAGAGGAAAGTACCTCAGATTGGAGTTTCTTGTTGTGAGCTTGGAGAGCATCATTCTCAGACTTCAAAGCCTCAAATTGTCTCTTGAGAACATCATAGTCTTTCTCCAATTGCTTGGTTTTCCACCTGGCCCTTCTGTTTTGGAACCAGATGGCAATTTGTCTGGGTTGAAGACCAAGAGCTCTAGCCAGCTGCATCTTCCTCTCAGGCTCAAGCTTGTTCCCAAGCTCAAAGTTTTTCTCAAGTGTCCTCACTTGCTCCATGTTTAACCTTCTCTTCTTCTCACCGGCTTGGGAACAGTCATCGGAGAGGTCATCATCTCCGGCCATCTCTTCACATGGCTCAATACCAGAGAATGACATGGATCTCTTGCCAAGCATTGCTGCCATACCTGCAAGCCATGCATCCTTGGTTTACTTATTAATCAGCATAGAAATATAAATGATAATGATGTAATATTTGATATATTAAATGACCACCTCTGAAGTCTTGAGGGGTGGTGGCCGGAAGGAGAGGGGAGAGACTGGTGGAAGAAGGTTGGGTGTGTTCATGGTGGTCTTCATGAGGAGTTTGCATTTGGAGAAGAAAGTTTGGGGGGAAGAAAGGGGAGGCCATGCCATTGCATGCCATTTGCTCTAGAGACATGGAAAACTCATCCAATGATCAATGGAGAGATCTTCTATCAATATACTGTGTTTATTTGTGTGTGTGTGTGTGCGCGCGCGCTTGATGTTTTGAAGAAGAAGAAGAAGAAGAAGAAGAAGAAGAGAAGAGAGAGAGATGTGAGAGAGAGTGTCCAGAGGAGATGGAGAGATATATCATTGGAATTTGGAGAAAAATAATAAAAAGAGACGTTAAATTAATAAATAAAAATAAAAACCATAAAGGTGTAAATATTTTGATTGGTTAGTGTTAAAGATGACTGATTTAGAGATGATCACTAAAATGAAACTCTTTTTGGTTGGATGGCATTCTAAGTACAAGTACATGATTTTAGCTAGGACTGTATATGTACACCATACACACCAATGGAATGAACCTAGAGCTTAGAAAGGAGCATCCATTTTTTATTAAAATATCTTAATAAATCAATTAAATAAAAATAACCGTAATATAAATGAAACCCAATTATCCTCACTTATGGTTTATCTACACTTGTGAGAGTTAACAGTTTTTTTTTTTTTTTTAAATAAATAAAGAGGGAAAAAAAGGACAAATTATCTGGTATGCCTGATGGACATGGGTTGTATTTGTTGTGATGGTCGTAGAATAAAATAAGGAAAGTGGGTTGTATTTCTTATGTTTGATTTGATAAATAAATAAATAAATAAATAATAATAAAAATGAATATGGTAATATATATATATATATATATATATATATATTTTATATATGTTAAGACTTAATAGAGAGAGAGAGAGAGAGAGAGAGAGTTGAGAAAGAAAGAATCTTATAAATAAGGGAGAGGGGGGGAATGGGACCCAAATGGGTGCAGGGGTTGCTACCTAACCCACATACAGCTAATCGTGCATGAGGGTTCTCTCTCAGTGTCTCATACATCACCTTCAGGGCCAATGCAAGCGCAACACACTTCACCCTTAACCCTAACCCTAACCCTAACTCTAACCCTAACTCCAAAGCAAGGCTGGGTTTTTTTGGTCTCTCACCCCCTCGTGGCCTTCGTCATGTCCTTTCCTTCTTTCTTTTCTCTATCTTTTTTTTCTTCTTAATTTTACTTTTATTTAATTTCTTCTGCCCTTTTTTTTTTTTCTCTTATTATATAACACCTTACTACCAAGCCCTCCCAACTATATATATCAAAATTTATATAAAATAAAAATATATATGTGTTGAGATATTATTTTTTTGACATCACGCACGGCGCCTGTAATATATTTATTGAGAAAACAATATAGAATGGGAGAGAACAAGTGCAAGGAATAGAGTAAATAATTAAAAAAAAACTATAAAGGAATATATGGTTAAAAGCTAATGATGGAATGTGACCTTGATATTTGTTAGTGGACGCTCTTTGGTTTGAGGTTAGACTGTAACCGGACCATTTATTAGTACAAAGGTTCACTGGGACGACAACGACATGCCAAGTTATTCACATTGCACTTATAAGTGAGATATTATTCAATATTAAAAATCACTAAATAGATTCAAATTAATGTAAAGAGAGTGTTATTATTTATGGTTAATAATAACACTATCGATTGATTTTTCTTTTAGTTTTTGCTGTGACTATTTTTAATTAATGATGCAGAGGATTACACAATATAATAATAATAATAATAATAATAATAATAATAATAATAATAATAATAATATATCTAGCATGGTCAGTGATAAAGCACATTGGTAGTGAATTGGCAAGTTTCCACTAATTACAACATCATAGGGGTATTGTTTATTTATTATTTATTAATACTATTTATTTACTGTATAATGGGATTCAATCTGGATTGGTTATGTGAGGAGTTGCTATCTGTATACATTCATTTAAAATTGTATTATATGAGATTTATTATTGTGCATGTATTTATATATGATTAATTCATATGTGGTTATTAAACCACAGTAACTAGTGTACTTTTGAAAGAACGTTTGTCACCTATTTATCAAAAAATAAAAATAAAAGAAAAATATATCCAAATTCTTCATCTAAATTAAAGTGATACATATATGATTGTTTGTAATGTTATTCACTAGCTTCAAATAATAATTTTTTTAATTTAATTATTATATTGGAATATAAGGCCTTTGCACAGAATATATATCTTTTATGGATTTTTTTTTCCATTTTTGATAATCTAGCCAAAGTAACACCTCCAATGTAAATAAGATTTTGAAAAAAGCACCTGATTTTTATTCAAATTTAAATTGATTAAACATATGAGTTTGATGAGACGTATGATCAATATATATATATATATAAGCCTAGAAACACCCAAGAAGGAGATGGTTGCTTAAGAAAAGGACACAAGGAGTAGTCTAGTTTTAAAATTAGATTCTATAATCGCATCGCCATCTTGAGCTGCTTCTTTTTCTTCTTCTCTCCTCTTCTCTTCTCTTCTCTTCTCTTCTCTTCTCTTCTCTCTCTTGTTATGGAGTATATATCTTAAACAAATAATCTATAGCACACACTGTTCCTAGTGTTAAAAGTTGTGGGCCTCTCTTGAGTTGGAGGGAAACAAACCCTTCACATGGACTTGTTGGACAGGAATTAATCTCAAACAACTCATATATGTGTGTGTGTGTGTATTTGAGGGAAAATAGTGCATTCTTCTCAACTATAAAAAAGGGTTGGTTAACACAAGGAAAGTGGCTTTCAAAGGAAGGATAAGATACGAAGGTTCTTTGCTGGAATTAATTTATTTTTAATAGTTCTGTTGTTGATTCTACAAGAAGCAAATAAAAAAAGAGAATTAATATCACATTTTAATGAAAATATTTAACTGCATTTAGTAAGAAATAGACCATTTTATGATAAATAAATATATGAGATAGGAAAAAATCAATTTAGTTTTGTGAATATTTTCTGCCATTCTCTAGAATGAATACACCCTAATTATAATCACTAGTTTAATCTCTCCACTTTTCTCTCTATTCTCTTTTGGTCTCTCCATTGGAGAATTATCTAATTGGGTCCTTCTATTTTGTCGATCCAGAACATTAGACCCATTTCTGTTTGGGCACAAACAGATCTGTTTATTTCATGTGATGTGGCTTAAACAAGTTAAAATATTAAAACAAATTCATAAAAAAATCAACTGATTTTCGGATCTAGGCGCCCACCCGGATCCGAAATTGCATCCTTGCATTCCACTTTTGCTAATTCCTAGCCCTAAAACTCATCGGCCTCATCATCCCTCTTCCTCGGCCGACCTTTCCCACGACCTCATTGGAGTTCCTAGAAGGCTTCTCCTCCGCTGCTGACATTCTTAAGCGCAGTGAGAGCTCGGCTCTGTCCCTCATCATCTCATTTCAACTTCGACTGCGGAGCCACCATTATTTTTTTCCACCGGCTGTCAATGCGACCTCATCGGAATCTGTTCAAGACCATTTAGGCCTCTTCCTCCTCTTTGCCGGTTATTGAAGGCCCTAGAAGAATTGGAGGACCATCTATGGTCAAGAACAATGAAGAATTCATAAATTTTTTTATATAGAATTTCTCGGTGGTTTGGTCCTTCATTTGTAAAGTATGAAATGAAATATTATTGTATGATTGCTCTTGAAATGAAATGAAATAGTGAGGAGTCAATGAATTTTGTGGTTATATTATCTTATTTGATTTTGTATTAATTTTGCTGCTTTATTAGGGAAGTATCAATCACCAAGTTTCATTAATTTTCTGATGCTTTGGATATGCAATCAATAAAATCTTGACAATCCAATCTTGTGGAAGTGTATAATTTTACACTGAAAATGCAAGAGAGAATATCTCTACAATCCTGCAGAAGTATGTTTTGAGGAAAGGAAGATTGTAAAGTATGGGAACAAGACACATCTCACTGTGCTCAAGGAGGTCAACAGTGGAGGAGGAGCCTTCAACGAACTCCAGTGAGGTCGTGGGGACAGTCGGCCGAGGAAGAGGGACGATGAGAGCGATGAGTTCTAGGTCTGAGATTTCGGAAAGGGGATGTCGGGATCTAATTTTAGATCCGGGTGGGAGCCCGGATCCGAAAATCAGTTGATTTTTTTTTATTGATTTTTTAAAATATTTTAATCTTATTTAAGCCATATTAGAGAAAAATAAACGGATCCGTCTGTGTCCAAACGGAAATGGGTCTAATGTTCTCTGTCGATAAAGTAGAGGGACCCAATCAAACAATTCTCCCGTGGAGGGACCAAAAGGGGAGAGAGAGAAAAGTAGATGAATTAAACTGGTGATTAAACCCAAATGATATACTTTAAATACTTATATTTGAGGTAAAATAGCGCATTCTTCTCAACTATAAAAGGGCATTAACTCATAGAAAGTGGTTCCAAAGGAAGGATAACAAGCGAAGGTTCTTTACTGGAATTAATTTCATTTTCAACAGTTCAGTTGTTTATTCTATATGAAGCAACATGAAAAAAAAAAATTGAAAGAGGAGAAAATTAGCATCCCATTTAGTAAAAAACCTTACACTATATTTAGTAGGAAATAGATCACTTTATGGCAAATGAATATATGAGGTTGAAAGAAATCAATCTATAATTTCTGTTTGTATTTTCCGCCATTCTCTAAAGTGAATACCTCCTAAATGCAAGAGATGATAATTTAAAATTTGAATTAATTAATTATGTTGACATTATTAGTCTTTAAAAGGGAAGGGAATGGCCTAACAATTAAATTAAAAAGGTGGTTTTCGCATGAAATGATGAGACGGAAAAAGATAGTTATGTTTGAAAATGGTTTTAAGTTAGGGTAAGTAGCTTAATTAGTTATTGATGTGGTAGCTGACACTTTTAGATCCAATCATATCTTGGTGGAAACCATGCCATGCTTTGGTCGGAAGGGCACACCATCTTGTCTCCAAGGCCATGGCCACACAGACACTCCTTTCTATCAACTCGCTTTCTTCATGCATGCATGCATTCAGTACTTGAACCAATTAAAGAGTTCTCAAAGTATATTGATTTATCAATTACTAATAATAATAATAATAATAATAATAATAATAATAATAATGATAATAGTAACAATTGCTGTTGCAATTTTTGATTTAGTCTCATATATGTTAACAGATGGTGTGTTTATACTGTTGTAATTTTTGGTTTAGTCTCATATATGTTAACAGATGGAGTGTTTATATGCATATATGTGAGGGATGGCCCCATTCTATTAGATCGGTTTTTTGAGATTGTGGATACCTCGCTGTGTGCAACAATGGCTCTAATAATCGAACTCTTTCAATTTGACCATAATATCCTTCCAATTTTATCGAATCCTGAATCCTTGATTTTTAAAACTTGAGGTCCATGAAGGCCTTTCACATGCATAAAAGCTAGCAACATACTCTCCCCCTTGCAAGCATGTTCCCGGTGCTTAAGGGGCAAATTAATAAAAAAAAAAAACATAATAATAATAATTAAAGGCCGGTGATGGTTTAAGCGAAACTTTTTAAATTGTGTTTAAGAAAAAGATTATCTTTTGGAATTAAATTTTAATTTTTTTAACTTAAAATGGTATTTATTTAGTGAGGAAACGTGAGTATCACCAGAAATCTCCAACTAAACAACCCAAAATTATCACTAAAATAATCATACATATACCCAATAAAAAGGAAGCGTTAATATAATTGTCAATACAACTTGAAAAACCATATAGCCTTTAACGGGATGTTAATTAATCTCCTTTTTTTTTTTTTTTAATATTTCTATTTTTTATGAATCTTAAAAGTGCAATAATTTTATGACTGTTAAATTCTTAAAATAAAATGTTATTTTACAAATGTCTAAAATACAAAAAAGGAGAAAAAGAAAAGAAATCAATGGTCAAAGCAAACTAAACAGTGGGTTATATATGAGTGTGAGGCCCTTCATTTCTGAGGCAAGGTTGTTATATTGGGCCGTAATTAATTAATTAATTGATTATTTATTTATTTATTTATTTATTAACAGAGTTCAAAGCAACCACGGCATATTTTTTTTAAAAAAATTTTAACGTATAATTTGGGTTATTGGGTTTTGAAAATTCAGTGTTTGATTCACAGGATTTCAAAAGCTCATGTAATTCAGATTGCATCTAATTGACCGTAAAACCAAATCCATTGTCTTATTGCTTCTTCAGATGCACAGCATGTGACCTACGTGTGACCAACTTAAAAAAACAAATGTTATTAAATATTCATAGATAGTGAAAAATTTATAAATTCTAATAATAACTATAATAATTAATTAAATAATAAAATTAATAGTTAAACTAATTAGTACAATAATTAAAACTATTAAATAACTTGTTCATAATGGATGAAAATCTTAAAAATACTTTTTTTTGGGGTTAATAATTAAATTCAAAAATTTTAAATATAATAAAATTTTAGTAAATATACTAAGGGCATGTTTGGATATATAATAAATTTTTCCATAGGAAATTTATTCCATAGGATTCGAAGATGATTTCTATGGAATATACTACAGGAAAAATTACTACAGAATGGTGTTTGGATGTTCACATTAAAGTTTTCCCCTAGGAATTTTATTTGAAAAGAGAATTAGCAGATAGAGCTTTTTAAAAAAAATAGCCATTGGAGTTTTTGAAAAACTAGCCGTTAACTTAATGACAACGATAATAACAATTATTACGTAATTACTATTATAAATATAATAATAATAATAACAATAATAATGATAATAACATAATTAATATTAATATTATAATTATAATTTTAATTGTAATTATATTTTTAAACATTAATAACTTAATGACAATGATAATAACAATTATTACGCAATTACTATTATAAATATAATAATAATAATTATTATATAATTAATATTAATATTATAATTATAATTGTAATTGTAATTATATTTTTAAACATTAATAACTTAATGACAATGATAATAACAATTATTACGCAATTATATAAATATAATAATAATTATTATTATATAATTAATATTAATATTAATATTATAATTGTAATTGTAATTGTAATTATATTTTTAAACATTAATAACTTACTATTATAAATATGATAATAATAATTATTATATAATTAATATTAATATTATAATTATAATTATAATTGTAATTATATTTTTAAACATTAATAATTTAATGATAATGATAATAACAACTATTACGTAATTACTATTATAACTATAATAATAAGTATTATTATATAATTAATATTATAATTATAATTATAATTGTAATTATATTTGTAAATATTGATAAATTAATGTTAACGATAATAACAATTATTAGGTAATTACTATTATTATTATTATTATATAATTAATATTAATATGATAATATAATTATATTTATAAACATTAATAACTTAATGACAACCATAATAACAATTATTACGTAATTACTACTAATAATAATGATTATTATTATATAATTACTATTAATATAATAATTATAATTATAATTGTAATTATATTTTCTAAATATTGATGAAGTTTGGGAAGAGTAGGGAAAGAAAAAAATAAAATTTAATGGTTAAGTGCCCAAAAAACATAGGAAAAAAATATTTTGGTACCTACTTCTTTGAAAAATTCCTATGGAATCTATGATTCCATAGTAATTTTTTACTGTATTTGATGTGTCCAAACACTTATTATTACAAGTTCCTATGTAATGTTAAATTTCATAGGAATGGACACCATTCCTATAGAATTTGAGAGTACCCAAACATGTCCTTAATAGTTAAACTAATAAATATGTATTTAAAATCATTAAACTAATATTAAATCTTATAATATAGTATTGCTAAATATATCGAACCAAATACTAGCTTTGATTTCACTGAATTTTAAAAACTAAGTATTTGCAGTTACACTGTAATTAGAAATTCACTGCATTTATAATTACATTTAACCAAATATGCCATCTAAGTTGTTCATGAATTTTGTTCTACATGTGAAATTCTACATGTATTTTACAAGTTACATTATATTCATATTCGATTCTATATACAATGTATACTAATAAAAACTCCATATCTTAAACATATTTCATTTATCATATAAAATTATTGTGGAAGTTATTTCCTTATATATACAATCTAATTTTTAGTTGTGATAATGCTAATAATAATATAATAATACAAAGAAGAAGGGGATGGAAGAACATTCATGTTCATCAAAGCAAATGGATGCCATTGATTAATATAAAGATACATGTTGGTTATAAAATTAATCAAATCATAGAAAACTACAAAAAGGGTTATTCCTAAAGATTCACGAGAAATGTTCATTGAGGAACTTTCATTTTTTCATTTTTTCATTTTTTCTTTCAATCTAGAGCCTTGTGCATTATTGCCATTTGCGAACTGTATAAACATGCCCATATTTTTTGGACAAATAATATGTGTTTTGCATATAATTCCCTCTTTTTACATGAAATTATTAATGGGCATTTCATGACTCTATCGGATCTAATAAATAGTTCCAAAAATATATATTTTTTTAAAAAAAAAAACTAATCAGCAAAATAACTATCATTATTTTTGTAAATGTTTTGCTCTCCTCAACAACTCTTAGCTTATTATTATTAAGATATATTGAGATATTAATTCTAGACTAACGCTGGTCCCTAACATTTGCTTTATCACGTTTTTTTTAAAAAAAAATATTTTTGACTCACCTGATTTTTTTTTTTTTTGTTAAAGGAGCCAAATGCTAAGATTTATTAACTCTGAAGAAACTAACACCACTAAACAACAGAAGAGAAAGAAGAAGAAAAAAAACCAAAAGAAACAAAAGAAGAAATTAAAACAGGCTAAAACCAAACGCAGAGAAGGTTTTCATTAACCACCGGGGTAAATCCCTGCCATAAAGGAAGAGGGAGAGTCTTTGCTTGATTAATCCACGGCTCGCTAGACGATCAGCAGGCAAAGACCAAAGCTTAGGAATGATACTAATATGCATGTCTTCAAACGTCGCCAGAAGCTGTAATAGAGAATTGAAAACAGAAGCTGCTCGCCAGTGCACAGCTTGGCTATTGTTGTGATGAATCGCAGCTTGGAGTTGAGGGCAAGTGGTGAAAATGTGTTTTGGAGTGAACCCGAAGGATTGCAGCACTTGGAGACTTAAGATAAGGGCAGTAATCTCAGCTTCATCCGTGGAGTCCGACTTGATAGAACAGCAACCTGCACATAAAACTTTATACCTTGCATCAACTAACAAGAATCCCATTCCCCTGTTTCTCATATCTCTGGAAGAAGAGATAGCAAAATAAAGAAAGGGACCATCAGAGAAGGAGAAATTAGAGAGAATGAGGTTCCTCCCTTGTTGAACGTGGGGAATAGAGCTGTATTCTTGAGCTAACGCAACCGCTTTCTTGGGGATATTATTAAAGTCAGGATTTTCCTTCCTGAAGATGGCCGTACACCTGGCCTTCCAAATATACCAGATAGTAGCTGAGATGGTAGATTTGACAAAGCTAGAATATTTGCAATAAGAACTGGTTAGCCATTCTCCAGACGAAATACCTCTAGGAAAAAGAACATGCTTACCAACCAAATTGCTAACATGGACCCAAATTTGAAGAACCTTAGGGCACAAATGGAACAAATGTTCAGCAGTTTCCGCATGCAGCTTGCAGAGAACACAATCAGCTTTTGGTCCAATCCCCAAAGAATACAGAAAATCTGTCATTTTGACCTTACCCTTCAAGAGAAGCCAAGTGAAGAACTTGGCTCGAGGAGCCAATTTCAGGGACCAGAGAGTACTCCACCATTCCCAACAATCAGTAACAGCCTTGTTAGATTTAAGATGCTTATACACAGAAGCAGCAATCTTATTATTGTGAGATTTGGGAAACCAAACCCATCTGGATTTATCAGATAGATTGATAGTACCAAATCTAACCGCGTGAGATTGTAAACAATCACCAAAAACCGAGTTTAGCATGGCAAGATTCCAGTGAGTGTCAACTAAAAAATCTGAAATAGAAACTTCTTGAAGATTGACATCCATATTGATATAAGTCGGCTTAAGGGAAATGGGAATTTCAAAACACCAAGGATCATAAAGAAAAGAAGTAGAAAAAGGATTAAGATCTTTGATCCAAATGGAAGACCTGATCTGAAACGCAGTTCGATAAAGGCCTCTAAAAAACCAAGAACAACTAGCAGGACAAAGATCCCTCCAAAAATTAACAAAACCATATTTGAGGATAAGAATATCAACCCAAATACACTCGCGAACATTAAGGTAACTGAAAACATGCTTGGCCATAAGGGAAATTTTGAAAATCTTGAGATCTTTGATAGAGAGTCCCCCCTCAGCTCGATCAAGAGTAGTATCTTTGAAATTGACTAAATGAATGCCACTACGATGAGCTTTATTTGACCAAAGAAAATTCCTAGCAATAGAGTTGATCTTGTCCAAAACCCCATCCGGAATCGGGTAGACAGACAGGTAGTAAAGAGGGAGAGAAAGAAGGGAAGAATTGATTAAGGTCACCTTACCAGCACAGGAAAGCTTGGAATTATACCAACTGGAAGAGGTTCTACTAACTTTTTGGACCATGGAAGTAAAGAAAGAAGCAGCTATTCGCTTGGGAGTAATAAGAATACCTAGGTAAGTAAAAGGAAAGGAACCCTTCTTAAAGGCAAGAATAGAACAAATACTCTTAGCAACTCTTTTATTAGCCCAACCTGGGAAGAAAATTTCAGACTTGAGGGTGTTAGGAAGCTGACCAGTCAACTTGCTGTAAATATCTAAACAAAATTTGATATTTCTGGCGACCTTTCTAGAAGCAAGAGAAATAATGATCAGGTCATCAGCATACATAAGATGATTGAAGTTGTATCTAAGAGAATTGTGAAACCCAGGAATCAAGTTGAGTCTCTGAGCAAAATTAAGGATAGAAGTAAGATTTTGAGACACCAAAATAAAAAGATACGGTGAAAGAGGATCTCCTTGCCTAACTCCTCGGTGAGGGGAGAAGAAGGGGGTAATCTGACCATTGATTTGCAGAGAAAAAGAAGTAGAGGTAAGGCAAGATTTAATCCAAGAAACCCAAATGCTGGGAAAATTCATCTTGGTCAAAGTAGCCAGAATAGCATTCTAAGAGATAGTATCATAAGCTTTCTCAACGTCTACCTTAACTAACATCCTCGGGGGGCATCTAATGTCTCTATCTAAAGAATGAACTATCTCCTGAAGAGCAATGATATTATCGAAGATATTCCTGCCAGCAATGAACCCACTCTGCTCTCTACCAACAAGGTGTGGGAGAACAGATTGAAGTCTATTGGCAAGAAGCTTCGACACTATCTTGTAGGAAACATTACATAGGGAAATCGGTCTAAAATCGGCAACAATCTTTGGGCTAGGATTTTTAGGAATGAAAACAATATAAGTTTTAGCCCATGATTTTGGCAGAATAGAGGTAGCAAGAAAATGATTGACAGCCAAGAGAAGAGCATCACTAACTTCATTCCAAAAAAACCGAAAAAACTCAGAATTGAAACCATCAGGACCAGGAGACTTACCTGAGGGGAGGGAGAGAAAAGAATTATGGATTTCCTCTCTGGTAGCTGGACGCGTTAAGGCACTTCCCTCAAACTCAGAGATAGTATTCAAGTCCGTAGGTAGAGCCTGCACAAGATCAGAAAGACTACTTGGAGAAAGGTCAGTCCACAGATTATTATAAAAGTCAAGAAAAACGTTTTCAATATCATGCTGATCAGTGAAAAGAGAGCCCGCATCATTCATAATATGAGAGATCTTATTAGAATGCTTACGACTACATGCAATATTGTGAAAGAAACTAGTATTATTATCATCATTCTGAAGCCAATTCAGTCTCGCTCGTTGTGCCCATTTAGAATTATTTTGGCGTTGAAGAGCAGCATATTTCTTATAGAGAGATTGAAGGTCATCTTTGTCGGCAAGATTAGACTGAGGAAGGCATTCAGCATACTCAAGATTAGCAATGGCTTCCTCTGTAATCCTGAGAGACCTATCCAGAGAAGTGATATCATTAGTCCTCCAAGAAATGAGATTATGCTTGGTGCGGGCAATGAGGTGAGAGAGGCATGCATAGCATTAGAATGTGGTTGGAAACTCCAAGCCTCTCTAACAGCCTTGTGACACCCAAGGTAGTCCAACCAGTAGTTGTCAAAACGGAAGATTCTACTTTTAAAGCGGCCACCTGGATGAGCTTGAAGCAGAAGAGGAGCATGGTCAGAAAAAGTTCTAGCAAGATGCGTAATAGAATAATTATCAAACTTTGAAGACCAGTGGGAGTTGACTAAACACCGATCTAGCCTAGCCCATCTGCGAGCCTGGCCAGCTTGATAATTACACCAAGTGAACTTCGGACCAATATAATCCACATCCAACAGATTATTCGACATGATAAAATCAGCAAAAATTCTAGCCTTGCGAGAATAATACTTACTGTTACCTCCAAGAGCTTCATCAGGGTGGAGGGTAGAATTAAAATAGCCAATCAGAACCCAGGCGATATTGATAAGAGACATACCTGATAGTTCCTTCCAAACCAACCTTTGATCAGGGATCCTAACAGCGTTGTAAATCACTGAGAGAACCCAAGAAATTTTAGAGTTATTAGTAATAACCATATGCAAAACTCTGCTAGAGAAGGCAAGAGGAGAGACACGACCAATGTGTCTCTGCCAAATGGTTATAATGCCTCCCGAGTAGCCATTAGAGACGATAGCTGTCCAATCCCAGATCTTGTCTAGTTTGGAACAGAAACGATGAAGCCGAGCTTCATCTGCCCTTGTTTCTACCAGACATAGAATCATAGGTTTCATTTTTTTGAGGCAAGCCAGAACTCTGACACGGGTATCGCGTCCTGAAATTCCCCTACAATTCCAACAAATAATTTTAGTAAAATCCATGGAACAAAAATAAATAAAGGATGAGCAGCGAAAAATCCGGAAGATAAAATGGAAAAAGACTGATACAAAGAACTAGGGGAATTAGTCCTTCATGTTGACTCTGTCCAGCCGCCCCTTCTTTTTAGGGGTTGAGATTTGGTGGGTATTCTTCCTAATAAGAACTTCGCGTCGTATATCTTGCTGCGCTTGATCAAGAGTCATCCCATCATCAAACTCTGTATCTCCGGTGTCCTCCTCGAGGCTCTCCTCCGTTCCGCTCATTTCCATATCACTGCAATGAGGAGACTCGGAGGAAGTACGTAACGATTCAGCTATCTTATCCACCAGCATCTGATGATGATTGTCCGTCTCTTCAAGACGGGGATCCGACGAATGAGCAATAGAGGTGAGAAGGAGCGGGGGTTTCTGGCGCCCTAGAGAAGCTGAATCATCCTGAGAGTAGAGGTGCTGAGAGGAACTGGAAGCCCTGACAACTGTTCCCCTAGATGATTCTCCTCTCTCAAAAGCTTTTACTTTCCCAAGGGTTACAGGAATAGAAATTAAGGCCGTCTCGGAAATGATCCCACTGTCAGAGCCTTGTCCCGTCCCAATGCCAACCGGACTGGGAAAAGACACTCTCTCTCTTGGGGACCGCTTATCTATATCTTGTCTCCTCATTATTGTTTCCTTGGGGAAGCGCCCATGATCACGAGTGGCTGCAGGGTCGACATGGCCGCCCCTACCTCGCCTACTCAACCCACCACGTGACACAGCTGGGTCAGGATCCTGTAGATTTTGACCGTTAGATTTCTCAACGGACGTCTCGCCGGAATGACCGCGCTGCGCACGAGGAAAAATTCCTCGAGCGCCCCCACGGCTTCCTGCGCGGCCGCGCCGTCGAGACACCAACAACCACGGGCCATAGTTAGTATCCTGAGAAAGAGGTGGCGAAGAAGGAGCCATCTCTTCAACAGTTTTGCCTGGAGGGGCATCATCCGAAGCCCTGTCCTCCTGACCTGAACCTGCACGATTCGGATGAACCACTCTTTCAACCTCCTTTTGACTCCCAGAACCGTTTGGCGGATGAGAAGTGTCACGATTCATGAGCTCTATGCCCCTTTGGCTGCAAGTGTTAACACCATGCCCTACCATGCCGCAATGATAACAGAACGTAGGAAGCTTTTCATATAAAACGACGATGAAGACTTTGTGCTCTTCATCTCCAACCCAAAGGCCCCTCTTCAAAGGCTTTGACAGATCAATCTCCACACACACTCGGGCATATCTTGATCTAGTTAACGTGTCAGTGAGATCATCAATTTTGAGAAGTCTTCCAAAATGTGAAGAAATGGTTTCTAGAATTTCTCCGTCCCAAAACTCCACAGGAAGGTTGTGAAGTTGAACCCATATAGCAGCGGTAGTTAAATTCGTGAACGCCGGCTCGAAGTATGGCTGCCACGGAGCCAACTGAAGAATAATCCCATTCACTGCCCACGGACCTTCATAAAGGATTTTCTGCATGGTATCTTCAGAGCAGCAGCGAATTAACAGATAACCGTTAGGAAGATCAGAAATCTGGACCTTTCCTAATTGTTCCCATTTGGCCTGCAATATGGACTTAGTTAGTTCAAACGGAGGAGATTTGCCAAACAGTTTACCATAAAGAGAGAACTGAAAACGCATCCGCGCTCTGTTCCGGGCCTCTGGACAAATGAAGGCAAAATCCGAGGTATTAGCACGAAGCTTTGATAACGTCGGTCCTTCTACTAAAGGAGACGGATCTGAACGTTTTTGCGTAGCAGACGTAATCTCCGCCCAAGTTGGTGGAGAAGCATGGCCCTCACTTGCCATGGCAAGTGAAGCAAAAGAAATTTACCAGTCGCAGAAGAAAAAGAAGATTGATCAAGGCCAAAGTTATGTGGTTTGTTTGCAAATGCAAGTGTACATTCTCAAGTTTGACTCACCTGATTTTTATAAATCAATTTGGGTGAGCACGGATAGCCATATAAATAAATAGGCTTCTTCAATTTTTTTTAAAATATACAAAAATTCAACCTTAAAAACAATTAGTTAAATGACCCAAGACCATGCCTTTTAAACTTGATTTCATATAAAATATAAAATATGAACTCCAAATGCATGGTTTGAATGCCTATTATACACACACACACACACACACTAAATTAGGAAAAAAATAGTAGCGTACATATTTCTCAAGTCCGGCACCGTCCACTTCCATTTGTCTCGTTCTTTGCTAAGAAACCAATTTTCTTTTTTTTTTTAATCTTTAAAAATTTACTTATTTATATATCTCCCTCTGTCTCTATTAGCCCTTGATTAAAAAGGAAAGAATAAGAAAGAAAAAGAGAAATTCATGGATTCCCACTCTTCTTCTCCAATGGATGGCCACATCCCACTTCTCTTCTTGATCTCCTTCACATTCCATTGATCTTCATCTTCTTTCAACCCAAAGGTAATCACTTCTTCTTTTTTTCATTTTATAAAAACTCTTTCATTATTTAAAAAAAAATTACAAAACTCTAATCCCAATAAACACACAAATGTTTTCATTATTCCTATAAATATTTAATTAATTTATACAATTTACAACCATCATTAATCTCCAGCTATCCTCTCCCCTTGATTGATCATTGATCGCCACTCCAAAGAATCATCAACCCATGGGTTGCGCAAGCTCTAAACAGGCTCGCCGGCACCGTCACCGGAACCTCCCCGGCAGTCTATTCAACAGCAGTTCCATGCCGGCCAGCCGCCACATCACCGGTGCCGACCCTGACCACCACATCACCCTCAAGTCCTGCACTCTCGGCTCGCTCAAGCTCGACCACGCCGTCTCCGATGAAGCCATGATGAAAGCCTCCAACGACTACCACCCCAAGCCGGCGCCGCAGCCGGAAACAATCAATGCATGGGAACTGATGGAAGGGTTAGAGGACGTGACTCCAGTAGGGACGCCATGCAAAGCCATGCAGTACTCGACGCCGTTCACAGAGCACGTGGACCCAGAGGTGGTGAGCACGTTCAGGAAAACCTTGGTAGAGCTATCACCACGGCACCGGCAGCTCCTCCGGTCACCGGAGCCAGAGAAGATGGCGCTGGGGGCACTGCTACGAAGATCAAAATACAAGGAGGAGGAGGAGGAGGAGGAGGATGACGATGAAGATAGCTGCCGGAAAACACCGGATTTGAGAGGAATAGTGAGAACAAGGATAATGGAGTTCCAAGAGAGAATAGATGCAAAGAAAGGGATGAAGGTAAAGCAGAGGTTGGAGAGTTGGGTGGGAGGAGGAGGGAAAGTGGTGATATACTTGACAAGCTTGAGAGGGATAAGAGAGACATACAATGAGTGCAAGGAGGTGAGGGAGATAGTGAGGAGTTATAAGGTGAGAGTGGATGAGAGGGATGTGTCAATGGATAGAGGGTTTAAGGAGGAGTTGAATGAGGTGTTGGGGAAGGAGTGGAGATTGCCGGCAGTGTTTGTTATGGGGGAGTATTTGGGAGGGGTGGAGGAGGTGAGGAGAATGCATGAGGGAGGGGAGTTGGGGAAGGTGATGGAAGGGTGTGAAAGGGTGAAGATAGGGAAAGGTGGTGGCGGTGGTGGAGATTGTGAGGAGTGTGGAGAAGTGAGGTTTGTGTTGTGTGGGAGTTGTTCAGGGAGTTGTAAAGTGTTTGTGGAGGAGGAGGAGGAGGATGGTGGACATGGGTATGAATATGGATTTGGAGGAGGATTTTGGTGTAGGTGTCCTGAGTGTAATGAGAATGGGCTTGTTAGGTGTTCTCTTTGTTGTTGAATTTTGTGTTTAGATCTGATCATTTGCGAAAGTGATGAAGTTATGTATAAATCCTCATAATGAGTTTGTATTTTGTTGTATATTGAATTGCATGGTACTCATGGTTATTAAATCAATGATCTCAAGAGTTTATTTGGATTCTCAATAATTTCTTTAAATTTATTATTGTATTTAATGGCAATGAAGGACTATTTTTTTTTTTTTTTTTTTGTAGTTTGTGACTTCAATTCTATCAATAATCCAATGCGAGATATTCTAATATTATAATTTTGAAATATCGACAATTAATAAATTTGGATAGGATTAGTTAGTTTGAATCTTAGTAGTATTTGATTGTCTATAATTCTATGTAACCATCGTTGGGTGTGAAGTTGTAATTTGAGAACACCAATATTAGTCTTGGGTAGCAATATAGTCATCAGCAGTGTTTTGTTTGGGGTTATTTGTTTGGGATGCCTTGAATCAAGTCTTCAATCTGTGACGATTCGACTATATTGTGTTTCGCATAGCTGTTCGGGGGTTTCCCTGAGCTTACGGTATATATCATTTACTGTATATGTTTTTATTATGAGTTTCTGTTCTGTTGGGCTTTTTTTTTTGTCCAACCAAGTTGATGTTTTGGTAGTGTATATATATACACATATACATGTAAACATATATAGTTCTGTTCTTCCAAACCCTAATAAAATTCTGTTTTCCCCAAATCTGTGTGTGTGTGGAATTTATTCTTGATTGTTCGTCTGTGTTGTTGCGATCTTGCCTTATATTATTGATGGTGTAATTCCAACTCAGCATTACGTGTGGGAACACCATTAAATATGCTATCTCATGTATTTAATTTTTGATATAGTGGAATATTTTTTTTTATTTTGAGTTTAGTGTGTTTTTGTATTCTCTGAAAACAACCAGAGGTCGGAAGCTAGATGGGAGGAACGCCTTCAGTGAAGCACATGCATATTTATATTTTTTTACTGGTACATATATCAAGAGAACAGAGGTATATATATATAGATAAGATAACATGAATGGCCACCCTAATACATAGGTAACAACCTGATCATCTTATCTATAGCCAGCCAAGTTTATCTCTATCTATATTTGTTACAAGGATATATTTAGATATCTAACATTCCGTCTCAATCTGATCTTATAAGATTTAGATTGTTCTTAAACATCTCAAAAGGTCTCACGGCAAGAGCTTTGGTGAGACCGTCGGCAACTTGATCTTTGGTAGAAATATATTCAATCTCAAGAAGTTTTCTTGCCACTCTTTCTCTCACAAAGTGGTAGTCAACTTCTATGTGTTTAGTACGTGCATGAAATACTGGATTAGCAGACATATACTTAGCTCCAATATTGTCACACCAGAGTTTCGCAGCTTGAGGTGCTTGAACCCCAAGCTCTTGTAGCAACGTCTGAATCCACATAATCTCAGCAGTTGCATTTGCCAGAGCTTTGTATTCAGCTTCTGTGCTTGAACGTGAGACCGTGGCTTGTTTCTTCGCACTCCATGACACAAGGTTAGAGCCCAAGAACACAACAAATCCTCCTGTGGACCGGCGATCATCAAGGCTATCTGCCCAGTCTGCATCTGAAAAACCACTCACAAGCAAGGATGAGGATTTACAAATTTTAAGTCCTAGCTTAATAGTGTGCTTAAGATATCTTAAAATTCTCTTGACTGCTGCCCAATGTTCTGTGGTTGGAGCATGTAGAAACTGACACACCTTATTCACTGGAAAAGAAATGTCTTGCCTTGTCAAGGTCAAGTATTGCAAAGCTCCAACAACACTTCTATACTGTGTAGCATCATTTTGTCCAAGCAAAGTACCCTCATTAGCAGACAATTTCTCAGAAGTAGACAAAGGGGTTGTAACTGGCTTGCAGTCACTCATTCCTACTCTTCTCAATATATCTGAAGCATACTTTTCTTGACTCAACAATATTCCATTCGGTACCTTGCTTACCTCAATACCAAGGAAGTAGTGTAGATCACCTAGATCCTTCAGAGCAAACTCCCTTCCAAGATCCTGCAATAAGACTGAGGTTGCACTGGGCACAGAACTAGCTACAATGATATCATCAACATAGATCAGCACAAAAATAGTAACATCTCCTTTACTATAGAAGAATAAAGATGTATCTGCCTTTGAAGCCTTAAACCCCAATTCTTGTAGCTTAATGCTTAGCCTTGAATACCACGCTCTAGGAGCCTGTTTCAATCCATATAACGCCTTATCTAACTTGCAAACATAGTCAGGTAAGGAAGACTTCTCATACCCTGGGGGTTGCCTCATATATACCTCTTCTTCCAAAACTCTATGAAGAAAGGCATTTTGCACATCCAGCTGTCGTAGACTCCACCCTCTAGACATAGCAATAGATAGAACCATTCTAATAGTGACAGCTTTAACAACAGGACTAAATGTGTCTTCGTAGTCTATGCCATACCTTTGCTTGAATCCCTTTGCCACTAGGCGTGCCTTGTACCTGTCTAGAGTTCCATCTGCCTTTCTTTTGATCTTATAGACCCACTTGCAGTCAATGATATTTCTTCCTTTCGAGGCGGGACCAAATGCCAAGTCTTGTTCTTCATTAGTGCCATATATTCTCGCATCCATTGCTTCTCTCCAATTTTTATCACTTAATGCTTCATCTACGGTTTGAGGTTCACCGGATGATGTAAAACAGGTGTATTTAATTGTACCATCGGTGTATACCTTTTCTTTGCGTATGCCACTTTGCATACGAGTGTGAGGTCCCGGTCGACGCCGCAGAAGATCCCGGGAGGATCAATCTCCAATGTATATGTGTCTCCCCATGGTTCGGAACCAGGAGACTCTGAAACAACAGCTTCATATCTTGTCGCACCTGTGCCTACTGTCTCTTCCACAGCTTCCGCAGTTGTTGTCTCTGCGGCAAGTGGCGAGTGGGACCCTGCAGTGTCGGCGCCCTCTAGCACAGCAGTTCCTGCAGACGGAAACGTGTCATCGTTTGGTTGCGCGGGAGCTTGCAAGCTGAACGGGAACCGTCGGCACACACGTGTCATAAGCGGAGTGTTGAACTTGTGAGCCCCGAACTTGGTCCTCCTCGCTTCACCACTCGATGAACTCGTACCTGAATTATGTTCACCTGCACTTTCTCCATGAGAATTGTTAGCAGCATTAGGAGAGTTAAACATATGATCATGCTGATACACTTCCCCTTGATCATAGCCGTGGGGAACAAGGGCAGGTGGAAGAAGAGAGATTTCAGAGTTCAAGCGAGCATCGGCATTTGAATGAAGGTGCGCAAAAGGAAACACATTTTCATCAAATGTAACGTCCCGAGAAATATACACTCGACCAGAAGAGAGATCAAGGCATTTGAAGCCTTTGTGGATTGTACTGTAGCCTAGAAAGACACATTGCTTTGATCGGAATTGAAGTTTGTGGGTATTATAGGGACGGAGATTCGGCCAACATGCACACCCAAACACGCGAAGAGAAGTATAGTTCGGTTGTTGCTGGAACAACCGTTGTAGAGGAGTATCAAAGTTGATAACTTTGCTAGGGATACGATTGATGATATATGTGGCGGCAAGGAAAGCTTCGTCCCAGAATTTTAGTGGCATAGAGGCATGTGCAAGTAAGGCTAGACCCACTTCCACTATGTGACGGTGTTTTCTCTCGGCTGACCCATTCTGTTGATGAGCATAGGGACAAGAAACATGATGGGATATTCCAATTTTATTAAAGAAGGAGTTAAGTTTTTGATACTCTCCTCCCAGTCAGTTTGTACAACTATGATTTTACGATCAAAAATTCGCTCTACCAACTTCTGAAATTCAAGAAACTTTTCAAACACCTCAGACTTGTTCTTAAGAAGATAAATCCAGGTGAACTTACTGTAATCATCAATGAAACTAACATAATATTTCTTTCCACTAGCAGAACTGGGAGCAGGGCCCCAAACATCAGAAAAAATAAGTTCCAAGGGATAGTGAGACACACTTGAAGATCTAGAATATGGTAGCTGATGGCTTTTAGCCTTTTGACATGCATCAAAAATTGACTCTTTATTGAACTCAGAAAGATAAGGTAGATTATTTATGCTAAGAACTTTGGCAACAACTGGAGTGGATGGATGACCCAAGCGACTATGCCACCTCGAGAAGGATGGCTTGACCAAAAACACTTGCTTTTCTGGTGAAGAAGAAAAGGAATAAAGACCTTGTCGGCATTTTCCCCTAAGAATTGTGTTCCTCGTGGCTCGATCCTTAACCAAAAAATATTTGGGGTGAATTTCAAGGAATGCAAAATTATCCATGGCAAGGCGATGAGCAGATATGAGATTCTTTTTAACTTGAGGCACATGAAGTATATTCTTTAGATATAAATTACGGCTAGGGGTAAGAATAACAGAATGACCAATATGCTTAATTTCCATACCTACACCATTTGCTGCGTGGATCTGATCCTTCCCCTTGTATTTTTCCCGAGCAGTCAACTTGTCTAGTTCACCGGTGAGATGGTCAGTTGCACCTGTGTCAAGATACCAATTGGTATCTACTTCATAGGCATGAGTGGCAGCAGCGGCATATCTCTCATCAGGCACATAATTTTGGTCAAAACGATGCCAACATTCCGAGGCCATATGACCTCTCTTGTAGCATAGTTGACAGATGGGTCGATTGTCAACACGCCGTTGGTTGTTGCCGCCCCTGTTGCGTCCAACATTGCCGCGGCCTCGAGGCATGCCGCGCCCACGTCCAAGCACGCTGCGGTTGGGTGGTCCACCACGCCCACGACTCACGACATTCACCGAGGAGCCACCGCTGCGAAGGACTTGTCTGTTCTCAAAATTTAACAACTGAGAGTATAGATCCGTCATGGTGATAGGTTCCACCCTTGCCATCAATGCAGAAACGACAGGTTCAAAATCATCATCTAAACCATTTAGTATATAAGCCACCAGATCTTCTTCATCCATTGGTTTGCCCGATGCAGCGATCTCATCTCCGAAAGACTTCATCTTGCCAAAATATTCGACGACAGTCATGTTACCTTTGCGTGTCGTCGTGAGGGAGAGTCGGACGTTGAGAGAACGTGCGCGCGTCTGGGACGTGAACATGCCCTCTATGGCGCGCCATGCTTCGACCGCCGTCTTGGATGCAGCGATCTGGGTGAGCACCTCTCGTGACAATGATGAGAAGAGAAAGCCAAGGACCTGTTGGTCCGTGGCAAACCACTCCTGGTATGCCGGATTAGGGATCATTGTCACCTTGTTATCTTCCTTCCGCTCGATCTCCGCTGGTGGAACCACGGCCGTGCCGTTGATGTGGTCGTCCAGTCTAGCGCCGCGTATAGCAGCGAGTACCTGCGCATTCCATAGCGCATGGTTTTGCTTACTCAGCTTCTCAGAGATCTGGAAGCCAAGCAAAGGATTAGAGATGGCGATGACGGAGGAACTAGCCATGTCGAAGATTAATCTTGAACTTAGAAAAGCTCTGATACCATGAAAACAACCAGAGGTCGGAAGCTAGATGGGAGGAACGCCTTCAGTGAAGCACATGCATATTTATATTTTTTTACTGGTACATATATCAGGAGAACAGAGGTATATATATATAGATAAGATAACATGAATGGCCACCCTAATACATAGGTAACAACCTGATCATCTTATCTATAGCCAGCCAAGTTTATCTCTATCTATATTTGTTACAAGGATATATTTAGATATCTAACATTCTCTAATTATAATTTCTTTAACAAATATGATAAACACAGTAAAAGACATTTGTGCATGAACAGAAATTGATGGTCTAACCAATTCCCTTCACTTGGGGACGAAGAGTTTGGGCTGGTGGTGAACTATTTTGTAAGTTCATATATATGAAGTAGTTTACTGAGTTCCCATTTTAATATTTAAGTCTGGCTATTGGAGTTTGAAACGCAGTGGCCTTTTAATATATATATATATATATACATCTATGGCAAAAGCTATACAAAGACAAAACTAGGAATGAAGCTTCGACGAAGCCCCTCAATTGTTATAAAATATATTTGGACATAAAACATATAGAAACATGTCCGCATATATATATATATATATATATATACTTGTTGATCTTATCATGGCCGGCCATTTATATAATTAAAGAGTGTTTATTAAGTAGTGTTTAATGTAACATGATTAATGGGATGTAGAGAAGGCAGTGTTTGTCAACTTTGGAAGGACAAAGAATGCAACAAAGGTACTAATAAAGGCAAAGATAGAAGTCACAGCAAATGCAGGCAAGTTTCCTTTGTGAAACAGAGCATCCCATGGCCCTGCACTAACTGATATTATCACCTGCAAAACCATTTTCCCACTTTGTTAATTTTTTTTTTTTTGTTTTTAATCAAAACATATCATACTCTTCTTGATTCAAGAATTAAATAAGCACAGTTTGATCTTTTACAATGACTGATACATCCTTTGCTTTGATGCAATGCAAAACACATAATGGGTGAAGTTTAAGTATAGAAGAATTTAACAGAATGCATAGATTAAACATGAAATAATTTTATAGGTGAATGAAATTGAATGAAATTTCAAATTTTGTGATTTCTTTTTTCAGGTTGGTTTCTCTTTTGTATAAACTATAAAGCAACAAAATCATTTTATATACCTGTGGTATGACGACGGATATATTCAGAACACCTATGCTAAACCCTGCAGAGATAAAACAACATCATTTTGAATCAAATCTGAGCTTTGATATTATGAAAAAATTCATCAAATAATACATACAAACCTTGCCCATTTCCTCCGATATCAGCTAATTGTGCCGCAACAGCAGCAGGAACACTGAACAACACCTGATCATAATCATAATCATAATCATGTATAAAGACCGAAAAAAGAAAAAAAACAAAACTAAACAAGAACTCGGAAATTTAAAAACAGTGTAGCAGTGTGATCAACATTGATAGTGCTTACTGATAGAGGGAAACCAAGAAGTGCAAATATAAGAAGAGCTACAGCTCTAACTCTGCCATTCACTTGCTCTACTTCCTTCACACCATATGAATAGCCCTTGGTAGACCAGATGCTCACAATCGACATCGAAACGAAGGCGAAAAACAATGTGAAGTTACTAATAGCCCATACTACTCTTGTTGTAAGTTTCCGGCACATTGGTTCGAGGAGAAATGAACTAATTCCTAGAACAATCTGCAATGAAGAATTAGCAATGAGTCAGTGACATACTAATGTTGTTAGTGATCATGTTTGAGTTTGATCAGAAAAAAAAAACTTATTTTCTTTACTGAATTCAATAGCAGTCCAAATGAACCATCTCTAATTCCATTCTCATAAGCTTTTCTTTGAGCTTTAGTTCCCTCTGGATCACCATGGTGAATTTCTCGGCCAATCCAATCGTTGTTATACAGGAAGAACGGAAACCATGATAGCTGTTAATCGGATACCGAAATATTATTTAGGTGAAAGTGCACTTTTGGTCTTCAAACTAAAACATGTATTTTTCGTATTTTCAAACTTATGTCGAACAAGTAGTACCCAAGTTAGAAAAGTGACAATAAGAACAGGAGGCATTCCAGGAGGTAAATGTCTGATACTTTTCACAAATTCAATTACTCCTGATTTTTGTTCATTTGCAGTAGCCATTCCGTTCTTTCCTTCAAGTGGAACTTCTTTGGCGAAGAACAGAGAAACAGATAAACAGAAAAGAAGAAACACCTGCTCATCAAATTTAAACAAAAAAAAAAAAAAATCTTTTTTCATATTTGAACAACGATAAACTGATCAACCAAAATTGCAGTTTTTCAAAAGTACATAAACTCACAACAGCAATTAGAAAAGCACCCTTTAGATTTGCACACGCTTCACAGCAAGCTCTTGTGTTCAGAAATGGAAACCAACTGCACAAAGAACTTCACTGTCAGTAAAAAAAAAAAAATAAGACATCAACGTTCATAGACAGAAAAATGTCGATGATTTACCGATGCCAAGACCCGTTTGCACCCGAAGCATAACCAAGTATGTTTCCTATTGCCAACCATGAACACATTATTGCATTTGCTACTGTGAGTCTACCAGGACCTATTGAGATTTCAAACAAATTAATTAGTCTTCACATAAACATTAAGCAATGCTATAATTTTCACCTGCAAGATCAGCCATTAGTGCACGAGACGGTCCCTGCAGTTCATCGTCAGTTCTTAAAATTCAGAACCCGTGTAACTGAAAAGTAGTAAATTATGTATATATGCAACAATAAGAAGTACCTGCACTGTGTTGTTGGAAAAATCAAGCATCCAAAAGCCGACAACATATACAATTGTAGCTTTCCAACGTTTTCCAGTGTAGACACTGCAAATACAAACTATGAATTATGGTATAATTCTATTATTTATTCAATTTCTAAAAACTTGCAGAATGGTCTTAGTTTCACCTGCAGTGTTCTTTTGTATCACCAAGTGCATATCCGATATCTGAAGAAAAGCCGATGACAAGCACCTATTTGTCGAAGATTTAGATATATTATAAGTCTTTCGATGAACTCATACAAATAGAAACAATTAAATCTTTTATGTATCTTGCAAGTTCTCACAGAAATACAGATCAAAAGGCAGCCTGTAAAAATAAATGGTCTTCTCCTTCCAAACTTTGAATGACATCTATCACTCCAAACACCAACAGAAGGTTGAACCTAACAATTATTGACATGTTTTAAGATTCAATTGTCCATCAAATTGAGAATAAAATAGCAAATTGGATGCATTGTATCTTACTAGGAAGCCTGCAACAGGGCCACATAGCCACATGATTGAAGAAAGAGAGTGTGGTAATCCAAGCGTCTGTAATTAAAAAAAAAGACAAAAGATATAAAACAATTAGTACTACCTAAATTCAAGTTACTCACAAAAATGTTTCATTGGAGAAGTAATCTCAATCATTACTTCTCTGACTTTTGTTGCATATGTTTGGATTGGAGATGCTTCTCTCTTTGTTACTTTCTCAATCAGAACTATACCCAACTTCGGAGTATGGACAAACATTTAATCTTTTGAGCCATGCTATGAACGTGAAAAGTTTGCTGTGATGTCTTATATTATCTTTTCATTTGTTATTGATGATATTACACAACAAATAAATTAAAAAATAAATATTTTTATTTTACACTCTAAAAATATATATCAGCCAAAGCCACTTGATTTAAGTGATAATTTTGCGACCCCCACTCACACCTTTTGACAAACACATTAGAGGCAAACAACTCACGCCGCGTGATAGATATACTAATATGTGTTTATTGTATTTATAAAAAAAAATAAGTAAATAATAAAAATATAAATCAAATTATTACTCTGATAATGCCAATACCCTTCCATCTAGATCTCTCTTGCTATCAATTTTGATTTAAAAAAAAAAATAGAGTGTCTTGAAACTATAAATTTCAAAAAAAAAAATAAATAAATAAATCAAGAATTCATGGAAGTTTTCAACATGCATGGAGCAAAGTCCGGCAACAGAACCTGAACATAGGATGTCAAGAGAGCAAACTGGAGAGCCCAGCCATACTGCACACCAGCAGCAACCATGCTTGACAGTATCAGTTTCATTAAGCTTGCCGGAGTAGCAGCCTCACTCGCCGGAGCACCGTCCACATTATTCTTCATCCCTCCGCCGAGCTCCACCTCCATCTTCTTCACAGCCAATAAATAATTCACACTCCTTGCTCTCAGCTACCAGACATCAGACTATATATATATAGATTAAATTAACAGTACAGGATCACCCAAACTTTGCGCTCAAATAGTCATTTAGTAATTAATTACTTATTAATATAATAGTTATAATTATTATTATACATTAGCTTGTCTTAAGGGTAGAGCCAGGCACAAGCAAACGGCAAAGGGACCGGGGCTTCATTAATTTAAATCATGCTATTCTTTTACATTCCCTATATTTCTTACTTAAACTAGAACTCATTGTTAGCCTGTATTGAATTCATTGGTGATGTGTTTCAACGCTTTTGTTTATCTTGTTGTTCATATCTAGTGTTATTTCTTTTAGTTGTGAATGTTAACCCAACTGGGTTTTAGATGACTTAGATACTAGAAGTCCATTGTTTGGTTCTTCCTTTCTCTGAGCAATTAGAGTGGGTTTATCTCATGTTTAGGATCCTTCAGTGAGTGTTAATAGTGAGGGTTAATCCTGTTATAATATTTTAAATATTGCAAATTTTATTATTACTACATCTTTTCATGTTTTATAAAAATTATAGTAATTAGAAAACACCTCTTCATTCATATAATTAGAAGGTTAAAAAAAATTAAATCCATCTTTTTGTCTAATAAAAAGAGTTATAGTGGTTTTAATATATCTTTTTATGTTTAAAAGATAATTAGAGTTTCCAAATCTCAATTCTTTATAAAAATACTTAAGTGTGAAATAGAACATTTGAAAAACTTCTCTTCTAAGTGTAACAACAAATATATTATTCCTTCTCTCATGTTTATTTTGTTGTATGTAATATAGTAAAGGGATTATTTTTATCATAAAAACTTAGCTTTCACCTTTTGCACACATTGTAATGTTTAATTTTTTTTTTTAAAAAAAAAACATTTTACGTTTAAAATTCAAAAGTGTATTTTGTAATCTTCTTTGTTAAGTGTCTTAAAAAAAAAAAAAAAAAAAGAGACAATAAATCCTATCTTAGAATTCAGCTAAGTAATCCGCTTATATATTTTGATATTAGAATTCATATTTTTAATTATTTCATTTTAGTATTCTTGTTACATATATATACTTACTCATATAAGTTATTATTACTGTCTCTAGTTTACCACTGGCGTTCTCAGGAATTAGTAAAGCATTATTCAATTGATTTTTTAAATTAATCTATTTTAGTTGGTTATGCATTTAATTAATTGTTTACACATCTATGTTAGCATGATAACTTACTGTTTACTTTCTTGAGTTTTTTATTTCCTTTGAAAATATGAGATCATGCAAAATTTTTGCTACGCATATTTTTAGTCTCCAAAAGAGCTATGTATTAATCCAATCAACAAGGGTTAATATATGGATCATGTTGTCATGAACTCTGTAACTGAGATTATAGTTTCCCTCCGAGGCCCACTGTTTATACAATTAGAGCATGTTTATTAAACAATGTTTTTTTAAATCAATGTAACAAGATTAATGGGACGTAGAGAAGGTGCTGTTTGTCAACTTTGGAAGGACAAAGAACGCAACAAAAGTACTAATAAAAGCAAAGATAGAAGCCATAGAAAATGCAGGCAAATTTCCTTTGTGAAACAGAGCATCCCATGGCCCTGCACTCAGTGATATTATCACCTGCAAAAAACATTTTTCCACTTTGTTAATTGTTTCATCAAAACATCTATCTAACTATATATATGGTATTTCTAAAAAAAATTATATAATTAATTTGTTTTATTGAAAAAACATTTAAGTTTGAGGGTCTGTTGATTAGAAGTAAATAAAACTATGCTTATGTTAAAGGTCCAAAACAAATATGTAAATATTGTTTTTAACAGGTGCATTACTTATCCACTTTATATATATATATAATACAGACAAATCACGTATTAGGAGCAAGTAAATGAGCGAATATAATCACGTATTTTGGTGTATATACAGTGTTTTATTGTTATTTTTGGACAAAACTAACTATAAAATATTTTGTAAGATAGTCTTACTTACCTGTGGTATGACAGCGAATATAATCAGAATCCCTATGCTTAATCCTGCAAAAATAAAATAATTCCATTACGAACCAAAACTTGGCTATGATACTATGAATAAAAATCATCCAATATTATTAACAAACCTTGCCCTGTTCCTCCAATATCTGCTAATTGTGCTACAACAGCAGGAGGAACACTGAACAACACCTGATCATGATCATGGCACGAAAAAGAAAGGAAAAAACATCAGATAAAAATCAAGTAATAATTCATAAATTAAAAACAATGAGATAAATGCAATTAATAGCACTTACAGACAGAGGAAAACCAAGGACTGCAAATATAAGAAGAGCTACAGCTCTAACTCTACTATTCACTTCTTCCTCTTTATTCACACCATAGGAATAGCCATTGGTAGACCAAATGCTCACAATCGACATCGAAGCGAAGGCGAGGAACAATATGAAGTTACTAATAGCCCACACTACTCTTGTTGTAAGCTTTCGGCATATTGGCTCGAGCAACAAAGAACCAATTCCGAGAACAATCTGTGACCGAAACATTAGCAGCGAGTCAGTGACATACTAGTAATGTTAGTGAAAAAAAAAAAACCAATGGTTTTATTTTTCTTTACTGAATTCAATAGCAATCCAAATGAACCATCTCTAATTCCATTCTCATAAGCTTTTCTTTGAGCTTGAGTTCCCTCTGGATCACCATGGTGAATTTCTCGGCCTATCCAATCGTTGTTATACAGGAAGAATGGAAACCATGATAGCTGTTAAGCAGATAAGGAAAAATTCAGGTGAAAGTGCTCTTTTAGTAGTCGAACTAAAACAAGTATTTTTTTTTTCTTTTCAAACTTATGTCGAACAAGTAGTACCCAGGATAGAAAAGTGACAATAAGAACAGGAGGCATTCCAGGAGGTAAATGTTTGATACTTTTCACAAGTTCAATCACTGCTGATCTTTGCTCATTTGCAGTAACCATTCCTGCCTTCCCTTCAAGTGGGACTTCTTCGGCGAAAAACAGAGAAATAGATGAACAGAAAAGAAGAAACACCTGCTCATCAGATTGAAATAAAAAGAAATTGTCAGATATGAAAAAATGATAATCTAATTCTGCTGTTTTTAGAAGTACTTAAAACTCACAACATGAATAAGAAAAGCTCCCTTGAGATTTGCACAGGCTTCACAGCAAGCTCTTGTGTTCAGAAATGGAAACCAACTGCACAAAGAACCTCATTGTCAGTAATTTGAAGAGATTGATGTTTATAAGCACAAAAAAAAGTCAGGCAAATTACCGATGCCAAGACCTGGTTGCACCGGAAGAATAACCGAGTATGTTTCCTAGTGCAAACCATGAACACATTACTGCATTTGCTGCTGTAAATCTACCAGGACCTATTGATATTTCAAGCAAATTAATTAGACTTCACATAAACATTAAGCAATGTTTTAATTTTCACCTGCAAGATCAGCCATTAGTGCACGAGACGGTGCCTGCATTTCATGATGCATTGGTAAAATTCAGAATCAGTGAACTGAAAAATAATATCAAGTTTGAGACAAAGAAGTACATGCACTGCATTGTTCGAAAAATCAAGCATCCAAAAACCGACAACATATACAATTGTAGCTTTCCATCTTTTTCCAGTGTAGACACTGCAATTAAAAAATAAAATTTTAAAAATAATTAGCTTGGCATATGAAAGAAAATTTGTGGTTGATAAAACCTGTTTTAGTTTCACCTGCAGTGTTCATTAGTATCACCAAGTGCATATCCAATATCCGAAGAAAAGGCAATAACAAACGCCTGTTCATCAAAGATTTAGATCCGTAAATCTTTTGATGAGCTAACAGAAGTATAAACAACTAAATCTTTTTATGCATCTTGCAAGTTCTCACAGAAATACAGATAAAAAGGCAGCCTGTGAGAATAAATGGCCTTCTCCTTCCAAACCTTGAATGACATCTATCACTCCAAACACCAACAGATGGTTGAACCTAACAATATATGATTAACATGTATTCAGATTAAATTGTTAATCAAATTTAGAATAAAAATAGGCAGTGCAGAAATCGAAACACCGTGACATTGATATCATGTAATATTGTGCAAATACTGTTTGATATTATAAAAATACTATCCAGTGTTGTTCATAATTCACTGTTTATTAGGTCTCATGCAGAGGAAGTCGTATTTTTCATCCTTCTATAATTTACCATTGTAGAGTTATGGTTCATGATAATAATAAGATAATTGAACTCGCGTCTCCTCTCACGAAAGGACCCGAGATACCGCTGGGCTACAAACTCTTTGGTACACAATACTTATTGTTATGGTAAAAAAAAAATAATAAATAATACTGTAACTCACTATGAATGCTGAAACAGGACCACAGAGCCACATCATTGAAGCAAGGGAGTGTGGCAATCCAAGAGTCTGTAATGGAAAAAGCAGAGGAAATAAAATTATTGAGCTATATGATTCACAACAACTGCCACCTAAATTTAAGGTATTCATAAAAAATATTAATTTCATTGGAGGGGCAATCTCAATCCTGATCTTCTGCATGTGCTTGGATTGGAGATGATGCTTTCTTTGTTTTCTTTTTAATCAGTGTACCCCACTCTGGGGTATGGCCAAACAAATATCTTATGAAACCAGAGAACTTGAAAAGTTGGTTGTCTTGTTTCCAATAATATTTTGATTTGTTATTGGTATTGTAGAAAGGGAAAACCAAATTTCTTACTCCAAACTCTGCTAATTAAATAATATATATGTATATATGTTTCAAATTAAAATCAAAATAATTAAAATAAAATTAATTAATTTCAAATATGGAGAGCTGTTCCACTCTACTGTTGGTTTTATTCCAATAATTAAAAAAAATAATTATTGAAAATTTTTAATTACATGTTATCTTCTTGCTTTTTCAAAGTTTTTTAAAAAATAATGTCGAATAAATATTTAAAAAATTCAGTGTTACAGTGGTTAGCCCAGATTTATTAAAAAATATTTAAAATAAATTAAATACACAAAATAAAAATAAAAATCACATAAAAACCATTTATTATCTTCTTTTTTTTAGAATTTAAAAAAAAAATAAAATAAATCAGAAATTCATGGAAGTTGACAACTTCTCTGAGAATCGATTCTTAAAAAAAAAAATATTAAAATACAACACCAAGAATTAAAAAAAAAAAAAAAAAGGTTGAAGGTCAAGTCACTAGTGAACTAGTGAGGATGGCTCATGGAGCAAAAGTTCATCAACAGAACCTGAACATAAGATGTCAAAAGAGCAACTTGGAGAGCCCAGCCATACTGCACACCAGCAGCAACCATGCTTGACAGTATCAGTTTCATTAAGCTCGCCGGAGTAGCTGCCTGATCACACGCCGGAGCACCATCACCGGAGAAAGCCGAAGTTTCAACATTCTTCAGACCTCCAACCTCCACCTCCATCCAATGCACACCCAATACTAATAGTCCACTCTCCTTAATATTTGTTCTCTTCACAGGATGTCAAACTAAATTTTTTTGTTTCAGTCACTTGACTTAAATAATTAGAGACACTATCATAAAATTTTTGTGTGGTATAAAGATGTTATCCGAGACAAATAACTTACGTGTAAGATATTACTATGTGTTTGTCGTTTTTATGAATTTTTTTATTTTTTAAAACAATATATCAAAATTTTAATTAAAACAACAAATATAGATAAAAAAATATATGAGAAGATTGTAACCACGAGGAGTGATAAAAAGTCTTAGAAAGATGAAATACAAAGAAAATAATTGAAATATATATATATATATAGATGAGCTACAGCCACAAAAGATGATTAGGCATCCTCCCAGCAGCAGAGAAGGACAAAAGTGTGGTGTTTGGTTGAATTGTAGAGCTTCCAATATGTTACATCTATTGGCTTTATCAAACTATGACCTCTGTGTTGGACTATGTGAATTAGGGAATCTATTAAAATTACATAAAGTTAATTTGGATTATGACCAAAATAGGAGAGAGAGAGGAGGCAATGATTGAATATGTGATTATTTTTCTCAAACTAAAAATATTGCAGAAAATATCCTATATATGTGAAGAGACCCCATGTTTTCCAATATAGCACTCTAAGTTGGATTTCTAAGATGTCTAGACCTCAGCATAGGAGATCAAAAATATTCCCTAGATAGTAGTTCTAGATACGGGCCAAAACAAAAAGGTATTTTATGAACAAGTGATCTTTCATCTCAACAGCAACAAATCCTTTTTTTACCAAATTATTGAGGATTAGAGATTTAAAAATAAAAAATAAAAAGATTTTCTCGGTCTTCATTATTGAAGAAGTGATATAAAGATATAATTGTGAACTCTCCAGATTTTATGATTAGGATTTAGTTGAATTGGAATAAAAATTGCTAATTTTTTATAATTTTGCCATTAGTTAATTCACATACAGAGTTAAATTGCCGAGCAAGATTGCCACACAATGTTAGTTTATCCTTGACACCTGAATTCTCAGTCTAGCCTGAAGACTAGGCGAACACATTACAACAGAAATACAAAACAGAAAATATTTCAACAATTAATATTAACAGTACAATAAAACAGATAATTTCTCCTCAAATGGCGATACTTACTGATTATTATTATTATTATAATAATAATAATAGTTATTAGTATTACAGATTAGTTTGTCTTTAAGGGTAGGGCCAAGCTCACAGACAAAGAAAGAAAGATGGAGAGAACATGGAAATTAAGGGCTAGCTTTAAATAGTTGGTAACTGGATGATCACAAGGATGCATCCATTTGTTCTAGGATTTTTCTTGCTCGGAAGTGATCAATGCATGCCAGCCATACTAGAGGTCCTGAATGAGCTCCTTGACAGCTTTGGAAGCATGAACATGGTGAGAAAGCCGCAGATGAAGGCGAAAGCTGCGGCAAGGGCGAAGGCCGGCAGGTTTCCTTTGCCAAACAGTGCATCCCATGGCCCTGCTCCTAATGCTATGATCACCTGAAAAAACAACAAAATGAGGAGGAGGACAAATTAATTAATGTTAGAAACCATGTATTTTTTTTATTAAGTGAAGGGATTACTTAAACCAAGCTTTGCAGATAATAATACAGTAGTGTGTACCTGTGGAAGGACTATGAAGATGTTGAGAACACCAGTGCATAATCCTGGAAAGGAAATTAAGAGAGAAGAAATGGAGTCAGTGGAACATTTGAGACAAGGATTGAGTCATGAAACTGTAGATTAATCCGCAAAACCAACCTTGGCCACGGCCTGCTTTGGCAGCTAACTGCGCTGTGACGGCGAAGGGAACGCTGAAGAGAACCTGCATACAAGATGAAGAAGACGATGATGATGATGTTAATTTGTTTCTTAAGAGAAGGAACTTAGTGAATCAAATATGAGAGGGAGGTGAAGGAGGGTGGTACTAACAGCAAGGGGAAATCCAAGAGCAGTGAATATAAAGAGTGCAACAGCCCTGACTTTTGGATCAGCATTAATGGCTTGCTGAATTGAACCTCTGAAGCCATCCACAGACCACTTGCTCACAATGCTAATGCCAGCCATGGCAGCAAACACTGAGAAGTTGCTGATCACCCATACTACTCTTGGTGTCAGTTTGCGGCACAGTGGCTCGATGAGAAAAGAACTGATGCCGAGAACAACCTGAACAACAAAAATGATCGCTTAGTTTTAGATTATTAATTAATGTGGTGAAACCAGTAGTGATTTGGAAGTAGAGCTCTCACGGAATTCAGAAGCAAGCCAAATGCGCCTTGTCTAACTCCCTTATCATATGCATCCCTCTGAGCTGCAGTCCCATCTGGGTTGCCATGGTAAACTTCACGGCCCATCCAATCGGTATCGTAGAGGATGAATGGGAACCAAGATAGCTACATGGGATGATCAGCAGAGTGAACTTTCTTGATGATCTTGGTTTCAATTGAACAATATCAGTCTAATGACTCTAATAGCAGGCAGTGTTATTTACCCAAGTTACAGCTGTGACTAGAAGAACAGAAGGCATTCCTGGAGGTAAAGACTTGAAGGCTCCGAAGATGTCTTTGAGCAAATCCAGAAAGCTTGCGCTTTCTTGTTTCATTCCAGGCTTTTTCTCCAGTGGAACTTCCTGAGCAACGATTAGAGTCACAGCTACACAGCATAGGAGAAAGATCTGTTGCATTTCCATGAAAGAGGATTCTTAAGAAGTTTAATCCAAGGGAAAGTAATGTCATAACTAGTTTGAAGGAAACAAGGTGCTCACCACTGCAACTAGAAAGGCTCCTTTAAGGTTTGCACAGGCTGCACAGCAGGCTTTGGTATTGAGGAAAGGAAACCACCTTCGCAAAAGATTGAAAGACAATCAAGTAATCTAATAATTTAGTAGTAATATGTGTTAGAATTAAAGAGTTGGAATGTTTACTTGTGCCATTTGCCACTAGCACCAGAAGAATATCCAAGAATGTTCCCTGCTGCCATCCATGAGCAGAAGATTGCATTTGCGGCATTAACCTTTTCAGGGCCTGTTATTAATTAAGTGTCAGATCGATCTAATTAGAGTTAGCAGAGGAATTTTGTATGTATATCTTTAAGTAACTTCACCTGCAAGATCAGCCATAAGTGCACGAGCTGGGCCCTGTAACACATGCAAATATTCGGAAGGTGAAAATGTAAAAGTTAACAGATAATATATATATATATAGAGAGAGAGAGAGAGAGAGACACTGTTCTAGAGAAGAAGTATCAAGAAGAAAACAGCATTACTTGCACTGCGTTGTTGGAAAGGTCCAGCACCCAAAAGCCAGCAACATACACAATAGCTGCTTTCCATCTAGGCCCGGTGTAGACACTACATTAAATTTGATCGGAAGTTTGGTCAGACATCTAAGTCATAAGCCATAGTTTTTTTTTTTAAATGGACATCTTTGAGAATAAAATGTTCACCTGCAGTGTTCCTTTGTGTCTCCTAAAGCAAATCCGATGTCCGATGAAAAGCCTATTATCATCACCTACACAACAGATTAACAAAAGATTGAGACACATAATCAGATAGATCCTCATAGAACTTCATCAGTACTCACAGCAGTGCCAATCAATAGACAACCAACGAGTATAAATGGCCTCCGCCGACCGAATCTCGAATAACATCTATCGCTCCACAAACCAACAGTAGGTTGAACCTGATGAGATTTTTACCAATAAAAAAAAATTAGTACTTTGAAGCTCTCGCTGTGGATTTTCCAGCTAAAATTGTAAGTAAAATTCACAGACAGTTAAATCTCAAAGTCAACCATATACCAGAAAGCCTGCAATTGGGCCGCACAGCCACATGATCGAGGAAAGAGCATGCGGTAGTCCAAGTGTCTGCATGAATAGAAAATCCACTTAGAACTTGACTAAAATTAAGACGTTAACCATCATTAGAACATACTGATCATGACTTTTGGGGTAGGTAAAACAACATAGATTGAAGCCAAAAGGAATATGGATTCTTTTTTGGAAACGTGCAAGTAAAACCAAGTTAACATCTTGAGGATGCATCCTTCCTAGCTAACTCTAATCTTTTCATTAATATTCTCATTCTTTTCAATTCCTTTCATGAGGAAGTGAAGGCCAACAAAAGCATATATATTGAGAGGAAAAGTTGGAGTGGAATTTGAGACTGCATGACTGAGAACAGGAACCAGAAAAGCTGCCTTGACAGGGGGAGAGAAAGAGCTAGAAGCTGGAATGTCGGATTAAAAATCATTGCACAGTTGACACTATAAAGAAAATTCAACACACCATAGTGAAGAGTGTATAGCCCCACCCACCTTCTCCTTTTCTTTTGTTTTCTTCTGTTTCATGCCATTTACTGAAAACAACAAAGAGTACCTGCCTCAAACTTAGTCCAATTTTAAGTGATTACCTGCTTATTTTTCTGGTTGTTTGATGATGAACATCAAACTCAGAGAACAACAGCTCCAAGAGCATGGCCCCAGTATGTCTGTGCAGTGCTCCATTATTTCTCTAAACTTCTATCATTACTCACACTAATATCACTTCATGGTCCACTAAGACTTTAGTAGGAATGATGAACAGTTGATGACTTATTCTCAAACAGTTCAAGCATGAAAATATTCTCCTAAAGTCTTGTTACAATTGCTTTATATATTCTGTCCATTAACTAGCTTTAAAGCTAATGGGTTGTTCTGCCTGTCTTAAGTTCAGCCACATCCAAGCAGCATCTGAAGATGTTTGGCAAAAAGAACAGAGCCAAAGGTAGGCTAAAGAGCAAGCCATGGTGGACCCTTCATCAATCTGATTAGAGTATGGGCTCTTTGAAATGGAATCTCCACTTTTCTTAACAATTTTATAATCTTTATTATCAGCAAGAGAACATATGCAATTGGTCTCTTCCAATTCTAGATTTCCTGATATATATTATCCAATTCACATAATATCAATAAGAAAAAAAAAAAAGAATATTCTGAATATAAGCACTCTTTTTTACACTCCATTCCATGCAGTTCTCTTTAATCGTATCCTCATATCTACATATTTAAATAACATCTAAAATCATCACTTATAAACCAAGATTTTCGAAAAAAAAAAAAGAAAAAAACAACAAACCAAATCAAAATAACAAAGAGTGAAAGCACAAATTAAATCCTTATTCCAGGAATAAAAAGTCAATCAATCAATCAATCAACTTTTCCACTTCACTACCATAACACATCATCCATCTTTTAAATTTTTTCTGAAAAAGTTAGATAAACCACAATTTTGTTACTTAGAAAATCACATCATCGATTTCACGTAATGAAGACTGCATAGATTGATTCAAAATTCATAAAAAACCAAATTTTAATCAATAAATTCATCACCTGAACATAGGGAGTAAGGAGGGAGAGCTGGAGAGCCCACCCATACTGAACACCACCAGCCACCATACATGAAAAAATTAGCCTCACAAAGCTAACCTCTCTCCGACCCCTTTCTTCACCAGCTCCGACACCATGCTCCACAGTGTCCACTCCCTTCACCATCTCCACCTCCATTTCCGCTCTCTAACTCCCAGCTAGGTTTAGGGTTAGGGTTTGAATCACAGAAACGAAGAGAGAAACAGAGAGAACGATAATGGCGATGGAGTTCGGGCAGAGCTTTATATATATACCCAACCTTGTCTCAATCGGGTACGTTGTCCTCGCAGCGCACTTTATTCCTTCACCCAAAGCTCGAACAGGCGTTGATCTGGCGATTCCCTCCGCCCTAATTCATCCACGTAGATGGCGCACTTTAAGCTTGATTGGAATGCACGGATGATTCTTACCGAATAGGACCGGTAAGCTCACCGGCGATGACCACACTCTGCGAAGAGAACAATATACCATGCATGCATGGATAAATAATAAATGATAAATTAATCAAAATGTTTAAAAAATAATATATAATTATTAATTGATGGATTAATAACGGAGTTATTATGTGAAGGATGTGGCAATGAATGTGAAGATATTGTTGCATCTTTGCTGCCCGTTTTGTTTTTGTACTTTCTAGTTTTGGATAATTTTGCATTAATGGCATTTTCTATATTTGCATGGCCACTACTATTCAAGGTCAATCGGTTTTGAATGTTTTCTATTTATCAACTTCTTTCCAAAGTTTAATGTCAACAACTTGAAAAACTATTTTTTGTATGGTGAAATTTAATTTAGGGTTGAATATTTGGATAATATATGTTATCGACAACAAAATAGAATGTTTAATCATACAATGATAAATATAAAAATTTTTTATACAGATAATCCGTAAAACTTCGATCATTGTGTTGAAAGCTGGGAGTTGAATCCCTTACCTTTCCTGTAGGAAAAAAATTGAATTTTTACTCTTCTATTGTAAGGGTGCAGTTAAAAGGCAAATTTCTCATAAAATAAAAAATTTGTGTTAATAAAATTTATTAAAACAAATATAATTAGAGAATTCAATATGCATTGTGAATAAATTTTTTTCACCTATTTGAGATTTGAGGATTTGCTTGGAGATTCCTTTCTATCGTAAAATATTTGATATTCCAAACAAAATACCATGGAGAAAATAATTAACATAATAAACTAAAAATAAATAAAAAATTATATTCTATTGTGTATGTTAAAATCTCATAGTTATGCTACTTTAATGAAATATCTTACAAGTTATAAAGCGATTATCCATAACTTATTTATAGGAAAAAAAATAATTACGGCAAGTAAGTATTGTCAATAATAGCATACAATATTATAGATATTGTGCATCACATATGATAGTGTAATACTATGGCATTATATATCTCAAAAGGTGATTATCCATGAATCAATTATGGGAAAAATAATTAAGGTAAATGACCATTATTTATAATAGTGAATAATAGTTTACAATCTAACAATCACTAATATCACATATCGATTATCCATAAAGCATGCATGGTTCTACTTGTACATTGTAAATGCTAATCCTTTGATTCATATAGAATTCCTACTCTTAAAATACATAATACGAAATTATGAAGGAAAAAAAAAACTCACATATTTACGTGAAAAAAAATTAATTTAATAGAAACAAAAATTATGGCGGTATTATTGTTTTATCCCAAACTTTTTTCCCCAAAAAATATATAAGAAAATTTGATTTAGAAAGGCATAGAAAATGTACCTTATGAACACGGTAACAAAGAAGAATGAGATCTTACTTTCTAATTTAACTTTGATTCATTGATCGATATTTTATACAAGAGAATTGCCTTTGACTTATTCCTCTTTCTTTCTTTAGTTGGTTGTATTTATAGAGAGAAGAAGATAAGGGAATGAGTTGTGGTCGTTAGGCTCCTTTGTGCCATTTCCCCAAGTGGCAACTCGGTAATCATTAATTAGTGAAAGATTATAGCAACCCTACACTATTATAAGGCTTTGGTTAGATTAATTAAAAATAGAAAATGGTCCAGTACGAAGAGGAGTACTGAATGAAAAAAAAGTTAGATTTCATTAAATTAAAACAATGTGACACTTCTAAGAACAAAATAGAACTCTTTTTTTTTTATTTTTCCCATCCCAACACTTGCCCCAAGTTTTCCCTTTTTTTGTTATTTTTGTAATTTTTTTAATAAGTTATTTTCAATTAACCTCTTTATATATATATATATATATAGGTTATTTGGACCATTTGGACCTAGCGGAATAATCTTGTTTTCTATTGTATAGCATTATTCATTTTTCATCCATTTGTAAAATTAATTTGTTGTTAATAGTATAGTTAAATCTCCTCAAGACCAAGCTGGAGAAAGACCTGCCGACTATCAAAAGAAGCCTTAGCTTCATAGTTTCTCAGGCCCTTATCGATCTAGTCTCTATTTTTCTTTTCGTGCTCATTGATGTTTTTCTTATATTTTGTTGATGTTTTGTTATTATATGTTTTTCTTGATGGGTTTCTATTTGTCCAATTGAATTCTTATCATTTTGTTTTAATAAATTATGATTTATCCATTTTTATTGAAAAAATAGAACTTAATTAAAATGATTAAAATAGAATGGTATTGCCTTGAAATAAGAAATGGATGGGAAGAGTACTTCCTTGATGCTTCACCCCACTAAAATGCATCAAAAGAACACAACACATCCTTTGTTGCAATTACTCACAAATTTCAAAGTTCACTTGAGAATATTAAAAAAAAAAAAAAAAAACCCAAATATGATGCACATCCATTGATCCATTCGATAACACACGGTCAACAAACCCATTTAATATATATGAAAGCTCAAAGATCAAAGCCAACATATGATCTTATAAGTGTAGTTGGCCAAAACTCCTTTTCTCTCTCTCTTTCTCTCACTCACACTCTCTTAATTTCTCTCTAAGAAAAAGTTAATGAAGCTCTCATTGACACAAAAACAAGATGAAATCAACATGAGTTCAAGTAGTACAGTAGCAAAAAGAAACAAGGAATATTTAAACTCAAGGTTGAAGTAGATGATCATATATATATATATATATATATATAGAAAAATTAAAATTTCACATGAGCAAGCTCCTGATAATGGCTGCTTGAGCACTGCTCATGTCAGTGGTGGAGAGAAGCTCAGAGAGTCTCTCACTCAAGCCATCAACTTCGCGGTGCAAGCTTTTTATATAGTTGCAAGTCTCCTGCAAAACCCTAGCTGCAGAAACCTGCAACAATATTGGTGATCACCAATGGCTGAGCTTATAAGAGATAAAAAAAAAAAAAAAAAAAGTTAAAATGAAATGGCAACAAACAAACAAACCCTATCTCCATTTCTAATGTGAGCTTCAGGGAGAAGAGCTTGCAACTTTGAAACAAGATCATTGATTTGGTCATCAGTGATCCTTGAAGACCCTGTCAGCTGCCTTGAACGTGCCCTTCTGCTTGACATGATCTCTTCTCAACTCTATCTAAAGGAGCTATCACTATATATCTTATAAGAAACAATGTATTATATATAGAGAGAGATAGATATAGATATACGTACCTCTAAGAAGAGACAAGTTTTTAAGGGACCAGAGTTGAGTGAAGTGGTATGTCAAAGAGTAGAGAAGCAATGGAGAACACACAGAGCTGCTGCTGAGAAGGAAGACAAGTGCATGGGATGAAGTGATGGGCTAGCTAGTGATGTATTTAAAAAGCTCTCAGTGAAAATTAAAGAGAAAGAGAGACTATCAAATGAAAGGATTTGCCATGCCGGCATTAATTTGAAAGACTTGTCTTAAAGTTTTGAATGTTTTGAAAGGTGGTGGGGTAGTACAAAGAGGTGGGTCTTTTTGTGTCAGTCCTGCCACGCAGCCCATGTTAGCCTTGTTTCCTAGTTTATTTATATATATATAAGTTTATCTGCATGCATGGTTTACTCTATTCTTAACCAATTAGTATTTACTTTTCTCTCTCTCTCTCTCTCTCTCTCTCCAGACATGGCCACGGTTCCTGAACCGTCTGTTCTGGTTCAAAAAAATCTTGAATCGGAACCGAACCGCCTGGGCAAAGTTCTTGACGGCTCCGGTTCTAGCGGTTCGGTTCAATGGTTTCTATTTGGCGGTTTAAACGGTTCAGTTTTTTTTTTCAAACTAAATAATTCAATATTTCAAATTAAATAAACACAAAAATACAACAATTAATTTAATATAATATTTTATTAAAAAAATAAAAGTATTAATAATTCTTGATATAAAAGTATTAATACAAAGTTTGGCAATACTATTTCAAAGCCACAAAGTTCGGTTTTTTATAAATGCTCTGAATTGTACTATTTCAAAGACAATACAAACAAGCAATTCAATAATATTTCAATTAGTATTAAAAATTGAGATTAATCTCTATTAAAGCAATTAGTTATAACTACTTCTTATTAATTAAATTATTTTAATAAATCCATATTTAATTTGTTATCAATAATTTCTGGCATAATCAATTAGTTATAACTTATCTTATTGCATGAGTAACAAAGTTTGGCATGCCACAATACATGTAAATCGGACTAATGTCACTAATCAAACTTCGTGGTCATAATCGGGTAATCAAGTTCAAGTGTTCAGAATCAGACCTAATCAATTTAGTTAATATATTTAATTATTTATTTAAAATATCTTTAAACATGAAATTAAATTAATAAATTATTAATGATATTAACAAAATAAATACATTATATATATATATATATATATAAAGCTGGAACCTGGGGTTCAACTGGTTCGAACCGCCGGTTCCACGGTTTTCAAATTCTGAAACCGGAACCGAAACTTATATGAAGGTTCCGGTTCCGGTTTTTTTGACGGTTACTGTTTTGCCGATTCCGGTTCGGTTTTTCACTGTTCGGTTCCACGGTTTCGGTTCAAAATGGTCACGTCTCTCTCTCTCTCTCTATATATATATATATATCATGAGGCATATTTCTTGTTGACAATAATGAACCGCCACATGAACAGCCAATCATAGGACAGAAATGATAAACTGTTCAGGAGATTAATAAGATGCAAAGAGAATCATTACTGCAGCTTAATTAAGTACGTATGTATGTATAATTTATATGGTAATTAATCATATGATATAAAGAAATATTAATGGTGAAGCTGATGAGCAATGTAGGAGATTATTTCAGCAGTGCGCGCAGCAGCGTGCATCACGGCGCACATGATATCGATCACGATGACAGCAGGGACTGAGGAGTTCTTCTGTTTTATTAATCATTCAGTCCAGTGGCCTCTGCAATACAAATGCTTAGAAAATGAGATCTAGAGTTCAGGAGAGATCCAATGATCTCTCTCTATTTGTTTCTTGTTTCTTTTAATATATATATATATATATATATATATATATATGCAAAGAATCCTAAGCATGCATGGATTCAATAATTGATTTCTCTATAATATATTTCTTCTCTTTCAATTAGATCTCTCAATGAAAAAGAGAAGTTTGAGAGAGCTTGGGTGAGAGAGTGAATGAGAGTTTTTGATGATGATAATGATGGAATGAAATTAGATATTAATTAAGATTAATGGGAAGTGTGGGGTATGAGATGGCAACGAGGAAAAGGTTGCAGTCCTTAATTAGTTATGCCGTGAGACATGATTTGAGCTAACATGCATAGCTTTGACCATTGACTTCCACATTCATTTTGCTATCATAAAATTATTAGCTAATAATTTGGATCACATAGAAACTAAGAGTCTTTATATAGGTTTTAATTTAAGTACTAATGTTTCAAATCATTCTAAAAGAATTGGATGATTCAATTAGTAATGAATTCCATGAGAATTTGCGCTACCATAATTCCAACTAAAAAAAAAAAAAAGGTAAGGGGAGGACTTCTTTGTTTAGTTTGAGTTTGTTTGGATATTACAACTAGGTTATATATAGAGTGTACACCGTTTATAGTTTTTTAAAATCTAAAGATGTTGGAATGACGAAAATTAGATTATCATCTAACCGTTGTTATTTGTAGAAATATTAATGTATGTGCTTCAGCGCTGCTAGGGAGTGTTAGGCACGGTTTGATACTATCACATATACAATTTGACATTATGCATGATGATGGCTATTAGAAGAAATCTAGAGGCATCCCTAGATAATTAATTGGCCCTCATATATATAAATATATATATATTAGTTATCATGAAATGGATAAAGTGCAAACTTTAATTAATAAAAACTAAATACAACAGCAAAAGATAGTACACATAGAGAATAAGCAGATGGGAAAAAACTAAAAATTAGAATAACAAAAAGACCACAATGAGTTGAACAAGGGAGTACAAAAGTATGCAGATAAAAATAGGCGTCCCAATGAAGATGAAGAGAAGTCTTCCACTAGGGCAGCCTACAAGACATATACAACATGATTAGCCAAACCTTTCCAATGGAAATTAAAGCTTCTTTTTTGGGTCACCTTCTTTTTTCTCACTGGATTAATTGAAAGATTGATCTCCAGGCTTTTTTTGACAGTACAAACTAAATCCTCTAACGTGATTCTCTTTGATTATGGAACTCCATAAACCCATAATAGAATCATGTGATTAATTCTACAACTTAACCAAATATGTCTAATAAATTTAGTTAATTAACGATAATGATATTTTACATTAATCACACTCTCACAAGATATATATATATATATATATATATATATATATATATATATATATATATATATATTCTCAAACAATAGAATGTGATTCTCCGACATGATTGATTTGAGGATATTTTTATAATATTTTGAAAGTCAAGTTATACTTGTAATAAACGACTGATCTTCATTGTTAATTTTAATAATTATATAGAGCCTATCATTTAACACAAAATAAAATATTTCTTCAAACTAAAAGTTCTTTGATTCTTAACTATCTGCCTATCTTCTGTATGTAGTGCTTATATATCAACAACCGAAAGTCAGAAAGTTGGGAAGTAGCATACAAATTGTTAAAGATGAGCATTTGTTGTTATTTAATTGAATAAAAAAAAAGGAGGATCCCATGCCTATGTTTTCATCCATTTTATTAGATTATATACCAAAAACTTTCTGATACTTTCTACTATATTTGAAAGCTGATAATCCATTTCATTTTTCTTGACATGAATATTCTTATCAAGGCTTGAGTCCCCTATATATGTTTAGAAACATAGGAAAAACCTGATTATTATTTTCATGACTTACCAACTAATTATATATATGTACAAATTAAATAATATCCTAAATAATATCTATATATATATATATATATATATATGACATGCAGACCACTAATTTAAATGGAAAAAAAATTATTTCAAAATAAAAGGCCGCCAATTAATTACCAAACTTCTATTTTCATGGTGCTATATTAGCCAACAAAGCTTGAAAGTAGGAACACATAATTTGGCAAAGATGATTCTCTCCTCCACTAAATAAAGGATTGGTGCCACCTAAATGATAAGAGAGGGGTAGGGTGAGGATGAGGATGAATCCAGCACCACTAAGTATTTTTTGTTTCACATATATGATAATAATGTATATATTATTGAGATCGTTTTCTTTTATGTTTCTCACATTGTATTTACTGTTTTCACATATATATGATGATAATTTATATATATTATTGAGGGTGCTATACATCTTTTTGTTTTTCACATGTATTATTGTTTTCATTCATCTAAATATCTCCGATTCAATGGTTGTTTTTTAATTTTTTGTAATATTATCTTTGGCGATATTTTGAGGCAAGTTTAGAGTCTTGTTAACCATACTAAGATATTATCGTCACCTTAATTATGAGATATAAAATAATGATATACAAAATAATATGTTAATATGTGAGAAATAAAAAACAAACTAAAGCCATTTAAGAACACATATGAGAACAGATCTCACGTGCTTTGCACATAATCCCACATTGCGCCATCATTTCTTTTTTGTATTTAAGGTACAATATAGTTTATAGTTTATGTATCATTTGCTTTCTATATATATTAATTGGGTGTGTGACTAAGGAGTCTTTGAAAGGTCACAGAGGGCCATGATCAAGAAAAGAACCTTTTTATATGTTAGAGAAGAGTTTAAAAGAGTTTAAAAGAGTTTAAAAGGGATTAGGTGATTGATTATTTAGATCTCCTAATTAAGTTGGAAACATTAGTTTAATCTTCACATCATTGTAAGGATAGGTAAACAAATGGAAGTTAAGTTATAGGAGAAAGTGTGGTAGGATTAAGGATTAGTTTGTACTACTTTTGAGCATGTTAATTTAATTAAGGCATTTGGAAGGGCACACTAAGTTGCACGTGTAGGAATCAAAGCCTTTAATTTCCCTTCTTTCCATGCATTAAGGACATTAAACTAGTGTTCAAAGTAACATCACAATTGAAGTCCTTAATTGATTCCCTACTCCTTACTGTTCTTTTTATTATTACTATTATTTAATGTGCCCCCCAAAGTTTTGTTAGGTGATTTGATTTTTTATAAGAGTTGTATATAATATATGTTTTCAATCTTAATTTAGATCATTAAATTTTATATATTATTTTATTAGTGTTAAAAGGATAAAGTACCGCTTTCAAAGACAATAAAAAAACCTTGATCCGAAAGATATTTTTAATTATTATATTCATAAAAAAAAAATGGAATTGAGCGCTCAAAATATAATAATGAAAATTATAAAATAAATATATACAATAATAAATCATCCCTAAATCATGCAATGAATATTGTTTCTACCATATGCATGGTTAAGTACTTTAGTAAAGTTTAATTTTCTAAATCTCCTTATCGTTAATAATTGTCCATCAACTATGACACTTATTATTTTTTAAACGGAATATTGTCCTAAATAATTTCAAGATGGATTTTTTTATATATCAAAGATATTGAATATCTCACGTCCTTAATATATATATTTTTATCTTTATCGGTGATGTCGAACCCTTGACTAATTTAATACATCCAAATATTTTACAATGAATAAATATCTTTCTTATCAATTATTTTAAATTTTAATAATATTATTAATTGAAATTAAACAACTTGAAACATATTAAATGATGCTGTTTGAGTTGAATATCTAGTTTATGGATAGTTTGGTCATGTATCCTAGCAATTTCGGATAGATTGTGTTTCTTAATTGTTTCAAGCTGTCATAGATTGTGTTCCTTAATTAGATATATTATGAACTATCACAATTTTTTACTCTTACAAATATTTATTGTAATTATTTATTTTATTTTTATTTTATTTCTAATGTTTTTTGCATTTGTGACATTTGCATTATTATATAAATTAAGGCTTGTAAACCCAAAAATATGACGAAGTAATGAAGCTAATTAATACAACATATGATCATCCATATTCTCAAGAGAAAAGAAAAAGTTATGAAAGTATAACACTAATAAGTATTAACTAATTTATCATGTTTCAAGCTCTAATAAATTGAACCCAATGGGCCAACATCCACAAGAAATACAAATATAGGTAACATAAGTGTTTTATTATAACAACTGCCGTTAAAGAAAATTAATGAATACTACTGGTCCAGTCGTGTCTTATTAGAATGGTGAATGAGCAGCTCAGAGATCAAAACACCTTAACCTCAATGCTATGCAAACACTTTATAATATTGTAAAAATATTATACAGCATTGTTCATTCATTACTCACTGTGACCCCTGTGCGAAAAGCCATATTCTCTACCAATCAAGGGTCGTATATATAGTGGGAGGAATTTATTATTATAGGCCGGTTATGGTCTATGATATATCATTTTAAACGCATGCGACAAGCCATCGTCGCCTTATATATTAATCCACCCATATTGTAAATTTCTAAGTGACTGTTAAACTACCATAATCTATCTCCATACCTGATTATTTTTTTTACCGCACTTATCTTCTTTTGTCAAAAATAAAAAATATATATAAAGTCAATGAATGAAGATTAGTCCAACTTATGCTGCTGCTGTTGTTATAGTCCATGAGAATGATTAATCCTGCCTTATCAAGAAATTCACCAAAGGAGAAGAGAGCAATTAGAACAAAAAGACTTGCATGCAAACAAAAAATTAAAGTAGTCATTCTATGCAAGTAGACAAGCGCCTCTTTTTGAAACTCAAGATTCCTCATTTGATGTAACAATTCATGCATGATGGATATATGAAGTTGATTTGGGACTAGTAAGTAGGAATCCAATCCCTTTTGTCACATATGATATGATCACTTTACATATATTATATTTATGAACTTCATAGTTACGTAATCTCTCAGATGAAGTTGATCTCCATAAGACTCTTACTAGCTTGCCTTTAGTCTGTCTAGAAGGATTCCCCATCTTTTATCATTGTGTTTCTCTTTAAGTGAAGTGTTTTCATAAGGAATAAGTGACAAGCAAGGCAGTGAAATGAGTTTAATTAAGTAACTTAATCATATCTTAATTATTCTAATTAATTAACAGGCTTAATTATCTCTAATTAAGCAATAATTCTTTTTTTGGTGATGTGTTAACTTAATTTTAGACTATGAGCTAACTAATTAATTTTTCCTTTTGATTTTAATCAGCATTTAGTGTATATGTGATTTTACAAGAGTTTGATTGTGATGAAAAGCATGGGTTTCTCTATTAGTGGTTTTAATTAGATAAACTTTTGTTATGATTAATGAAAAATTATACAAGACAAATTAATCATGGAAAAATACACATACCGAGAACATATCTTAATTATCTCTCACAATTAAGATATATTTTCAATATCAAAAACTTAAAATAATAAAAAATGAAATTAAAATTTTAGCCATCTCACATGACTTCACTCTGCCTTGGTTTTTATAATAAATCATAATGACCAACATGGAGAAATGAATTAAAACTTACTTCTTTTTTTTTTCTTATCATCTAAACCTTTGTGAAACCGGAAACCTTCTCTCTAAACCTCAAATTGTAAATCGCAAAACCCTTTATTAGGCTTTGTGATTTATTATTTAGATTTCGAGTTTAGGGCTTAGGATTTAGGGTTTAGTATAAATTTTTAAACTCTAAAAATTTATAAAACATCAATGGTTTATATGATAACAACAAATTAGAGAAAACAAATAACGTACATACTGACATGGATCCCAACCTAGCATCGACGTCATTCGGATTATCAATTCAGTCTAAATATCATTACTCAAATAATTTGTATTCTCATCATATTTTGAGTTTTACTCAGAAGATTATTTAAATTTCCAAATTTGAATATGCTCATCATGATCTCTATAAAAACAAAGCCATCCCATCCCAATTGATAATCCTCATTCCAAACCAATTAATCCTCGTTCCATGTGTGTTTGCATTGTTTTCTGGCTCTCTTGATTTTTCTACAGATTCTCCGTTACTAATTTTTCAACATAAACTTAATATAATATTTTAGATATTCATGATCTAAATAAATTAAATAACCTTCCGAATTTGAAGGGACATATTCCAAAACAAATAATGGAAAAAAAAAAAAAAAATTCAAGCATCTTGAGAAATTAACTAGAAGAAATATTTGTTTTTTTTTTTTTTTTTGGCTTTGGAAAAAATTAAGTTTAAGAAATTTAAAAAATCTCTTTAAATAATAAAAACAAACTAATATAATAGAAATTTTCAAATGATAACACTAATTAAATTAACATTCCAATCATATGTATGTGAGTAGTGTATAAATTAGTCAAGGTTTTGACCACCCAAAGATCAAATCCCAAACACGTTTCAAGTCTAATGGGGTTTTTTAAATGGGTCCTATATTAGCGTTAAGTAAACTAGGTATCCACCAAACCCATTAATTAAATTGTCATACTAAACTAAGCTCCACTCTAGTCATAGTGCATAACTGTATCATTAGTTATTAACTTATTATATGATAATGTTTTTTAAGAGTTTAAGTTAAAAAAAAAATAATGAAAAATATGCAAGATAAGTTAAAAAGAGGCTGTGGCCGGTTTTGTTGATTTTATTGCCTTGCCTTTTTGCTTTTTCCTATTTTGAAAAAGAAAATATCGAGCTGTCATTTCCAATGTCAAACAATTCTCGGTGGGTGTTTGGATGGGTTTTTTTTAAGCCCAGAAATACTTTTTTATAAGTTAAGCACTTCTGAGTTTTAAAAAACATGTTTATTTGGACTTTTGGGCAGAAGCAGAAGCTGTGAAAAAAAGCTAAAATTCAGCTTTTTTCAGAAACTGCCTCATAGGTGCTTCTTAGAAAAGCACTTCTGAGAAACTGTTTCAGATAAAAGCACTTAACTTACTTTGAAAGCACTTTTTAAAAAAAAATGCTTTCTAAAAACTTAAAAAAAGCACTTTTTTAAAAAATCCATCCAAACAAGCCTTTAATCATGATTAACTTTGCTGAGCAAACATATATTCATTAATGTGAACATATTTTTGAATTAATTGACAAATAAATAGTTGCATTTATTTTAATTTTTTAAATTAAAATGAATAAATCACAAAATTTAAAAAAAACATAACAAACAACAAAAAAAAAAATAGACAAAGGAGGTGAAGATTAGACAAACTAAACAATTAAGAGAGAAGAAAACCGAATTGAGCAATTATCTTAATTATAATCAAATCACAATCTACTAGATATTTATCTTTAATTTTTTTTAAAATAAGAAATACTAAATATTAGACAAGAAGCACATTATTGATTAGTGCTAATTAATCTTTGCCGACTATGATTAAATGATGAGTACTCAAGTGCTCTCCATCTTTTTCTCTTTAAGAATTATTCAAACATGCATTTTTCTCATGGCCAAATTAAACTTCCATTTCCATAATCAAAAGGCCAACGCTTTGCAAATTAAACACAAATCTAAGAATCAAATTTGACCATATATATATATATATATATATATATATATATATATATATATATATAGATAGATAGATATTGGTCACCATTAATTCTCATCTAATTTGAAAATAAAGATTAGATCAAAAGCATGCATTGAATGAATATAAGGACCATTTTCACTTAGATTTCATTGTCACTTTGGAAAATCAGTAACACGGTTTGCTAAACTTGGCACTTCCATTTCAAAATGAAAAGTAAGCCAATAAGATGAGATGGAGAATTGTGATGTTTGGTGTGCCATCACCTTCAAGCTCAGTCGTTAATTATTGATAAGATTAATGCCACTGAGTTTAGACCATGATTTTCCGAGTCATTAATTTGTTGTATGAAAATGACAATATATATATATATATATATATTAGGAATTTTGACTCATAGAACAAGATTCACTTTTGTGTGTGTGTGTGTGTGTGTGTCCATGCATGCAAATGCTTATAGAATATGTACTCGTTATCTTTAAAGAATTGGAACCTCAACCATGAACCAAGAGTTAATTTGTCAATATGAATCTTCAAACATACATAGCTAGTTAATAAGACAAAAAAAAAAAAAAAGCGAAAATAATATGAACTTAATTAGAACTAGTATGTATGTATGTATGTATGTATGTAAACAATACATACAAAAAAAAGAAAGACTATCACTTGATGAAGAGGAAGAACGTTAATTAAACATATGTGTACTCATTATCTCCAAAGAATTAGATCCTCAACAGTGAACCAATAATTAGAATTAAGTTTTCAACTACGAATCTTAAAATTAGTGGAAAATAATGTGAACTTAAGATTAGTATATGAAAGAAATTAAGGATATGGAAAAGAAGTGGAATATATATAATACATTTAAAAAAAGAAAATAAAAGAAAAGAAAAAAGAAGATTGTATCATTTGATGAAGAAGAAAAACAATTAAAGAAATACTTCATGTGAAGTCATTGGTGGACCAAATCAAATTAAGGGGCCGAGATATATTTGCATCAATCACATCTCCTTCCTCATGCCAAATGATACATAGAGCTATCCCATGTCAATTCAGAATATAACTTTAGTCACAGTCAAAAGACAAGGCTCATCTCTTGTTTTATATAGCAAGCTTATTAATTAACTAATTAAGTAGTTATTAAATAACTAATTAATTAATGAATATATATAGTCTAGGAACACTGCACCTAATAATGATTAATTTCCAAGATAGAGATGACACCTAATAATGAATGTTCTTATTGCTTTTAAGTGCCATGCCACCCACCATTTGGAAAGGAAGACTTCAAAGTTCAAACAGTAAGTTAGGAATAGTCTAAAAAGAAAAGCATTTTGGCCATGTGGAAAACACTATATGGCCATGTATATATGAGATGAGAGATGATGCATGCATGCATGGTGCTTTCTTCTTGCAAACTACTTTGTTCCTTTTGGTTGTCTTTCTTTGACAATATCTCTTTGCTTGTCATTGTTCTAAAGTGAATAAAAACCACAATTACAAAGGTTATGTGTTGCTTCTAGATGATCATGATCCTACCTTCTTTTTCATCCTTGCCTACTGTTTTTTGTTGCCATGCAACTAAGCTTTACCATGTGTTTATTTGAATGATCATCATGGAACTAGAGTTTGTCTTTTTATCTCTTTAACTCTTTTTTGAAAGATGGTTCTTTTTTTCTTTTTTCTTTTTTCTTTTTTCTTTTTTCTTTTTTCTTTGTGGTTGATATATATATAGAGAGTAAGTGCTTTCATATGTTCATGTTGTATTTTGGCTAATTAAGAATGAAAATTTATGATATCAAGTTATAATTAGGGATGGCGCAATGGATATGGTACTATAGTACCCGTCCCCATACCAGCATTTTAAAAATTTACCTATACCCATTCTCATACCCTCTGAATAACAACTTTAATCCCCATCTCGATCACCATTAGATACTCATATCTTCATACTTGTTTTCATTACTTGTTAGTTAACCAAATATGATTTCTTCTCACTTTTTTTTTGCTCCCTCTATTCTGAAATACAAGTCATTGTAGAAAAATTTATTCCAAAATAACTGTTGTTTTGTAATGCCAGAACAATATTTATTTGTTTTCTTTTTCCAATTTTACCCTTCTTCAATTTTCTAAGTTATTTGCTTTATTTTTATTCTAAATTTTAAATGTTAAGGTTATCTTTTATTCTTGTGCAATCTACTTAAAAGACTTGCATCTCAAAATATAGGAACTATGAACTAATAAAATATAAATACTATTAGGCTATGTTTGAAAATGGGTGAAAAAGAAAAAATTTTAATGAAAAAATTTTCCATGGAAAACGAACAAATAGATGTTTGATTGGCATTATTTTTTAGCTAAAAAATCAAAAAAAATTTATGGAAAATTCTGATTTTGTTGTTTGATTGCTTGTATTTTCATATAACCCCTTCTATTTTTCTTAAAAAATTTTTCCTAAGGTTGAGGCTGGAAAAATTTTCTCTTGTTTTGAGAGAAAATAGGGTCATGTGACAACATCCATGAAAAAATTTTCCATGGAAAATTTGCGCAATCAAACACAGCCTTATAAAATAACCAATGTTCATTAAAAGTGAAAACAATGAAAAGAGTGTGACGTCTTTCACTCATAAATTTCAAACATGACTCTTAATCTGATATGTTTATTGTAATTAAATAAATAACACATTCAAACTATTCTAAGTTATATATATATATATATATATATATATATATATATATATATATATATATTGTGTGCAGATAAATGGGTATAGGTACTATAGTGTGCATGCTCATACAATTTTGAGGGTATTTATCCACACCCAAAGCTAAACCTATCAAGAGAGTATTTACTCTATCCATCATGGGTATTTTTTGTGAATACCCATTGAGTTTGGATCTCATTAATTATCATCCCTAGTTATAATATAGTAACTACATAGACTTCTTGTGACTTTTTTTTACTTGTTTCTTGATAAAGAAATCAACACAAATTAATCTGAAAGAAATCAATAATAAAATTCAGAGAAATAAAATTGAGAAGAAACGTCATAATCATCTTTCATTTTCTATATCCAGTGTCATCTACTGCACAAAAACCAGGTCTTTGGTGAATGAAAGGTTGTGCTTGATTGTGGTTTTGGCATCTTCCAAATTGTCTAATTACTTGAGGTTTAAACGTTTTCTAAAAAATCCAAAAATAAGAAAAGAAAAATGACATGAACTCGTTCTCATCCAAAATAGTTTCACATATAATAAAATATTAAGACAAATAAAATTGAGTCAAGACGTCATAATCATTTTCATTATTATCCATATATGATGCAAAAAAAAAAAAACAGGTCTTTGATGAGTGTTTGATTATTATTTTGGTCGTTTATGATCCATCTATTTGAGATGCAAAAATTAAAATATATATATATATATATATATATATATATGGGGAAAATCCTTTTTAAAAAATATTAAAGTAATTTATCTACTAAATGTGTTTTATGACTAAAACATTACATGTGTTGGAGATGTTTAATATGCATTTATATTTAGGAATCAAACTCTTTCTCATTCCATGATAAAAACATTCCTTGTGTGAAATATCATTGCTTTATATAGGGCCACATTTTTAGTTTTCTTTAAAAAAAAAAAAAGAAGAAAAAGAAAATCTTAGATTTACACATCTATTTTATTTTGGAAATTTAACATCATATATTCTTCACCTACGCAGTTATAATAAATAAAATATAAAGTTCTTTTTAATATGCATACATCTTTAAAAAATAAATAAATAAATAAATAATTTGCTATTATACCCATAACCATTCCATTATTTTCTTTTCCTCATGAAAATTAAAAAATCTCTAACAAAATCTAAAGTTTTATTTTATTTTATTAATATTGGAAAAAGAAAATCTAAATCATTTGGTTTCCCGTTTCCCCCGTTTGCTTGTGAATCGGGAATGAGAAAGCGGCGCGCCACCGAGTAAACCGGCCAGGACGTTCCATCGCCGCCGTCCTTTGGGTGGAGCCCTCTGAATCCAACAGTCCAGATTGTACCGAATCCGGACCGCCCCATCATAACGGCCCCATCACAACCGTCCATTCCAGGCCGAAGATCTCGACGTCCCACCCACCTCTCCAATCATTTGCCGGCCCGGCCCGGCGCGCACCGGCCGGGCCCGGCCTGAACTCATCATCATGGGCCAGACCAGCGAAACACAGATCCCGAGACGATCATCAAATACCGGCCCACCGATGAGCTGTCACGAAGCTGGATGTGGGCCCCTCCCTAACAAGGGAAATTAAAAATAATATTTACTTAAATGGATTTATTAGAATAATAACAAGCAGGAGCAGTGGTTTATATGGTTTTGGTTCAGTTGTCAATTTTAATAATCAGTCCCACAAAAAGTGGACTCCTTTCTCACTACACCTTTTTTTTCTCACTATTATTATTTTTTTTTAATTTGATTATATAACTAACCCAGTGGGTCTCCTCTAATTATAAAATATTAAAAATTAAATTTTTAGAATGAGGAGAAAGGGAAACGAGTTCAAAAACTTGAGTTGGGAAACGGTTTCCCATTTTTTTTGAAGAAAAAATTATTTTGAAAACAAAGTTATTTGAAAAATTGGGATAATAATAAAAGGGGAATGAAGAGCTCCCCAAAGCTCTTCGAAATTTAGAGCTCTTCAAGATTTAAAGCTGGGTCTGAAGGAGGAGGAGGAGGAGGAGAAGAAGAAGAAGGTTTTGGGAAGAAGTGGGGGATAACAAAACTTTGGTGGGACTTTATGCCCATTATGGACCTCTTTTCATAGTGAAAATTTGTGAGTTTCCTTCCCTGTTTGCCCCTCCTCCTTATTGTTCGTTAGCTGGTGGTCTCTTGTTATTAATGGGGAAAATTATTTAGAGTTATATATAGTTATATATAGTTATATATTGGTTGGTTTTCGGTGTTTGTAGGAATCGAATCTGGGTTTTGATCTTTTGTGAGGTTCAGTTCTGATGAAATTTGATTGATTTGAGCTGATTTCTAGAGGGCAGTGTTTTTTTACTTTTTTTGGGTTTTTGTGTTTTGGGAGGTGTGTTTTACTGGAAATGATCTAATTCGGTTGGGAGATTAGGGTTTTATTGGTTTGATCGGAGATATTTTTCGTATCACTTGCAAAGATTCTGTTTTTATGGGATTTTCATTGATTTTGCGATTGGAATCCGTGTTTTTGATCCACAAAGAAGGTTTCTGGATTACTTTCTGATGAAAAGAACACATTTTTTTCGATCCGTGTAGGGTTCGCTCTTTATAAAAAACTTCGTCTTTGAGACCTTGCTTTTGTTGGAGGATTGGAAGGGTCTTGCCCTTCTCTTGATTTTGGTTGTGAAGTGGAGGGTGAGATTATTATTATTATTATTATTATTATTATTATTATTATTATTATTATTATTATTATTTAGAAAAAAAAAGGATTTTGATGTTTGAGAGGTTTGAAGGGAGTTTGGGGATTGAACTCCATTGACTGGGGTCTTGGAGGCTATGCTAGTTCTGCATGATCTCAAGGCCTTTGACAAGCTCTTGCGAAAAGGAATCTGAGTGGGTGTATATGACCTACAAACTTCTCGATATATCCAATGGCAAGCAACAGGAGGCATCCAGCAAGCATGATGAACAAGGTGGTGATAGTGCGAAGAAGAGGAGGAAATCCCTAAAGGCATCTGATCAAGGTGGTGACGGGCAATATTCTGATACAACATCACTCATCCATCCTATTGGACGGGACAATTCAATCAATTGTCTACTTCGTTGTTCTCGATCCGATTATGGTGCCATTGCATCCCTTAGTAAGGGTTTCCGATCCCTTATCCGGGGCGGTGAGCTTTATAAGCTTCGGAGATTGAATAAGATTGTTGAGCATTGGATTTACTTTTCTTGTAATGTTCTTGAGTGGGAGGCTTATGATCCGTATCGTGGGCGGTGGATGACCTTGCCAAGGATGCCTCATAATGAATGCTTCATGTGTTCAGATAAGGAGTCTTTGGCTGTGGGCACTGAGCTGCTTGTGTTTGGTAAGGAGGTGACTTCTCACATAGTGCTCAGGTATAGCATCTTGACAAATTCTTGGTCTGCCGGTGTCAAAATGAATTCACCGAGATGCTTGTTTGGATCGGCGAGTCTCGGGGAGAAAGCAATTCTGGCTGGCGGAACTGATGCTCATGGGACCATATTGGACTCTGCAGAGCTTTACAATTCGGAGACGCAAACTTGGGTGATTCTGCCTAACATGAATAGACCAAGGAAGATGTGCTCTGGAGTTTTTATGGATGAGAAGTTTTATGTTATTGGAGGAATGGCTAGCAATACGGAGGTGTTGACGTGTGGTGAAGAGTATGATTTGGATAAAGGAGCGTGGAAGATCATACCGAATATGTCCTCCGGGCTCAATGGCGCTAGTGGTGCACCACCACTTGTCGCGGTGGTTAATAATGAGCTCTATGCAGCTAATTATGCGGACATGGTGCTGAGAAAGTATGATAAGGAGAATAAATCATGGATTACACTTGGAAGTTTGCCTGAAAGGCCTGTCTCGGTGAATGGTTGGGGTCTTGCATTCCGAGCTTGTGGTGAGCAGCTCATAGTTATTGGCGGACCAAGGGCAACTGGCGGAGGGATGATTGAGCTTAACGCGTGGATTCCGAAAGATGGACCACCTGAATGGAATATGATTGCTAGCAAGCATTGTGGAAATTTTGTGTATAATTGCGCTGTTATGGGCTGCTGATTTTTTGGGTAATAATCAATGACACCGTAAGTATTGTACAGCTTCTAGCCAGAGGTGGATGCACCTGGTTGACTTGCTTAACTCATTCCTTATCAACGCTGTTCGACAGGTGGCAACTGGCTTTTCCCAAAGCTCAGACTTAACTCGAGATTTAAAAGGAACTCTCTTAAGTATAACTCAGGTTTTGTTTTCCCCCTTATTTGCTGTCCAATTGGAAGTTCTTTTACTTATTGGCATAAGGATATTTAGACATTCAGGGTCAACAGTACAGAGATAGGTCAAAAGTTTGATGCCAATAAAGCTTTACTAGATTATCATACTTGAAGAAATGTTTTTCTTTATTTCGGAGTAGTGTTTTGTGGTTAAAATTTTTTCGCCTCTATTTGGAGGAAAATAAAAGGTGACATGTGTTTCATTTTGCCATAGTGTGTGCTGACATTTATCAGATTCCATCAGGAACTTCTTTGTTTCCTATTCAAGTATTTTGTATATCTGCAGAAATAGATTTCTTTTTTTGTCTGCCTGTGGTTAAATACAGAACATTTGGTTGCTGTTATAAAACCTTTTTGATAGCTGAATATGGACATGGAAAATTTTCTGAAAGTTTATTCATGCTTCTTCTTGCTTTCTTTGCCTATTAATTGTAACTGCTTTCTCAAAATGATTCCTTTCGGTATATGGGAGACTGAAAAAAATCATGTGCACTCTTAGGACTTCAATATCTTTAGAACTTATAACATTGTTAAAATGTTATAAAATCTTCTCTTGTTTCTGATGATCGAAGATTTGGTAGCACACCAAATTTATAATGCATCAAGAATTAATTCACAACATTTTCCTGCCCTTTGTCCTCTTTGTCCTCAACAATGTTATTGGACCTTTGTGTATGGAAACAAAATTATCTTCCGGATGTACAGATGGAAATGGTGTACACCAATGGATCGATCCCTACTGCATATTCTTGTTTCTTTTCGTCTGCGATTATGGTAGTATTTTGTTTTATCTTTCATTCTTTGCGAATTCAAGCCAACCTCTCCCACATTTTCGCTCTCGCAGCTTTAGGCCTATTGAGCTTCTTGCTATTGTTATGACACCAATTCATTCCAATTAAATTTGTATGTTTCTCCATTTTCGCTCAAATGAGTTCCACTGACTCGCATTATGTCAGCTTTCAACTTCAGGAGACAGACGGTTCAAACTCATAAAATTAAGTCACTATTAGAGTACATAAACAGAAACAACCATTTTTCCATCTGAGTTTGGCAGTAGGAATCCACCTTTGACATTGTTTCACCATGTTGATCATTCCATTTCACCGCTGGCTTATGCAGTGTATTTCCCTTAAATGTCAACTATGAGAACAACACGAAATTATTTGACCACGATTACACTGTAACTTTTTCAATTTCTGCTGCACGATAAGTTGCGTAAATGTTCAGTGATCTCACTCACAAATCAGTTGAATCTTTAATTCTCCTCGCACTTCAAATCTCGTGTATTGAGTTTGATGAATTAATTGTTCTTGTTCTTGTTTCTGAATCCTGTGATCATTTCTGCAATTATGTATTTTCAAGACTTCAACAAATTGAATGTGAATTTGAGCCTCTTTTACTTGACCAATAAAACTAGGAATAACTCCGGCTTCTTTTTACACACAGGTTGAATTTTTTACATCTTTAAGTTGCCATTTCCTTCTGCAGTTATGTTGTTTTATTAGTATGTTCCTCAGAAATCACATCCTTTGCTCCTCTTTGATGCCATTCATGTTTATCACAAACTCCAAAACTTGCCGTATTTCATTGTCATTTCGCGCAATTTCATCGCTTGTTTGCTTGCTTGAAGTTCATTGTCTAGATCGAGCATCGTATTCCCGACAGGTGAGCGGAATTAGATTCTTCTTCTGCTTTATCTCTGATTGAACTTTTTTTTTTTTTTGGCCTGCATTTTCATTCTTCGTATGCTTCATGCAAACATAATTTGATAGATCACATAATTTAGAGAAATTCAACATTATTATGAGCTTTGTTAATCCTATTGTCAACACTGATAATCAAAGATTTAAAAAAAAAAAAAAAGAAAAAATTCCCTGTACGGTGCGTGCTATCATCTGTGTGTTTAGCTACCCGTACACCTGGCTGTGATCCGACGATGAGGGGCTCATTGGGGAACAACAAAGTCTTACGTGGGCTCCGTTGATTGGCAGCCTTCTGGTGGACCATGCTAACGTACAATTCACTGATGGAATAGCATACCGCTTCTATATTAGGAGATTCTCAACAATTACATCAGAAAATAAAACTCATGAACTAAACCTTGCTTCTTTTTTTTTTAATATATATGTTTTAGTTGTATTTTTTTTTATATAATTTGAAATAAAATGAATTTTTGAATTGTTTGGCCTTTTATGCGGAAAAAAGAAAAAGAATAAAACCCGTGAATTAAGCGTCACACTGATGTTGATGTAACATAAGTTGCCAGTGATAGATAACACTGTTGAAAATGTGACTTTGGGACTAAGATCATAGACTTTTTTAACTGTGTGTCTCTTTATGGACTTAAAATTTGTTTGCATTTAAGGCCCTTGAAGATTTCCCCAATTTAAGGGTATCTTTGCCTTCTTGTTCTTATTCTTCTTCTTCATTTTCTTCTAAAATAAAAGGCAACAAGAAGAAGAAGAAGCATGTGGAACAGTGAATGCATGTATGTCTTCTTGCTTGCTTTAATAATATTGATGTTACCATTCATTGCACTTCTTTCTTTTTTTTTTTTTCTTCTTTCCAAACTTTGTTTGATTTTATTTATTTCATATTCATCACGGGTGGAATTTTAGACTATATATCGTTCATTTTTACGTCCAATTTAGTTTTGTTTTGTTTTGTCCAATTATACTCAATATATTTATAACTATTATTTATCTATATTTAATAGATTATGTTTTAATAAATATTATTTGTAATGTACAAAAGGAGTGCTATATATGACTTTAGATTTCACTAGTTTCTTGTGATTATAAATATATCATTTGAAAAATATATAAATATTTTAGTAACATTTTTTTCGTGAATTCGACAAAGGTAATATCATCATTATATATATATATATATATTTTAAGATTATTCATACGAGCCATATATGTTTTGTTTTCTATGTTTTTTCTTTTATATTTTAGCCGTTAGAGAGAAAAATAAATGGAGAATAAACAGAACAGAGTACATGCATAAACATAAGATTGAATGAGTAAACTTGAAATATTCAGAGCAGAGCAAGTGGGAAATTCAAGCTAAAATATATAAACTAAAATATTTTTATTTATATATAAAATGAATTGTTGGATGAATTAAGAAAAAATAACATATAATAATAATAAGTGAAAAAAAAGGAGAGATAAATTAAGGTGATGGGCCGTATTTCCCGGCAAGGTGGGCCCAAGAGTCACTTCACATGGGCTATGCTTAGTCACGTGCATGTACCCCCCAAAAGCCAACTTGGCCCACCTACGTCTTCTTTCACACGTGCTTGCTCCACATTTTTGACACCATTTTGGACCCATCCATCTTCTTCCTTCTTTTATTTCCAATCCCATCCCTCCATCCATTTTCTTTTTCTTTTTTCTAAATCCGCCAATTTTCTAAACTGTAATTTATCAGATGATTATTAAATGCAAATAAATAAATTAATAAAAATAAAATTATAAATGAAATGGGTATGAAAAAGGTAAGGGGATCATTAGTTATTCTAATAAAAGTAAAGGAGGGAGGGGCCATATGGACCCATGGATCTTTCTCAATATATGTTCCACCATGACTTAGTTTTTATTAAGGGGTCCTCTTCTCTCTCCTTTTCTCTCCTCTTCTCCTTTCCTTTTCTCTCATTCCTGTGCCTATGTTTCTTATTGTTATTGGTCCCCAAACTTAAGAAAAGAAGGACTTTGAGAGAAATAGAGATAATGTCTAGTAGAAGGACAAGGATCACAGAAGAGGAGATGAATGAGCTCATTTCCAAGCTCCAAGCCCTCTTGCCGGAGTCTCGCCGGAGAAACACCACCAGAGTAAGCACATAAACAGTAGTCTTTTACTTGTTAACACTTTGAAATTAATGTGAAAGTGATCAGCATATGAAGACTGTGATAATAATGAGAATGATGATAATTAAGTGGTGGTTATAAGAGCTTTTGTTAATGGCTTTGTTTAGGCCCCAGCATCAAAGGTGTTGAAGGAGACATGCAACTACATTAAGAGTTTGCATAGAGAGGTGGATGGTCTAAGTGATAGACTCTCAGAGCTCATTAACACAATGGACAATGACAGTGCACAGGCAGAGATAATTAGAGGACTTTTGAGGTCTTGATGTTTAATGTGTCTTGTTTTTGTTATAGTTTGTTGTATCAATTAGTTATTGTTGCATTTTCATTTTCATAATGTTATATGTTATATATATATCAGTAGAAAGTTTGGCTTGAGTTGTTTGTTAACTTCCTTAATAGCATGGCAACCAGCCAACTGATTTGTGAGTAGCCTTTCTCTACTTTGCCTGTTTTAGGCTTTGGTTATTCTGGATCTCTAGTTATTAGTGAGTGTTATGTGCCACACGTGAAAACGTTTTAATGATTTATTTCATTGTAATGTATTCAAGTAAAGAGAGACATGGAAGGATGGTGGACAATAATTGATAATGATATATGCATTGAAAAAAATAAAATGAATGCCTGGCTAGATGAGAGCAACCCAGAAGGACACTGGAATTTTTTCTGTTTTTTAAAATATTTTGAGTTATATTTGCTAATGACGTAGAAAGAGAAAAAAATCCAACAAGGACAAAAAAAGGCCATGCTAAACACATGAGTTTGGATTTATTAGTTTCCTTAACTTCATAATCTCAGTGATAAAAAGCAAAATAATGAAACATAAACTTCAATTTAAAAATGCACCTCTTGATTTGAAAATGTACTTGATTAAGACACAGTCAAGGCAAGATACCTCTACATTTTATAAGGAACACAAGGTGGCAAAATAGTTCGGATTCAGTTTGTCATGAAAAATAAGCACTATGATCTAAAACCAAATAAATGAAGTTTGAATAAGGGAATAAGAAAAACTCAAACTGAGGAGAAACCAGTAATGCAAGCTTTCCACTACTACATTATTTCAGTAATGGCTCATTCCTCATCTTCCTCTTCACCATCTCCTCCGGCGGCCTTCTTCGAGGCTGCCTTCAAATTCTTTCTCTTCACTCTTCCAGGGCGACCCTGGCCAAGGGGACTAGTGAGGGAGAAGTCAATGTGCTTGGCCGATTCGACTCTCACCATGAATGATGGTATGTTTACCACCTGCCTTCCGACCCTGGGGGGGCAAAAAAAAATCCTCCATTAGACTCCGACGGAATGATTGACCTCAAGAATGAGTAAAGACTTGTCCCATTCATCGGCGTACATATACTGTGTGTGCAATGCAGATGTGAAGCAAAATATACTGCCTAATGCAACCTTAAGAGCATTTCTTTAGACCAAAGAGGAGACACCAAACTCAAAAACTAATTAAGAGGAAATGTAACCTACCAAAGGAAACAATGCCTATGAACATTCACAGATGCGAAGTGTGCAAATGAATTTAGAATTACATAGTTTTCAGCAGTTCATCACAATAACATGTAGTGAAACACCAAAAAGGTGGTATGGCTAGAGAGCCACAGTTGACAAGAGCTACTGTGAAATTATCAAGACAAAAAAATAAAGAATAAAAACAGAGAAAACCTGACTGAGACTCAGGCAGGTGGTTCAAAAAAAAAGGGATAAGAACCAACAACAGAACACGAGAACGAGAAGTTTTTGCACAAAACTATACTTTACAAGCAAGGATTCAAACAATAGGCTCTTGCAGCAGATCTAGTGCTTTAATGCTTGAAAACTAATGATTAATCATCAAGCAGCACGAATTAGCAAAAACAACCCTAAAACCTACTAGAGCAGGAAAAAAGCAAATATTAAATCATTGCCAAAATAAGTTACAGAATTTAATTTATAATGTTCCATAACAATCTTATACAAAAAATTTCTAACAAAGCCAAAGATTATAGAAGATCATTACCTTTCCACAAGGACAATTTGTTATAACCAAGGATGCAACTATTTATAGATATATATATATATATATACACACACATACTTTCACAATTGGGCATTCAGAATGAAAAGGACTTAAAAGGAAGATCAGAGACCCTTGGGCCTCACAAAATGTAAAAATTTGATTTCCTCATTATGCCCAATGCCAAATACCAAAGATGCACTGCTTAAAGTAATAGTCTTCAAAAATTCTGAAAACTCCCAGGATAACTAGTTCATCACTACACCTTCTGGTAAGCAGTGGCCATTTACAAATGGAAAGTTTGGATTAATAAACCAAAGACAGACAGTGTAAACAAAGCCTTCAAAGCCCAAAAAAGATAACACAAACACTAAATACAAAGGATGAGATGTGACCAAAAAATATATATATTTATATACACATGATGGTGGTCCAAGGAAACACTAAGGCATTTTGTAATTTTTAGATGGGAAACTAAAAAATTTATATGGGAAAAAAATAGCTTACATTAATCTTTTTGCATATTCAGATTACCAACATACTTAGGTTTTATGATTCCCATTAAATACCACATTATAAAGAAGTCAATTGAATTTGATAGGTCAATAACATTTTGCAACAACAGATCAATGGTAGATAAACAATATATGCATATTGGCCAAACAGTCAAAGAATAAGAAATGAGGTCCAACTTTAATATTGGCAAGGTACCATATTATGAATGCTGCCTAGCAATCACCCTCATGAGGACCATCATTTGACAGCATCAACCCTACTTCAATAAAAACCCATTTGGCCATTTCACCTATAATTCATACTGGTCTCAACTCAACTTATCAACCTCCATAATTTTAGTTCTCCAAGATAAGGTGTAAAGGCAAACTTGACTGAAAACAATGAAGCCTTTTTTAGACTTCCCTAGTAATTTCCTACACACTGAAAACAAAACAGCTAATACACACCAGCAAAAAATAAGTTGCAAAACAGAAAGGATTATCTTACAGATTCCAAACAAAATTACAAAATTTCAAAATGCTCAAGACAACTAAAACCAGTGGGTTAGCATGTTCAGTTCCATATATCATTGAAACATTTCTCATTTTAATAATCAAATAGAAAAAAAAAATCACACAATTCAACCTCAATACTAAACAAGGAGGGAAAAAAAGGACAGAAGGGTAAAGTATAAAAATACCAACATATGGAAGCTTCAAACTGAAATTCCAGAAATCTCTGAGGGGAAGCTGTTAAACATACACTTTGGCCTTGCCCCCTAAGAACTATAAACTACTTACTATCATAGAAACATACTTGGCAAGTTATACATGTCTAGTAAGCAAAGTATGAGCAGTCATGCAACCAATGAATTATTTGTGTTGTGTATACCATTCTAATATTGCACAATTAGTATTCCACAGAACAAAAGATCAACAGCCAAATACAAAACTCAACCACTTAAGCGTGGCTAGACCAGTAAATCTACTATGCCATGATGATGCCTGAAAATCACAAAATAACAAAACAAGTGCCTCCCTAAGTAAAGGATCATTTAAAAGAATTCACTCAGAGCACTACATCATAATTGATAACATACAAAAAGCATTACCATCCTCTTCACAACTACAAAATAAGTGAACAGAGAGCAAAGCCATAAGAATAATAATATGCAAAAAAATTAGAGGAATTAAAAAGAAAGGCAAGGAATATACCTAATGTGGCGCTGTCTGATAAGCACCCTGGCATGATGAATTGACTTGGCCATTCCAGATTTGAATACCAAAGTCTGAAGCCTCCTCTCAAGGAAGTTCTCAACAGTTAGGGCAAGAACATAATCCAGCTTGGACTGAGTCTCATCAAGAAGGCCATAGCGGTTCATCCTGCGAAGCAAGGCCTCGCCTTCAAAAATCCGACGGGGATTCTTTTCATCAAGGGTCAGCAGCTCCCTTGCAGCATTCCGGATCCTGCTCAGAGCGTACTGGACTCTCCAAAGCTCACGCTTGTTCCGCAGTCCATATTCTCCCACAAGCTTCAGTTCAGCATCGAGCCGCTCCTTCTCATATGGCCTTCGAGGCTTCTTGAAGGTCTTCCCATCTGTAAACAGAACACATTATTGCTCACATTCATCAACAAAATGGATCCAAAAGATAAAATAAGATTAGGCCTTCCAAAAAATAAAAAAAAAAAAACTAATTAGGGTTTTGATTCGTGGCAATGAGAAATCAAACACACATTGCTGGAACTAAAGAAAAGATCTGAGAAGCTTCATCTCACAGTATATTTGCTCACTTTCTAAGTTCAAAATCAAATCAGCTCATCAAAAATAATAACCACCCCAATAAAAAACATAATATACGTCAAAATCAAAGCGAAAAAAGATCGTAGCTGATCGCATTGATCAAACACAATTGGAAATACTGATAACAGAGATCAAATGAACCTTGATCGAGAAATTATAACAGAGAACAGCACAACTAGGAATCTGAACGCCAAGGATATCAGAGAAAGCTTACAGTTCCTGTAGAAGCTGACGTGAACCATGGTTACGCCCTTCCCGCCGCCGCGCCGCCGCGAAAGAAGAGAACAGAGAGGTCCCTTTGATGCGCGGAGGCGAACCAGCTGTTCAAAACCTTTGCTTCGCCTTTTATATCACCCAAACCCTAACTGCAAGGAACTAAACGGGTCGGGTTTGTTTCAGATCCGCCTTGCCAGTCAACATCCGTTTAGACCCTTTGATTTTATATTTAAGAAAAACAAATTTTATTTACTTTTTTAATTTCATCTTCACATGTTTTAAGATTTTATTTAGTTAACTTAGCTGTTTTTCTTCTAATATTATTTCAAAAAATAAAATCAATACACATGGGAGGGAACAAAAAAATAATGTAAAGACTAAATAAACCTCTTAGTTTTATTTAGTTAAGGTTGGGAACAAATTGGAATCATCTCGAGTGGAATGGGTTTAAAAAATATTTATTATTTTATTATAAAATACAAAAAACTATTGACCTCCAATAGACTAGCATTTTACTTAACTTTGGATAAAAAGTTAAATCCCTTTGCTTTGCATCATCTCTTTATAATTTGGGTGATTCTTAAGCAATGTTATATATGGACATATAATTTAAAATAAAAACAATGCATTTTAATCATTCAAACGATAACATCGTATATACAATATTTATGAGAACTCCAACTAAAACAATAATGTCTAATATTTCAATAACTTCTATCTTTCGATTTTCATATTTGGGGTTTTTTAATTTCTTCTACTCTATTTAGATATAAAATAATGTAAAGACTCATTTTCAAATTATATAAAAAGACTTGCGAGCTTAAAAAAAGTTCTCTTTAGCTGACATGACTATAAATAAACTTTTCTACTTTTTACCTACTGGTAATGGCGAAAAACACCCCCAAAGTTTAGGAAATGGCCAAAAACACCCCTTTAATTTCCAAATCCATAAAAACCCCTTCCTTTTAAAGACAATGATTTTCAAACCCCCAAAGAATGAAACGGTGGTTAACGGAGTTACTTTTCAAATTCACGGACGGAATTGCCCCTACCTTGCATGGGAAATCGTGGTGCAATCATTAAGCCGGTTAGAGAGGAAGTGGAGGGTTTTTCGTAATGGGAATCCCAAGAGAGGCAGAGAGCAGCGTTCGTTTTTCTTCTTTGCTTAACTTTCTTCAGCTTTTCCCTCTCCGAAGCTCTCTCGGCTTCGACATCCTCTGTAACTTCAGTCCACCGTGCGCAAGTATCCTGCACTTCCATCAGTTTGCAGCTCAAGGTATGGCAGAAGCTGTGTCTAAAGCAAGGCTTTTATATGAAGTACTCTGTTACACAGAGATATTCCTCGGTTTTGTTTTGCGTGGTTCTAGTGTGCGGGGGAATTTCTCGGCTGGGGTTGCTAGGGTTTAGGGTTTTAGGGTTTAGGGTTTTCGGTTGTGCACACGATCATTGAAAGAGATATCGGTTTTTGTTGTTTGTGTAATGCTTACAATGTGCGTTTCCCCTTCCATTTGATATGGTTGCAGTTTGTAAAAGAGATTTCCGTGTGATGAAATGAGTTCGTGTTTAAAAGAGTTTGTCTCCGTTTAACGGTGCATCTCTCTGTTTAAGTGTTGAGCTTTTCGTGTAAAACATTTGTCTCTGTGTAGCGTTTGATGTATCTGTTTAACAAGTGTTGTCATTTTTGCAGTGTTGTGATTATGGCGGTAAACCTAGTCAACGGGAGATGCTACTTGACACCAGTGGTGGAGACCTTGGCCGAATTGAAAGTCCACATGACCTCTCGACATTGGGAGATCATCCAAAGGACACCGTTTGCGGCATTCACTGAGGTGGAAGCTGTATTCCAAGAGAGGGCCCTTCTCGATTCGCTTCTGCAGAGGTACGATGGCCGCACCAATAAATTCAGGATCGGGGCAAGCCTGCTCAGCTTCAGGCCTGAGGATGTGGCTCTCGTTATGGGTCTGCGATGTGACGGAGACGCCGTCCTGTTTAAGAAGAAAAAGACACCGTCAGCTTTCGAAGGGAGATATTTTTCGAAAAGCTTCGACAGACACAGGGACGCCATTAGGCGCACTCTTGAGCGTCTTGTTAGACAGATGGGGGGAGATGAGGATTTTGTGAAACTCTTGATGGCGTACCTCATGGGGACAATCCTCTTCCCGAATACCTCATGCTCGGTGCCCACTTGGATCATTGATTATGTCGACGATCTACCTGGCATGGGGCGGTACGCATGGGCGCAGGCGACGCACAAATGGCTTATGGAGGACGTTCCACAAGCTGCCGCTCGAGTGCAAGCCGGATGCGAGGGGGAAGGTAAACACGGGGTACATTAAGGGTTGCTCGATCGCGCCGACCATCCGGTTTTACGAGGTGACCGGAACCGGCAAGAAAGCCCGTTTCGGCAAGACCCCAAGGGTCTTTGTGTCTACTGCGAAAGTACTTACCGGAAGCACGCGACGATAGAAACCGGTTGGTCGGCTCTCGAAGGAAAAGAGGTAATAAATCGGTGTTAATGTGTTTACAAAGAGCGGTTAATGTTTAACGATAGGCTTATCCGTGTAGGAAATGTAGTTTGTGTTTAACGCTTGGTGTCTTCGCTTAACCTTGTTATACTCCGTTTAAATATGTGCCATATCGTTTACGTATATATGTCAAATGTTTAAATACGTTTGTTTTGGATCAAATTGAATGATTTGTCTCGAGATTGTTTTCTTTATATATGTTAGTTTCCCGAGCTGGTCCCGGCGAATGCCGTGGAGGAGACTTTTGTTGGGGCCAATTGGCGGATGGATCTTTGTTGCGCGGGAACCACTTGCACGACCGCAAGCGGAGATGCCGGCCCCTTCCGCCCGTTCGCGCCAACGTGGTTCCCCCCCTTCCGGCCCAACACGCAACCCTCGGCGTCGGATAGGCCCTCACCTACCCCGCCAATTGGCAACACCCGCACCGGCCGCGACAACGAGAGTCACCCGGATCCCCGAGTCCCCCCCGACCGCAGTAGCCCAACCGACGTCATCGCCCGACGACGTGACTACATCCTTTATGCGGGCATGCTCGGTGATGATGAACGCTTTCCCCCAGTTGTCGCTCGGGTTGAGGCATTGGAGGCAAGGTTTGATTCGTTTGAAAGGGCCGCACCGTCGGGACAAATACGTGACTTCGCCGGGACGGATGAGCCGTTGGAAATTGAGGACGACGACTTCGTCGTGAAGGCCATTCCAAGACGGCCACGTATGACGAGGCCACGTATGAAGAGGCTTGCACAAAAGGCGACGAAAAGTATACCGCCTGTGTGTCCACCACCGGCCGAGGATGAAACAATGGCACCACCGGCGGGCCGATGCGGTTGTTGAGACCGTTGCGGTTGATAACTTCACCGCCCGGTGGCGGAGATTGTAGACCCCGTTGGCAATGCCGCGTCGCGGAAGACTCCGAAATCCCCGTCGCGGTGGAGCCGGCGGCCGCGGCCGACAACGGCGCATCCGGGGTGGTGGCCACTAATTTTGAAGATGAAGAACCACCCGAGGGTGTGCTTCCCCCTTGATGAGACTGCCTTGGCCGCGGTTGAGAAGACCGTTGCCTCTATTGTGGAGGAGCTCCTTCCCACGGAGGAACGGCCGACCCACATTGCCACATCCGGTGTGGGCGCGATCCCGCAACAAAGAAGAAGCATCTACGGATGATCCCAATAAAGCATTGCCGGGGCGAAGGGAACGTCGCCGAGAAAAAAAAGAAATCGGTCACCTTCGCCAACCAGGCAGTATGAAGAAGTGTGGAAAGACTTCGTTCCAGCGAAGAAAAATACGCTGGTCAATCGCGCCTCGACGTATTCGAGAAGGAGCCGATCAAGATTTTCCTCAACTTCCCCATGGACGAGTAAGTATGATAGTGTAGATGTTAATGTTTATATAGAGATCATCCCATTTACGTTGTTGCGTTTCCGTTTAATTACGGTCGTTACCATATAACCTAGTAATGTATCGTTTAACTAACGATATTATTGTTTACCGATATACATTATCATTTACGTATGTGTTGTTTCCACTTAACGTCTACGTGTTATTAATCAATCGCATGTGTTGCCGTTTAACCGCAGTTCCGTCGTGCCCGGAGGAATGATTATGTCGGCACCACCCGGACCAACCTATTCGTTCGATCGACGGGAAAGAGATGGTGACGAGATGATGTGTTGGACGGCTTCGTGTGCATCGTACAAGACACACTTAACGTAAAGCCATATCCTCATAAGAAGCGCGCCTCCATCACTCGACCACCGGCGTTGTTTATGTCGAAGGTGGAAGACGCACATGAGACGACTTTGGCTATGATCGGAGATGCCACCAAGGTCGTCAATGACGTTGACATCATCATCCTTCCCATAATCTTGAATGGCCACTTCCATGTCGTGGTGCTCGACAATAACAAGAAAGAGTACGGGCATTACACCTCATGCCCAAGTGAAGAGTACAACAGAGACGCGGTAGCAATGGTAAGCTCTCGCGATATAGATTTCGATTATCGAGTGACATAGATGCTTTCTATTCTAACATCGGTTTGTATAATGCGACGGCGGGAACTATTCGACACCTGTCTCGAAATGGAGTACGGCACGACGGCGGCGACACAGCACCCGCTTGTTCATGATGACGACACACCGCGTCAAAAGAAAGGCACCGTCGATCGCGCCGTCTACGTGATGCGGTTTATCGAGCAATTGCTCCGCGGCGAAAAGCTGCGGATAGCGCACACGGACGTCCCCTATCTGCGATTGAAGTACGCTGCCCACATACTTAAGGAAGGACGAGCATCTGGCATCAAGCAACGCGGGGAGGGTCCAGCTGTGGGGAAGTAAAACAGTTTTGTCGAAATTCATTTCAATTGATTCAATTCATTCTTTGCCAATGACATGGCAGAAATTTCAATGTACATCTAATAATGTTCGTTATTCTTTCATATTCAATCATTTTTTGCTTAAAATTCCATGGTACCGATTGAGGGTCGTCGCTGCTTTATAAAATTAAGTACTTCTGTAAAAAAATGCTGCTGTCACTATTAAAACATTGTGTTACACTTTAACAATACGGATCTCCGTGCAATATACACCGTTACCGTTTAACACCAGGAGGACCGGGTTGATCACATACTCCTTGTTTAGATATTAGTGGTAAGCGTTTAACTCCCTATGTCCCTGTTTAAAACATGGAGGCTGTCGTTAAATGAAAGAGACCGTAATCTACTTCCGTTGTCTGCTTTTAAAGGTGAGCGACCCTATTATACATAACTTTTAAATGTCTCCATCAACTGCGCTATGGGTCCGTAAGCACGGAATTCTTTTCTCAATGTATGTCACCCATTACGTGTTGTTGTCTACGTTTAAAATGCGAGCTAGCGATTAAACAAGGTATTCTCTGTTTAGCTTTTGTCGTTACATGTTTAATATTACGAGTCCTCGTTTAATATGGCGGCTATTCTTCGACGGGTGAGACCCTATTCTACTTGCGCCGTTTGTTTTTAAAGGTGAGAGTCCCTATTATATGTAAATTTTTAATTGTCTTCATGAACCGCGCTATGGGTCCTCAAGTACGGAATTTTTATTTTTTTCAGTGTGTCACCAATTACGTGTTGTTGTAACCGTTTAAAATTTAGAATTATCAGGCCAAGAAGGCAATCTGTGTTTATCAATCGCCGTTCTTGGTTTAATATCACCGTTCCCGTTGAATATTACCATTTAAACGTTTCATGATAGGGTTTACTCGCGTCCGTCTCTATTTAAACCGTGCTTGTCATGCGCACGAATGGTTAGAATTTGCTTAAGGAACATTGTTCTCCATTTAAAATTCATGCGTGGTACGTTTAACATGCGTCCGCAACGGTTAACATTTCGAGAGAGTAAGAACGAAGTTAAAATATCACACTAAGCAAAAAGCTCTTATTTGATGGATGAAAACTACACTAAGCGTGTCAAAAACCGTCATTCCGTTTTATACATTTTCGCGTACCGGAGCAGCGACCTCTCCACATCCCTCTTATGGGATACCACTCGCTCGAGTTCGCGGAGAGAGATGCTTGCTTTTTCCGTCAAATCCTCGACCAAATCTTCGAGGAACCGCTCCCGGGGATAGGTCATCGCCCCGCAAAGAAGATATGAACGATTTAGATAAATATTTCTAAAGACGCATAGACATCGGCGGGGACGCACCGTTCGTCCTAAGGCTGCGCGGGACATAGCTCGTAGAACGCCACCGGGCGGCAACGTTACGGGCCGCCTCTTCGTTTCTCTCGGTTACGTGGCCGGGAAAACGTGGTCCCATCCACCGTGACCGTTGCCACGAAAGCGGAGGCGCCCGGGCGCCTTCCCGGTTGTGGAGTACGCCGGCGTGGAGCGGTGCGTCTTCCGGGCAAGACGCGTTGAGAATTGGCACATACATACCGCTAGATCTGCGAGTAATATCGGGTGCGTTTCTTGTTTCCGATTCTTCTTTAAATACAAATGTATTCAACGGACGTTTGCACTATTTCTCGAGTCCGATGCCAATAACTATTCGACGTTTGAATTCCAAAACAAGAATTTAATCGTAAATGATAACGAGTAACGTCCACCGCCGGGTTAACCAATGCACACTTTCCCAATGCTATCTCACAACACTTCGTCGAATGCATGCATTACTCAGAATGTATATCCCCCGTTTACGTATCTGTTTAACTTTAAGACTTACCATTCACATTAAGAATAACGTTTAACTTTCGAATCCGTCGTTTAACTTGTCGCTATTGTTAACGTTTAACGTTGCGGTAAAAAAAAGTTTCATGTCCCTATTGTCACATATCAGTCATCGACAATAAAATAAGTTTGCGTAATTCATTATCATGTAACTCATCATCCTAACATAAACATATTAGTTGTGCGCTAAAGGTAATAGTATCTGGTTAGCAGTCTGTGTTAACTTTCAAATATAAAGGCCTGCCAAAATGATTTGCTCTCCGTTTAAACTTCGTTGGCTCTGTTCAATTATAGTTCGTGCTGTTCACTCTTTAGAGTTCCCGTGTAATTATACGAGTCTCCGTTTGCTATTCGATTCGATGTGACAATAATTGCTTCACAACTATCCGCAACTTACGCTTCTCGCAAAGGAAATTACATGAATTTGAAATAGATGTGCGACTGATTTTAGTTTTCATAATTAATGGTGAAAGTAATTAATATTGGCTAATGAGTCACGCCGTGAGTAATAAAAATGACCGTTTAGGTTTGTATGTTTAAATATAGATTAATCTGTTTAAATATTAATGACTACGTTTGGATTCAGACGACTCCGTTTAAATATAGAGAACTCCATTTAGATGGCGCAATTTACAAACGACATCAACTCGAACATAATCTCACTCCCCCCTTTTCTTGTCATTCAAATCTTGGAGCAGCTTTTCCACACGTGCTTTTCGATATTTTATTCCTTCAAGTTTTGCGTTTAGTGAACGGACCGAGTGTTCGAAAACCCAATCCAACTCTTCACCACCGGTGTAATCCCCGACGGCTCGTGAAGGTCCCGCAATGAAGAGTTGAAGGTTTACGTATGGAAGGTGGCTCTTTTTTTGTTTTTTACACTCAACCGAGAAGTCTTACGGTATGCGTGCACTGCGACGAGATACGTCATCGTCAACAACCGGGGCCTTGGTAATCTCCACGCCGCCCGAAGGGCACAGTGCTTGAACGCCACCTCGGCAGCAATGTTCTGCGCCTCCTCGGCGCTTTCCGCGAGATGAAGAACCGGAGAAAGGGGTCCCGTCGACCGTCACCGTGGCCGGGAAGACGGGGTTGGTGTCGGGGCCTTCACGGAGAGTGGTGTACTCCGGCGAGGGCCGGCGTGTCATCCGGCAAAAGTCGCTAGACGTGACTTAAACATTGTTGTGGGATGTGGATAATATCTCGCGTCGTATCTTGTTTCGGCTTGATGCTTACATACAACCATAACTATTTGTAAAAAAAAAGGCATTGGTTTTCGGTGAAATAAATGGAATATAGTAAACGGCATCGGTTACGTTCACGCTTTCTTGACCCGCATTTCAACATTAAATTGGAGTAATTAATAATAAATTCACATTGCCTAGTTTATATCGACTACGTTATACCGTAACTAGCCTAAATTCAACTCCATTTATGCATGCGACGTTTCAAGCATTTTTCAATGCAAATTTTCTGGTTTTGAACCTATTTTGTAAACATCAATGAGGTATTTAATCTATGAAACTCGCCATCATTGTTTAAATATAACCGGCATCACTTACCCTTACACTTTACCGTTTAACTATCGATATCTGCGGTTAACTATCGACGAACGAGAACGAGGGTTCTCCCCGTTTAACATTGCATAACACCGCTTATTAGCGTGCGTCTTCACTTAACATTCGATGTTTATGTTTGAATTGTCTTCTTCACACATCGAGGACTCGTGTGAAAACTATTCTCGCTATTTACAAACACTCGCGCTTTTCAAATATTGTGGCCCACCCTTTTACAGGGCGTCGACGTTTATAATTTAGTGCCGATGTTGAAATATACACGTATCGGTTTAAAGATCAAAACGTAACAGGGGAACAAATTTCTTTCCTTCACAAAATTTTTAGTTGGACCGGAGTTCTATTACAACCAGCGTAGGCATACTAATTTATACATCTAAAAACTGAAAAAAACATTATCATATCGCTTTCGGTCCCCGGATGAGCTTCTTCACTTGGGCCGTGCGGGTTCTTAGTCGGTCGAGTTTTTCGGAGAGGACGACTTCCTTCTCCGCAAGCTCGACGAGCATGTCCTCCGAGAAAGCACTCCAACTCTTCGCTGTTGGAGTGCTCGCGGTTGAGTGAAGGCGCCGCATCGAAGGCGTTGCGGTGCGAGGCCCCGCAATGAAGGCTTTTAACAATTTAGAAAATAAATAAATTTCCCGTAACATGGACGCGAAGTCTTACGGTATGACTTACCTCCACATAGTCGATCGGCGGTAGCAGTGGGACGCGTATTCATCCTCCCGGGGTATGGAATACGGAGGTCATTGTACGCCACCTCGGCCGCATTGTTCGGGCGTCCTTCGATGTTTTCGCGGGGTAAGGGCTGTAGTAAGTGGTCCCATCAACCGACACCGTGCCCAAGAAGGCGGGGATGTGGTCGGGGCCCTCCCTAACGGTTGAGTACTCCGGCGACGGCCGGCGGGTTCTCCGGCGAGCTCGTTGAGGAGGGACTTGTACATACTTCTTTCTCTCGTGTGTAATATGTGGATGTGCCTTTGATTTCCGTTTATTGTTTAAATAGAAGTTTAGGGGTCGCAAGTTTGCCTAACGTACTCCGTGCATTGATGCTTACGTGTGGATTTTGAATTCAAATGTAATTGGGAAAGAGATGGTAATGAATTAGCATTGGTACTGGGATTTCACTCTAATGACGTCTTGTCGTCATTAATTCGGACTATCTTACATTCCCGTTTAACATTCTCTGCGTACGCTTCAATTTGTGTTACCATACAACGTCTCCGTTAAACATTCCGCCGAAGATGTGTAAAACTCGCCGCCGTATCTGTTTAAATATGACGTCTCTGTTTATGCGTCACTATCTTACGATTATTACCCGTTTATGCCCGTTTAGCGTTATTGGTTACCGTTTATTACCGATATTTCCCGTTTAACATCCACTTGCGTACGCTTCAATTTGTGTGTGACTCTTTAAATGTGTCACCATTTAACATTAGGTTTATTCGATTAAAACTTCGGTGGGTACAACGAAATTCGTTTATTCTATGTTTAAATATCGGGCGTCATAACCAAATAAATGTGTGCTCTTTAAAGATTATCTTTTTACGAAGCCTAATCGGCGACACTTTCATTGCAAGTTCTACGATTGTGACCGGACGCGTGGCGGCGCGGCCGCAATGTAACTCGCGGACATCAAACGCTTGCGACTCGATCCTCCTTCGTCTAGGACGACCAGGTTGCCTTCTCGTCACGGGCGGCCGCAAAAGCAGATCTCGATTGTTGTCCGTGGGCCTCTCATTGTCGGGTATGGGAAATATAGCTTCCTTATACGCCAACTTGTAAGTGTCGACGGTGAAGTGATCGCTAATAAAACGATGAACATTGTTGTCCGTCACCAATATCGCAGCGCAAGCGTGTTTGCACGGGATGCCATAAACTTGCCATCTCGCGACATGAGCAAGTTCTACCGGCAAGGTCTACTGAGTTCTTGCACGGTCAATCACTTCGTAACGATCGGCGAGACGGCAAGAGCAACGTGAAGACTTCGGCTATCCCGCACAAGCGTCTTAACCTTTGAACGTATGTCCGGGCATAAGAAAGTATCCCATTTGTTCGCTTGCTCACGGCGAGTGCATAACATGCGCATCGGCTTGTACCCGCACAACGAATATCGGAAATCTTAAAGAAATTTACGCGAATATATGAATATTTAAACACCACTACATCGGAGTAAACGAAAAAGTAATAAACTAAAGATCGAAGAAGAAAAACATATACGACGGTATTTAAACCGAGACAATGATATTTACATTTGTTATCTTATACGGGATTCTACCGTACTAAAGGGTTAATGTGAATGTTAAACACCGACGACGATATCAAATCTGCGGACGGTGCATGTTAAACACCGATAACGAACATTAAAGTGTAACGGGTAAGCTTAAGCGTTACATGTATTTAACCTTCGAGTACCTTATAGCGTCGACCATTTTCGTCACCGGTAGGTGTCGAGCTTCTTTGATCCACGCATTGAACGACTCGGCTACATTCGAATACATCTCGCCCCATCGGTCACCTTTGAACAGATAATTCGACCGGTGTGACATGTCGGATTTGTGAATCAACCACCGAAACGCTTCGGACGATACGGCCCGCAGTTCATTGACGGTGTCATCGAATTCTTTAGCCGTCGTCGCCCACGCGATACGAAAACATATGGACCAGCACTCCTCCCTCAATGCCTTCCCAAGTCCGCCATTGGCTTTCATAAAATTGGCCTCCAAGTGCCGAAGGCAAGACGCGTGCGGGGATGAAGGGAAAACTCTCGCAGCGGCGTTCACAAGGCCCTTTGACCTATCCGAAACGAATGTAATTGTCTCTTGGTAGTCTCCTTCGTCGTATAAAGCATCACCTAACTTGGAAATGAACCACGTCCAATTGGCGTCGGTCTCGTTGTCGACAATAGCGAAGGCGACGTGGAAGAAGCCATTGTTCCCATCCTTCCCTGTGGCACCCAAGAGAGTACCCCGATACTTTCCGAGGAGGTGAGTACCATCCACAAACAGCAGCCGGCCTGCATGCCCGCTTGAACCCCAAAATGCACGCGCCGAAAGAGAAGAACGCACGTTTAAAACGCTCACCGTCTCTTTCCACAAACGCGATCTTGCCGGGGTTTGTCTCGACCACCTTATGGACGTACCAAAGCAACAGATCGTAGCCTGGAGATGTCGCCGCCGTCGAGGATCACCCGGGCATGCTCTTTTCCCAGCCCAAGCCTCGCTTGTATGGAATGTGGACACCATGCTCCCGCAACATGTCCTTCGAATGTCGATGGCCTTGTATAAGGGCCGGTCCTTCGCCTTCGAATCACTCGTGCGCCGACCCATTTTTTGGACGCTTTCGGGTGTGACCCCGACCCAATTCCACCACCGCAGGTGTGCGTCGGCTCCGTTGTCTTGATTCTCGAAGGTATTTCTATTATATTCCTTTGATGCGTGAACGCGCCATTGACATCCACCGGCCGCGCATTCCATAGTGACCCGGTATTTTTCGTTCTTCACGAATTTGAAATCAAAATTCCGACCGATAGCAAAATTGCGAAGTGTATCTCGGAAATGTTCAACGCCATCAAAACGTTGTCCGACGTCAAACGACAACACTTCATGTCGATCCGACGACGATGGCGGGCATGCGACACCATCCGGGTCGCCATGTGGTGGGACGAAGCGCTCCCGGATTCCGAATTCCTGCCCGCACTTCGGTTCAAACGCAAACGATCGAATTTAAGCACAAAGTCCACTTATTTAAATGCCTAAGTTAATATTTACACCTTAACAGGCATAGTTAAACGAGAGATGTAATAATGCAAACGGTGTATGATAGTTTACACGAAACATGATAAATTAATCGGAGACGCCCAATTTAAACGGATAATTCATTCTTTAATACGAGATAATGGTAGTGTTAAACACTAACCGACATACAACCGCATAATTGTTTTAGAGCAACGCATTACCACGACAATAACTCGTTTTCGAAGGGCTGCCGTGGCACGTCATCCGTCTCGACAACCATATCGACTACACCGCCTTTGAGGATGGAGAACACATGACACATGCGCCGGAAGTCCACCTCGTTCTCTATTGGGCAAACCGTATTATGTCCATCGGATGTGATGAACTTCACCCTCGCGCGACAAACATCGAGACCCCGGCGCTCACAAATCTCACCTAACACCGACGCCCATTCGGTTGACGCGGTGAACGTCGGCACTCGCCCCTCCCCGTTGTATCTAACAATGGCACAAAAAGCTGTCCATAATATCGACTTAGCGAAGGAAAAGGAGAACAAGAACAAAATTATGTAATTCGCCTTCTAAGCTCTCTAAGCGAACAAGAAACCATAAAGGGGGAAAAAAACTCACATATGTATGCATAAAAGCCAGACATGACATGATGTGATCGGGCGGGTTTTTTTCCCACCATTTGCAGGGGCAAAAATGGATTTTCGTAACACTGACCCATTTCATGTGACGGACGGGGGGTAGAAGGGAACCAAACTATAACGGAGGGGCTGTCCGGGGTGTGCAAAAATAGGAGGGGGTTTTTGGCCAGTTTTGAAATTCCCGATGGGTGAACAGTAATTTTCCCTTTTACCTATTATTTATAAAATAATTAATATTTATTATCAATCAAAAAACATGAGACCCACAAAATCTAATTTTTAATAACTTCTCGTAATTTTTGATAACTTTTCTATTGGTGTATTTTTCTTATGCAGATTTTTTTAAGTGGATATAATGATTTTGAAGAGTCTAATTAAATAAATGTCGTGAAACGTTTTCCATTACTAATATCACATTTAATGTAAATAAAAACTTAAATGTAATACAATATTAATTTTCAATTATCTAAAAAAATTTAAAAAAAAACTAAAACTATTTTTTGAAACAGTCCAAGAATAGATTATACAACAACTTTAATAACCTATAGAGATGCATAGATCATATTTATCAATAATAATAATTATTATTATTCTTTATACTTAAGATAATTTTAAAATATAATGTCAATTTTCAAATATAAATTATCCTCCCTTTATTACTTGGTTTGCACAAGTAAGATCTTTTCCTTTTAACTAAACTTTATGCTATAAAAGCTTCTGCATATCTAGTTCAGTAATCTCATTTTAGATTTTTATCCATGAGTCTGTATAAAAAAATCACTATGCATAAACATACCCCATAATGCAGTCTGTTTCAACGTTGGCTTTCAAAATTTTTTAATTACTGTAGATCAATTACAGCATATGACCACATACATTAACAAGGTAACCTTCCGGCATTTTTTTCCCTGTTAGTCCAAATTGAAGCTCTCTAGTTACAACAACTAAAAAGAAAAAAAATATGCAAATATACATTTTGAGCCTTATGAAGCCTCTAAGGTGATTGCTTCTGGTGATTTTGGCCCAAAGTTCAGCTTAGTTTGCCTCTTTCTCTTGACTGAAACTGTTAAGAATGAACAACAGTACAACAGATGAAGATCCATGAAAAGAGAATATTGTTACAATTGTGAAGGATGGCAAAGGAAGTACCCTTTTCTTTGCTTTGTTTGTTCGAAGAAATGACAGTGGCTTTCCAATCCTCATATGCATGCTTCTCAGCTTTCTTGCGTCTTTTGTAGCTGGGAAGCTGCAAAGATCCACTGCCATGAGTCAGCACTTGTGTTGGAAACTGATAATTTTATATATACTCTGGGAGACAGAAGGATCTTTACTATTTTGATATTCATGAATTAAGCAACAGCGGTTTTCAGATATCAAGATGGCACCACACCTTTGTCAAAATAACATGTTTAATTTAAGCATCTAAATAATGTCAAAAGAAAGAGTAATGTTAGATTAGCTAGAAGACCATTGCAGGTTACGGTTCATCCATCATTTGAGCATCAGCGAATTCTGAACAAGTTGGGTCAGCCTTGTTACAATTATCCATGGTTGTGTGGTAAATTAATTGATAGTATACGTCAGCTTGCTGTTCATTATCTTTTTCATAACTCACAAAGATTATTTGCAGAAAAGAGTGGCGACAGCCCAGTAAATTTCATACACATAAAAGAGAAAATGCAAGCCTATTCCAAGCAGCCTTTAATAATGGAACACAACATCTTTTAAAAAAGAAATGAGTGATCCTGAACTAATCATGGAATAAACATGGAATAAGCAAACAGAATTCATTCTTGGAAAAATGAACTATGATCTCAAGCAAGAAAACATAGAAATCCTGAGCAAGGATAAAAATTTAAGGCACTGATGCATAGTTAGGTTACCTCATCATTACCATCTTCAGAAGCATCTTCATCATTCTGGCGCCTCCTTTTCCCAGGCAGTGCATCCAACAAATCTGTATTTTCATTGTCAGGAGTATTCAGATTTAAACAATAGAAAAACTCATTCAAATCATGTAGAAACATAGAGCAATTCCAGTTTCAATAAAGAGCTTCCATTGCAACATAACAAACTTTGACATGAACTTTAGGCAGAATCCATAAACAGCTGATTTTTTAAAAAAATAATAATCCAAGTACCTCGATGTCCTTTAACAGACTTTGGATCCTTCTTTTTGTTTGAAATCCCAAAAACATCAAAGCACAGATCTTTCATAGAAGCTGATACCTGTAGCAGTAGTATCTCATCATCAAACACGTAGGCTATGAGATTCAGCATTGTGCTCCTCAAAAAAAAATCAATAAAAATAAAAATTTATTAAAAAATTGAAGTTTGGTCCATACAGATGAGAATTCTGATTCAGATGTCCCACAGAGTTCAATCAACTTCAACTTGTCTATTTTTAGCTGTGAGAAACATAGCAAACTGCTTAGGCAAAAGATAAAAATGATCATCAAATGTAATCAAAACAAAAGGACTATCTGGGGCACCTTGTGTTTCTTTGCACATAAATAGAAAGCAACAGCAGTAAATACTGGCCGATTAAAGTCAGTGTTTGCTCGACGAGAAGCTGGCAGTTCAGCAAGAAAACGGTTCTTGTATCTGAACATAAAAAAACATTGTGCAGTAGTTTAAGCATAATTGCAAACTGCTTGAAGACAATCAAAACACTTCAGAAAAAAATCAGTACAAAAAGTCCCATTGAGCATCCATGGATAAGATTCAGCACCCTGATACTAGTTGATGGAAATTGAAACAGCATTTACTTTCATTTTAGTCCAAATCCCATTCTTGAACATCAGGAACCCAATTCATCAAACATCACATGGCATCGACTAACTAGTTATTATACTCCAAAGACAAGAATAGGCTACTGTTTCAACCTTTAATGAAAGATGTTGATTAGGAAATTCCATCAAACAACTGTTGTACTACTTAGACCTCCTTGATGAAAAAACCAAGTTTTCAACTGATCAGAAATCTTGCCAGGAGAAAAATTGAAACACAACAGGCTTTTCTTTTCTTAGAAATGTGGACAAACCACTTGAAAGAATAGTAGTAAAATCAACATATCATGGCATGATTTTCAAAAATAAAAAATAAAAAATTGCACTTCTTGTGAACACATCAAACATAGTTGCAGAAAATTCCGGTGATATATCAATTCTTCAGAATCTACACAATTTAAAGGATGGCATCATAACATCGTAGAACATAACAACTAGAGATCTTACAAAGATAACCCCTTTTGCACAAAAGGGATAAGCCTCACGCAACCAAATTGAATCCCAAGCTCCCTAACATCCAAACTTGTCCTTCAATTAAAACAAAATCAAAACTCTTTTAGATTTCATCAAAACCCAGGGGGAAAAAAAATAAAAAACATGCAGAAATCAAAAAGAAAAGCAAGCAATCAAAACGCACTTGACACCAAGGCCGTTCTGCATCACATTATACGATCTAATATAAGCCTTCTCCGACAACCCACTCATCTTTATTGCACTCTGCCGATCAATCAACACCTGCAATCTGAACAACAGCCCAAACTCAGATCTCAGATCCCCAATCAAACCAGTCAAACTAAAAAACAAAAGAAAAATCCCAAATTTAAACCTCGAAGCTGCGATATCCAAGCAGATTACAGCCTTGCAGACCTCCCCCTTTAGGGAAACAAGCAAAGATAAAGCCATTCGAATGTGAGGATCGAGATCATAGCACAAAAAAAGAAGAATATAAAAATAAATAAATAAATAAAGGTAGAGAAAAGGCTTACAACGCCCATGACGGAGGAATCGAATTGGAGGTCGGAGAGACGACGAAGCTCGGAGGCCTTTCTGATGAGAAGCTTGGAGTCGGAGAGACCAAGCTTGGTGGCGATGGCGGAGATGTCCATGACGGCAGAGACGGAGACGATGGGGAGTTTGGGTTTCAGATCTCTAAAGAAGACATTTGAAGCGGGAGTATTTGGCGGGAAGTTTCGTTTCCCGGTGGCGGGTTAAAAATTAAAATTTTTGTTGTGGGCCTTGTTGAACTTCCCCCCGGCCCATTTCAATCCAAAGCCCATTATTATTATTATTATTATTATTATTATTATATGGCTAAGTTATGTTCTGAAGATAATTATAATTTTTGTGATTGTATGATTATAAATTAATCATATATAATCATATTGGCTATTTTTTTATATAAAAGTTGATAAATTACATTCATTGAGAAAAATAATAATGAGCAAAAAATTAACAAATAGGACTAATGAAATACCCAAACAAAAACCAAATTGTATAATCCGTGTACAGAGCAATGAATGAATAATGGACATATCATTTCCGCCTCAGTGAAATTAATGTTTTTTGAAAATAAAATTTTTGAGGAAACAAATATTATAAAAAAAAAACAATATAATTAAAAAGAAGATGCATGAGATAAAAGTGTGTTATCAAAAAATCATGGTATTACCCATAGCATAACAAACTTTCGTGTAATGTGAAAACGAGAATGAGATATTTTAATATCTCGATTGCAAAACTCTTTAAAAGTGATGATGGTAATAAGTCATCGATTGTAACAGCTGTCTCACCGCCTAAATCCCTCATCCCTGGTTAGGGATACATATGCTAGACGATCAATTCTTAGTCCATGCACATGCCCCCTGATGAATATAGTGTCAGTTACTTACGCCAAAAAATAATAATAATAAAATGAACATAGTATTTTGATTATTAATATAATTCCTAAAATGTATCATCATGAAATGACGCACAATTATGGACTCAAATAAAGTCCTTCCCCATCTAGTGTTCTATAATTTATGATCCACCATAGTGATTATTTTTTTTTGAGATAGGGCGACAAGCGCCAACTCTCAGGGGCGTACGTGTGGCGTGGGGATTGCCTACAACGTCCTCACCCTCTTGGAACGGGGAAGCGCGGTTCGGGGGGATTGAACTCGCGTCTCCCCCCACGAGGAGTGTCACGCCCCGAACCCGGCTCGCCGGACTCGAAGCGGCAACAAACGGCCGTATGCCCACAAGGCCGAGACCAAGTGGACACACAAAGCCTCAATACCTGTCTCTCAAATACAAATCCAAAATAATACACTAAATTCCAAACAAATCTAAATAATTAGAGAAACAAACAATAATTGGTTTACAACCCAAATTCAAAGAATACTAAAGGTTTTGACAAATAACAGATTTATTAAACAAAACTAATCTCCTGTTAGGCACCTGGTGCTCACTCAACAATCCCTGCTAAGCTAGCCACCACACGCCTAATCTTGATCTGAAAAGAAACAGAACAACAATTTATGAGCTAAATAGCCCAGTAAGCAACCACTAAAAGCCAATAGTAATATAAGGTCACAAAATTCGAGGGTTTCAAAGATGTACTTAAATTAATGTTGTACAATACATATCAACAAAACGAAACCCAGGTATCAAAACATTTCAGGCAAACAAAGTTTTCAATGAACAGGTATATATGTCCCCCAATAACTAATGCCAAAAACAAAACACAGAAGTCATTTATTTACCCTCGGCGACCCGAGCCAGATTATCAGAGTTCATTTATTTACCCTCAGTGACCCGAGCCAGATTATCAGAAGCCGTTATTCTCCACCGACGGAACGGTGCGAAACTATAGTTTCTTATCAGAATCAGAATACATGTCGACATGGTCAGTGTTTAACCCCCCAATGACAGGGTTGTTGCAAAGTTAGTTGGGGACTATAATTTGCTATGTCAAAATATGTTGGTTCTAAAATCACTGTCAACAATAATTATTCAATAATTGAATAAATACATAATTGAATAAAATATTCAATTCAATTGAATAAATAATAAATAAATAAATAATTACATAAATAATCAATAAGTTTGAATATAATAATATGCTTAACATTTTAACCAAAAACAGTCAAATATAATGTCGTGAAAATTTATTTCACAATAAAACCCAAATAATTAAATAATTATGTAAATAATTTCAGAAATCAAAAATTTTATATAAATACAAATATTAGGTATATACGTGGTTTACTTACCTGGAAAATAACCCCAAGCTACAGATCTCACTTGGACACAAGATCAAGATTCAAGCAGAGATCCTATAATAAGAATATTGCACTTATCTTAGATTCCAAACTTAATTACAGACATGATTCAGGCTCTAACACCAACTATGCGAGCCAATCTCAGAATCCACGATGTATTATTTCTTATTTTGGCAACCACCCTAACACTAACCAAACCCACAAAAATATATATATATATGTGCTGTGATTGGTGTGTGTGATAGTGACTGACACTCAGTAACTCATGCTTTAACAAGATAGCATATCACTTTTATTAAACACAAAGCACTCATATTTGTACCATTAGACATGGCCACAAAACTACGACATCATCTACACATGGCTTGCATTTGACTACCAAATCACTAACACTTGTATTGCATTTGACTACTGACATACACAGAAAATCAGATGTCATTATCATGCCACTAATCTCAAATACTTGGAAAACCTGACAGGCAAGTGCACCGGTAAAAGAAAATAGGTACAAATAATTTTCATCCCCATAGATAGTTGCCAAGACACAAGTACTCAACTCTTCATATACATATACACACCTACCCTTCATATATATATACCAAAATATGTTCTTTACCCCATTATTTGGTATTCACCAAACTCATGTGTCAAAAAGTGTCAGATTATAGGTTTGTTAAAGGAGGTTTCATCAGAATCAATGTTGGTCATAATATTCACATCTACAACTTATGATATCGGCATGAACACTTTGGAGTGCAAAATCTACCCACAAACCTAGTGAGCATGCGCATAACAAACATCCAAGAATAACCAGCAATTGATATTGCGACAAAAGCCTCCTCCAATCAATCCTCTAACAAAGCCACCACACCTTTAATAAGTACCTCCCCTAATCTTTCTTTAAAACTCAAGAACACTAGCTGTCGAAATCAACCATGTAATCCAACAATTATCCCTTCAACCAACTCCTTTCTTTTTTTTTTTTCCAAATCTTAAATAGCAAAACATTCACACTTGTCACATTATGAACCACCTAGGAATTACATATCCAAGCACAAAAATCAAACATTGGCATGCAGAAAACTTATACATTACACGCCACAATCAAGAACCACAAGACATTGACTCATCAAACCCTAGATCAAAGAAGAAGATTGCTTACCTCCAAGAACTAGGGAGAAAGAAAGGAAAATTGTCGTGAGATCCTCTCCTTCTTCTTGTCGCCGGCACTTCACGAAAACCAAGACGGCGAGGCTAGGGCTCGGGAAAAATCTCTCGTAGGTTACGAGATTTTTCTCCCGAATCTCTGTTAGAAGGGATAAGGCTAAGAGATTTTTAAAATTTTAAAATTAAAACAGATTTTTTTTTTAATTAAAGAGGCGGTTTTACAAGGAGACCCGAAGTACCGCTGGGCTACAAGCCCTTTGGTACCATAGTGATTATTTCTTAAGCATCATTGGTATCATTTCATAGACTGAGGTTTTTTTTTTTTTCACTACGTGTGGTTTGTGTGACTTCCCACGCTTGATATTGTCTATTTTTGGTATTTCCCTTGTTTTATTCCAACATTTTATTTTTTTTCTTTTATAGCTTTTATCCAACTTACGTAAATGATGGTATATATAAATTTGGTTTCACTGCTAACAATGACCTTGTTTCCTTTCTACATTCAACATCAATATATATATATATATATATATATAACATTAGCTTAACTTGTTGATTGTAATGCATGGGATTGGTTAACCCCAACCTATCAATTAATTTAGGAATAAATCATTCAATGAGGAGAGCATTCAGTGTTTAAGTTTGGAAGCTGGCTGGACGTGGACATCAATTCCTAGTCTTCATATCACTACCGAAACATTCCTGCCAATTAAATGATACATATATATGGCTTGTGGATTCTAATCACTTCAAACAATTGGGGTTGCATACCGTTCCAGCCCAACCAAAAGTGACATTTTCCTACCTGATCATGATACTCTTTATTAGCTTGTTTTTCCCCAACCTCGGAATTTTTTTATCCTAATTTAACAGTTCACTTCAAAAATCTTTTTTTTTATTTATTTTTAAAAGTGAATAAACTATATTTATTTATAAAAAAAATTTTAAAAATATAACTAGAGAATGGGACATAACAACAATAATTCGCTATGTGTGGAAATAGAGTAAAAACAAGAACAATAAGAGGGAAGAGAGAACAATAACAGAATTACAATAAAACAAAGCTAAAGAGAAGTGCTCCCTACTTAGCTAGCATTTATTTGTTATTGCCCAATTTTGATTGATGTCCTAGGTATCTAAGATGCAATTTTTTAATGATGGTCGAGCTTTCCAATCGAGCCTTCGATCTTAGATTCACAAGAGGAAATTGTAATCCATAATAGAAATATATAAATAATTTTGACAATAATTGAATAGCACATTGAAAATTTATCATGGAAAATGCAAATATTTCTTTTTAGCCCAATATTATCGGTTGTGGCTCTCACTATCAGATCCCTGGTATCTCTAATAAGGTAGTGTTTGGAAGCCTGTATATCCTGGGATGGGGATGGGATATCCAGAGTTAGGTTGTTTAGTTTCTGAATAGGGATAACCCCCATCCATAAAAAGTGGATGAGTGGCATCCCATCAATTGGTGGGACGCCGCTCATTCCCGTTCATCCCGTTATTTCAATCAAATACTTACTTAAAATATTTAAAAAAATAAATTTATCTAATTATCCACTATAATTGAATTTAATAAATAATTTGAAAATATTTTAAAAAATTATTTATTAAATCCTATCCTTATTATTAAATCCCTCCAACCAAACACTTAAACATGGATATTCCCATTGGATGAGGGATGGCCCCCATCCCTGAAAACTGGATGAGTGGGATTTGGTGGGACGCCGCTCATCCCGTGATTTACTCCATCCTTCATTCCTCTCCTATCCATCTCCATCCCCTACCCCCATCGCGATATACTCACCGACCAAACACTAAATAATCTCTATCTTTACTATTAAATCCCTCCAACCAAATACTTAAACATGAATATTTCCACCCATGGATATTTCATATATGGATATCCCCTTTCTATGGAATACAATATTCCACTATTCAAGTACCCCATAATTTATGCATGGGATTTCGAAAGCAAACACCTAGATGAAAAAGTGCCAAGTGCCTTCTGCCACGAGCATAGTAACAACAAGTGAGAAACAAATTCACTTGCCTCGTGACAAATGGGGTCCATAGTTTGTACTTGCATTTTATATATTAATAAATTATGACCTATCCATATTTTCATTAAAAAAAAAAAGGGCAAAAGTGTTACAATGATTTATTGATGAACACAACTGTTAGAAATCCATATATATATATATATATATATATTTGGATAAAACAACAAAACCATAACTTTATTGAAGCCGGTGAGTAAAAAGTTATCTAATTACATTAGAGAGAGGAGAAAAAGGAATGGTATATAAAATAGATAAAATCACATGAGGAAAAAACCCTCATAATCTATTTCAAAAAAAGGGAAGTTGAAATAGAAGTAATTAAAACCCAGTGTAATGTTTCACTAAGGTAGCGTTTGGTTAGACGTAATTGTAAATGCAGAGGATTTTCAATTACAATGTAATTGAAAGTACATGAATTTGAAAGTACAGTAATTACAAAATCTGGTGTTTGGTTATATGTAACTGGAATTACTATACTGCAGAATTTGGTGTTTGGTTTGATGTATTTAAGAAATGTGACCACTTAGGGTGTGATTACCCAAAACACCTTTATAAATACCCATTTTTTTGGTTTTTACTATTTTTTTTTGAATGGAGATTATTTTTTAATGTAATTATTATATTAATTAATTTAAATAATAAACTCTTTATTATTGTTATATTATTCTCATTTTTAATTGTTAGTTATATTGATGTAATTGTTATTAAATTTTAATTGGTTAAAAAAGTTTTGTTAATAAATCTATTTTTAATGATGATTTATCTAATAATGTTTTATTAATTTGTGTGCATAAAAATAACCCTAAAAAACAAAACTATTTTCATTAAATAACTTACTTAATATTTTCAAATAATATTAAAATTTTTGTTAAATACATTGCATTATATAAATTTAGTAATATTAAATTGTCTTATTTAAGATTTTCATGGATTTGCTATAGTGAAGTAGTTGGTTTTACACCCAAATCGGGCGTAAAACCAATTACATCCAAATTCTCACTATGTGTAAACTCAATTACATCCAACATTTGCAAATACACTCAAACAAACACCAAATTTGCTACAGTGAAGTAATTACAATTACAGGTAAAAGCAAATACACCCAAACAAACACACCCTAAGATCGATGGATTAGCTCAAAAAACCGAGTGTGTGTTTGACAGTCATGACCAAGCCCTCCGATTTGAGTCTTTTTACATCTCAATAATAATAATAATAATAATAGAAACCCAAACCTCTCTCCAAAGTTTTTTTTTTTTTTAAAGGATAACAAATCAAGAGAAGTCAACAAGAAAGTTCAGCAATCATATGATAATAAAAGTTGATACAAACTTGGGGCCAAATAAAATGACAATTGAAGGAGAAAATAATCAACAATTGTGGCCTCCCTGTCACATGTAGGACACACCCTCTCTCAGAGTCTAGTGAACAAGACAGTGACTAAACCAACAGAGTCCACAAACACATGGAATCAAAATCAAGCCACCCAAATAACACAATCTTTGAAGCCATATATATTAATGTCTAGATCTCCAATTTCCCATTCATCTAATGATCAAGTGGCCTTGCACCTAAACACGTTGCAAATCACCCAACCATAATTCAAAATTAGTAAAAGCAGTAGCAGAAGTAGTATATATATTTATAGATATATAGATCATTACTGAGGAATGGGACAAGTGAAAGGCAGGAGTGCACACATTATTTTTGTGGTCCTTGCTTTTTTTTCAATGCTCATTAACCAAGAAGAACAACTGGTGCCTGGTGGGGATAATAACTTGTCAAGTTATTATTAATTAATTAGAGTAATATATATGCACACAATTATGCTTTGCATTTGGAAGCCTAACTTTTTTTTTTTTTTTTTTTTCCCATTTTGTGTCAGTGTAGTCACATGTGAGTATAGAGCTGGCAACTTTATGGTTTTGATCTGCTCTGGAGTTTTAATTCCCTTTGGCTTATTTTAGCTTTCTAGCTCTCCTTTCCCAAAAAAAATAAAAGCTTTTATATGATTGAAGTGCAAGAAGTTTTGGGTTATGATACTATATGAATTCATAAAATAACATCCAAATGCATGTATGACAAAATAGCATTATATTATTCGCATGTTTTTTGTTTTTTGATATTTAAAGTTGGAGAGACAAAAAAAAAAAAAAAAAACCTCGAAGTTTAAATTCAAGCAATCAAATATTACTTGGAATTTCTGAGGTCCCACACTAGTGAAACGACCGATCTTAGTGAACAAACATCAAACCTGAATACATGTGATATCTGGCAAGGCACTGTTAATTCTCCCATATTGACTACTCCTCCCCGGCGTATTGTCATTCCAGGCTAAGCTCTATATATTCTTTTGTTTTTTTTTTTTTTCAATCTTTCTTTAAGTCTAATAATATACTATTATTTTTGTTTTTGTTGATATACTTAATTACACTGTTTTATTAACATGGACATAGTTTATCCATTTTCTTTAAATAAATAAATAAATAACATTATATTGTTAGATGAGATCCATCAAAATAACTGCAAAGAAAAGGATGCATACCTTCCAAAAAATTCCACTACATGAGAAGCCAGCCAGCCAGCATTGCTCTAGCATCATCATATCTCAATCTTATCTTTTCACTGTTGTCTATGCCCTCTTGTGTTGTTTCCTTATTTTGGTTTCATCCTACTTCCACACTATATAATCTCAACACCATCTCTTCTCCTTCTCCATCATCTCTATAAATTAAGCTAGTCTTCATATTGTTCATGGCCACTGTCACACTAGCTTCCCCTACTACTACTACTACCACATTTGAAGCAAAATACTTGAAAAACAACCATGAAGACTACTCATTCTCTTCTTATCTAAACCTCATCAGAGAAAGCCTTGCACAAGAGCTTGGTGGCTCCTCTCCCACGCCTACAACCATGAGAGTGAGCATTGGAGAAAGAAGGAATGAAAACGGAGAGCTCGACGTTTTTCAAGCCGAAAAGTACTTCAGTGGTCTTATGGATGAGGATCATTCTGAGAAATCCTCTGAGAGAATGATTTACAGAAAAGAAGGAAAGAATAATATCATAAGTTTGAAGTCGAGATCCGGTACTGAAAGTTCATGTTCGGCAGCAAGCGGGAACAGCCGGAGTACACTTCTCTGTGATCGCCGGAGAAGATCTACTTCCGGTCATGACCTCAAGAAGAGCAGCAGCAAGAAGTTCCTCGGCGTTTTCCGCTGCTCGTGCGCCGGAAAAGACGATATAAAAGCAGACGAAGAACATCAACTCTCTGCCAATCATGCAACTGAATTTCTAACTGAGAGAATTGTTTTAGGTTTGAAGAGAGAAGGCGTGACCATCGGAGCATTTAGCTCTCCATTGATAGAAAAACCAGTCATCAGCTCTAGCCGGATCAAAAGCTCATCTCCGGCGGGCTTTGGTGCAGCCGGCGGCGGTGACAATGATGATGTTCACAGTGAATCTAGTTCGGATTTGTTTGAGATTGAAAACCTGAACCTTTCCATTCATGTTCATCCATTGTTCAACCCTGAGCCGGCATACGAGCCGAGCGAGGCGAGCATCGAATGGAGCGTGGCCACGGCCAGCGTCGCCAACGATGATCACCGGAGGAGTGAAACCATGAAGAAGGCTATCAAGAATCATAAGACTGGATTGCTGTCAGGCTGTGCAGACAACAAAGCAGTGTGTGTTCATACTCATCATGCCGAGGACTTTGAGAAGAAGGAGAGACTAAACTCCGGCCGAGATGATCATCGCTTCGCCTTGCAAGCTTTACCGCCGGTGGCGAGGTACCATGCATCACAGGCGATATACACTCGTTAGAGCAACACCTTAATTAATTAATTAGTCGTATTCTTATATTATCTATGTTGTGTTTAATTATTTGCCATTAATTAGCACTGTGTTCATATATATATATATATATATATATATATATGTCTATCAAGTAAAACAATCCATTAGAATGTATGATCACATGGTAATGATTTATGGAAGTTGAGAATTAGAGGATTTATGTGATTGGTTGTGAGAAGGCTGTTTTTTGAGTGGTAATCAGTGGTGCATGAGTAGTTTCATTGTAATGATTGGGAGTGTTAGGAGTTCAAGTGGTCTCATGTGTGGAAGAGAGGGGGATGTCAGTGAGAAGGGCGTGCCATTAATTAGAAGGGGACCTTTTTGTGGATTGGGATTCATTAATTGGTATTTAATTCAGCAAGGCATTCAATATTGTTGTTTATCCTCAAATTAATGATAGTGTGACCTTTGATTTAATTTTTTTTAATGGCGTATAAATCATTGAAATTTGGATGTGATTTTATTTTTTATTTTTTATTTTTTATATTTTGTGTTGTGCAAAATCAACAGTTGTTTGACCTTTATGGTGACTTATGGATCCATGAGACTTCCAAAAAAAATAACTTGCTACTCTCTAAGTAGCCCACTATCTAAAATATTTGATTATATTTTTTAATTCTAAATGGCTGCCACCATTGCAGTTATTATTAAAGTTATTCCATTGCTTCTAATTAATTTAGATCTCTTATAGGCAAAACTAGCTCAGTTAGAAGGTGCGACATCTATGATGAAAAGAAACCCAGAGTTTGTAGGCTCTCATGTGAGTGGCCCTAAGAACCTGACAATCAACAACGACATGGACTAATCTTTAGATCTCACTTTGCACCTACTTTGTTATACCTCTTGGGGTGGATCCCATCCTCCTCTTTAATCTCTAGAGTGTCACCAACTTATTAGTGTATGTGTGTCTCTCTCATGTCTTATTATTTGGAGTTGGAAAATAAGGATAAATTTAATGAATAAAAGCCATGTCGATCTTTTACCCAAGAAAAAAAAATTACACAAGAAGATGAATAAAATATCTAAAAAGAAAAGGGCTGCCTAATATATATTTAGAGGCAAATGAAGGTTAGTGATCATTTAGGACAATATATATATATATATATAGTTTAGGAGACATTCAATACATCAAATAAGATTTAAAAAGAAAAAAAAAGAAGCAACAGGGTATGGCCTACACTGAGACAGTACCAGCTTGCAAACTATGTAACCATTTATTGAATAAGATGTTCACCTTTCATTAAAAATCATTGTTGATCTCTTGCCAGCATCCGATGCTCCTGTCCTCTTTGTTTCATGTTCAACAGTACTATGCCTAGCTAGCTTCATTTTTGCTGCTAAAAAACTTTTTCCTGTGAATATATTAACAGTATATATATAGTTTCATGTTCATTATCATGATTTGATAATCTTATCATGTCATGATATATCCTCTTTGTTTCATGTTCTACAGTACTATGCCTAGCTAGCTTCATTTTTGTTGCTAAAAAACTTTACCCTGTGAATATATATATTAACAGTTTATAGTTTCATGTTCATTATCATCATTTGATATTCTTATCATATATATATATATATATATATATATAATAAGATGGTTGTACCAAATTAATTTCAAAGGTGCACCACAAATTATAAGGGAGATAAATTGATGCATTAGTACAAATGGATCAGACCGACATGAGATATTTTACTATAATGAAAATCATAGACAATTATACTAAAAAATCCGAAATTTCGAAACCACAAGCCAACCGATTTGATTAGTCCATGCGTCGGAGTGAGAGATCTACTGTTTTTCTTTTTTAAATAAATGATTATAAAAGATAGAAACTATTCTCCAGTAAAACTCTTTTATTAGACCAACACTGATGAGGAGATCCATGCACAGGATGTATATATCCTTTGCTTCTTTTAATAGGGGAGTGTTTGTTGTTAAGTTATTTATAAAAAAAAAACATGTGAACAAAGCACTATCAACACATTTATATTTTTTATGACTATGCCTCAACTAAAGTTGAACCCTTAATTAATCTATCTCATATAGATATAGGTGTGAAATTAATATCTTAACTGTTAGGTCATTATCGTAGTGTCATAATCTTAATGTAATCATTTGTTTTTAAAATTATATTTATTTTAAAAAAGTAGAAACAACATATTCTTAATCAAAATATTTTGTTGTATTTAACTGCATGTGTAGTCTTTGGTTGATTTTATTTTTGTATGTTTCCTCTCTCTGGTTAATAATATATTACATTAGGAGTTGTATCAAAATAATAATAATAATAAATATATATATATATATTTAATTAAATAATTCAATATATTTAGATTTGAATACATGACAGCATGAGTGTTTTTTTTTAGATTGAACCCTATTATTTATGATGGCTTCTGTTTTCATTTGATGTGACATATATTAGAGTTACATAACAAACGTGACATGTAATGCATTAATTTATAAAAAAAAAAAACAATTGTAGTGCATGAAGTTAAACAAGTTCATTGACATTTCTTATAATATCCGACAACTCTTGAATAGTACTGGGTGGGTCAAGGATAGGGGTGTAAATGATACACCTCTACTCGTAAGCTACTCGGGCTCGACTCGATGAAAACTCGAACTCGGCTCGGTCATGGTCGAGTCGAGCTCGAGCTCGAGTAGCTCGAGTAATTGAACGAGCCGAGTTCGAGTATCTAGATACTTGGCTCGAGTGCTCGCGAGCCTAATCGAGTAGTATATATATATATATTATGAAAATAAGGGAAAAAATTTTCGAGCTCGAGCTCGAGCATAATGTTTATAATCATTTTCGAACTTAATCGAGCGAGCTCGAGCTATAAAATGAATACTCGGTCGAGTTCGAGCCGAGTATCGAGTACCGAATTTTCAGTCGAGCTCGAGCTCGCTACTACTCGGCTCGAACTCGATCGATTACACCCCTAGTCAAGGAGCCTGAATCTCTAGGGTAAAGAGTTTTAAAATTCTCTCAGCCATAAGACAGTGGAGAAATAAATTAATGGTCTATTGACTCAAGTGAGGATTTGACAATGAATTTGGCTTTTGTTGTTAAGCACCATCTTTTACCATATTAAGACACATGGGTGTGATGGATGCTTCAATCTGTCTGCAACAAATACACCAAATCCTGTATTATTCCGAAAAGTTGTTGCAAGGCCCATAATAAAATAGCATTTTTGTGCCATCCTAAATATCTGAGGAAACACATTTATATAATTTATTAAAAATCACTTGATGATAAATCGATAATAATACTATCCATAACAAAATATGTAAATTAAACACATTGGTATTATACTTGTAATTTTGTTAAAATACTTATTTTTTGTAAAAAAAAAAAGGGATAAATCATAGTAGATTACAAAGAGAAGACAACAAAAAAAAAAGTACAAATTTTTTTTTATAAAAACAAGCCCACCAATAATCAACAATCCGTTAGGAGTGGATCCTAGGAAACACCAAAGAAAGAACAACCGCAACAATAAAAGCAAAGACGACAACAATAACGACAAAAACAACCTAAGAAAATTAAAAACAGTCAACTGCGACACTTCTGGTCTAAATCGTCCTCCAACCTCGCTTTTTTAGCCTCAGATGATGTATTAATCCATGATAAAAACATTTGAATAATTTTAAAAAATAATTGATGTCTATGATGAGTATTTATTATTGAAAATGTGAGCACTTCGCTCTAGCCAAATGTTTCAAATTATAACCCTAATTATCAAATCTCTTGCACCTCGAAGAGAGTGAGAGAGCCTGCATGGTCTCCACAAACCCCACAACTCTTTCAAGGAGTTGGGGGGTTAGGGAGTCTAAAAATCTGATTGAAAAAGTTTCACATGTGTTTGACAAAGGGGCATAGGAGGAAGATGTAATTTGTTGACTCAAGTGCTGCATGGCAAAACACACATGTGGATGTTGGTAATAGACTACATTTTCTAGCGGCCAAATTTTCCAAAGTGAGTATACGATTATTCCATGCTAGCCAGTTGCTCCATTATTTAGGAAGGCATAGCAGGATTTCATAGAGAATCGGTTGTCAGTAGTAAGACACCATCTTTTACAATCATGGAACTCTTGACCAGGAATTGTATTTTTTTATAATCTCTTAGTAACTATTAGGTTTACTTGCATTTGAGGTGTGAGTGTGAGGAGTGCAAGATCCCGTATAGTTCCAAAAGGTTGTTGTGAGTCTCTGAACAACTTTGGCAAGAGTAATAATGGGGCGCAATTATTTAATCACTTATTGAACCAAAATAAGGTAGCACAATCGTGCCGACTATCGTGGATGATACAAAATCTAAAGGCAAGTGGGCAACTTAGTACCCCATTCCAGAAGAAGGATCCTTGGAGGTCGATTGTGGAGATTCCATGCAAGGGAATTTAATTAGTAATTAAATTGAATTACTTTTGCCCCACACCAAGAGGTACTGTTTGTGATTTTCCACTACTATTTTCCCAAGAGAGCCATGTTAAAGTCCTTAAGGTTCATTATACCCCACCTTCTCGTTCTTTGGATTTACATAGTTTTTTCCAATTTACCAGGCAGGGTCCATGGTGGTCAATGTCAGACCATGGCTAAAGAAAGTCCCTCCTAATACAGTTAATTATTTTAAGCACCTAGCGAGGAAGTTTAAAAAATTGACATCCGGTACGATATAATAATAGAGAGGACATAGTGACCAAGGCCAATTCCCCCCCTAGTGATAGAAATTTGACCTTCCATGTTGATAGTTTGGCTCTTACTTTTGCTATCAGCATCTCCCAGTCCTGTCGGCTTGGGCGCCTACCTAATACGAGGATTCCCAAGTATGTCATAGGGAGTAACCCTTTAGAATAATTCAGTGTTTGGGCTAAATGATCATAGTTGTCCGGTTGTGGGCTCATAGATGCTTGTCTTGTGAAAGTTGATTGCCAGACCCGACATACCTTCAAATAGATCATCCTTAAATCCTCCATCACTCCTATTGTTAAAACTAGGAGATCATCACCATACTACAAGTAAGACATTTTCCGAAGAACTCCTAGAGAGATGTCATAAAGGACACCAAAGTCTAAGGCATGGTTGAATATGACAATGAGGACATTCGCTATTAGGGCAAAGAGAAGGAAAGAAAGCGGATCTTGCATTTAAGTCCCTTGAGATACTTTACATATCCACATTCTGTCTCATTGATAAGGAAGTTTGCTTTTGATGACGTAAGAATGACTTCGATCCAACTAATCCATTGTAGTCCAAAACCATATGCCCTTCTCAACTAAATCAAAAAGTTCCAATCCACGATATCAAAAGCTTTGATGAAGTCAACTTTTAATTATATGCCTAGAATTTTGCGTTTTCGAAGACTAAAAATCAATTCTTCTGCCGTGGCTATGTCATTAAGAATGTAACGATTTTTTATGAATGCAAATTGCTTGGGATGGACTAAGGAGTTGATGACTCTGGCTAATCTAGAGGCTAGAATCATTGAAAGGATTTTAAGAGATGAGTTTTATAAGATAACTAGAATATTCCATTTGAAATAAGTGATAATATGACCTTTGAGTTTTTATTTATTTATTTTAATGGTGCACAAACCATTAAAATTTGGATGAGATTTTATATTACTTTTCCTATTGTGCAGAATAATTAGTTTGATGTTAATCCAAATTCTTGGAGTTGAAAGATTAGGGTAAATTTTAATGAATAAAAGTCCCATCTTTCACCATGGAAAAAATTACAAAGGGTGGTAAAAGTGTAGGTGAGGAATTAATCAATCCTTAACAAAGATGGCAAAGATGCTCATTGCATATTATAAATTTTCATTGCTGGCACTCTGTACTATTTATTTCTTTGTTTCCTAATCAAATCTAATTATGTACCTTATCCTCCAATTATTGTACCTTATTTGTTATTATATTTTTATTTATTCTTTATCAAAAATAGATAAATCATACATTGTGCTCTGTATATACATTTAAATACTGTAATTATTGCATTCTTGCTTTTCAGTATATATCAGTTTTATATATAGATTGGTTCACATATATATATATATATATGTGCGTTACTGGTACAATTAAATTAACTTAGAAAGACATAAGATATCAAAACTTTCGATGCCAAATGCAATGGATCTATATATATTAACCACTTTTTTTAAAAAAATGCTTTCAAAGTAAATTAAGTGCTTTTCTCTCAAACAGCTTTTTAGAAGTGCTTTTCTAAGAAACACCTATGAGGCAGCTTATGAAAAAAAGCTGAATTTTAGTTTTTTTTCACAACTTCTGCTTCTGCCCAAAAGCTCAAAAAACATGTTTTTTAAAACCCAGAAGTGCTTAACTTATAAAAAAGCACTTCTGGGCTTAAAAAAAGCCCATCCAAACACCCCTAATTCTTTTCCTCCATTAATTGTTTTATAATCACAGTGTTGTGCCAATGAAATTGGCATGTGATCATGTTTTTTTTTATTTGTTGGCAATGTCTTATGTACATGATATTTAAATGTTTTTTATTTGTGAAAATTATGTATGAGAGATATTTTGGGTAATTATATGATTGAGTTGAGTACAACTCACTCACAATCAAAGAGAGAATTCTAACTTGATTCTAATTTGATTCAAGGGATTATAGTCAAAGTTTCTATCTTTATCTCATCTAATTGTTTCTTTTGTCTTGATATAAATATGACGTACAAGCTCTCTTTGTTACTCACTTTGAATGAAAAAAATAAGTAATTTCTTATGATATATCAATATATGCACAAAAATCTATATGTTTTCCTTTATTTATTTATTTATTTTTTATATCTAAACATGAATGATCAAAGAGAGACTTGAAGCTTGTGCTCATTACTTACTGTACAATCTACATCTTATGTACTTGCATCATATTAGATCAATTCTTATAGTAAATTATTGGTGTGGGAATTTACGATGCCTAAATTTATGTCATGCCGCACACAATAGTAGTAATGTATCTCTAGTTTTGGGTGCTTGTTTACAGTCCGAACCTCATGTCACCGAATGAGAGTGCACTGCATGAACAATCAAATTATCAGCCCATGTATACACTCTTATATATGCGTTTATCACATTTGTTAAATAAAAAAAATGTGTTTTTTTAACTAATGTTAATTAACTTACTAATTAACTTTCACAATCCATGTTTATCATACCGCATGTGTTTTAACATGTGAGGTGATAGATAAGAGATGAGAGAAGAATGAATTGCTTTTCATTAGAGCAAATTAGTCCATATAAACATAAAAGTGGTGTACATAAAAGTATGTATATACGTATAAATATAATGTACATATATATGTATTATTATAACTCTAACAAGATTTAAGTGTTTATATTTATTTGTGTTAAGTGTTCCGTGTCTATGGGATTAACACCCTTCCAACATTGGCATTTGGCAAGTCAAGAGTTTACTAACTAAGAAAGATTAGCGAAAAAAAACAATAATCAGGGCTTATAAATTAATTAATTAATGAACATGTTAGACATGTGCTTATCATGAGAAATAAATAAATATAATAAGAGTACGTCCCCCCACATTAATGTAAAACTTTGAATTTTGCCACCACATGCCCTTTAAAATCTTATTTCTGTTTGAACAGTGCCTAAAATCCCATCACTTCTCACTGTGAGAAAAAAAAAATCTAAATTAGATGATGAACAACATGATTAGTGAAAATTATTAATTTATTCAATCAAGAAAGATATATCACATAACAAGAGCGATGTAATTCCAAAAAAAGTATTTTAATAACTTGAAAGATTACAATCAAAAGAAGGAATTAATGATTGATGATGATTTTTTTTTTGGGGGTCAGTCATGTACCAGAGTTTCCAAGTCTGGTTAGGAAAAAATTGCATTCCAATTCAAATTCACAGTAATTCAAAATATCTTTTTTTTTTTTTAATAAAAGTGAATAAATCACTGTTTTATTAGAAAAAAAATAAAAAAAAATAACTCTCATAAAAATGAGTAAAAATATACCAACCGTCTCTATTAGTGAGAGCACATGCGTTTGTTAAGTTTGCTCCATATCAGTGCACATCCTTGATTTCTCTTAAATGGGAGGCGTTAGTGACCTATTAGTAAAAATAATAATTTAAGATATAAAAATATTATATTTATTATAAGTTAAAATTTTAAATAAACCTATTCATCTGGTCTAATTTTGAAGCTTTAACATCTCATAAATTGTTCAAAAAATAAAAAAAATATTTCTAATTAAAAATAAATAACCATATATTTAGAGTTATATATAAAGTGACAAATATATTAAATATTTGTAAATATAGTAATAACTTAATAATAATAAACTGTAAGATTTCATTTAAATATATATTTTTTAATTTGATGGAGTAAAACTAAAATCAATGGATATCTATGCAAACAAAATTAATTTTAAATTATATATGGCATTTGGTTTCATTAAGGGTATACACATGATTAGGCAAAATTTCAAGAGTATATATATATATGGAAAAAAATCAAAGAAATTAAAATCAGGTTATATGCTAATATTAACGAGTGTTTTCCTTTAAATTGAGTAAGATAATAAAAAGGGCAAAATCTAAAAATAAATAAAATAATAATTATGTATACATTAATAATCAAACAACGCTAAAAACCCCACGTTTTTGGGAATATTCAAATTCCATGGTATCTCATTGCCGAACCAACCGACATTTGTGGGTCTGACTGCAAAGTATGACCACGTGGCCGGTCGTATCGAAAGACTCGTACTTCGTCTGCGTTAAATCGACACGTGTAAAACTCATATTCCAGTTTCTTCAAATCCGCCGTCCATTAAGCCTGACGATTAATGTTCAACGGTGGATATCGTGTTCGCATAGTGGGGTCCAATGGATCACGAGGTAGAGGGGCACGCTGTAAGCCATGGAACAGCGTACACGATCTGGATCCGTTGATTTTTGGATGATGAAAATCGCGAGGCTATTTAGACGGTGGAGGTGGGTTCTAGGTGCCTGGCTTTGAAATCGCCGAACGAGGGAGGGTGGTATCCTGAACCTGCGGAACAACCAAAGCGTATCCACTTGGGCGCTGACCGGGCCGATCTATAGAGGTGTCGAAAATGAAGCTCTTTTGCTTTTTCTCTCTAAAAGTGTCTCCTTTTTTCTAGCTTCTCTCTCTCTCTCTTAGGAAGTCCGCGGTTGGTGGGGAACTCCGAGAGAGGGATTCGGTTTTCTCGAAGCCTTTCCACACTCTTCCTCTCTGGCGATTGATTCGATCCTTGGGGGAACGCGAGGTGAGATGATCTCTTGCTTTCTTTGCTGTTCTTTTGTTGAGTTTTTCGTGTTTTCTTTGGAGATTTTGGTGGTGATTGAATTTTGGGAGATTTGAGAGTTTAGAGTTTAGAGTTTAGTTGGTTTTGTTGAGGATTGGATTCTTTGTTGCTCTGATTCGAAAGTTGGGTGCTTGTGGATGTGCTCTGGGCCTGAGCGGGAGGTTGATTATTTATGGAGTTTGATGGTTTCTTTTGGTGTTTTATGTGTGATTTGTACATTGGAGTACATGGTTCCTGGTTTTGGGGGTTTGGTAAGGAAATCATATGCATTGTTGGTGTTAGCAAGTGTGGTATTTGATTTTTTAGGTTTTTTTTTTATTTGGTGGAGAAGAGTTGAATATATATATATATATATATATATATATATATATATATATGATTGTGAACGAATAAGACATTATGTTTGTGTGATTTAGAGCCTTGGCGCAATGAAACTTGGCAAATTGAATTATTGATTTTATGACATTATGGTCAAACTGTAACGTCAGTAAGGTGCTGAATAAGAGTTTTTTGAATGAATGTTTCACGAAGAGCTGTTTTCCTGCTACATTAGACACTCTGAACAATTGGACATATTCTTTTTTTGCGCATGATTGCTAAGACAATGCTTTGTTTGATTTTTTTTTTTTTGAAAAGCTTTGTTTGATTTCGTTATATAAGGTTGCTGTCTATTTCTTGTGTTGTCAGTTCCTTGGGACACTGGATCTTTCCAATGATGGTGCTTTCTCTGGCCTTGAATGGTGCTAGCTTCATTGGTGCTCGGCAACTTGACTTTGGTTGGAGAAGAGATCTGTCTTTGTTTGGTTTCTGTCAATCTAAAGCTGGAAGGAAAACAATAAATAGGTCCAGTGCTCTGCGTATTCAGGCTGTGGCTGCAAAGCAGGATCTTGATTTTAAGGATCCGGAGTGGAAAAAACTTTATCAGGAGGAATTTGATAAAAGATTCAATTTACCACATCTAAGCGATGTTATTGATGTGAAGCCAAGGCCAACAACATTTGCTCTCCAAAGCAGGTGAACTTCTCATGTTTTAATAATTGCCTTGTATCCTTTATGTTTCCCATGGAAATGACAAACCATTCTCCAGCCGTATATGCAGTTGATCTGCTGTGTTCCAGTGTCTAGTTATTTTCAAAATTATGCTGTTGAGCCTCTTACATCTTTTGTTCATTTGCAGGCGTCACCTAGATGATGATAATGGCGTACCTTTTGAGAGACGGAATGACTACGTGAACAATGATGACAGGACACTTCTAAAGGTATACTCTTTATGAATATACCTTTTCCTCTCTCATGTTCATTGATGTAACACAAAGAGAATGGTAGAGTTTTGTTCTCCACAACTATGATCGTATATGCTCTGTGCATTAGTGGTGGATTACATAGCTATGTGCTTTATTTCCTTGGTCTAGGAGGTTTCAGTTTAGGAACAATTATTCACCTAACGTATGAAATCGTAGAAAAAGTAGGTTAGTTATAGTGTAATTGCAACTGAAATTTGCAGTATTGATTATAGGGTCGCCTTGGTGACTTCGATTGTTAAAGCATATTATGAATTAGTGAAGTCAACCACATCAATACTTACAGATCAAACCTGCCTGAATATGGAAGCATTAGTTTTCTCTTCAAGATATGATTTGATATTTTTCAGGTTATAAAATATTCTTCACCAACTTCTGCTGGAGCAGAGTGCATTGATCCAGATTGCAGTTGGGTTGAACAATGGTAATACTGTCTGTGGCATTTTAAAACCTTTGGAAAGATCATGTTTATAGTGTAAAATCTTGAATATGATGAAATGTTTCCTTGCCCGCTGTCTTTAAGTTGATGTATTCTCATCTCTCGTTAGGGTGCACCGTGCTGGACCCCGAAAGGAAATATTTTTTGATCCTGAGGATGTAAAAGCTGGAATTGTTACATGTGGAGGGCTGTGTCCTGGTTTGAATGATGTCATTAGACAGGTATGTGGTTTTTTGTTATGTCTTACTATTTTATTTGGGCTTTCACTCATTTTTGCATCGTACATTAGACACATGCTTGTGATGGCTATTGGGTTTTGAAGTCTGTATTTGTAAAATAAAAAATGTTTTATCAATTTTTCTGCTTGCAGATAGTGTTCACCCTTGAAATATATGGAGTAGAAAAGATTGTTGGAATTCCATTTGGATATCGTGGATTTTTCGAAGAGGGATTGCCAGAGATACCCGTAAGAATTTATCTTGTGAAGATGGCCATGTTTTTGGGATATTTTATCTTGCGATTCCCATTGATTGCTAATTTACTTCTTTTGACCTGCAAGAGCAGGTTTCCTTTGGTTTGAACTTAAAACTGTACCATATCCCATAACAAGGTACCTATATAAGCAAGAGTACCGGGATTATGGTTCATGGGAGTGGATTTCTATCAACATTTGGGAATGCAAAATGAATTCCCTTCCTTTTCTTCTTGTCCTCACACTCCCTTTTTCCTCAGCTTTCGCGCCAAGTGGTACAAAATATTAATCTGGCTGGTGGAAGTTTGCTGGGAGTGTCTCGTGGAGGAGCTAGTGTCGGTGACATCGTAGATAGCATTCAGGTATTGCAAATCCCTGCAAGTGATTATTGCCATTTACAATATTACTGCCTATCTTTCGCGATTCACCTGCATCTTCCACTGCATTTTGAATTTCAAGTTTTATGACAATTGAGTTTTGAAGGCCAGGGGAATTGATATGCTTTTTGTGCTTGGTGGAAATGGCACCCATGCTGGAGCTAATGCAATACATAATGAGGTACTGTTATTTATTGCCTGAGATAATACATATTCAAGTGACTTGTGACACATGTTATTGTCTTTTCATGCAGTGCCGCAAGAGAAAGATGAAAGTGGCAATTGTTTGTGTGCCAAAGACAATTGACAATGATATTCTTTTGATGGACAAGACATTTGGCTTTGACACTGCTGTAGAGGAAGCTCAAAGAGCTATTAATTCTGCTTATATTGAGGTATATTTCTATTTCACTTTGCTATTGAGCGGATGATTCTCAGTTCTCCTTCACTTCACTTGTTTATCCTTTATTTTTTTTTTAGGCACATAGTGCATACCATGGAATTGGACTTGTGAAATTAATGGGAAGAAGCAGCGGGTTCATAGCTATGCACGCATCACTTTCTAGTGGTCAGATAGATGTCTGTTTGATTCCGGAGGTATGAAGAGCCAGTGTTATTCATTTTTAATTTTGTGATTGCCAGACCTTAAATGGAATGTGTCCTCTTGAAGGTACCATTTAAACTAGATGGGCCATATGGAGTTCTTCGCCACCTCGAACATTTGATACAATCTAAAGGTTCTGCTGTGATTTGTGTTGCAGAAGGGGCAGGACAGGTAATTCTTTATGGCATTGTTACTAGGACATGATTTTATGGGAACTTTAGTTTAGTGACAACTAGATACATACATACATACAGGCAGGTATGTTCACACTTGAATTTGAATTTAGTGAATAGTGGAATTTTGTGTGTGTATATGTATATAATATATATATGTGCGTGCACATGCGAATTTGGATCTAGCGAGGGATAGTTATATATGAACAGAATCATGATTAATAAAATTAAGAAAACCCTCAAACATCACTGAGCATTAAAAGGTTAGGAAAAATAAGACAGAATTATGATTTAAAAAATCATAAAGAAAAGGTAAAAAGGATTTACTGGTTTAAAAAGACAACAGGAAGGTAATATATAAATTTATAAAATTTAATAATCAAAAGAAAAATTAAGATCAAGTGTTGGAGTGGAAGGAGGATAAAACTCTAAAGAACTCAAACTCTCTTTTCCAATCAATATCTCGAGTGGGAAAAGATAAAAAAGTAGATCACATTGGGACATATCTGAAAATCTTGCCGACACCATAGTAGCGCATTGCACCAATATCATCGGATGGAGTGATTTTTGCCTAGGCCAATCAAAGTTATAGATCCATGTATCACACCCAAATGTAAAATAATTTAAAATAAAATATGCTTGAGTCTCATTGGATTGGTGCTGTGCACCATGTTCCAGGGTAGAATTAGTACTTGGATGTGTATCACACGGCTTGAGAGTTGAGATAATATATCAGTGGTATAAATCCGTTTGTACTGTCATGTGGCACATATTTATCTGGTGTGATGTAAGTGGCAGTAATCTTTTTAATTTTTATGGAGATTTATGCAAAGATTAACCTTTTAATGATTGCTGAAATGGTGATGGGCTATGATTTTGGTGGAATGTTCTTTTAAATTCCATGTGGCTTATTTAGCTCTTTTATGATACCATCAACCATTATGCTTCTTGAAAATTTGTTCACAAAGTAGCAGTCATAAATGTTTTTGAATGGGTTCATGTGACTCCTCTATGAACATATCTTTCAGGAGTTGCTGGAAAAATCAAATGCAAAAGATGCATCGGGAAATGCAGTACTTGGTGATATTGGAGTTCACATTCAACAGAAGGTTCATGTTCAAGTCTCTTATATTGGATGTTGAATGACAATGAAACAGATGGAGATAGTTTTCATTTACCTTTCATTATTTATATCAATAAACAAATGCTTGATACCGAGTGTCACTTCTTATATAGATCAAGAAACACTTCAAAGATATTGGAGTACATGCTGATGTGAAATACATTGATCCGACGTACATGGTCCGAGCTGTCCGTGCCAATGCGTCTGATGCAATCCTTTGCACTGTTCTCGGTCAAAATGCTGTAAGGATTTCATTCCTGAAGTTGTTCTCAGTCAAGCTTCAAAAATGCTTGTTTAAGTATCGAAATTGATATCTTGTCTGCAATCATAACCACAACAGGTTCATGGAGCATTTGCCGGGTTCAGCGGCATCACAACCGGAATATGCAACACTCACTATGTCTACCTTCCCATCTCTGAAGTCATTGCAACTTCAAGACTCATTGATCCCAACAGCAGAATGTGGCATCGGTGTCTAACCTCCACCGGCCAGCCTGACTTCTGCTAAATTCTTTTTACGCATCTCTAAGAAAGACAATCCAAATTGCCATTTTCCATAGATGGGATGGGAATAGTTCAAATAATACCCCTCCAAATACACGATTTTTTTATTGTATAATAGTAGGGGCCATCAGATTACCCTATGAATGCCTCTTTTTGCTATTGATGAAACAATAGCATAATTTATACAAATTTGGCAACAATAAAAACCACCAAAGCTTGTAACCGAAGTACTTGAACTCATATGATTGTTAGGAAAAGCAGCATGTCAGATGTACTTTTTTTTAGTACACTAATGCAAGAATCCAAGGCTGTTGTTTTTCAGTATTTTTAACTTTAAAAGTGAATTGCATTGCAGGAGTATCTCCATTCCTTCCAATCAGTACATAAAGGAAGTTCTCTGGTGTGTTGCAGGGACAACCTTATAAAGCAGGAACAACCACTGCTGCTCTTTTACTTTAATCCAAAGGTAAAGCCTTGTTTCAGTTCCATCCTTTGTTAGGGCTTGTTCTAATTTGCAGTTAAGAAACTATTTCTTATTTTAGGAATATTACTGTTTAGGTAAAACTCAATGAGAAGCAACAATCTTGATGCTTCCAAGAGTTTATACGTGTTGTAAGGTGGGATTTTGATTAGGGAGCAAGAAAAAGAAAGTAAAGAGGAATGTGAGACAAAGAAGGGAAGGAGATAAGGGATTCTGTTTCTTTATAGGCTTTGCAAATACAAAGATTTAAGGAGAGGTCGGGGGATGCAAGAATGGGAAAAGAAAGGCATAAAGAAACACATAATTACAAGCTTCATGCATGGATATAAGTGCTTCATGTTCAAAGTTGGGATTCTAATTAAAGTAGATGAAGATGAAAGAAGAGTCTAAAGGTGATGTCTTCTTAGATGACTTTAGACTCAAAAATACAGAGATGCTGTTTAAGTTTATATATAAGTGCAAGAGTCGAACACTAAGAGAAGAAGTAGAAGAGAAGGATGATGAGATCAAGGAGAGGTTTAATGGGTTTTGGTGCTACTTGTAAGTACATTGTTTTTGTTGTTTGTTTATGGGTTTTGGTTGTGAATCCATTGATGGTTGATTGTGTAAGGAGTGTGGGAATGAGTGGGGAAGTGTTAGAGAAGAGTGAGAAGATGGTGAATGTTGGAAGGTTGGAGGGGATGAGAAGAGCAGTGGCACCATCTTCTTTTGGTTTTGAGAGGATGAGCAAAAGAAGGGTTCAAAGAGGGCCTGATCCAATCCATAATAAGTGTTGATGTTTACAACCAAAGGTTTCTGAGGTTTTTTTTTTTTTTTTTTTTTTTAAAGTGTGCCTTGTTATTTCATTTTGTATTGTAAATTTTAAATGTGTTGTTGTATGATATGAAAGCCTTCTTTTGAGATTTTTATATATAAGATGGTTGGGGGGTTGCCAACGGCCACTTGGCTTATTAGCGCTGGCCTCTTTACATAAGAAGATCATTTCCGAGAGGATTTGAAATCAAACTCCAAAACTCACATAAAATTGGCAGCACAAATGTTTATTTATTAAGTACATCGGTGTACATCTTTTAATTTCTTTTAAATGAAATTTATCATGTATTTATTAAAAAAAATGGTTCGGGGTTATTCCTTGCTAGTGGAAACATAGCTTTGGGGTTAATTTTTGGTATAATCCCCAAAATAGTCTCTCTATTTTTTTAAATTGGTCATTTTAATCCTTCTAATATAATTTGAGTTTTATTTATTTATTTATTTATTTTTTTAAATTTGGATCATTGAGTCGTTTATGCTAATGGCGGTTAAATTTCTCGTTAAATAATGCTGATGTGGCATTGTTTGATTAAAATATTATTTTAAAATTAATTAAAAAATAAAAAAACTCTAAATGAGTTCAGATCCGCTAGTGATAGCGGATCCAAACTCAAACTCATCCACCTTCTCTATCCTCCATCAACGTTGATATTATTCACCTGCTCCGGTGGGCACTTGTTCTTCACCGGCCTCGTAGCGGTGTGATGAATCATCGATCACCGATAAGAATATGGTGGTGATCTAAAAGAGAAGTGAAGGATGGGATGAAATCCAGTGTCCTTGTATGAAATTGCGGCAGATAGTCATAACTTTGTATATGAATAGATATGGCAATTAATAAAGAGGAAAAATTTTGGATTGATGATGAGCAAGTATTTGTTATTTTGTATGTTACATTTCCCTTTCAGAAATGAATTGATCTCTATGTCTAATCAATTACAATGGCGTGCAAGTCTCTTATTTTTGATACAATTGAACAACCTGCAAGGCTTTTAAACTATGAATTCTAGTAGCTCAACACTTCTCATCAAACCAGTATTTGTGTATTTAATGAAGGACAATGAACAGAGTATCAACAATTAGCAGAGAAATGAAAAGAAAATAATAATACAAGAAGAAAAAACAAATAAAAAAGCTCATGTAACGGACTCAGAATTAGTCTCACATTGGATATTTGAGAGGATTGTCATCTGCATATAAGTGGTGGGCATTCTTCCCTTTCAGGCCCGGTCTTTTGGGGTCCGCTCTCTCCTCACCATTTGTGTGCATAACAGCTCCCCAAATAAGAAAGAAGTCATCATCCATCATCTCTGCAAACACTTGATGCTCATTTGAATACATGGATGCATTCAATAAAAAAAAGGGAAGGATGCAAGGGGTATAGTAACAACAAACTACATGTATAATAATAGAGATGGACGGAGAAAAGCAGGGGCGAGTAACTCAGATGACCAGTCTGGTAATAGGTGATAAAACTTTAGATTTCTAGTAGTACATGAGTTGCTGCTGGGCTGCAGCAACATTTGGAAAGCCCGGATCATATATAACTTGGCTGGCTCCAACACTGGCCTTGAAGCAGTGCCTGGCCAGAACAGAACCTGGCAAATGCTAGAGAACGTTCGTATGCAAGGAGATTTGTTGGAGAAAGTCCTGGGAATGGGGCGGGAGCAGGGAGCCAAGCAAGGCAAGTGTTCAGGTTGAGGGCATGAAAAAAGGGGTGAAGGTCAGTTTGGCTAACCTGTCCAGGTTTTATTCAAAAAGCTCAGACAAGTATTATGATGAAGGATTTCGCTCGAGCTCCACCATTGAAGCATTGATGGTGGATGATGAAGACGGAGGTGGATGAGTTCGGGTTTGAATATGCTATTATTGGCGGATCTAAACCCGTTTAGAGTTTTTTTTTTTTAAATTAATTTTAAAATAATATTTTAATCAAACAAAGCCACATCAGCATTATTTAATGGGAAATTTAACTTTGTGGGCCGGTTTGAAAAAATAGGAGGCTATTTTGGGAACTCTACATAAATTTGTTTTTGCGGAACATCAAATTATAATTTTTTTTATTTTGGGATTCAAACTTCAATTTTGAATTAAAGTGGTTACCTAATTTTGATTTTATTTCACCGGGTGGTGGGTGGTCACTTGAAAAATTTTAATTCATTTTTTATGATGTAAATATTAAATTTTTTCTATTAGCCCATACATGATATACTAACAAATATTTTTCCATGTCCAAATCATAAAAAACAGGTCAAAATATTTATGGTGACCATCTAGTAAAATAGAATTGAAATTAGATTACAGTTTTAATTCAAATTAAAGTTTAGACCCAAAATAAAAATATGTCATAATTTGATATTCCGTCTAAACACTCACCCCGTAACTTTGAATACTTTTTTTAATTTTCTTCTATTAAGTTAAAAAAAGAATTTCTTCATAAATTTTAGTGGGGAAAAATTCATGCGAACTGATGTGACAAAAATAAAGCCGTATACTGTGGACACTGTCTTTCTTTTTCGATATTTTTTTCCAAAAACAAAAGCGAAACAATATATATTAAAACTTTTAATAAATAAATAGATATTCAAATTTTTAATAAATAAACTAACTAACCAATTTGTGCCATTTCCAATGTATTCACAATCTTCAACCGTTTCACTTGGTTATTTTACTTCATTATACAAAACCAATTAATCAATGTATTTGTTACAAATAATATTTTTATCAATTTTTTTCACCTTGATAGTTTTATGTAAAAAGAATGATCTATATATATATAAGACAAACATCTTGAAAAAGTTAGTATTTTCAATTATTTAACACAAAAGATGTTTCTTCATGACTTTTTAATAGAAATATATATACCACCAATTTTTTTAATACCTCCACCAACAACATGCAAATTGGTATCCCTTCATGATAATAAAAGCATCCTTCAAATTAATATTTATTAATCAATCTTGGATGGACAATCTTTTACTTTATTAATTTATTAAATCTTTTTGGACATATGTCCCACCAACCTTTCCTTACAAAACTACAAAGATTAATAAAAGACCATCCACGCTGATCAAAGAACCAACCAATAGATATCCTTGGTAACTACATCAACACTTAAATAACACCAAATTAGTACTATTAAAAAGAACAACATTGGGATTGAGAGACTCATGTGGTTTGCAACCTCATGAATTCTATTATATTAGCTGACTAACTCTAAATTAACCTTTTCCTAATCATAGGAGCACAAAGATCCCTCCAATTCCATCTTATTCATCAAACTTATAAAAAGAAAATATATAAACAAAGGAAGCAACAACCACACTGCGTTTTGAGAGCTGCTGAGAGATGATATGCCAACAAGAGAATTAGGGTTTTGAAGATCTGATGAACCCCACCGACCCAACACCAAAATCTCAGAAATTTCACCCAAATCATTAGCTTGGATTGGCATGAGAGGCATAAAAAAGCATTGCACCCCTAAAAGCAAACACTTCCAGCAAAGCAATGAGAAAGATATATATATATATATATATATATATATATATATATATATATAGCATTCTTACTACCAATAAAATTTAGACTCGATTCAACTTAAAAGCTTAAACTAATTCGTTTAATTTCGGCCCGTCTCGCGATAATATATGGTATATGTCTGACACATCAATTATCATGTCAAGTTAAAAGCGCTAAATCCAATAATGACAGGGCGCTTTAAATTTAAGGAAAAAAACAATAACTTATTTTTTAAAGCAATGGGTTAAATACAACCTAAAAGCTTAAACTGATATGAATGAATGAGTTTAATTCAACCTAAAAGGTTCAAAAGATGAATTGAGGAAAATTAAGCAGCAGCAAGTGAAGAGTGACATAAATGGCTGCATGAAACCTTCATGACAGAGATAACATGTTAATGAATTGAATACCACACTGTCAACCAACCACCAGCAGGCCACTAACAATAAATGTATACATTAATGAACATGCACCAACTCCTTGTATTAACATCACTGGTAAAAAAAAAAAACACAAAAAAAAAAAAAAACTCAGCACAACATTTGAATTTTACTGTTCTAAATCAACAAGCTACGCTAAATCAGACCATGCACCAATTCACATAATATTATCATCACTAGTAATTTTTTTTTTAAAAAAAAAGTTATCATCAAGACATTTCAATTTCAGCACTCTTAAATACTAGTTTTTTTTTTTTTTTTTCTAAATTAGTACTAGTTTTTTCATCCATTTCTCTAGTCCCAGTAAAAAAAAGGCCGTAATTTTTCACAGTAATCCCTGGAAACTAAACAATGCCAGGACAATTCAGTGTTCATCTGAACTTTTGATTCTCATTTGGGTTGGAATTGAAGGAAAAATGATGAAAAACCAAAAACCCCAATCCCTCTAATTCTAACCCTAACTAAAAGAGAGATTTATCATAATCAACAACAACAGCGAAGAAAAGGAGAAGAAAACATAATTTTTTTTTTTGGAGTTTTCAAGGATCAGTGAAGGTTCCATTGGTCACCACATGATCATCACTCACCACAACATCACCACTGATCTCGTTCCCCTCATCATCACCGGCGCCGGAGCCGGAGGCGGCGCCGGAAGCACCATTGGGGAGATCTCTCTCCCTCCTCCTGGAGGAGGCGCCGCCGAGAAAGGAGTGTTTATTGTTGTGCATCCATACCTTGAAAACACCCTTGGAGACGCCGATGTCTCTGCAACTCTCCTCGACCAAACCCTCATCGTTGCGCCTCATCCGCCAGCCGAGCTTCTCCGAGAGCTCGTGCATCCGCTCCTTCTGATCGGGGGTGAACTTGGTGCGGAACCGCTTGCGAGGCATCTCCGGCAAGCCGGAGCGGAGGGCGAGGAGCATGTGCGCAGGGGGAGGGGGGCTGGGGGTGGCGCGGGGGAGGCGATCATCGGCATCGTCGGAGGAGGATGAAGGGGAGCCGTGAAGGGGGAAGCGGCGGTGGAAGTTGCGGTGGCAGCCGCAGGCGGCGCAGAGGAGGGAGGAGGGGATGGAGGGGTCGGAGGAGGGGGAGGGCATGAACTCGCCGCAGCCGTCGAGGGCATGGCCACCGAGGCTGGCAGCGTGGTTGCGCATGCACTCACGGTAGACGTAGGAGGAGTCGTGGTGCTTCCGGAGAACGCCGTTGGGGAGGGAGAGAGGCTTGGGGTCGGGGTCGGGGTCGGGAGCTCGGGGAGCTGCGTCCATGGCCAAAGGGTGGTGAAGAAGTAGAGACTAGGGTTAGGGTTTTACATGGGAGAGAAAGAAGGTAAGGATAAAAAGAAGAGGAGATGTTGGATAATAATGGCACTTGAGAGGGAATGCAAGCCACCCGTTTCCTGTTTATTTATTTTTTATTTATTTATTGGTAATATGGAGATTAGAGAGATAAACAAGGGTTAGTGACAATGATGAGAGGGTTTAGCGTTGTAGCGAGCTTTGTACTGTGAAATGGGGGGAAAGAGGAACATGGAAAATCTGATAATTTTACAACGCTGGAAAATAGCAAGTTCGCTCATCTCCGTCTTTTATTCTAAAGAGAGGAAATTGTAAGTAAGACTCACACGAAGGAAAACGAATCTGAATGATGTAGTGGAGAAACCAATAGAGAAAGGAACTTGAGAGCTTGTAAGGGTTAGCAGACAATTTCAAGTATGTAGTAGGAGTGTCTAATATATATATATATATTAATTAAGGTAATTATTATTTTGTAAAAAATGTAAAAAATTTATAATGGATATTAGTTGTGGATATCCAGCATCGCAAATTCACAAGTGCACACCGCCGTTTAAACAAATTAGAAGAAAACTGCAGAATACCTACCCCGTCCGTCGAGGTTTTTTCTTCTTTTCCCATTTATCTTACATTCTTATGAGTGGCAGAAAATATCTTCTTCTACCTTGATTGAACACAATAACTATATTGCAAGTCTTGGCATGTGAAATTTTCCTATAAGATTAAGTGTAGCTTTGTTGAAAACATTGGTATTTTATCCCTCCCAAAATTTATATTACTTCCAACTAAAAGCTTGAGGATTCAGAGTTTATCCATATTTATAAAAAAAAAAAAACTCAAATTTTTTTATATGGCAATTTATATGATCAAAAACCAAAATAAAGATTTTATATTTAACAACTAACAATCACTCTTTCTTTTTTCCCTCAAAGCTCAATCGTATGTGAACTTGCTTTACTTTAATCAATGTGGCTAATTATTAAAAAAAAACATTTCCAGAAATTAAAAAATCATAGGCATGCCAAAAGTATACAAATAAAGAAAAATAAAAGCGAAAGCTGAGAATTACGCGGATCATATCCAAAAGTAAGAGGGAGCATGCCCAAGTTTATGGCCCTCATTCAATCCCCTATCCTCATCAAGCAGCCAATTTGATCAAAATTTTAGGTACTCACGCACACAACCAAAATGCACGGAGATTTGACAAGACCGATGGCACTAAAAAATAAGGTTTAAGCATTGTATTCTTCTTTATCAGTGTCCTTTAACAGCTAATTAACACGTTGGTAAAGCCATCAACTGCAGAGGATAAGGAATCAAACAAGAACCCTTTTAGAGCATTATGACAACGCATGGCTTGGATATGAAACCGAGAGGATAAGAACTCATTTTCATGCATCTCAACAGATAGCTCTCATTCTCAAGCAGCCTTCAAAGGTATGAAAATACATACACAAAATATGTCTGGAGACCTAAAGAGGAGTTCTTTTCCTAGTACATGCAAATTTTTCTATCTAAATTGAACGTCAAAGGTTTTGTAATCCGAAGTATTCCATCAGCTAGAAGAAATAAATCGATCAGTAATCCTCATGTTATGATCATGAATTGTGGCTCGACCATTATATAACTTGGTTTTGAGAAGCATTACCAGCATGCATCCACAACTGACAATTCTCATCCTTAAAAGTTCATCTTTGTTTGCCATGATAATCAACTGAACATGCCTTCATGAATAAACTCTCTCAGAACGTGTTTTAAGTCTTTCATCTTTTTCCTTGCTTCCTGGAGGGATAAGAGCAAAATACTCAGCCTGGCAGTCATTAGACGATGTTAAACAAGATAGTGCTCTTATATCATCTTGCCTACAGAGGCACAACCAGCATGCAGCGTATCTGATTGTTATAGACTTTGATATGTTTATATCCAAAAGAAAGAAAGTTTATATCCCCCAAGAAAAAGGACGACTTAGGATTTGTTAATACAAATGGATAACAAATTCACTTCTATGCATGCACAAGTATGTAATAGCATTTTATAAAATAACTACAGTCTAAACCTTTTTAATGCTCAACCTGGCACCTTATGTGAACAAATAAAAGCATTATCCACCAGATAACCTGACAGGAAAATGAAGGTGCTTCAGTTGACTCTCTTGACTGTCTCGTTCATAGTTACTGAGTCCCTTAGAATACATTATGAAATGTATTCAGAATTTAAGACATGAGCACACAACCTAAAGTGTCCTAGTGTGACCAAGAAAAAAAAATGCTCGACACAATCTAATGCAAATTCGTACCTATCACGCCAATATTTTCTGCAGCTGTAAACTAATCATATTCTTTCAACTTCATCTTGGGAGAAGAATAATGTGCAATGGCTCATGTAAAGGCATACATCCCAAGTAGAAAATTAAAATAAAGAACCTACTAATAAATCATCACTACCAGTTGGCAGAAAACTTGCCTTGTGGACTTCTAATATGTTTGTTTCAGCATCATGAAATTGAACCTTCATTTGATCTTCAACTTGCAGGAGAAGTTTTTCGTGTGATGCTTCTGAGTACAGACGAACCAAAAAACCATCAGCAAAAAGTTAATGGCGTTTTACCAACAAAAACCGAATAGAATACAATGTATTCGTTTGCCAGACTAAAGTGGGGAGGGACCACTAGAGCCCCGAAGCTTCAAGGCTACTGTAGTAAGTTGAAGGACATGCCGGATGCCTAATTTAGCGAAAAGGAAATTACTACCAGAACCTTATAACTTGTTACTGAGCGCATGAGATTGTGTACTAGATCAAATCGAACAGCAGAATGTAATTTCGCCTACTTTGCCTCTCCAAGTTTGCTTTAAGCTCCTTTTGATCAGCTTGGAACTCCTCGATGGTATTCTTGCAGTCCAGGAGGTGCTGATTGACATCCTCTTTGAACTTATCATGCACGACCCTCAGCTGATCCTGTTGCTCTGCATTACAGCAAACATGATGGTGAAACCTTTTCAAACTTCCAAAATCAAGACAGAGGACAAAGTTGAGGAAAGGAATGGCACATAATTTATAACCAAAAAAATGAAGAAAAACGCTTTGTAAAGTGCAGAATATTTTAAGGAAGAATTTCTCTTTCTACAATTAGTTGCATTCCAAAAAACATAAAAACATTTATTAGCGCTCAACAAACTTAATAGAAAAAACCATCACTAAAACTGATATTCATTGTAAATAAATATTTGGTTTATCCATTTATTTAAAAAAATCACATTATTTAAATAAAAAAACATTGATATCATCAAAACACAAGAGGCTCTTGGCATGTAGATCAAGTCACCGTAAATGTACTGTTGAGGGACCAGCCACATTGCTGAAACATTGTCCATACCTTCAAATCGGGCCTCTAAATGTTTCCTCTTAAGTTTGGTGAGACCAGCAAATTTCACTCTGCAAAGTACAAATATCATGAAATTAATTAACACATCAGATTTTAAAGATAGCTCCAAGTTAACATTCGTATCTTATCCCAAGGACACTCACAAATCTGTCTGTATCTCAGACTTGACGTCCTGGAGCTTTACAAACAATTTGTCAGCAGCAGACATAAGCATCTGAGAACTTTTCTTGCTTGTGTGAGATTTTATCTTAGCCTTAAATTTCTCTAAGACCAATGCCAACTGGACAGTTTCCCTGCAATATAATACATATTAAAATCAGTCAAAATGATCAAGGTGAATTATAACGGGCACTAGCAGATTGTCTTTTGATGGACCTTGCCAGGCTGTCTTCTGGATATAAATCCGAAGCTTCAATGCCCACTGTGGTTTCACGAGTTCCTGAAATTTCTCAAAAGTCACATGGATTTGATTTGTGAGACACAAATTGAAGGTAGAGATGATGGACAATTTTTGGAAATTACCAGAAGGTGCACTTGGAGCTGGTGAGGACTGTTCAATTTTGCCAATCTTTAAGTCTTCAAGGCTATAGAACCTTTTTGTGCGACGGAGACAAAATGGATGTTTCTCAATGCTACCAGCACTCCCAGAGCTTCCACCCATATATTTGAAACCTACAGTGGAAATTTCAAATCTTAAATATCCTATGAACAAATTGTTTCACCCAACAAATTAGTAATTTCTGAACTTCTGCAACAATTATTTTTATTACCATGTGTCACCAAGTTCAACCATGAAACAACTACATTTAATGGCAGGTTGAACATTGCAAGCCATCAGTGAAAGGTTTTCACCTAAATTCCCTATTTGTCTCAGAAGGCCAGAGGATACTTAGGAGTACAAAGCAGTTCTACCTTAAAGGAGCCAACACGTTGTTGATCAGGAAAGAAGATAGCAAGAAGTAATATGTCACTTGAAATGCAGTGATCTATTTAATTTGCGAGCAGAGTTCGGCTTGAGCACTATCAAATGTCATTAATAACAAGCTGGTTAGCTGCCAACCATAGCCAGCTGCTAAGCATGCCATGCGAACTGTCTAGAAGATCAGTCACCATCACATAAAATGAAGCATGATGCATACCGCAGTCTAAATGGAGAATCATACAACCTTTATTGGCTGCTACGTTTGCTGCAAAGCTCCAAGAGTCCCGCTTTTCTGTTGGAGATACAGACAACTGTCTTTCTGTTTCCTTCTCTTTTGGAGCATGCCCAACAGTTTCTCCACTGTTATCCTGGGAATGCTGGCTAAGGCAAACGAAACGGAAAGCAGTACTCTTTCTTAATATTCATCATTGGAAGTTTAATTTAACTAATGGATAGACGAGAAAAAGGATACAGAAGATTCTGTTTGCATGTCTAATCTGCTGGACTGTCTGGAGTCATCTGAACTTCTTGAATAAAATAGTCTCCTTCCAAAAAATTTTGGCCGAGCTTCACCTGAATTAAATGGTTTATTATCTGGTGTTTTACTTGTTGATAAAGGTGGTGCCCCATCCATGGCAAGTGTTGGACTTTGAAGATCATCCACTAGGTCTGCATTCCTCATCCATGGTGGTGGACTTGTTGGCCTCATCTGGGAGTTGCCATTCCTTGTCACCGATGGAATCTTCAAACCTTCAAATGAACTCGTCTTCGCTTCTGGAGACATAGGACTTCGCAAATCATCCACGGGGTCTGTAGTCCTCGTCCGTGGTGGACTTGTTGGCTTCGCATGCGAATTTCCATTCCTCGCCACAGACGGACTCTTCAAGCCTTTATATGGACTTGTAATTGCTTTCAGGGACATATTATCAGCATTTTCATGTATCTCTTTACTATTGACGTTTTCTTTAGCGTCTGCATGTGAAACCTGATTGTCCTTTAGAACTTCATTTGATTTTTGTAAGGTCTGGCTTGATTTTCTAGTTTCATATGCTGGACAGAAGTCCTTTGATTGACATGGACGACAAGGAGGGTCTCCTGCGTTCTTACTCCCTGATGTTGCTTTATAAGCCGCCTTGACTATTTGTTGCTTACCACTGGTCTGCAAACGCTTCTCTGGATGTGATAGTTGAGGAAAAAATTTCTTCTGTGGGTCAAATCCAGCTTTCTTCCGTTCAGTTTTCTTCCTGTTAAAGGAGGATGACTGACCTTTGATAGCATGCTCTGAGCGCCCTGCTCTGCCTTCACGTTCATCAAAGGAAAAGATATTCTTTTGAAATTTCAGCTTCATAACACTACGGGGGGAGGATAATAACTTCCTTCTGCGGTTGACATCTTGCTGCAATTTGGGAACTGTTCTAGTAGCGGCTTTCTTTCTGGTCACAGAACGAGTGAGAGGTCTTTTCTGGGTTTGATCGGGACTTTCTGTGTCATCCTCGATTGTATCTGAGTTCTTGTGTTTGGTAGCTTCGGCCATGTGAGATTTATCTTTTGGATCAATGTTTGAATGTTTGGAGGAATCATCAGGACTTGATGAAATCAGCTTGTCTTCAGGAGCAACACCCAGAATCTCCCAGAGCTTCATTCTCAGAGCTTCAGTATTGCAGCTACCCATTTTTTCAGACTTATCAGAGGCTCTTTCATCTACAAAATGCATTGCCTGCTTTACAGCAGACGCAGCGCCTTCCACCTTCCTGGTGTTTTCGGAATCACTTTTCTTATAAACAACATCTGATTTCTTTCCTGAACCTTCCTCTGACCGCAATGCTGGAATAAGTATTGGGCGGAACTTAAACGTCTGTCTTCCGTTTTCGACTTGTATTTCTTCTACAATTCCTGTAGTTACTGGTATATTCCTCTGTTCAAGTACTTTGTCCTGAGATAAAGAGTTTCTCCTCAATGAAGGTAATGCAGCCCAATGGTCCTTTCCAGCATGATCTGATCCAATCTTTTGGTTTTTATCAACGGTGATACCAATGGAGACCTTAGGAAATCGACCAGATTGATATTGGCTTCCACTCAAGCTCGGGCAATCACTTGTCCGAACCTATAGCATGTAACGTTATTTCAGTCCTTCTAAAAAACTCACAGTAATCACATTAAAACTAAGATGAGCGTCAAATAATCAATATTCTAAATAGATCCAAAGGCTGATGCATGTTCAAAATATGGAGATGAGATACCACAGTAGAACTAAAACGATCCAACTCTGGCATTAGGTTGACTGACGACAGAGTTTGGACAGGAAACACATAAAATTTCTTTTTTCAATCATCTCAATTGCATTGTGACAATATGTATTAAGTCCAGTGGTTTTTTATAGTATCGAGAAAAACTTACATTTTGAATCTTTTGGGCCTCAATTTCCATTATTTTTGCTTCAGATATCTGCAACAGGGATCAACAATTGTCACTTACAAGCTGGAAGGTAAAAAGAAATTCTTGAAAAGGAGAAGAATGCTCAAAAATCATATGAGAATTTCCTATTATCCTTAAAATGAAACAACCAATTTACGAGATTCAAACAAACAAAATGAAATCAATAAACCGTTTGTTAAGATCAAGATCCTGTGCATGCCTTTTGTCTTGCCTGAAATGAGCGATTCCTAGGTGTCTATTGCTTAAGCATGCCCGCTTGCCAGCTTCAGAGGATTGATTTTCCCTATAGCATATTGGCATGAGGTACTAATGAGCTTCCTTTTTTATATTATATATTAAAAAAAAACTAACAGGCTTTTACATCAATAAATTTTTATCACATTTCAACCCAGACTATGCAAACATGCAAGTCAGAATAGCATGATTGTAATGATGGTTGAGCAATGCATTCGTCACAACCTAAATAATTGTTTCTCTATTCAGGCTCTTTGGTTTTTCAACATATTCATTAGGTTTTCCAGTTGAAATCCCAAACATATTCCACACAGCTCACCAAGAAAACGTCCTCAAACAAATCAAGACACAATTACAGCTCTATGAAGATAAAAAAGTCTGTGCAAATGTGACTTTCCAGATTCCTCTGGCATTATCAGAAACAAGAAGTCACAGTACAGTGTACCAGAATCCAAACACACATATATCCTCACCCAAGAATGCCAAATGACAGCTACTAAAAAATAATAATAATAATAAATAAAATAAAATAAAGCAGAATGCCAACTGATAGATGGATGGTCATTCAGCACAATCCCTCGTGCACCAGAAGTCTTCCATTCATTCAAGCATCGAAGTTGCTTGGCAAATCCACCTGACATAAACTAATAAATCTAAGGCCGATCCCAAAAAGCACTCCTTAATCGGATTTATCAAAGTTAATAAGAACAGATTCAGTATATTATCATGCATATGTTTAAAATTATGACGAAAATAACAAAAAGCACTAGAAAGATCCGAGATAGAACACAAGAATCGACCAAAAACCCATTCATAAATCCTAAATCCGAAAAACCCTCATGCGATCGCCAGCAATAGCTCAAAAAAAAGATCACATAGCACAGTGATACCCTAGTTAAAAAATCACATCCAAAATGGAACAATAACTGAAATCAAAGTAAATACCCGGAGAAAGAAACCAAGGTAACAGATCTTACACATTCCTCAACGAATCGAGATCAGACACAGCAGCAAGATCCTAATGATCATCAGAAAACGAAGCAGTGGGGTTCAAAAACTGATCTCACCTCCTCCTCCTCCTTCTCCGCCGACGCCGACGCTGATCTTCTACAAAACCCTAGCGAACCGTCTCTCTCTCTCTCTCTCTCTCGAGAATGGCTTCTCACGGAGAAGAAGAAGCCGATTTCCCTCCAACAGAGGAGTGGAGAAGAAGGCGGTTTAAAAAGAAAAGATCAGCTGTTTATTCGGGAACAGCTTTACTGGTTAAGCGACGACGTGGCATGATGTTATTCGTTGGATTCTTCAGAGAAAACTATGGTAAACAAACACGTCATTGAGGAAGCTGAGACGGTGTTTTGGTATTGCTAGCTGATATTCAGCCATTTGAATGGGAACCCGGGAGGTCTAAGCCATTGCCCTGTGCTGATTGGACGGTCAATGATCGAGATCGACTCAATGTTATGATCCCTAGGCAAAATGTTGGATTAGATATTTGTGTCGTGATGCCAACATTAGACATGTTAAACGAATCCAAATGGATTATTTTATTTTTTCATCAAATGTGCCGGATTTGCCACATCTGAGTGGGAATTAACTCATTTCTTTACTAAAAAAAAAATGATAATCATATGTCATGAAAGTCAGTTTGTAGAATATAACGTATTTATACCAAATAACTTGGATCAAGTGATGTTGGCCTCGGTGTAAAGTGTTTTATTGGGACTTTTATTTCAAGATTTTTAATATTTCTAAAAAATAGTATAAAAAAAAGTATTTAACTATGAGAGTAAGTTTGCAACCCCAATTCTTGTGTCTATCGATAATATTACATATAAACTAGCGCCATTAGTATGTGGTTAGTCTGCTTTGTCAAAAAAAAAAAAAAAATTAATAGATGAATATATTATTTTATTAAATTTGATTAAATATATTAGAAATATAACCAATTTTAAAATTGATTGTATAAGTTAATTAATGGTTTTTAAAAAACATTTAATTCAAAGAATTACAAGGCATGAAGAAAAATGTGGCTTTGAGAAGGTGAAAAGAAATTTATGTGTAATTCCAGCGTAGTCACTGTTCATACCTGAATAGGGAGAAATGCTATACCGTAAAATGATAATTTGTAAAAACTTGTCACTTAATTTTATAATATTTTGGTATCAGGTTGGATTAATACAAAATAAAAGAATTTGAGGATCAAAATAATTAAATCTCCTCTATATTTTCAGTATTTTCATAAATAGAACACTGAAACAAAATAGTTGAGCTACTTTGTAATTAAAATACAAAATTAAAAGAAATAAGTAGAAACATTCATTAATTTGTAGCGCAGCTATAGCCTGGAGTTTATGTGTTTGATTCCTTTCAAAGCCCACAATTCTTATATTTTTTTATGATGGATCTTTGTGTCATTTCATCAATATTTGTATTATATTTTTAATGTTTATTATTTATTCATCTTTATAAAAAATAGTAAAAATTAAATTACTGATAATTAATTATTTTTTCCGTCCTGCATGATTTTTTTTTTTGATAATTTCGCCTGAAAATTCACAAAACAATACTTGCAAAATTGGGAAATCCTGTCTAATTATTGTTCTAATAATGAAATGAAACAGTTGCATTTGGAACCAGTCAAAGAAATGTCCTTTGGGTACAAACCATATTAATGATCTCAATAAATACATACTCCACTTCAAATTCCTCTTTACTTCAATTGCAGCTAGGAACAACGTCAAACTATATTAAACTTCTTTGTCACATAATACGCCGGAAAAAAATTAATGTCTTTGAACAAGTCCTCATCTCTGTACCAAAACCAAATTATTCACTGGCCATCTCAGTACTATTCACTTTTGAACACTATTTCAAGTTTGAAAAGTATTTTTTAGAGTTTGTTATGCACGAGAGGACTATTGGTAGTACTGTAATCTCTTATTAGAATAGTGAATGAATAGCTTAAAAATCAAGATCTCTTAGTGTTACTGTACCGTATAGACAATGTATAATACTCTAGAGATATTGTATACTATTGTTCATTCATTATTCAACAAGTTCATTATGAGAGAAATCATATTCTCCTCCTTTTCCATGGCTATGTGACTATGCAGATTTTATTATCGTGAAGTTATGATCTATGATTAACATATTATCTTGGGTGCATGCATATGATAAATCGTCATTAATTCACTATGAGTCATTAAACTATTATAACCGGTGTAATTTAATATATATATATATGTTTGTTTTTTAAATAACACTTATCATATTTGTAAAAGAATGCACAATCTGTTTATTATCATAATATTGATCATATTAATTTATAGATATTTAAGCGTCTATTATGTCGTTCTCACCTTTATTTTATGTCATTGTAGTCTTAGGAATATGGTTCTATATGTTACAGTGCATCATCACATGTTCCATAACATTGCTGGCATCCTTATAACTTATAAGATGAGAAAGCACATGGAATGGTCTGCGAGGTTGGTTATGGTGAAAAGGAGATAGAAATCCATTTCACATAACTCAAATAGAAACAACAACATGAGTTGCTTAATTAATGTTTTCCAAACCTAACCATGCATGTGCATGCACTCACATGCAACCTAAAAGTTTATACCGACATGAACACACATCATATATATATATATATATGCATGCACTCACATGCAACGTAAAAGTTTATGCCGACATGCATACATATCATATATATATTAGAAGAGTGTGGCAAGGAGTCAAGTGTGATCACATGGATGCGTTGTAATAGAAACTGCATTGAATGGAGATATCTTTTGGTCACAGTAATTAAGCAGTGACTTTGAGCAGTCATGACAACCATGAGACTCTTCTTTGCTGCTTTTTCTTTTACAGCTTTGTTTGCATGTGGACCATGCAAGTACCTCAGCCTTCTCTTTTTTTTTTTCCACTTTCATTTATCACCCAAAAAGTACCATATATATCTTGATCCATTTTCAGAAAGCATTCATGGTAAACTTAAGGTACTAGACATGAAGTCACTAGCACTAAATTAAGAATAATAATAACAAGAAAAAGTACTGCATGACTTGTAGTTAATTTCCATTCATTCTTCAAAGGAATACTGCATTATCAACTAAAGAAACATCAAGAAAGCCATCTTGTTCTTCTTCTTTCTCAGAGACATTCTCATCAAAGAGCCAAGTCTCAAGAAAAGAGCAAGGAATTAAACCAGTCTCATCAAAGGTCACAGTTCCTCCACTGGATGGAGAATCCATTGCCATTGTGTTAGCACTGGTTGTTGAACTCTGAGTAGAAGCACTAGACTTCTCCTTCATCCATCCTTCAAGCAACCTTGATATGTTATCAGCATTTGCTGCATAAGTTGTTGTTGCTGTTGTTGTTGATGATGATGATGATGATGAAGAAGAAGAATTATTAAAAGTAGTAACTGAATTAAGTTCACAGTTTGGTGCTTTATCCAAACTCAAAGCATCAAGAAGTGCTTGTTTTGCCATGTTAATGTCAGTCTGAAGCCTTCTCTCCCACTTACCTTTATCAATACCATGGTTTTGAACTTTGTTGTTTAGCTTCTTCTTCAGATGTGTGTTCCAATAGTTCTTGATATCATTGTCTGTTCTCTCAGGCAGATAAGAAGCTATTGCTGCCCACCTTCAGTAATTAATTAATTCATCATCAGATAGAATCAATCAATTAAGTTCATGAATAACTAAAATCACTTTAAATAAAAAACAACGTACAAAGAACATGCACAAACCTATTTCCAAGAAGAGCTTGAAGATGAACAATGAGTTTCTCTTCTTGCTCACTAAAACTGCCACGTTTAATCCCAGGCCTCAAATAATTAGTCCATCTAAGTCTGCAACTTTTACTGCATCTCTTCAACCCTGCAAACAAGAACCAGACATAATTCAAAAACAAAACAAACAAAGATCGATTACTACTAATCAGTTTACAATAAAACACTATCTAGCTATTTGCCAACCAGTGTTTGCAGGGATACTTCTCCAATTCCCAGGGCCATGATCTTGGATGTAGGAAACCAGCATGATATCTTCTTCTGGTGTCCAAGGACCTTTCTTCACCCCTGCTTTGTCACAACATGGAGGTCTACCCATCTTCCTTCTAATTACCTTTGTGTTTCTCAAAACAAGTATATATATCACCACCTTGACAAGTGGAGCTCTATCTTTTTTGACAGATTTATAGAGAGAAGAGAGAGCAAACTTTGTGATTGACTTCAATGGGGGGCAAGGGACAGCAAGGTGCATTTACTTCATGCCAAAAAGTCAACCAAGATCTCTCTCTCTTCTCTCTTCTCTCTTCTCTCTTCTCTCTTCTCTCATTGTTTCTTTGGATTAGAGAACCGCGTGCATTGAATGAGCTGAGATTTGAGAAGAGATCATGCATGGAGTAGATATGTGTCTTTTACTGTGTGACTCTGTGGGCTGAGCTTTTTAAGCAGGTCATTCATTGTGGGAACAGTGAATGTAATTTATTTATTTAAGCCGGTCATGCAAAGACTGGGGGTTCATGGAAAGTGATAAGGGTTGACTCTGAAGTCAGCTTAGTTTTATAGATTCACAGTTTAGGTTCTAGGAACTCAAATTGAAATGATGTTTTTTGTTTGGGATTTGAATTTTGTTTTGTATTCATTTATTTCATTAATTATTTCTGGATAAAATGCATACATCATCATACATTTTAAAAATACAAAGAGTATGACGACTCATAAGTCAAATATAATATGATGCAAGATGATGAATATTTAAATTTTTATTAAAAAAAAATAACTCATTGTATCTCCTACTTACTTGCATTGATGAGATGAGGGTGCATTCAAGATAAATAACTCATGAGTGTGTGATAGAAATACTAATTAATATTATATGTCTAGTAGATAAGTTTGTTTTAAGTTTTTAACTTATTTTTATTTCAAAAACTGATAGAAGAATGTTTGGAGTCTACTCATTTATATAAAAATTTAATTATTATTAAAAAAATAAGGAGTACAAACATCATATGTTTGATTAGGTGTTAGTTAAGAAAATAATTAATAAATTGTCAAAAGTTATCAGAAAAGACAGCCTTGACAAATCACTCTGAATAAATTAATAACAATAATAATTTTCACACGGAAAAAAATAATCAAAAACATAGAAATGGTTGAGTATGAAAATAAGGCTTTTTGGTGCTCAAGTAACTGAAACAGGTCAAGCACATTAGTTGCATCCAATGGCTTCATGTGATGTTTCAAAGTCGCCGGTTTCTTTAATTTCTCATTTATCACCTTTTGCTATGTGTCACTATATTGGATAATGGACGGCCATGGATGCCTAAACGGTGACCGATTCTTCCATCACTATTATTATTTATTTATATTAAAATCTAACTTATATATTTTTATTAATTTATTCTGATTAAAAATATTATATAAAAGCTATAAAAGTAATAGGGGAAATTTTGATAAACTATCATGCAATTTGCTTCTTAATCAATTAGATGTTTTTAATTAGTTTGAGTTTTAATATTTTAGTATACTATAATCTAATTTCTGTGCAAAAAATATCAAAACACTTCACTCTATTAATTATCATTAGTATGGCGTAAAAATGAATATGGTTGTATTTTTTTCCCTTATTTATATCATTTAATCATATGTTATTTAAAAATTATTCTAATATATTTACATAGTATTTAAAATTCATTTAAGTCATACTTAGAGGTAGATTTGAATGGTTCTTGATTAGTACATGTTTTAGTAATATACGTAAAGATAAAAATATAAATTTAGATTTATTTTTACGTTACAGGGTTAAGTGTTTTAATACTTTTTAAGAAAAAAATTAAATTACAGAGTACTCCACCGTCAAAACTCAATTCACAAGTTTTAAATTGCTAAAAATATAAAACAATTTAGTAGTCTATCAAACTTTTCTCAAAATAATAATATTTATGTGTAAGAATTTGTTTTAACTTATGAATAACCACTTTCTTCATGTTTACTTTTCCTAACTAATAGTAAAAATTAGTTGTATATATTTTTTATTTTCTTAATTTATGAGATTTTAAAATATTGGTTAAGATTTGAACCATCAACTGTAGGCGTCAGGTGTGTAAAATAATATTTCTTGAAAACATATTTATAAAAATTTATTTTTTAAAAAAACTATTATTTAGCTTTTTGGTCTTTTACAAATTAGTCCATCTAGTATGACAAATCATATTTTTAGCGGGAGTTTTTGTAAAACTTTATTATTTAACTAAATGATGATTACAAACTAACCTATAACAAATAATAAATATATTTTGCCATCTTGATTTTTTGTTTGGTCCCTTCTTAAGATAGTTATGATTGTCTTGACATATGTACTAAGCATATGTATAGTTAAACATTTAGTTGTGTGCTCTTATCTGGCGACACAAGTTTTGAGTTGTAAACTCATACTCACAATCAATAACTTATACATTTAATATGTTTATGACATAGGTAATAAAATTTCCGCTTTTTTTTTTTTCGTAATGAGATCAATGCTGCTGAATCAAAATTTTATATATGACTGTGTTGACAAATGCACTAAGTATCTGTATAGTTAGAGACATGTGCACAATAAATAATTAAATATTCGGTTGAGTGTTTTTATTAGGAGACACAAGGTTTGAGTTGTAAACTTGCGCTCACAACCAAAGACTTTTACATCTAATGAGTTTTGGACTTAGGTAATAAAATTTTTACACAAATATTTTTCGCAATAAGATCCATGCCGTTGAATCAAAATTTCATATATGATTGTGTTGACAAATACAATAAGCATATGCATAGTGAGAGACCTGTGCACAGCATAGAATTAAACATTCGTTTGTGTGTTTTTATCTTACAACAATTGAGGCGGCTTCATATATATAGTTATATATATATATATATATATATATATATATATATATAACTTTTTAAACAACGGCTCCAACGTCTCCGAAGTCTCATTTCCCTCCAAATTCCAAACATTATGAAATGGAGATCACCTCTATTTTCTTCTCTCTTTCCTCTTAGTGGTTCCTATCTCCATTCCCGCATCTCCACCTCCACCTCCAAAGCTCTAGTCAAACCTCACTCTGACATCTTCTCCGCCAACTGCCTCGCTGATTCTCACCTAAAACGCGGCCGCATTGAAGATGCACTCCAAATACTCGATGAAATTCCCCAACCAAACCTCGTCTCTTGGAACCTTGCAATTTCATGCCACAACCACGCTTCTCGGTTTGATAGATCTCTAGCAACCTTCCAAGACTTGCGCTCTCTTGGTTTCCAGCCAAATCAGTTCAGCTACGGGAGTGTGTTGTCGGCGTGTGTGGCTTCTCAAAGGATTGATTTTGGTGAGCAGTTATGTTCCCTTGTTCTTAAAAATGGGTTTTTTCTCAATGGTTATGTGCTTACTGGGTTGGTAGATTTGTTTGCGAAGACTGGAAGGTTTGGTGATGCTCTGAAGTTGTTCTTGGAGGTTGATACTGAGAATGTGGTCTGTTGGAATGCTGTTATTGCTGGGGGTGTTAGAAATGGTGAGAATTTAGTTGCTTTGGAGCTTTTCCTTGAGATGGTGGATGGGTTTTGTATGCCGAATGGCTTTACTTTTTCGAGTGTGTTGAGCGCCTGTGCGGCAGTTAGGGAACTTGAGATGGGTAGAGGTATTCATGCTTGGGTAGTTAAATGTAACGCTGGAGATGATGTATTTGTTGGGACTGCTATTGTTGATTTGTATGCGAAATGTGGTGACATGTATGCAGCTGTGAAGCATTTTTCTAAGATGCCAGTTCGAAATGTGGTTTCGTGGACAGCTATTATTTCTGGGTTTTCTCAAAAGGAGGATGCTTTTCATGCAATTCAGTTCTTCAAGGAAATGATACATGCAAAGGTGGAAGTGAACAATTTCACAATAACAAGTGTGCTTGCCGCTTGCAGTAAACCTTTAATAATGAACGCGGTTCACAATCTCCACTGTTGGGTGCTTAAAAATGGGGTTTTTATGGATGTTGTAGTGAAAAATGCTTTGATTAGTGCATATGCAAAGACCGGGGATGTTTGGATGTCTGAGGAAGTGTTCAAGGAGGCAGGCATCGTGGAATCTCCTAATACTTTGTCGGCTATGATATCAGGTCTTGTGCAAAACAATAGCTTTACAAAATCAATTGAACTGTTTCAAAAGATGTTTCATGAAGGCTTGAATCCAGATAAGTTTTGTTTCGCTAGCATTTTAAGCATCATTGATTCTACAGGCTTGGGAAGGCAGGTCCATTCTTATGTTCTAAAAGCTGGATTAGTGTCTGATGTTTTGGTGGGATGTGCACTTTTCACCATGTACTCTAAATTGGACAGCATAGATGATAGTTATGAGATATTCCTACAAATGCCTGAAAGAGACACAGTTGCATGGTCCTCCATGATAGCCGGCTTTGCAGAGCATGGTCGTTCAGAAAAGGCATTTCACTTGTTCAAGGAAATGATCCTTGAGAAAGTAAGAATTGATCACGTAACGTTATCTTCTGTTCTTACTGCAGTCTGTTTTCCCCAGTTCTTGACAAGGGGAAAGGAAATTCACGCGTATGCTCTTCGCTTAGGACTTGCTCCTGATTCTCTAATTGGGGGTGCTCTTGTCAGCATGTATACAAAATGCAAATCTCTGATCTATGCAAGAAGAACCTTTGATTGGACACTGCATAAGGATCAAGTAATGTGGTCCTCCATGATTTCAGCATATGTATCAGATCATTCAAGCGAGGAGGCGCTCTTGGTTTTCCATAGAATGCTGATTGCTGGTGGTGAGGTGGACAGTTTTACATGTTCGTCAGTTCTTGGGTTGTGTGCAAACTTATCAAAGCAAAGTTTGGGCAGACAATTGCATGGCCATGTTATCAGGGCTGGAATTACTCATTGTCTTTCTGTTAGTAGTGCTCTAGTGACAATGTACTCAAAATGCGGGAGCATTGATGATTCTCGCAGAGTGTTTGATGAGATAGAAAGTCCAGACTTGATCACATGGACAGCAATGATGGATGGTTATGCTCAACATGGAAGAGGTGTAGAAGCTCTGGAGATCTTTAGCATGATGAAAGAGCATGGTGTTAAACCTGATTCTGTGACTATGGTTGGTGTTTTATCTGCATGTAGTCATAACGGCTTGGTGAATGAAGGCTTTCTCCATTTTAATTCTATGAGCAGAGATTATGGGATTGAACCAGAGTTATGCCACTATGCCTGTATTGTTGATTTACTTGGACGATCTGGTAGGATTAAAGAGGCTGCAGATTTCATTCGTAAGATGCCTATTAAACCTGATTCATTAGTGTGGAGCACACTGCTTGGTGCTTGTAGAGTACATGGTGATGTTGAGCTGGGAAAAGTAGCAGCGCAGAAGGTTCTTGAACTGGAGCCTACTGATTCTGGGGTTTATATTTCTTTGTCAAACATGTCTGCAGATGTGGGAAACTGGGAGGAAGTTGTTAGGCTCAGAAGTTCAATGGATGGGATTGGTCTGAAGAAGGAATATGGATGGAGTGTAGTGTGAAAACTGAAGGTTTATTCCTTCCACTTCTAAATTACCCAAACCATAACGCAGAATGGCCTCAATTCTGGTCATTTTTGTCGATTGATTCTGAAGGACTTCAGAAAATCACTACACTGAAAGAAAAAATATGAAGAATTTGAATGTGACTTACAAGTAGCCGACACTAATTTTATTCATGAACTAGAGAATACAGGTTGGGCGTGATGCTTAACAAAACCAACATCATGTAAGATTGTTGTAAAATGTGGAGAATAAAAGCTTATGCCTCCTTGCATTGTCTCTGCAAATTGTGAGTTCACTTTCATTTCACCATTTTGATTTGAGTGATAAATGATTTTTCTTTCGATATGATTAGTGCTTGCAGGTGAAACTTATTTATTTGACCTCAATAGCTGTCCATAGGAACATTATTGTACGTCTTCTTCTTCAATGCAACTTCCCGGATTCTTCATTTTACTTCATATTATTTGAAAGCTCTGAGCTTCTTTTCCTAGTTTTATCCTGGTAAAACTGTTCATTATAATCAAGTTGCTTTGGATAATATCCTAAGACAAACTAATTACAATAATGTGAGAATGAGAGTGATTTTCTTCAAGAATCATCTAATCAATTATGTTGTTTGCTTGTAGAGTAGCTGTTTTTCATTTGACAGTGAGAAGGTGAAGATTCCCAAGTGAAGTTTGGTTTCTACACACCGGAGAGATCAGTGAATGAGTTGATTGTATAACTCATCATCCTCACATTGTCCCCCACTTCACTGCTAGGCTAGCATGTGTTTAAAATCCTCTCTTATCAATGAACCTTTTTGTCCACTGCTGCAGTCCCACTTTATCCCCGGTTGGGAATCATTTGCAAATTCTTTGTATGCCAGGGTTCTATCATCTGCAAGTTTTTCAGGAGTCATCTTTAGAAGAACAGGAGAAACATCAACTGACTGGGATGAAGTTAGTGATGGATCAACTGAGGAGAAAACCATGCTATCAGTGATGTGAAGTGATGAAGGTTTTTGTTTTATCTGATATTTTGGCTAATGTTGCAAGTTGATAATGCTGCCAAATTGAATTTTATATCTGCCTTCTGTTATGCAGAAGAGATTTTCAGAACCAAAAGGAGTGTTGGCAGCTGAATTGCTGAAGAAATTTGAATTATCTGTCTTTGGTGTGGTTGGCGTACAGGGTTGCAATTTTCCGCTCCGTTCCAAAGAATTGATTTTCTTGAAAATTTCGCAGATTACCCAAGAATCCTGCCAATGTATACGCATGATAGTTACCATGCTTTGAACAAACAGAAGTGGTTTCTAATTGTCATACAATGGTTCATGTGATATTTACGTCGGTTGAGATGTGTTTAACTGAAGGTCTTTTCAGCAGAGATCAATCAGAAGGCGATGACAGCCTCAACTCATGCATCATCCAATCCGTTTTAACACATTTCGGAGCTCTGCCTTTGTAAAATACAAGTGCTTTCTAGAATTTAGCGATTGTAACCCTGTTCAGCCTTGTGCTATTTCTGTATTTCCGGCCTCGTGGGTGGTAGAAATACCATTCTGTTTCTCCGGCCGGAGCCAGCTCTTCACAGAATGAAAAAATATTCAAATAAACTTTGTTAGCACTTTAAAAAGATGAGAATAAAGAAAGATTGAATTCCAGTAATTCAGCAAGCAGAAGTGCAAGTGATGATCATCTTACTTGGAAGTTCCCAAGGATCATAGTCAATATCGAGCTGCCTGATGAGATCTATTGCCAGTGGCTTATTCTGGATCTTCATCGTCAGGTAAAATTTAACCAGTTTCTCGTCTATGGGATGAAACCAAAAACCTGGTATCATCACTTCATGAGCTCCATTCACACAATTTATTTTTTCATCCATACTCCTAACTTTGAGAATTTTTTACATGCAGCTTCTCAAGATGTTTCTGGGGACTAAAACATTGTCTTGAGCTCAAATTTGTTTCTCTCTGAGCAAGGAAGAAGGTAACAAAAGCCGATGATCGTCGTAAACTTATCTGACAGTCTTAATGTCATGTGTTGTATGTATGAAAGTTACTCTGAAGTCAAATTTCCAATATATATATCACTAAATCCTGGATGTGTTTGCTTAGAGTTGGACATATCTAAGATTCTCATTTACTTGTTTAACCGATAACTCTTAACCGGCTAAACATGTTTTATCATCAGAAAAAAAAAAACTTAATAATTTAACTTAGCATGTGAGGTTCTTAAAGAGAATTAGCCTTCACTTTTATCACCAAGTCTTCTATATATTATTTTTATATGAATTTATGAAGAAAAAGTTCTATTTTTTTCGATTTATTTATTTATTTATCTATTTTTTCACAGGTGCTTATATACAAAGACACTGTTTTGGCCTCTTTTGATAACGTGCACTTACAATGAGCCCAGTTCTAACCGTCAACCCTTTGTTTCCCGCCAAACCAACAGACAGTAGTAACCTTCATCTTCATCTCCTACCAAAATGCAATTCAATCAGAGAATTCCAACAAATCCATGCCACCACTGTAAAATCCGGTCTCGATGTGTCGATGCTTACGAAGCTCATTACCGCCATCTCCCTCCGGCCGACGCCTTTGTCTTTGTCCTATGCCCATCAACTGTTCGACCAAATTCCCCATCCGGGTGTACTCCTCTTCAACACCATGTCCCGTGCCTATTCCCGATCAAACACACCACTCTTATCCTTTTCATTCTTCTCCCAAATGCTTGAATCCGGTCTCTTCCCCGACGACTACACTTTCCCTTCACTCCTCAAAGCCTGTGCTACTTCTAAAGCCCTCGAACAAGGCCGGCAAGCTCATGCTGTCGCTTTGAAGCTTGGCCATGCTGACAATGCCTATGTGCAGCCAACTCTCATCAGCATGTATGCAGAGTGTGGTGACATCAATGCCTCAAGAAACCTCTTTGGCCGAATGGACAAGAAATGCATTGTTTCATATAACTCGATGATCACAGCTTGCGTGCGGAGTAATCGGCCTAGTGAAGCTCTGGCTCTGTTTCGTGAGCTGCAAGCGGATGGCATTGAACCGACATACGTCACAATGCTCAGCGTTCTTTCCTCTTGCGCTCTGCTGGGCGCATTGGAGCTTGGGCGATGGATTCACGAGTATGTGAAGAAAAATGGGTTCAGCTCCTATGTGAAGGTGAACACTGCGCTGATAGACATGTATGCAAAGTGCGGGAGCTTAGATGATGCCGTGCAGGTGTTCACGGAGATGGACTATAGAGATACACAAGCCTGGTCTGCCATGATTGTTGCTTACGCGATTCACGGCCACGGCGTACATTCCATTTCCTTGTTTGAGGATATGCGAAGAGAAGGTATCAAACCAGATGGCATTACATTCCTCGGTGTCTTATATGCTTGCAGTCATGCTGGTTTAGTAGAGCAAGGCCTTGAATACTTCCATGGCATGAAGAGAAACCACGGCATCACACCGGGGATCAAGCATTATGGCTGCATTGTTGATCTGCTATCTCGAGCAGGGCGGTTAGAAGAGGCTTACGAATTCATCGATAACTCACCCATCACGCCCACACCAATACTATGGCGGACATTGCTGTCTTCCTGTGGTGCTCATGAAAATGTAGAGCTCGGAAAAAAAGTGTTTCATAGAATTCTTGAACTCGATGATACGCATGGAGGTGACTATGTGATACTATCAAACCTGTGTGCAACTAAAGGCCATTGGGAGGATGTGAACAAAATAAGAAAGCTGATGAAAGATAGAGGAGCTGTTAAGGTGCCAGGATGTAGCTCGATCGAGATCGAAAACACAGTGCATGAATTCTTCTCCGGTGACGGAAAACACCGAAATTCAGAGGAGGTGCACAGAATGGTTGATGAAGTTGTAGAGCAACTGAAACTTGTTGGTTATGTGCCTGATACATCCATAGTGTTTCATGCTGGCCTTGAAGAGGATGAAAAGGAAGTGAGTTTGAGATATCACAGTGAGAAGCTTGCCATTGCATTTGGGCTCATAAACACAGCTCCAGGTACAACCATCAGAGTTGTTAAGAATCTGAGAGTTTGTGGTGATTGCCATTCAATGGCTAAGTTTATTTCCATGGTGTTTGATAGAGTTATAGTTCTTAGAGATCTCAATAGGTTTCATCATTTCAAGAATGGTGTTTGTTCTTGTGGTGATTATTGGTAGATGAAATGGGTGTTAAATATATATATATATTTATTTATTTATTTATTTATCTGTTTTTAAAATTTAATATTTAATTTGTATTTTTATGATAATTCTTGTTTGGTGAACTTGATTGATTGATTGATTGATTGATTTCTTGGGTTTTTCCTAGTCTATGTTCATCAGAATTTGTTTGATCTTTCATAGGCCACTCTTGTCTTTGTTTCACTCGCACTTGGCAAGATATTGCTCGATCTCTTGTATCAAAATAAAAAAATAGAAAAATAGGAAAACAATTAAATAATCCCAATTTTCTAAGTTTTGATCATTGTTTCTAAAAATAATTCCACAATCTTAGACTTCTAATGAAATTGTCTTATTTTCTTGTCGGGAATAATTAGTATAATCATTATAAAATTATTAACTTGAGGTAGTAGCATAAAAGTAGGTGGTCTATTGATCAGATACTATATATTGTATTGAATTATTTTATAGATTAATATAATCTAATGGTGTGCTTGAATTGATGGTTCTGGAGGAAAGTTAAAGAAAAGAGAGATAAAAAGGAGTCAAGATAATTACTATTGACCCTCTCAAATCCTCTGAAACTTCCTTTTTTTTTTTCTCCTCGATTTGGGGTGTGGGGAGAGAGTGAATTTTGAAAAAAAAAAAAGCTTTAAAAAAGACTGTGGTGTTTATTAATTTTTTTAATTAATTAAATAATGCCGCATTATAATAAAGATATAATTAATAAATAATATTATTATTAATTTTTTTTCTTTCCTTTCTTTACCAACAAAAGATTTATCAAACAACATTTACTTTCCTTCATTTCACTAAAATTTAATTAGGGGCCGTTTGGTTCGGAAGTGAATTGTCGAAGTGGTGGAAGTCTGGAAGTGAACAGTTTAGCTGGAACTATCCACTTCAGTGTGTTTGGTTCAAACTGAAAACTGGACTTCAGATACCACTTCTTGTGTTTGGATGGTTGAAGTGGGGATATGATCACCACTTCGGTGAGCGGATAAAGTTGCCATTTCATATTTTTTACATTTATTTAATTAAATCATATAATTTAATTAAATGATTTAATTACTTTATCACGATGGTGATAAATAATTTATTTATTAAATTAAAAACTTTGCACATCACATAATTTATTTAATACCATGTTATTAAATTAAATTAAATCGGTTAATATATTATGCTTAAATATTAATTAGTGAGAGTAGTTATTTAATTATTTTATTACCATGATAATAATTATTCTATTTATCATTGAAAAATATTGCAAAGTGGGCTGAAGTGGAAGGCTGAAGTGGTGACTTCGGGACTTTTCCAGCTGAAGTCAGACACCGAAGTGGCCGAACTCAGAAGTTGTCACATCATCATTTCCGGATTCAAATCAGTGAAACAAACACACTGAAGTGGGCTGGAAGTAACCACTTCGGTGAAATAAACGGCCCCAAACAAAACATTAATCTTTTTTATACTTTTCTTCTTTTTTTCCTTTATTTATTTTTTTTTTTTTTGCTTTTGGATCCAAATACATCTAAAAAACAATCAACATTCCAATTGTTGTAGAAATGTGATATATTGGACAGTTTATTGGTTCTTTATGAAGAGATGCGATATATTTCATGTGTTATTGGGCAAACAGAGGGTCACTTGTCATGAATTTGTTAAAAAACCTTTTTTTATATACTTTATATTAGATTATATATAATTTCTAATATATTTTAATTTTAAAACAATTTTTTAAAATTTGTAGTATAGTAATTTTTTATTTTATAATAGTTACTTAATTGTTTCTGCTAAAATTTCAATTGGTGAAACAAAATATTGATTTTTTTTAGAGAAATATATCTGAAAAGTATATATTTTTTTTCCCACGAATAATCTTCATTGAAGAAGAGGATTGTGCACTTAAAGAGATGTGGCTCGACCTTTTTGCTCAATGACATAATCTGTTCACTTCGATTTATAATTCTCTTCAAATTATGTCAAATCATACCGATCCGACCTGGCAAAACCTTCTTCAGCACATACCATCCCTCCCTGCTATTGGGGAAGACGGGAGAAGTTGGCCTTGAGACAAAAGCAAACAGTTTACGGTTAAATCCTTTTATATTTTCCTTAATGACGGGGGCTTTTGTCAACATCTCACTGTGGAAAGGTTCCTGTCCACTTAAAGTGAAGGCCTTCTTTTGGTTAGTAGCTGATAATAAGATCCTTATTATGGAAAACCTTTTTTGTCGAGGCTGCAATAGGTCAGCTATGGCCACATGTGTTCTTTGTCACCTAGCCATTGAAACGACGGAGCACCTGCTCATTATATGCTCATTTACCTCAGATCTGGGCTTACTTCCATTCAATTTTTAATACACCTACCCGGTCCTCCCTGTCTATCAGGGAGATATGGACCTCTTGGGGGAGGGGGAACAGTTCGGGTTGTTCTCGAACCCTAGGAAGGCTTCTGACACGTGCTCTTTGTTAGTTCATCTGGATCGAACGAAATAATCGTATTTTCAACGGCATTTTTTCTGAGCATTATGTTGTTACTGGCAAAATTGATTTCTTACTCCTTGCTTCGATAAATGCAGCGTCCCGATTCTACGAAAGCTAATTTTGAGGAGATGATCTCGACTATCAAACGCAGCATCGACTTCGCGGGAACCCCCTCGCTAAATACTGGAGATCAACCGCCCCTCTCTGATGATCTCTCACAAGACCGCAATGTTTGATATGGCGCTTCTATTTCTTTAATCGTAACAGTTTCCCACAACCCTCATTTCCTGTCTCATGCCCCCACCCCCACTCTTTTTGTTTATATCTTTGGTGGATCATTTTGTCTCGTGTGTCTTCCTCTTTTTTTTCCTCTATTTTGTGATTTTTTTTATGCTTTTTTTAGGCTGATTATACTTGTTTCCATTTTTTTGAAAAAAAAAATATTCAACTAAGAACCGTACTTACTCCTGTACCTCTAAAAATAACATTGATTGCTTTATGTACTTTTAAAACCATCATAAGTAACATAAATTTTGTTATAAAAAGTTATAATAATTTAAAGTAGGACAAAAAAATTTTTAATGAAAGAAACAGATTTGGTGAGTGTTTGATATTGCTTTTTTTTTTTTTTTTTTTTTTTTTTTCATCATCTTTGGTGAGTGTTTTTTTTTTTTCTTTTGTCGTTTTTTTTTTTTTAATAAATTAGTGGTTTATCCACTTTTATTCAAAAAAAAAAAAAAAACAACAACAGATTTGTTGAGTGGTTTGGAACAATTCTATAAAAAAATCACACACACACATGTCACATATATCTCTACATATAAATATAAATGGATAAAAACTTAAAAAACAATAAAAATGAAAACAAATATTAAATTAATTTGCCCTTATTTTCAAAAATAAAAAAGAAAAAAAAGAAAAGCGTTTTTGGAGTCTAACCTCAAGGTTGCATCTTTTGTATAAAAGCACCAACCTTTTCCTTGGTTCTCTCTCTCTCTCTCTCTCTCTTTCTCTGAACTTCTCTCAAGTCCATGAAATTAGTGAACATTGTTCATCCAAGTGATGGCTTCAGTCAGTTCTCTTCATGTGTACCATTCTCTCCTCCCTCATGGCAGAGCAAAGAGTGGGAAAAGTCTCTCCTTTGATCCTTCTCGCTTGCAAAGCAATGGCGGTCTTTGTGGAAGTGTTTGTAGAATGCGAATCGAAAGAGGCTTTGGCCATGGTGTTTTGATTGGGCGAAAGGAGCGCAGAGGTCAGGGAGTTGGGAGCAAAGATGGTGGCTTTGAGATCGAGGAGGATGGTGAGGATGGAGATGAAACGGATGTTGCCGATGACGCACTTCGTGCCACCATTAAAAAAAGCAAAAAGGTTCTCGAAAAGCAGAAGAATTTGCTCGAAAAGGTAGTAATTCCTTGATTTTTCTTAGTTCTTGGGTTTTAGGTTTGAAAGATCTTATTTTGTTTGCGGTTCCTCTGAGCTTTTTCTTATCGCTCATTTATCTTGGAAATTTGTGAACGATATAGATCAGAATTATTCACGTATTTCGTGGTGAATGGTGATGGTATTGATTGAAAGGATCGGTGTTTCTAAATCTTGAATCAGGTTTATTTTGTCATACTGACAATCATGATCATGTGAATTTTAAGCAGGAATTAGGTAAGATCAATGTGGTGATTTTTTTTACATATTAGAGAATAGAAGTGGTAATTTATCACTATGTTGTATTTTAAAGACTCTCAATTAATAGAATTTTTATCAAACTCTTTCTTTTTGGAGGGTTGATTGAAATCTTTGTTAAACCTATTGAAGAGGCGTGTAACTAAAATCAGTAATTTTACTTTTTAATTCTCTTTGTTAGTGAATCTTGATAACTCAATGGCTTTAATATGTGACATAAGCAAGATATTAGAGGATAACAGTAATCAGTCATTGGATTTCTTTCTTAAGACTTATATTGTAACAATATTCAAGATAATATTGTACCAGTGGTGCACATGTTTTATGTGTCTACTAAAGAACCTTATTTTGCTGCAGATTGTGGCAAGTAGGAAGATGGTTTCATCCTTGGAAAGTAGTGTTCTCAGTGGTAAGCCGGGGACAGATTCTTATGATGAGAATGACCCTTCTTTTTTGAAGTTGAGCCAAACATCAAATGGTGAGGCACTTGATCAAGAACACGAGAGTGTTGCTAGTTCTGGTAATTATACCAACTCGGAGATTACAGGTCCTGCGTCTGTGATTGATGGAGATCTTGTTCAGGAAGAGAGGGAAGTCAAAACTAGACCTCACGCTGAATCCTCCTCTACACGTGCTTTAGTATTAGTTAGGAAAGAAGATGGTTTGAAAATTGCTTCGTCTAAGGTTACAACCACGACTGTTTTGGAAACTTCCGAATCTTCTGAAATCAAAGATGAAACGCTTGAGGATTTGGGAGAAGCAAATGTTAAGGATGTGGATGGGGAGCATGAAATGACTCCAGAGCAAGAAAAGAAGGAAGCCCCTCCTTTGGCCGGGGTGAATGTCATGAATGTTATATTAGTAGCTGCAGAATGTGCTCCTTGGTCAAAAACAGGTTTTTACATTTTCACTTTAACCTTGTCCTTGGCCAATATTTTCGTGTGCTTTTTTGTGCAGATCGAGCTTTGATACACCACTTTCAGCCCCTTTCTAAATGCAGAATTACATATGTTAATTATCATTGGTTCTGTGTAGTTTCTTAATTAGCTAGGTATACCTAGATGGGGTTTTTGATGAATTGTGGCAGGTGGGCTTGGTGATGTTGCTGGAGCATTACCAAAGGCTTTGGCTAAGAGAGGCCATAGGGTTATGGTATGTTCATCATCAGTGTTATTATTTGATGCAAACTCTGTAGAGTGGAAGGCAAAATCACTTGGTTTCGACTATATTTTTTTATATATAACTTTATAAATTCAGGAAACCTATTTGAAGTGGAGTGGTGCTTCTGAACTTTCTGAAGACTGTTGCAACAGATGTTTTCTTATTGTAAATTTTTAACAGGACCTTGAAACTTTCCTTTTGGTTTCAGGTTGTGGTACCACGCTATGGTGAATATACTGAACCTCAAGCAACTGGTATACACAAACATTACAAGGTTGATGGACAGGTATCTGCAAGAAAAATATGTTTCGTTGCTTTAGTTGAATAACTTTATTGGTAGCTTTGTTCCTATATTCATGACAAATACTGCTTTGCTTTGGTATTTTCTTGTGTAGGATATGGATGTAACTTATTTTCATGCCTACATTGATGGGGTGGATTTTGTTTTCATTGATAGTCCTATTTTTCGCCATCGACAGAATGATATATATGGTGGAAACAGACAGGTAAATTCTCATGATTAAGTTCCTATGACAAGCTAAGAAAAGCATCTAGTATATTGTAATTACTTGAGTTATTTTCACAAATTTTCTCATTTGAAACTTGGCTCCTGGTTTTAGTAGCCGTTAACTGACTCCCTTTATTAGTATTTTGTGACTCGGCTTTGTAATTAAATGCAGGACATTTTGAAACGCATGATTTTGCTATGCAAGGCAGCTGTTGAGGTACTTCCTTTTGAATTCAACATGAACGTCAGATATAATTCTTTGTAGGCAAAAAGATTTATGAGATTGTAGTAAGAATTGGAATTGTATTTTGCTAGTTTAACCTGTGGAGGATATTTCTAGTTTGCTATGATCTCCAAAACTGTGGAAGCGCATTCATTAAAACTATGACCTTGTGAAACATATTTGTAGCTTTGGGAAAAATATCTTGTGTGATTTACTCTTGCTTTGTTATTTTTAAACTAAATGATCTCATATTTCTTTCCTATTGTGTAGTGAACTATCATGGATCACTTACCATATTTTGTGTTACCACAGAAATGAACTGTTTTTGTAAAATAGAAATGTTTTCGTGCAAAAATCTGGAGTTCTTTGTTTAAATTTTTGACAATATCTACTTCCAAACTTTTCAATGCCTATCTTTGATAGTAAAAAGCTGTTTGCAGGTTCCCTGGCATGTTCCTTGTGGTGGTGTTTGCTATGGAGACGGGAATCTGGTTTTCATTGCAAATGATTGGCACACTGCACTGTTACCTGTTTATCTGAAGGCAAACTATCGCGACCATGGCTTGATGAAGTATTCTCGAAGTGTGCTTGTCATTCACAACATTGCTCATCAGGTATCTCAGCTAAACTTCCATTATTATTCTTAATTAATATATTCACAACATTGCTCATCAGGTATCTCAGCTAAACTTCCATTATTATTCTTAATTAATATATTCGCTGACTGCTCAGCATACGTGCCAGAAATCCGCTAGTCTCTGTTTTCGTAACCTTACTGGTTGGTTCTTCCAGGGCCGGGGTCCTGTAGAAGATTTTGCCTATGCAAATTTACCTGAGCACTACATCGACCTGTTTAAACACTACGATCCGGTTGGAGGCGAGCACTGTAATATATTTGCAGCTGGTATAAAAACTGCTGACCGTGTTGTTACTGTAAGCCATGGTTATTCGTGGGAACTGAAAACATTGGAAGGTGGCTGGGGTCTTCACGAAATCATAAATGAGAATGATTGGAAATTTCGAGGCATTGTAAATGGTATCGATACTAAAGATTGGAACCCTGAAGTCGATATACACTTGAAGTCAGATGGCTACACAAACTATTCACTGGAAACCTTTAAAACAGGCAAAGCCAAGTGCAAGGCTGCCTTGCAGCTAGAGCTTGGCTTGGCAGTCAGGGAAGAAGTACCAATCCTTGCTTTCATTGGGAGGTTAGATCATCAGAAAGGTGTGGATCTCATTGCCGAGGCTATGCATTGGATTGTTGGCCATGATTTGCAAGTGATATTGTTGGGAACTGGAAGATGGGATCTAGAAGAAATGCTGAGGAGGATCGAAAGAGAGCACCATGACAAAGTTCGAGGATGGGTTGGCTTTTCTGTGAAAAAGGCACACCGGATCACAGCAGGCGCTGACATTCTCATGATGCCATCAAGGTTTGAGCCTTGTGGACTGAATCAGCTCTATGCCATGGCTTACGGGACAGTGCCTGTAGTGCATGCTGTAGGTGGACTTCGAGACACCGTGCGTCAGTTTGATCCTTACAGAGAGACTGGATATGGTTGGGCTTTTGACAGAGCTGAGTCTCATCTGCTAATCAATGCCTTAGGAAGTTGTTTGAAGACATATTGGAATCACAAGGAGAGTTGGGAGGGACTCCAGCGGCGGGGAATGATGCAAGATCTCAGTTGGGACAACGCTGCTGTGCAGTATGAAGAAGTTCTCCTTGCTGCCAAGTACCAATGGTGAATGTCAACAGAATAATCACCAGACCTGGGCCTGAGCTACCAATTTTTACGCGCACTTAATGATCGATTCTGTTCATTTCTGTCGATTGAAACCCAGATCTCAAGTCACTTGTCCAAAGTTCAATATTTAGTGCAATAAACTCCGCTGGAGAGTCTGTTTGGCGTCGAGCCTCCATGTAAAATGCTATGGTTTGTTAATCATTATCAATCTTCTTGCAATGCAATCAGAAAACTTTTCCGAAGGCCGAAATTTTCGTACGCTTACATTTTGCACAACAATTTAGGACCCAACCTCTCTGAATTTTTTGAGGAAAAGGATCAGCAATCAACATAAGACATCAAGTTCATGCATCCGAATTCGTTTACCGTTAGCCTGCCGACAAAGAAACAACAAAATCAGATACATTAAACAACTCAAGTCATCATCCATCTCGGTTGTGTGCAACTATCACTAAACTTGACGCCTGATGAGTCAGAAGCATGTGCGATTTTCAGTAATGAGGGACAGGTAGCCTCATGATCTGAGGATTGATAGATCTATGCATTAATACTGTTAGAAAACAATAAAGATAGATAAATACCACTCAAAGCAAGCCAATTAAAGTTTTAAAATGCCAACATAATAATCATAATAACAATAAATAATTCCTGAAGATAGGACAGCTTTCCACTTGGAACACTCTTTCAGTTCCATTCAGAAATGAAAATCACATGTGCCACAGTTGAGAGTATCATATGACACTAATTACAATTATTTAATTCTTATCATGACCAAAATATGTGACAGGGAACGAGAAGTGATATTTGTATCGTTCTGTTTTTTTTCTTTAATTCTTAATCACACGCAATCTTTGTACTAGATTAATGAACGTGAATTTTCTGCTAATAAATTCAGGGAGTGCTATTTATTGGTTACAATTTTTTAATACTTATCATGAGCATAATCTGTGGCAGGGAATGAGAAGTGATATTTTTAATGTTCTTTTTTTTTTTTTTTTTTTTTTTAATTCTTAATCAGACACAATCCCTGTACTAGATTGATGAACAAGAATTTTTCTCCCAAGGAACTCAGAGAGTATTATTTATGAGACATTGGCCAAGAATTTAATGGATGGTTGGGAAGTATGATTGCAATAGGACCATTCTGTATTTGTAATCCATTGTTTCTCTCTCTGATACCAGCACAATAAATAAAAGGAAATTAACACCGAAGTTTTCAGATGACCTGCCACATTTATTTCCATTCACCGAAATTTAATGCTAAAGTTTATCTGTTGTTTTTCACCGGTAGTAGTGCCAATAAAGAATTAATGGAATGAAAGAGTCAGACTTGCATATTCATTTAGTAGAAAACTTGAATCTTGACAATTAAATCATGATAATTAATGGAATGGTACAGTGTTTTACAGCTAATAAGCATACATAAGTCAAGAAAAGATAAACTCACATGCATGGCTTCCACGCTCCATGTGAAAATGAGACTAGTGTCTCACTCTGTCAAGGTCCATGAACAAGAAAATGAAGTCAAAAAAATGGTAGGCCTTCTGTTTATCTTTCACTGTCTAGACCAGAGTAATCAAAGGTGAGCTTGAATGTCTTCTCTTCAAATTATTTTTCCATTTTGTGATGATCAACTCAAAATATTGCGAAACCAGCCATTTTTGGCTTGATTCATGGGCATGGTGGTTGAGATTCTAAGGCCCTGTTCTTCTTCCAACAATGGTCCCACTCTCCTTGTTCCCCTATAAAAAAGGTGGCCATGAAGGAGGATCAAATGAGGTAGAAGCTGCTGAGTAGTTTCTACTTATGGCTGCCATTACTCAAACAGGTAATTTATTCAAATTTTTTTTTTTTTTTGTTTCTATCATTTTTACTTAATTGCATTCAATTGAAGTTCCTAAAACAGAAAACAACAATTTGTGTGCAATGCAGGTGCAGTGATGGCTTTTCTTGTTCAAGTATGGAATTTAGTGAGGGTGACAGTGGTTGTGCCACTGTTAAGGTTGGCAATTTTTGTAAGCTTGACGATGACAGTGATGATACTTGTGGAGAAGCTATTTGTGGGCATGGTGAGTTTGTCAGTGAGAATTTTTCATCTAAAGCCGGAGAAACGATACCGATGGGAGCCGATGAGGCCGGACTTGGAAACCGGAAACTTGGCTTATCCTATGGTGCTCATTCAGATTCCAATGTACAATGAGAAAGAGGTGAATGAACATGATTCAAACCATCAATCTTCCACTTTTCTTGTGTTCTTCTTCTTCTTCTTCTTCTTCTAATCAAGTTAATGAATAGGTTTACAAGCTCTCAATTGGAGCTGCATGCTGTCTTGACTGGCCTTCAGACAGGATGATAATCCAAGTCTTAGATGATTCTACAGATCCAGTAGTGAAGGTGAGACAGAATGATGATTGTCAGGCTTTTGGTCATCACTCCGCTATTTTCTGTTTTTTAGATCAGGAAAAGGAAATGTTCTTTTTTTCTTGCATTATTAGCGCATGATATGTTATTTTTTTTTGGGCTTATTTCCACTGTTTGACAACTTGATTTAAATGTTTAAAATGATTAGAACGAAGCTCTAGTGATAATCAAAGTCACAAGAAAAACATGGGTAGGGACTAGGAAGGTTTCATAACTTCAAGGTAAGGGTTGACAGTAGCCAATGAGTTGGACCTCACTTACATTCAATTGCATTGATGTTCCCCATGATAATTTCTCTGCTACCATTCTTTTCCATGACTCTTACTTTTTTCTTTTCTTTGTTGTTCCGTTTACATGGTGTGAACATGATCATGAATGAATTTGACTCATAATTAGCATTATGACTTTTTTTCCGGCTGAGAATTTGAGTAGGATTTGGTTGAGCTTGAATGTCAGAAATGGAAGAGCAAAGGAGTGAGAATTACATATGAAATTAGAGACAATAGGCAAGGTTACAAAGCAGGAGCATTGAAGGAAGGAATGAAGTATGATTATGTTCAACAGTGTGATTATGTAGCAATGTTTGATGCTGATTTCCAACCAGAATCAGATTTTTTGCTGAGAACTATTCCCTTTCTTGTGTATAATCCTGACATTGCTCTCGTTCAAGCTCGGTGGAAGTTCGGTTAGACTTCTCTCGCTGTTAAATTTTTCGGAAAACAAAGATATAGTGTCGGAATAACACGTTTTTTTTTGTCTTGTTCTCATGCAGTGAATGCTGATGAGTGTATGATGACCAGGATACAAGAAATGTCACTAGACTATCACTTCAAGATTGAGCAAGAAGCAGGCTCTTCTACATTTGCATTCTTTGGTTTCAATGGTACAATTGCATTGCATGCTGAAACATTAGTAGTTTTGGGTCCTACCGGTGATAATTTACAAATCAACATGTTAAATTCTAGGAACTGCGGGTGTTTGGCGTATTAAAGCCATTGACAATGCAGGAGGATGGAAAGATAGAACAACTGTGGAAGATATGGACTTAGCTGTCCGAGCAGGGCTCGACGGGTGGAAGTTTGTCTATGTCGGAGACATTCATGTATGGTTTCCTTTCTATTTCTCGGTATCTGTTTATGTCTTCAAATCCATGCATTGCGTTAATTTGATGTTCAATTTCAAAATAGGTGAAAAGCGAGTTGCCGAGCACCTTCAAGGCGTATCGGTATCAGCAGCACAGATGGTCTTGCGGTCCTGCAAATCTGTTCAAGAAAATGGCCGTGGAGATAGTGATGAATGAGGTAAATTGCAGCATTTGATTGAACTTCTTTTTGTGAACCAGCAAAGCTTACCGACATATACTCATTATATATGTGCAGAAAGTGTCGATCTGGAAGAAAATTCATTTGCTATACAGCTTTTTTTTTGTGGGCAAAATTGTTGCTCATACTGTAACATTCACTTTTTACTGCATTGTGATCCCGGTTTCCGTATTAGTACCGGAAGTTGAAATTCCTCAATGGGGAGTGGTTTATGTCCCAACATTGATCACATTTTGCAAAGTTTTTGGAACTCCAAGGTACAAAAATATGCATCAATTCCAAGCCCTTTCTTTCCATGAAGATTATATCTGCTGAGAAGAGTCCATTTCTGAATTTTACCACAGCTCAATTCATCTGGTGATCTTTTGGCTCCTTTTCGAAAATGTCATGTCCCTACACCGAATGAAAGCCGCTTTAACTGGACTACTAGAAGCAGGGAGAGTTAATGAATGGATAGTCACGGAGAAGTTAGGTGATGCACAAAGGTCTAAGAACACTGATAAATTCGAAGATAGCTCAAACACTCAACCACTGATCGACATCCCTAAGAAAACTCAAACCAATATTTGGCAAAGGTACATGTTAAATTTGTTACTATGGTGTTTCTTCATGACCGAAAAATTTTAATATAAACTTTAATAAACATATTGTTAATTCCTTCTTCTTGCTGCTAGATTCTATTTTTCAGAAATTTGGATTGGTTTGTTCCTGTTATCGTGCGGCGGCTTTGATCTTGCAACAAGACAGCAAGGCTACTTCATCTACCTATTTCTCCAAGGCTTTGCCTTTCTCTTAATTGGTTTTGGATACGTGGGAACTTATGTCCCTGGTTCTTAGTCATCTGATTCTTGCAACACTGAATTCATCATCAAATTTTACATAGCATCATGTGATACCTTTCTGTCTGTCTGCCTGCCTTTGGACGCCTATTTATTCCTATTGAAAGATAGCAGAAAAGGCTGGCTGTCAAGATTCTGCCCACTGATAGCAATTGTACCAAGACAATGTGCAAAAATGCAGCAATAGAGGGAAGAATGGCACTAGCTTGAAGACAAGTTTGTAATAATTGCTGCAAAATTTGTCTGTTCAATTATTCTTTTTCATATTTCTGCAGAACAGAATAAAACAAAGTTGTGTGGATGAATCAAAGATTTTAAAATGGTGTACTCTTTTGCAAACATTCATACTTGGCACTTCTTCTTACCAAACGTCTCCATAAAAACTAAAATCAGATAAAGATACACTTCACTGAAGTACGCTTGACAAAATAACCAAAATTTCCATTCTTGGCTAATAATGTGCCAGCTAATAACAACCATCTGTACATCTTTTCAAAATCCATGTGCTCAATGGCGGACAAGTTACCACCAATCATAGCCCCGCACTTGCCAGAAATAAGAAAAGACACCAACTTTCATAAAAACCTCTGCAACCAAACACAGTACACCAACAGTCTCTAACGCTGCTTCATATTTTGGTATTTTGTCTCAAAGCTTGTTCACAGATTTCATGAGCTTCGGAATCCAACGTATTTCTAGATTTCCTTAAACTTCTGCACATGCTTTGGATCTACAAAAAAAGCCAACGTGTGTTGTAGTAGTCTGTGATGTGAACTCTTCACCTAACTTCTGCTAACATGCCTCCAAAACTCTTGGTGCTTCAAAAGTGCAGATATTTCAAAAAAAAAAAACACACACACACACACACACAGAGTTTTACCTCATGGTTGAAAAGGAGAAGTCATTCTCACTTTCATGCTAGTAGGGGTAACTCTCACTTTATAAAGTGCTCAGAAACTCTTTAAGTCATCCCCAGATAGAGGAAGAAGCTCTTGGTAGCCATGGCCACTTCAAAAGGAGGTGCCATTAGTGAGGCTTCTCTTAGCTTCTTCTCCTCTCCTTGTTCTTTGTGGGGGTTGCAATGGGAGGAGATGGTTGTGGTTAGGTGGAGGAGTGTCAGGGTAATGGTGGTGGTTCCATTGCTGAAGGTGACAGTGTTGCTGTGCCTCATCATGTCTGCAATGCTTGTCTTTGAGAAGGTAACCATGGGGTTGCTCAGTCTCTATGCAAAGGTCTTCAGGAGAAGACCAGAGAGGAGGTATAAATTTGAGCCATTGAAGGAGGATGAAGAGCTTGGAAACTCTGCTTTTCCCATGGTCCTTGTTCAAATTCCTATGTACAATGAGAGAGAGGTACAAGCAAAGGATTACAGCATTTATTTATTTATTTTTATGTTTTTACATGGATTAATTTGCTTGCAAAATTGTGGTGAAGGTGTACAAGCTTTCCATTGGAGCTGCATGCAGACTTTCATATCCAGCAGATAGAGTAATAATTCAAGTTCTTGATGATTCCACAGATCCAGAGATCAAGGTAATTGGATTTCTGTTGTTTGTGTTTGTTTGAATGTTTTGGGAGTCAATGAGAGTTGAAAATTTTGTGTAGGAACTAGTGGAGTTAGAATGCAAGATCTGGCAGAAGAGTGGGAAGAACATAAGATATGAAGTTAGAGACAATAGGTCTGGTTATAAAGCTGGTGCTTTGAAAGAAGGGATGAATCATGATTATGTTCATCTGTGTGAATTTGTTGCCATTTTTGATGCTGATTTTCAGCCTGAATCCGATTTTTTGCTTCAAACTGTGCCTTTCCTCGTGCATAATTCTGAGCTTTCTCTTGCTCAGGCCCGATGGAAATTCGGTATGACTGATTTGTTTTCGTCATGTTTGCAAATCTTTGTTCCGAGTTTTGGTGTTCATCTAACTGTATTTATTTTTTCGGTATTTTGTAGTGAATTCTAATGAGTGTTTGATGACAAGGATTCAAGAGATGTCTATGGATTACCATTTTAAGATTGAACAAGAAGCTGGTTCGACAATGTGGTCCTTCTTCGGTTTCAATGGTGTGACTAAAACTCAATGTTTTCAAACACATCGACAGTATGAACTCTGTTTGATCCAACATTTCTTTCTACAGGAACTGCCGGTGTCTGGAGAATCAATGCTCTTGTTGAATCAGGAGGCTGGAAAGATCGAACGACAGTAGAAGACATGGATTTGGCAGTTCGAGCGAGCATCGAAGGATGGAAATTTGTATATGTCGGCAATGTCAAGGTACATTGTAAATTTCACTTTGAAAACCACAAGACGATCGACAATGCCGCATGTTAATCAAAATGTAAATTTAGGTTCAAAGCGAATTACCGAGTACATACAAGGCCTATCGCAATCAACAATATCGTTGGTCTTGTGGTCCAGCCAATTTGTTCCGCAAGACTGCTTTTGAAATACTTAAGACAAAGGTCCGATGTTTGTGATCCACGTTCTTTTTCTGCTAAACTTTGTCATTTTCTCAGGATCTTTCTTCATCTTCACTGCAGAAAATCTCATGGTGGAAGAAATTTTACTTGCTTTACAGTTTCTTCTTCGTCCGACGAGTGGTCGCGCACATAGTCACCTTCATGTTTTACTGCATTGTCATTCCGTTCGCGGTACTAATCCCCGAGGTTACACTTCCAGCATGGGGAGTGGTTTATATCCCTACAACAATTACAGTCCTCAATGCTTTCGGAACTCCGAGGTTCTTGAAACAAATCAAATTGAATCACTTTGCTTATCATCTTATTCCTTTGATCTCTTTCATGCAGTTCGGCCCATTTGCTGCTGTTCTGGATCTTCTATGAAAACGTCGTGGCTCTGCATCGTATGAGGGCGGTGTTCACCGGCCTCTTGGATGTAGGCAGAGTAAATGAATGGGTTGTTACTGACAAACTCGGAGACACTTTGAAGAATAACAACATCAAGAAAATTATCACAAAACCCAACTCAAAATTTCACGAAAGGTCATCATCATCATCATCATCATCATCATCATCATCATCATCATCTTTTTTAAAATCAAATCATGATCTGAATCTTGTGAGCATTTACCAGGTACTCACATTCTACACTTGGTTGTTTCCTTTGCAGGATTTACATCCCTGAGCTGGTGGTTTCAGTGTTTCTGTTCATATGTGCATGTTATGACTTCAATTATGCAAAGGGGAACTACTACATCTACATCTTTCCACAGTCCGTTGCATTCCTTATCATGGGTCTTGGATATGTTGGGACCTTTGTTCCCAATAAGTGAATATGAGATGAGATGTTCATTCCATCTTACTATTTCTTCAACTAAGCTGCATGCTCAGCATTATACAAAGACATTTACCAACTTTCTGAACAAGAATTCCATAGAAGTAATTCAGTTTTGTCATTTTATATTCCTGCTGAATACAACATGCTCATCAAACTTTTCGTTGTATTTGAATGATAAAGTGCAAGTGACATGAGAATGATGTTTTGTTTCAAATTACTTATCACCAACAAATTGCAAGAATCGAATACCAATAGAAAGAGAGAGAAAAAAAAAGAGGACACCGAAAAAAGTATATCTATCATCAGTAATTTGAAATCCCATAGATCATCCGTTTGTAACTTCCTTTTCGAGCCTGGAAGCATATTCAGTCCTTAGAAAAATAGCTAAGCCAGCAGCAAAATACGATAACCAGGATCGACATTGAAATCTACAGTGTGGATCTATAATTCTGCACTGGAAACAAAATGTGCTAGAAATTCTTGATTGTGTCCGTATCACGGCAGCTACAGCATGAATCCAATGTGATGGCTGTTCATTTCGCCAATCAAAACAAAAAATGCTCCACAAGCACAACTTTTTTCAGAATATTCCATGATGAACCAATGACAACTAATTTTATTTTATTTTTTTTTATATATCACGCGTGAGTTATTGATCTTGAATGACTGTCAAAAAACATACGTATATGTGATGAGGGGTGCAACATCACCTGTGAGTTATTTCCTCCAAAGAGAATTCAAACATTTATCATCACACCATGGACCCATGTTAGTGTCTCTAACCACTTGAACCAAGTATCAATTAAATACAATATCAAAAGAGTTGAATCTAAACCAAATAAATTATTTAGGACTGATGTAACCCAAAAGCTTTAACTAATCAAATGAGATCCATGCCCATGTGAGGAATCATTGGCCCAGATGCAGCAAGGAATTATTACATACACTGGCCAGGGAAATGGCCCTTTTACCCCATTTTACTAAAAATTATAAATTTACGTAATTAATTATAATAATTAAAATTGATAATGCTACTCAAATTTTTTATATATAAAGGAATTGCTTTAATTTAGCTAATTAATTATAATAATTTAAATCAAATAATGATTAAAGTGAATTATTAAATTTAGATATTTTATTATAATAATTAACATGAATAATAGCATTCAAAATATTTTATTAATAAAGAAAATTATTTAATTTAAATAATTAAGTATAATAATTAAATTGAAAAATGATTAAATTACATATTTAATTAAAATAATTAAAATAATTAATGGTATAAAAAATAAAAAATATAAATCATTTATAATTAAACATAATTCACTATTCTTTAATATTAAAGGCTTACATATAATTTCATCTATGTTCTCTTTTTTTACTTTTTTTCATTTTCATCATTTCCATTCTTATTACCCTCCTCGTTCCATCCAATCCTATTCCATGAGGTAAACCCATCCTAAGTTGAATAAAACCACTATTACTAAAAGCAAAGGAAGAATTTTGAGATTTACAAATGTTAGAGATAAGGAGATAGTCAAAACAAGTCTTATTTATAATTAATTCACTAATAACTATTACAATTAGAAACCATATGTAAGAAAGAAAGCCTACCCACCTGACTCAAAATCTTCTCCTAACACTAATAACAATTGAGTCACATTTTTCCCTATATTTGAGAAAGACCATATTTGATTGCAACTCAATAAGCTCCATAGGTGTTAATTGACCGCATAACATATTTAATTTAGCAAAAAAAAAAAAAAAATTAAATAGAACAATTTCTTTTGCAAACAGCTCGTATTTGCAAACAACTCCATAGACTCCTCATTGCTAACTGTATACTATGTAGTGCTGCAACTGAGTCAGCAAATCATTTGCAATATAGATGCTCTGCTACTAAGGAAATCTCTTTGGTTGTGGCTCTAGCTCTAGTTCACACCAAAAGCTTAGCTGTCTTTTGGTTGGGCCTTTAGAATAACTTGATACCTCTTAGTCAAGGCTATAATTTGGAACATCTTGTTTGATCACGATGAATGCATTTTTAATTCTATAGTGCATCTGCCCTAATTCTATCATCCGTAAAATCACTCGGGGACTTTTATTTTGGCATAAACAGGGGATAGTGCCATTTTTTCAAAGTGGTAGAAGTGATATGATTTTCATCATTGCCCATGTTTATTTTACAGAAAGTGTTACTTCCATGAAGTACTACTTCTCTCACTTCCCCACTTCTGTGTAAAAAATACTAAAATGTTTTTAACTAAAAACACTTCAATATGAAGTTGGGAAAGTGACCACTTCTTCTCAGTCCACTTCCTCCTACTTGCAACAAAATGAACGACTCTCTGCCGTTCTAGATAAGGAAAAAAAGACTAAGCTGCAAGACTCCAGCAATACGGCAAAATGCAATGTTGGCTATTTAGGGCCCAGTGGAGGGTAGTGCGAGTAATTCAAGAGAGCGCGGGACAAATCTTGGCTCTGGTCCGGTTAATATCATAGCTCCATTGTTGCAAGAGGTTTTTACAGCTGATATTGTGTACTGTCTGTCAGGGGTCATTATATTGGATCTATCTTGTTATTTTGTTCACCTCTCTCCGCATCTAGTGGGCTTGTTTTATATCCTTGTGTATATTGCATGTATCTTCCTCTTTAATAAATTCCACGGTGAAAGCATCTTCTCCAATCCCTTGGAATTTATATGAATTCCACAGCACCATCAACAGTATGATATATTCTCCAAAGTCAGATGGTGGGTTGAATACTTCCATATCTTCGATGAGATTTGCACGGTCAGTATAAATGGCTTCACGGTTCTTAGATGTTGTCTTGCATTTCTTTCTTATCAGTGTAAATGCTAGAGTTCAAACCAGAGTTCAAGAATTAATAGAATGAGAGACTAAAGGCATGCATATATATATATATATATATATATATATATATTCATTTGGTATGAATCTTATTAATAATTGGATCATGATGATAAATGACATAAAACAATGTTTTACAGCTAATAAGCATAGATAAGTCAAGAAAAGAAGAAAATTTGAAAAAAGGATCAACTCACATGCATGGCCTCCATGCTCCATGTGACTAGTGAGACGGCCCTATCAAAGTCCACGAGCAAGAGATTGAAATAAAAAAATGGTTGTCCTTCTGTTCATCTTTCAATGTCCAAACCAGAGTCATTACAGTTGAACTTCAATGTCTTGTCTTCTCTTCAAATTATTCATCCATTTTGTGAGCAAAAGTATCATGAAACAGGCCATTTTTTGGTTTGATTCATGAGCATGTTTGTTGAGATTCTAGAGCCCTGTTCTTCTTCCATGAATGGTCCCACTCTCCTTGTTTCCTTGGCCATGAAGGGTCAAATGAGGTAGAAGCTGTTGGGGAGTTTCCATAAATGGCTGCCATAATCCAGACAGGTAACTCATTTATTGCTTTCCACTGGAGTTCATAAAACAGCAAACAACAGTCTGTGTGCAATGCAACTGCAGTGATGGCTGTTCTTGTGCAAGTATGGAACTTAGTGAGGTCAACACTGGTTGTGCCATTGTTAAAGTTGGCAATCTTCTTGAGCTTGATGACAACAGTGATGATACTTGTGGAGAAGGTATTTGCAGGAATTGTGAGTTTGGTAGTCAAAGTTTTTTGTCTAAAGCCGGAGAAACGGTACCGGTGGGAACCGATGAGGCCAGACTTGGAGAACGGAAACTTGGCTTATCCTATGGTGCTCATTCAGATTCCAATGTACAATGAGAAAGAGGTAAATAAACATGATTCAAAACATCAATCTTCCATTTTTCTTGTGTTCTTCTTCTTCTGCCTCCTCTAATCATGTTAATGAATAGGTTTACGAGCTCTCAATTGGAGCTGCATGTTGTCTTGACTGGCCTTCAGACAGGATGATAATCCAAGTCTTAGATGATTCTACAGATCTAACAGTGAAGGTGAGACAGAATTATGCTTTAAGTTTCATACTGTTGTTATGAGATTATGGTATATTCTGCTTTGAATATTAGCAGGATTTGGTTGAGCTTGAATGTCAGAAATGGAAGAACAGAGGAGTGAATATCACATATGAAGTAAGAAACAACAGACAAGGCTATAAAGCAGGTGCATTGAAGGAAGGAATGAAGCATGACTATGTTAAAGAGTGTGATTATGTTGCAATATTTGATGCTGATTTCCAGCCAGAGTGTGATTTTTTGATGAGAACTATCCCTTTTCTTGTGTATAATTCTGACATTGCTCTTGTCCAAGCTCGGTGGAAGTTCGGTTAGACTTCTCTAATACTCGCAAGATTCAGACAGCAAACATATAGTTAAAGAATAACAAATGTTGATCTTTTTCTTATGTAGTGAATGCTGATGAGTGTATGATGACCAGGATACAAGAAATGTCACTAAATTATCACTTCAAGATTGAGCAAGAGGCAGGCTCTTCTACATTTGCATTCTTTGGTTTCAATGGTACAATTGCATTGCATGCTGAAACATTCGTAGTTTTGGGTCCTACCGGTGATAATTTACAAATCAACATGTTAAATTCTAGGAACTGCAGGTGTTTGGCGTATTAAAGCCATTGACAATGCAGGAGGATGGAAAGATAGAACAACTGTGGAAGATATGGACTTAGCTGTCCGAGCAGGGCTCGACGGGTGGAAGTTTGTCTATGTCGGAGACATTCATGTATTTCCTTTCGCTCTTTCAGTTTCTGTTTACGTCTTTTTAACTCTCTTTTATGTTAAGTGGAAGTTGATGTTCAATTTTCATATAGGTGAAAAGCGAGCTGCCGAGCACCTTCAAGGCGTATCGGTACCAGCAACACAGATGGTCTTGTGGTCCAGCAAATCTGTTCAAGAAAATGGCCATGGAGATCATGAAGAATGAGGTAAATTCCTCAATTTTAACAAACTTCTTTTTGTCAACTGGTGAAACTTACCTGCATATGTTCATCATATATGTGCAGAAAGTGTCAATTTGGAAGAAATTTCATTTGCTATACAGCTTTTTCTTTCTCGGGAAAATTGTTGTTCATACAGTAACATTCATCTTTTACTGCGGTGTGATCCCGGTTTCAGTATTAGTACCTGAAGTAGAAATTCCTCAGTGGGGAGTGGTTTACATCCCAACATTGATCACAGCTTGCATAATTATTGGAACTCCAAGGTAGAGAAAGGCATCAATTACAAGTCTTGTATCTCTTATTAAACCAAGTTTACATGAAGATTATATCTGCTGAGAAGAGTACATTTCTGAATTTTACCACAGCTCAATTCATCTGGTGATCTTTTGGCTCCTTTTCCAAAATGTCATGTCTCTACACCGAATAAAAGCTGCTTTAACTGGACTACTAGATGCAGGGAGAGTGAATGAATGGATAGTCACCGAGAAGTTAGGCAATTCGCACAAGCCTGCGAACACTGATAAGTTCAAAGATAGCTCAAACACTCAACCACTGATCGACAAGCCTGAGATAACTCAAACCAATATTTGGCAAAGGTACATGTCAAATTTGTTGACGCGGTTTCTTCTTCACCAATAAATTTGAATAAACAGTATGTTTATTTTTCTTCTCGCTGTTAGATACTATTTTTCAGAAATTTGGGTTGGTTTGTTCTTGTTATCATGTGGCTGCTTTGATCTTGCAACGAGACGACAAGGTTACTTCATCTACCTTTTCCTTCAAGGTGTTGCATTTCTGGTCGCCGGTTTTGGATATGTCGGAACTTATGTTCCCGGTTCTTAGTCATCCGCTCACGATAATGAATTCAACATCAACATTTGCAGAGTATCATGTCAATCTTTTGTGCCTGCACATACACTGCTATTCATTCTGATTTAAAGACCGGCAGAAAAGGTTGGTCATCAAGATTTTGCCAATTGGGGACAATTGTACTAAAACAATGAGCAAGATGCAAAAATAGAGGGAAGAAGCTTCCTTTTTCTAGTACAATTTTGTAATAATTACTGTCAATTTTATTTGTTCATTTAATATTCTATGTAACATTTCTGCAGGAAAAAAATGTAGTTATTTGAATAAACCAAACAACTTGGCATTAAATCCTATATGTAAACATTAACTCTTGGCACTTCTTCTTACCAAACTTCTGCATAAATACTGCAGTGAGAGAAAGATCTACTTGAATTACAACTTCAAGTACAGTTGACAAATAACCATAATTCCCACTCATGGTCAATAATTTGGCAGATAAAAATAATTTTGCAAAGGAATTAATGCAGTTAGAATGCAAAATCTGGACAAAGAGTTGAAGAACATGAGATATGAAGTTAGAGACAATAGGCGTGGTTATAAAGCTGGAGCTCTGAAAGAAGAGATGAATATTATGATCATGTTCAGCAGGTTGAATTTTTTGCTATATCTGATGCTGATTTTCAGCCTGAATCCGATTTTTTGCTTGGGACTGTGCCTTATGCATAATTCTGAGCTTTCTCTTGTTCAGGCTGAATACAAATCAGTATGAGTATGACTGATTTATCTTCGTCATGTTGGTGAATCTATGTTTCGAGTTTTGGTGTTCATCTAACCGTTCTCTTTTTGGTGTTTGATGACAAGGATTAGTGAGATGTGTTTGGATTACCAATTCGAGGTTGAACTAGAATCCAGTTTGACAATGTGATCTTTCTTTGGTTTCATTTGTGACTAAAACTCGATGTTTACAAACATATTGACTGATGAACTCTGTTTAATGGAACATTTATTTTTACAGGAACTGCCAATGTGTGGAGAATTACTGCTCTTCCTGAATCAGAAGGCTGGAAAGAACAGTAGAAGACATGGATTTTGCAGTTTGAGCAAGCATCGAAGGAAGGAAATTTGTACGTGCCAGCAATGTCAAGGTACACTAACAATTTTACTTTGAAAACCTTAAGACAATTGACAATGTTGCATGATAATCACAATGTGCATTTACGTTCAAAGCGAATTACCGAGTACATACATCTCAATCAATGGCATCATTGGTGTTGTGGTCCAGCCAATTTGTTCAGCAAGACTGCTCTAGAGATACTTAACAATATAGGTTTGATGTCTGTGATTAATGTCGTTTCTGCTAACCTGCCATTTTCTCCGTGGTCGATATTGAAGACAAAATAAATAATCAAAAAAAAAAAAAAAAAAAACGCACCACAAAAAGAAGATTATCACAAAACCCAAATCAGAAATTCATACAAGGTCATCACCATCTCTTGTAAATCAAGTTTTCATGATCCAAATGTTGTGATCATTTGCAGTAACTCATATTATACACTTGGTTGCTTCCTCCGCAGGATTTACATCCCAAAGCTGATGGTTTCAGTGTTTCTGTTCATATGTCCATGTTATGACTTGTTGAATTATGCAAACGGGCATTATTACATTTACATCTTTCCACAGTCCATTGCATTCTACTTATCATGCCTGTTGAATATATTGGGACCATTGTTCACAACAAATGAATATGAATTGTTCATTCCAGTTTAGTATTTCCACCTGTCCTTCCTTCAGTTAAACTGCCTGCAACAATATAACAAGACATTTATCAATTTTCTAAGTAAGATTTCCATAAAGAATAAAAAAAAAAAAAAAATTCAGTGCGTAAGTTTATTTTCCTGTTGAATACTCCCTTTTGATTGCAAAGACAACTAGCATGCTGATCAAACTCATTGTTGTATTTGTATAAAAAGATGTTTTGTTTCAAATTACATGTAACAAACAAATTGCAATAACAGACTGCCAATAGACAGAGGAAAAGAGAATACGAAAAAAATATATATCTATTTTCAGTAATCTCAGGCTCAGAGGAAAAAACCAAGCTTGCGGCTTGTAGGAAGACAGCAGCCTATGGAAAGGTGACCTTCAAGACCCTTTGATAAGCTATCTTCCACTGCACAGGCTGAGTGCATGCAGATCTTTACACTCGGCTTGTTGACCATGCCGCCGCCGTACTGATCAACTGTTGTTTCCTCAACACCGCCACTCATAGCAGAATCAACTTCCCAATGCTGAACAATGTTGGAATCACAATTAGGTTTAAGCCTCTTGTCTGGTCTTGCCATATCATCTGAGTTCAGTACTGCCACATTGCCTCCATCTGTGTCTGTGAGTAACTTCCTTTTCGATCCAGGAAGCAAATTCAGTCCTAAAAATACAGATAAATGAGCAGCAAAATATAATAACAAGGGTCCATATTGTATGATAGAAATCCACATTATGACCAGAAGAGACAAGTTTGATACATTACCACGAAATGTGCTGGAAATGCTTGGTTGTGTGTCCATGTCGCTGCAGCTACAGCATGGATCTATAGTGCTACACTTTGATTGATTAATTCTGCACTCAAAACAAAAAGGCTGAGCAATTATGAATTTCATAGAATCTTTTCAGTGAACAAAGACAGCTAATCGCTGGTTGATACACAATCAAACATGAAGCCAAAAGGGCAACCTGTCAGTGTCAAACTACTTCGGAGGTAGGAAAAACAAGATCAACACACTCTTCTATTACTATCCTTTTAGCATTCAATAGGCATGGTACTACAGGTAGAGATCCATATAAACCATAGGCACATAGCAATCAGTATTTTCGTGCTGGCATTTACTAATCTGATCAGTGGCATTCATGTGAACAGCAACAATATATATACAAGTACAGCATGTATAAGGCTGTCTTTCATAACACAAGTCTTGCCATCATATTGTGTCATGCCAATTGATGTAATAACAATGTTATGGATAACATAACACCTGTACATATGCTCCACAAAATCATCAATGAGAACAGGCCAAGCTCCTGCAAATGAGTGGAAGTAGTTAAATGTAAATTTTCAATAATATTTCTATACTATTATAGCCTAATCTTATGACAACTAAAACCATTTTAAAGAGAAAAAACAAATTGCGACAACCAAAACTATCATTTAACCCTGAGCACAAAGAGAGCAGAGGCTTGGGAACTTTGGACCACAAAGAATCAAGAAAAAGGCTAAACACTATATTTGGTACATGAAAATACGAGAATGACAAAATAATGAGAAGAGGCACAAACTGACAAGACAAATGACACAAATAAGCTTTTTGATAAGAATAAATAACATATTAAACATTATTAGCACATACATTGCTAGTAATGCAAGATGACCTTTCTCCTGAACTTAAGACCATGATGTTGGACTGAACATCTACTTGAATTGCAAAAGAAAGCATTTTGTTTTGAAACAAAGACATAAAAAATAAGCATTTCCCTCGAGAGGGTAAAGGAAAATCTTCTGTCTGTTTAAATTTGTGTAAAGAAGCTTTTCCTTCTCATTTGACAATTTGACATGATAAAAAACAGGGATAACTCAAGACAAGGCAATTGATCATTTACAAGTGTGTTCAAATAATTAATAATAACTAACCATTGGAACATCAGCACCATAAATAATTAGAAGTAGTCCTATTCTGGTGTAGTAGTAGTATCACACTTTCTATAACAGTTTCATGCTCTCAACAGCAATGAAAATCATATCATTCATGACAAAAGGTTACTTTGGCAATTGAAGACATGAAATGTACAGCAAAAACCAAATAAGAGCAAGCCATATTAAACTTGAAAAACATATGCAAATTCTCAATGGGAGTTCTAATCGCGCACAGAGAGACAAATCACTTAGTGCAAAGAGAAATAGATTGCTTTCAAGCAATAACGAAACAATGGTGTAGGTGTTATATGTCACTTATTTCCAGTATTAGATGTCAATAAGCCTATAACATGGGGTTGGTAATTACCTTTGGGATCATAACCTTCAAGATCTTCATTCACACAACGACTGAATGCCAGGAGTTGACGCCAAACATCCTCAGATATATTATACCGCTGGTATTTCTAAATTAAGCCAGAAAGGATGTTAATGTCCCTCCAGAGTAAGAGAAGATGAAATATTACAAGCCAGAACAATTAGAAATAATTTGATGTGATTAAAATTTGGAAGATGGCTGTAATTCAAAACAGATATTATAAAAAAAGAAAGAACAGCTAGAAAATCATGAAACCAGAATATTTCTTCTTGTAACAGAAACCATCACATTTCAAAATCTTGATACAGGCTAATTCACCGCTACATTTATGCAAAATTTTTATTGTCTGTTCATACATTTAGTCAATAGAAAGTTCTGTGAGGCCACATCTTAATAGCAAACATGTGCAGAGTGCGGTACAATCTATAAAGCAAACCTGCATATACAACATCAAGAAATGATCACTAACATCTCTGGCAACAAATAATTTTCCAGAATTAAAAAGCCACGCCAATAAATTGAATCCAAAGAAACACAATGATGCTATGGATTCCAAGTGAAACATACTTGTAACCAAAAGTACCAAACCAACACATTGGGTTACAGTGCTACTTTTAGCGGAATCACAAGAAACTCAAAAAATGATATAAAGCAGCTTTATACCTCAATAAACTCACACCACTGATTAAGTAATCGAAACCTTCCCGTTAAAACCATCCTCCATGCAGTAATAGCCCTGCTTACAGCTGAAAACATTCAAAACCCAAGACAAATTTTAAGGTAAGGATAGAAAGAAAATCTCAATGCGTTAAATTTCAAAATAACTCACCAATGCTTTTCTGTCCATTTTCACGACAGATGAAGAAGACAAAATCATAGAAGCAGTTAAATTTCAATGCGTCCACCTATTTAGCAATCATAGCAAAAAGTTTATAATCAGGAATATAGTAAAAAATCCTATTCAGATCCCGACACAACTATTGGCATTTTAAAAATGGAAAACATGAGCAAGAAAGAGCAATCTTGTCGGATATGCATGCAACCTAAAATGAAATGGCACTCACGTAGTGTACCAATTCATTAATCATGATGAAAAAATAATATGAAAGCGTGTGATGAGCTAATACCATTCAGATCCCGACAAAATGATTTGCATTTTAAAAACAGAAATATCTATACTATCGGACATGCACACGATTTGGAATGAAATGGCACTCACAGAAAGGTCAAGACATGCCATAAGCATGACAAGATCATTGAAGATTGCATCCCTGCCAAAAAATGATAACAAATACATGATCATTTTTTAGAATATTAAATCAAGGGAATTTATTTCAAATTATGCAAGGCTATGTATGTTATGCAATCTGAAATTGCATAGATGAGAAACCACTTTAAAGAAGGAGTCTAACTGGAATAGCAGCAGATCTGAACCTCAACAAATACCTTGATAGCCATCTTGAGTCCAGGGATTTTGATAGCATAGCCAGAGGCTCCCTTGCACTCAAATGGTTATGTTGTGAAACAATATCTGAAATAGAAGAGAGTAACATCTCAATAATCAGAACCATATGCACCAACTGATCCTTAGATGAACTAAGAAAATAATTATCAAGAATCAAACTGGTAGAACAACCGGAAGTTCATACATTGAATCACACTAACACTAAAACAAAAAAAAAGGGAATATTTTGAAAGCATACGAACTATCCATCTGATATAAAGATTCAATCATGCATAGATCTTCAGAAAACACACTAAAATTCAACAAAAAAAAAAAAGAAATAAAACCGACTTCCTGGCATCAGAGAAAGCCCAAGAACTCCCAAGTAGCAAGGCTGCACCAAACACTACTCCAACATCTAAAACCCAAGAGAAATCCCTCTAAACTCCTTCTCAATTGCAATCGAACCTCAATAACAACAAGATAAAGAATAATTGGCGTCGAAAACAGAGGAAATTTGGGTTTAAGAAGAGCAGACGCAAACCGCAGTATGTGGCGTAGATCTCGACGATGTCGGCCCGGCCAGAGAGAGGAAATCCCATGGGTGATCGGCGGCAGAGCTAGGGTATGAAAAAGATTGCTTCTTAGATCGAAAAACCCTAGCCCGAGATCGGATTGGGATGAACGAAACGGCTCAAAACCCTGTTTTCCTTCCCCTCTTCCCTCTCTCTCTCTCTCTCTCTTATGTCTGTATCTAAAAATCTTTAATAATAGAGTTTATATAGTTTATAGCTGTGAGGAGGGTAAAAAGATAATTTCAGATATAAATAATTTAAATTTTATGACGTTAGATTATTTTTGTTTTTTGAGAGCTGAGGATATATATTAAAAATTACCCGGCTAAAAACCCCTTTAAATTTGCGAAATAACCAAAAACACCCAAATCCCTACGAACCCCTTTTTTAAATTCACGAAATAATTTCCAAAAAACCTGTTGATTTTCAAATCAGTTAATAAACTGTTTTTTAACACAATAATTTTCAAACTCTCATAATAAAACGATAATTTTTCTTTAAAATTAATATTTTAATATATTTATATTTTGTGTGTTTTTGAAATTCGATTTTGGATTAAGGCGTAATTTTTTTTCTTGTATTTTGAATAATAAATATTTTAATCTGAAAAAACACATGATATTTTTGTGAAAAAAATAAGATGGGAAAAAGGAACGAGAGTAATCTGCAATCGGAATAGCGGCGAGGTATGAGGCCGGGGAGAGATGGCGGGAGGAAAAGCGCCGGCTCCGGAGCCGGAACCGGAACAGGAACCGGAACCAGTTCCCCTAGGCGCTCCCGATCTGCCGGAGAACCGATTCCCAGCTCCTCCCCTCGGTCCTCCACGAGGCTCTCGGCTTCTCTCGTTGGGGACCCCGTCTTCCTCGCTGACGTTGAGGAGTCGGAAGCCTTCTCCGGCGTCGGAAGCCGAAGCCCGGCGAACCCGAGGAGCTTCCCGTATAGCGTGAAGCAGCAGTGCTGGGATAAGGCTGAGAAGGTGAAGGGCCGAGATCCTGACCGATGGCGCCGCGACGCCCTCGGCAACATCGTCTTTCGGAAGCTTGTCGGATGCCCGGGGTGTCTTTGCCATGACTACGATCACATTGTTCCTTACTCAAAGGTGCGATCTTTACCCATTTCTATGTCTGTGTTCCTTGGATTTCTTTGTTTTAATTCCCTGAATTTTAATTTTGTTATCTGTTTTAGTTTTTCATCTGAAGTTCTTCTTTTCTCCCATTTATGTTGATGGATTTACGAAGTTTATGAATCTTTTTGCTTAGACTATACAAATAATTCTCTGGAGATGTTCTAGCGTGTATGGTACTGCATAGGTTTTTATTAAAAAAGAAGTCTGGATGATGTTTTCTGCATTGGAATTGGTTGAAGCTGTTTGAGTGAGAGAAAGAGAGATCAAAATGATAAGCAATTTTGACAGAACTAAATTGGTAGGAAACCTTCAAATGAACTGAACCAATGCTTATGTTGCTGACATTAGTTTAGTTCGTTGTTTTATGCTAGCTTTGAGCAGTGTAGAATATCAGATTCTTTGGAATTGCAACAGCAGTGAAGCTTGTATTGTTGTTTCTATTGAAAAAATTTCTCCATGTTTAGACTTGAATAGATAAGTATGAAGTGAAAAAGTATATCAATCATGGATCCAGTTCATACTTCAATCCCTAATGTTATACACGTTTTACATAGTATGATCATCTTGATTCTTATTGTAGACTAAAGCTAAGAGAAATAGTAATATGAAAATTATAGAATTCAGTGTTGACAGAGAAGCAATGGTGGTTGTGGTCTGAACTTAGCCAGGATAGCAAGTATGATTTTATTTGATGATTTTACCACATAATTAACTTATTAGCTATTTTGTATTTGTTCAAATCCCAGGGTGGGAAGAGCACTTTGGAGAATTGCCAGGTATTGCAGGTAAAGTTTTCTGTTTTTCTTCTTTTTATTTGTAAGCACATTCTCCCTATGGCTTTAGGTTGATGTTATGGAGCTGAAGTTGTTTGAGTGACAAAATTTCATTTTGTCGATGGTTAGGGCCTATGTAGTGACTTTTATCCTATAAAAAGGTATAAAGGTTCAGCATTTTCAATTTGGTTCCACATAGATGTTCGCCATCAAGTTTGTGCTTATAAACTACTTAGAATGAATTGCTGATCAAAGGGAGATGATGCAGGGAAAGAAATTAAAATAAATTATGCTTTTGTGTTCACTCATTAGATATTAGAAGGTTGATAATATGTTGGAGCTGCATCTGTGGTTGGTTTTCCATCTGTTATTACTGTTTTGTCATTTCACTAGAATTGATAAAACATACTTGCCAGGCTACTGTGAATAGATCAAAAGGGAATAAAACTGAGCTAACAAAAGCAGAACTCATCCAGAAGAGTGCTTACTGCAGAGTTTCAGGTGCTGAAATGTTTCATGATCGTATCCATTCATTTCCATTTCTTATCATTCTTGGTATCCAATGTTTGCAGGCCGAGACATGGATCTTTTAGAACTCTCAGCCTTTGGTAATGTCCGTCGTGTGCAAGACTCTGGTGGCTGTAACATCCAATGACAAATTTCAAATTAATTTGACAGAGAGAGAATTTGTTAATATCTCCGCACCTGCAACAGAAATGGCTGGTTCAGTAGTCAAATGCAAACTTGTAAGTATGTCATTGGGTATTCCACACCATGCCTTCATTGTGATACTCAATCTCTGCAAAACACATTCGGCTCCTGCTCTCTTACGACATTGATCATCATCCACTTTATACATTTGGAAGGCAGTATGTACTTTATTTTTAGCATTATGTTTAAAGGATATCATTATGTCATCAAAATTCATGTTTACTTCACACACTATTTATCTGATGACAAATCTAATCCTTTTTTATCTCATTGCCAACTCTCACTTTCGATTCCAGCATCAATCATGTGATAATAAGTATTGTAGTTGGGGAAATTAAATAAGACATCTTGCAAGTTTTCAGAATCTCCTGACTTGCTGGTCTATCATCTTGTTATAGCAGAAACTATGTCAATTTTTCATGCATCAAGTTTCCCAGTCTAATTATTGCAAATATGTTTGCATAACTTATTCTTCTGTAGCCAAAAAAATAAAAAATAAAACCGCTTATGTAGGAATTAAAAAAAAAGAAAAAATAACTTCGAGTTGTCATCAATGGATTTCATTAACGTCTGAAATTACAGAATGAATAATTGTCTCTGAATGCTGAAATCTAAAAGAGAAAAGCCAATACTAAACTTTGAAGTATTTATATTAGGGCATGAATTGGAGCCTAACATCAGAATGAAGATCCTGAAGGAGGGTTGATAGCTAACCTCTCTGGTTTGTGCTTGCTTCTTGGTCCTTGTAATCCATCACCACTTAGACCTTGTCCCTCGATATCCTTAACTTGTGAAAATTTAACAATTGGAACAAGAAAAACAAACTAGAAATTAATCTCCATAAAAAAAAAATTTTGAAAAAAAAAAGCAAATGAGACACAGAATACTGCAAGCTCTTCAAAATGAGAACTCTCAATGAATGAGAGTGATAAAATAGTTGGAATGAGCATAAGAAGAAGAAGAAGAAGAAGAATGAACTTGGTTATCTTTTTCTTTTGAATTCTTGCTGAAAAGAGCTTTATGCACTAGAAGTAGATAATTGTTGGCTTTATCTTATTCTATTGCATTCTTGCTGGAAAGAGCTATATGTACATGAAGGAGATAGTGTTAGCTTTAACTTTGGTCATTTATTTTTATCTTTTACCACCTCAGTTTTACTTTCCTTTTCTCTATTTTACCAAAAAGAGCTTTTGATGGCATGAATTTATGGAATTCATGCTTATGTTAATTTATAGATTGGCCACCATCTCCTTCCACTTCTTGGCTTTGATGGATAAGTGCACTCATGCTCTGCTTTTGCAGAGTGGAGTCTTTTTGAAGCACAATGCTCTGTTTCTTTATGTAAGTTTCTCCAATGAATTGATGGCAGAGGATAAGAGTGCATAACTTGGCTGGCTGCTTTGTAAGTCATTGGCCATTGACTTCTTTTCATCATATGTCACACCGAAAGTTATCATAGTGATTAATGTTTCATCTCTTCACACAAATTTGATTCATCAAAAAAAGTACCAAAGTTTATTTATGCACAATGTGAAACTCTCTTTTTTTATCAGTGATAAGTAGTTACATAAGCAAGTCAAGGTGAATTTCCTCTACTGTGAACAGGCTTCAATTTTGTTTGATTTCAAGGTCATGAGTTCTCATGGAAGTTCAGAGATCGAGAGACGGCGGCAGGATTGGCGTACCATGCTGGAGAAGCCTCTGCTGTATGTTTCTTGCTATTGGTCTTAGGATGGAAAGCCCTGAACAATCCTCCACCATTAACACTGTCAGCATTCTCATTATTAATACCGATGGTTGCCCAAACGGTGCTCTTGGCTGCTTCTCTTGGGTCATCGATCCTCAGTGTTTTTGGAATCCATAAACATCTTTCTGGATCACTTTTTCTAAGAGTGTCTCCCTTGTCTGAATTGTTTCCATTAATTAGCATGCTCCCATCTCTTGTATGCTTGCCTAATGTCAGAGACTTCGGTGAAGTCTCTGATGAACCAGTAGTCAGAGGAGGAAAACAGGGGACAGTCCAATAAGCAGTTGCCGAATACATAGGAATCGGAATTGCACTCCATTGAATAGGCCACTGTGTACCATTAAAACATGGAAATCCTAAGGAATTCCTTATTGTGGAAGAAGCTTGCAGATTGATTTCTGTTGAAGAACTACTCAAATGCTGTTGGGCATTCTCTGTTTCGCTGGAAGAGTTCTTAAGTTTCAATGAGGATGCCATTGATTCACATAGAGGCTTATCCGAGCCGAAACTTAACACTGCGGCATTAGAATTGATAGGTATTGTTTGACATGAAGGATTGATGATGTTCAAGTGTTTGTAGTGTGAGGAAGAGTTCTTGCTTTTGCGTCGCCCTGCTCCTACAGGGACGTTGCGCATTGTGCCTCCGGCTGTCCAGTAACGCTGACAGTTCCTGCAGAAATGACGCGGTTGATTAACATTGTAATTGTTGAAGTAGCAAAACTTGGTGTCGATACTGCTGCAACGTGGACAAGGTAAGATCTTGTCGGGTTTTTTCATCGGTTTTTCATTAGAGTCTGTGTTCTCTTTGTCTTGATTTGTCAATGAACCACTCTCTTGATCATCTTTGTCATCAGTTTTTGCTTCACAGGTTACCTGAAAATGAAAATCATAAATCCATGATACATGACAAACCAAAATTTAATCCTTAACATCCTCAAATTCACTGAAGAAGTTCAGAACAAGAAGAACTCTTTACTCAAAAAGTTAAAACCCCCTAAATTTACTGAACTAAATTAAACTCTTGCTATAAAAACTCATCAAAAAGCATACAGAAATATAAACAAGACCCACCTTGCCATATTTCAGCGCACAAAACCAAATTCTCCCCTGTTTCTCTTCTGCTAAACTAATATAAAAGGAGAGCAAGCTCAAAGATAATTACATCTATGGAAATGAATCACCTTGCCATTTTCACCATATAAAGATACAGGAATAGTCCTTCCAAAGAGCTTGATGGAAGGGTCTCCACTTTCAAGTGGCATCTCTTCTCTTCTCCTTTCCTGTATCTTCCTCTGTTTTTTCCCTGTTATTTTGTAGCTCTCCTCCATCTTTGTCTTGTGTGTTTCAGTGTGTCATTTTAGTATTTCTGTGATCTTTGTCATCGTAGTATTTACAGAGCAAAGGGAGCCACGTCAGCAAGAGGGAAGATGGCTCTCAGCCACAAGTTTTTGTTTGTGGCCTTGAGAGGGTGTCATATGATTCTGTGTGTTTCCAATTGATTTATTGCACTTCTTGTAGTCTTTTCATTGAGAGCCAAAAGAAAGCTTAAAAAGTTGCTTCCTTTTTGCATCCAATACCTCTTTTTCCAAGTATCTTTCATCTTTTATTTCACCTTCTTTTACTTTTTCCCTTTGTTTTCTTTCACACTTGATTTTACTTAATTTGATGGAAATCTCAATTTTGATGCTTGCCATGGTATTTATTCAGGATTATAGTCATTTATTTCTTTATGTCAGTGGCTGCAACTCCAGATCAAAAGAAATTGAGCAGAAGACTCAAGCTTGTCAGTGTGCAATTCCAGTTTCTCTCTTTCCTTTTTTTTTTTTTTTTTTAACTCCTTTTTATGTTTTTTACTTTGGTTAAAATTGTTAGTCCATTTTAAAAAAAAATAAATAAATGAAAGGAATCTCAATTTTTGTTACCAAAAGGATGATTTATCTTTTTGTGAGAATAAAATAACCACCTGTAATTATTAATAATTTTGGCATTTGACATTGATTAGTGTAATTGGAACCTTATGCAGCGTTTTATATAAATAATCTCAATTTTTTTAATTTTAATTGATCAACCTTTTTTCTCACATTTTTTTTAAGTGGTAGTTCTTCTACTCCTCCTCCTAGCACCAAGTTATTATTTATTTTTTTTAAAAAAAATGAACAGGCCTGCTTCATTTGTAATAAAAAATTATTAAAATTTAAAAATAAGATGAATAATATGTTAATACAATCAAATGAAGTTACTAGACGTGTGCAACATATTTCACCAGTGATGGAGAAGCTAGCGGTACTCAAGAGATGATTGTTATTTATTTGTAACAACAACAACAACAATAATCAATCAATAAAGAAAATATGGTTGAGCATCTTACCTTATTGATGAAAAGATTAAATAAATAATGTATCAATATTTAACATGACTATAATAATAGTATAATAATACTCTACTAGGAATCAACATCTCACAATGCAATTACTAGATGACAACTTTTGCCCAAAAAAAAAAAAAAAAAAAAAGATTAATTTTATCAAATGGTCTTGGATTAAGCTCAAGTTAAATTAAATTTAAAAATTGTGCACACCTATATTAAAAATTAGAAATAAAAAAGATTAATTTTGGAATATAATAGGGAAATATTTTAATTAAAAGAATCAAATTCAAGTTAAATAGTTCAAGCCAAACTCTATATCTAAATCTAGAACTAACTAAGCAACCCCTACAATCAAATATAGTTGCTATGGAATAATCAGAAGAATAAAAAGTAATGTTTTTAATAATTAATTAATATTAATATTAATAAAGCAACAATATTTAATTTAATTAATATAAATCAATTAAGATAAAGTCAATTGTTGTAAAAGTTTTTCAATGGAATTAAAATTTTAAATTATATGTTTGCATCATAACATAGCCTTGCATGAGTTCATAAGTAAAAGAATAAGCAATACTAAAATATAGATGATAATACACTCACATTGATACATAACTAACATAAGTAGAGCTAATAAATTCAATAAATTTAAAAAACCACAACATTTAGAAATGAAAAGAAATTTGATTTGATTTGCACTTTATCTAAAATATATTTAATCTCTTATTTATTATTTTTTTTATAAAATATAAATAAGTCCCATCAGCGATTTGCACAAATGTGAAATCTCAATATACATGTACTTTTATCTTATGTGAACTGAAATTTGAATTCGTCGGTTCGATAAGAACATGAACACTTATATAAAGGACCCCGATGCTTCTTATATATATATATTCCACAATAAGCAAAAGGAAATATCACATTAGCATCTCTTCTTAATGGGAAAGAGGAAGTAAGTTCAATCTTATTTAAAACCAAAATGGTTCATTCATAGGTGTGTACACCTCCTCTTTCATAATCCATATTTTCTTTTTTAGTCAACCACTAATCATGCCACTAAAGAACGCACATAAATACCATCTTCCTTTCTTTATCTTTATCCAATTCTTCTGTTTTTCTATAGATAAACCACATCCATTTGTGCATCACTTTTTTTTTTTTTTTTTTAACATTTAAAAAACTATATTTTATTTGTACATTAAATAAATGATTTTTATTAAACTAAAGCAATAGCAAATAACCACAAATAGAATGCCACTAGCCAAAATATCCATCACATCATTGAGATCAAGTTGTTCTTTTACTATTTTTATTATGATTATTTTGTTATTTATAACTTTTTACTGTAATTTTTTTTTTAATTTTTTAATAAATATGGATAAATCACAACTTTCAATTATTGTTGTTGTGAGATAGAGTTAAACAGTAATAACCTTTCATTCGGGGGAGAAATGGATATTATTTTTATTGTAATTTTATATATTGAATATTTTTATTGATCTCTAAACATGAATATTTATAATTTTATTTATCCATTATTACAAAAAAATGATGCTGGAAAATCATCATCCCAATGTCACCCCAATTTCTTCCTTGATTTCAATCTCTTCAATCCCCACACAACTCTCAACCTCATGACATATATCAACCCACTAACCAATTCAAGGCCCCATTTAAATCCAACACAATGCAAGGAACCCATCAAAAGCTCTTCATTTACCCATCACCCCCTCAAACACCCCCCTCTCTCTCTCTCTCTCTCTCTCTCTCCAAACACAAGGTTACAAATGTAAATTTACACTGCATATAGAACACCAAGTTGATAGACAACATCTTTCTTTAGTAGTAGTTCTAGTGCTTGCAAGTTAGGTAGGTCTCCATAAAGCACTAAATACACAGTGTGTACCCTTTTCTTTTTGACTTCTTTTATTAATAACACATCCACTGTGGAGAACTCCCCTAAAATAAATAAATATATATATATATATAAATATATTGGAGGGCAGTTGGTTTTCATTTGCAAAGATGGAGAGAACTTCCATTCATCTCCTTGTTCTTCTCTTGGCTTTCTCTCACTTCATCTCTTGCTCCATTTCCATCCCTTCAACAAGTAATCAACCTTTATTTTCTTTTTATTTTATTCCTTTTTTTTTATTTTTCTTTGATCTTTTTCACTTACTTATTAACTTAATTCTTTTGTTTGTTAGGAACTCAAAAGCTAGCTCGAGAAGTTGGAGAAGTCCCCATGCTTTCCAATGCTTACAAGGTACATGAATGTTTTAGTCTGAAATAAAGGATTAATTGTAACAGGGAATTAATTAATTATAATGGTGGTTAATGAATTATTATAAATAGGGAATTAAGTTTGAAGATGAAGATATTATTCAAGGGAGAATGGATATTGAGAAGGAGGATTACCCGGGTTCCGGCGCAAATGATCGTCACACTCCAAAGCCACCGGAGTGAAGCCTTTGATTTTTCGACATGTGATTAAATGTTAAACATGTGGTTATGTTATTGTTATTACCGTATAATGTGACTAATTAAGCATGTCATAAGTGTAAAGCTCTTCACAGCACTTTGTCTACTGGAATTTAGACATAAATAAATTATTAATTACATTGTTCCAATATGTATTGATGGTTGTGTTTATGTTTTCTTTTTCTTAAAGTTTTATTTTTAATGCAGAGGTTAATTTTTTTTTTTATTGATATCAATAAAATTAGAGGACTTTGTTGAGAGGACTGCATGAGATATACTTTCTACTTTTTTTTTTTTTTTTTGAGAAATTGATTATGTATAAAAGTTAATATTTGAAATACTATATTTTTTTAAAAAATTCAAATTATTTTTTATTTTTATTTTTATAATAAAATTAATTTCCAAATAACTCTTGCTCTCCCTTCATGGAGAATTATATTTTTTTAATAAAAGATCTACAAGATAATTCGTTCGTATTCATCCTTCAATAAAAGGACAAAAAAAGAAAAAAAAAACACATAATCAAACCAAAGATTATTAGATTGATAAATTTTTATTATTTCTTAATAAATTAATTTTCACGATATCCTTCAGCAATTCAAAATATTCATTTTCATTCCCTATCATAATTTTTAGGGAAAATTATTGTTCACCTCTCGAAAATTTCAAAACGAGTCAACAATCCCCTCCTACTTTTGCACACCCCGAATAACCCCTCCATTATAGTTTGGTTCCCTTCTACTCCCCGTCTGTTACATGAAATGAGTCCGTGTTATGAAAAATCCATTTTTGCCCCTACAAATGGTGGGAAAAAACCCCGCCCGATCACATCATGTCATGTCTGACCTTTATGCATACATTTGTGAGTTTTTTCCCTCTGATGGTTTCTTGTTCTCATAAAAAGTTTAGAAGACGAATTACATATTTTTGTTCTTGTTCTTCTTCTCCTTTTCCTTCTCCTCATTTGGTTTTTTCGATTTGAATTCTTCCGGTCTCCCAAAATTATGGACAGTTTTTGTGCCATTGCTAGATACAACGGGGAGGAACGAGTGCTGAGGTTCACCGCGCTGATTGAATGGGAGTCAGTGTTAGCTGAGATATGCGAGCGATGGGGTCTCGATGTTTCTCGCGTGAGGGTGAAGTTCATCACACCTGATGGACATAATACGGTTTGCCCGATAGAGAACGAGGTCGACTTCCAGCGCATGTGTCATGTTTTCTCCATCCTCAAAGGCGGTGTAGTCGATATGGTTATCGAGACGGATGACGTGCCATCGCAGCCTATTGAAAACGAGTTATTATCGTGGTAATGCGTTGCTCTCAAACAATTATGCAGTTGTATATCAATTATTGTTTAATAATTCCATTATCTGTATGAAAGAATGAATTCTCCGTTTAAAATTCGAGTCTCCGGTTAATTTATTATGGTTCTATTTAACCATGTCATCTACCGTTTACATTATTGCGTCTCTGTTTAACTATGTCTGTTGACGTTTAACTATTAAAGTTATCGTTTAAAACTGTGGAGTTTATGCTTAAATCCTTATCGTTTTCGTTTAAACTAAAGTGTTGGCAGAAATTCGGAATCTGGGAGCGCTTCTGTCCCACCACATGGCGACTCGGATGGTCTCGCATGCCTACCTTCCTTGTCAGATCAACATGAAGTGTTGTCGTTTGACGTCGGACAATGTTTTGATGGCGTTGAACATTTCCGATATACACTTTGCAATTTTGCTATCAGTCGGAATTTTGACTTCAAATTTGTGAAGAACGAAAAACACCGGGTCACTGTGGAATGTGCGGCCGGTGGATATCAATGGCGCGTTCAAGCATCAAAAGAATATAATAGAAATACCTTCAGAATCAAGACAATGGACCCGTCGCACACTTGCGGTGGTGGAATTGGCTCGGCGTCACACCCGAAAGCGTCCAAAAAATGGGTCAGCGCACGAGTGATTCAGAAGCTCAAGGACCGGCCCTTGTACAAGGCCATCGACATTCAGAAGGACATGTTGCGGGAGCATGGTGTCCACATTCCATACAAGCAGGCTTGGCTGGGAAAAGAACATACCCGGGTGATCCTCGACGGCAGCGACATCTCCAGCTACGATCTGTTGCTTTGGTACGTCGATAAGGTGGCTGAGACGAACCCCGGCAGCATCGCGTTTGTGGAAAGAGACGGTAAGCGTTTTAAACATGCGTTCTTCTCTTTCAGCGCGTGCATTTTGGGATTCAAGAGGGCATACAGGCCGTTGCTGTTTCTCGATGGTACCCACCTCCTTGGAAAGTATCGGGGTACTCTCTTGGGTGCCACAGGCAAGGATGGGAACAATGGCTTCTTCCACGTCGCCTTCGCTATTGTTGACAATGAGACCGACGCCAATTGGACGTGGTTCATTTCCAAGTTAGGTGATGCTTTATACGACGAAAGAGACTACCAAGAGATAATTGCATTCGTGTCGGACAGGTCAAAGGGCCTTGTGAACGCTATTGCGAGAGTTTTCCCTTCATCCCCACACGCGTACTGCCTTCGACACTTCGAGGCCAATTTTATGAAAGCCAATGTTAGAATTGGGAAGGCATTGAGGGAGGAGTGTTGGTCCATATGCTTTCGTATCGCGTGGGCATCGATGGCTAAAGAATTCGATGACACCGTCAATGAACTGTAGGCCGCATCACCCGAAGCCTATTAGTGGTTGATTCACAAGTAAGACGTGTCACACTGGTCGAATTATCTGTTCAGAGGTGAACGCTGGGGCGAGATGTATTCAAATGTCGTTGAGTGGTTCAATGCGTGGATCAAAGAAGCTCGACACCTATCGGTGAAGAAAATGGTCGACGCTATAAGGTATTCGAATGTTAAATACATGTAACGCTTAAGATTTCCCTTTATTTCTTTAATTATCGTTATCTGTGTTTAAAATGAACTGTCTGCATTTTGATATCATCGTCTGTGTTTAACATTCGCGGTCACCGTTTAGTCTGGTAGAATCCTGTGTAAGCTGACGTATGTAAATATCATTGTCTCGGTTTAAATACCATTGTCTATGTTTATCTTCTTCGATTTTTAGTTTATTATTCTTTTTTTTACGCCGATGTGGTTGTGTTTAAATATTCATATATTCGCGTAAATTTCTTTAAGATTTCTGATATTCGTTGTGCAAGTTCAAGTTGATGCGCTTGTTATGCACTCGCCGTGATCAAGCGAACAAATGGGAGACTTACTTATGCCCGGACATACATTCAAAGGTTGAAACGCTTGTTCAGGATAGCCGAACTCTTCACGTTGGTCGCTGTGTCGCTGATCGTTACAAAGTGATTGACTAGTGCAGTAACTCTGCAGACCTTGCTACTAGGACTTGCTCATGTCGCAGATGGAAAGTTTATGGTATCCCATGCAAACACGCATGCGCTGCGATAATGCAAACGGACACCAATGTTCATCGTTTTATTAGCGATCACTTCACCGTCGACACTTACAAGCTGGCATATAAGAAAGCTATATTTCCCATACCAGACAATGAGAGGCCCACAGACAACAATCGCGATCTGCGTTTGCAGCCGCCTGTGATGAGAAGGCAACTTGGGCGTCCTAGACGAAGGAGGATCAAGTCGCAAGCGTTTGATGTCCGCGAGTTACATTGCAGCCGCTGCCACGTGTTCGGTCACAATCGTAGAACTTGCAATGAAACTGTCGCCGAGTAGGTTTCGTAAAAGGATAATCTTTAAATATCACAAATTTATTTAGTTATGAAGCCCTGATATTTAAACAAAGAATAAACGAATTTTGTTGTCTGCGTTGAATATTTAATCGAAATAACCTAATGTTAATCAGGAACGAATGTTAAACAGTGACGTAAAAACTTAAGGGATGCCCGTTATAGTTAAACAGATACGGCGACGAGTTTTACGCATCTTGGGTAAAATGTTAAACAGAGACGTTGTATGGTACACATAGTGGTTAAAATGTTACACAGAATGATTGATATTTGCACAGTACAGTGTAACCTTAAGCAAAGAAAGTTGGCTATATAATAATACGGACCCTCGTAGAACTCTAGTGAATATTCATTGAAAAATCTGCCATGGCATTGGGGAAGAATAAAGAGAATATCAAATTCATGAGCTTGACAAATTGGTAAGCATCCCAACCACTTAACTAATCAAATTTTGCATGTAATTGTAAAAGAATTTGTTACATTGAGATGATTTTTTTCAAAAAGGTTTAATTAGAATCTTTGCAAAGTGTTTAAACAAAATTACAACACTAAATATAATATATTTCCAAACATGCTTCACCCCTAATAGGTTGCACAAAACATAATCAATGCAAATGCAAATTCATTACTATTTAGTACAATTAAATTTGAATTCAATTTCTACACGTAAGCGTCAATGCACGTAGAACGTTAGGCGAACATGCGACCCCTAGATTTCTATTTAAACAATAAATGGAAACCAGAGGCACATCCACATATTATACACAGACAAAGAAATATGTACAAGTCCCTTCTCAACGAGCTCTGCCAGAGAACACGCTGGACGTCGCCGGAGTACTCAACCGTCAGAGATGGCCCCAACCACATCCCCGCCTTCGTGGGCACGGTGGCGGTGGATGGGACCACTTACTACAGTCCTTACCCTGCAAAAACAGCGAAGGACGCCCAGAACTCTGCGGCCGAGGTGGCGTACAATGACCTGTGTCTTCCATACCCTGGGAGGATAAATACGCCTCCCGCTGCTGCCGACGATCGATCATATGGAGGTAAGTCATACCGTAAGATTTCTATGTGCATGTTTAAACAATTTAATAATTTTCTAAATTGTTAAAGCCTTCATTTCAGCGCCTTCACTCGCCCGTGAGCACTCCATCAACGAAGAGTTGGAGTGGTTTCTGGAAGACATGCTCGTCAATCTTGATGAGAAGGAAGTAGTCCTCTCCGTAAAACTCGATGGAATAAGAACCCGCAAGGCCCATGTCGAGCTGCTCCAGGGCCTGAAGGCGAAATGAAGGTGGGCGTGGCAATTTTTGATAAATAATGTTGTTTTCAATTTGTAGATGTATAATTTAGTATGTCTACACTAGTTGTAATAGAACTTTATTTGAAAAAAAAAATTTTGAAGGGAAAGAAATTTGTTACGCTGTAATGTTTTGATCTTTAAACAGAGATGTGTATATTTGAACATCGACACTAAATTATAAACATGGACGTCTGTAAAGGGGTGACGACATTAAAAAGTGCGACTGTTTGTAAACAGTGAAAATCGTATTTACACAGAGTCATCGATATGTAAACAAGACAATCCTAACGTACACAGCGAATGTTAAAGGGAGACGCATGGTAATAAACTGAGACAAGTATTGTTAAACTGAGAGACTGCTCGTTCTCGCTCTTTGATAGTTAAACGCGGGGACCGATTGTGAAACGGTAACGCGTAGTGGCAAGTGATGACGGTTATATTTAAACGGTGACGAGGAGTTTCGCACAATGAGCATTATAGATTAAAGACCGTCACTGATGTTTACAAAATAGAATGAAAACTAGAAAATTTACATTGAAAAATTCTGAAACGTCGCAGGCATAAATAGAATTGAATTTAAGCTAATTACGATATAACGTAATCAGTGCAAAAATACAATGTGAATTTATTATTAATTACTCGAATTTAATGTTGTTACTCGAATCGGAAAAACGTGAACGTAATCGATGCCATTTACTATATTCCATTTATTTAACCAAAAACCAATGTCATTTACTATATTCCATTTGTTTCACTGGCACTGCAAATCAAGGTCAAAGGTACGTGGATTTTTATACAAAGAGTTATGGTTCTATGTTAACATCAAGCTGGAACAAGATACACACGCAGATATTATCCACATCCCACAACAATGTTTAAGGCACGTCTAACCAAATTTTGCCAGAAGACACGGCGGCCCTCGCAGGAGTACGCCACTCTTTGGGAAGGCCCTGACAACAACCCCGTCTTTCTGGCCACGGTGACGGTCGACGAGACCCCTTTCTCCGGTGCTGCCTCTGAGGAAAGTGCCGAGCAGGCGCAAAACATTGTTGCCGAGGTGGCGTTAAAGCAGCCGTGTCCTTCCTGCAATGTGAAGATAACCAAGTCCCTCGTTGCTAACGATGATGTCTCCGACGCAGGTACGTCATACTGTAAGACTTCTCACTTGAGTGTTAAAAAAAAGCATGATTCCATACATAAACCTTGAACTCTCTATTGCAGGGCCTTCACGAGGCGTCGGGGATTACTCCAGCGGTGAAGAGTTGGAGTGGGTTGTCAAACACCTCGTCCATGCACTAAACGCAAAACTTGAAGGATTGAAAGATCGAAAGACACATGTACAAAAGCTGCTCCAAGATTTGAAGGACAGGAAGAGGGCGGAGTGAAGGATTATGTTCGATTTGCTGTCGTTTTATAAATTGAGTCATCTAAATTGAGGCGTCTAAATATAAATTGAGTCGTCTAAATTCAAACAGAATCATTGATATTTAAACATAGTCATCTATATTTAGACACATATCACTAATTGCTAAAATTTATTACTAACCGCTTGCATCAAAAAACAATATCAATTACTTTCACCATTAATTCTGAAAAATAAAATCAGTGTCACAACTATTTCAAATTTATGTAATTTCTGTGGCGAGAAGCTTAATTTATGGATATTTGTTTAGCAAATATTGTCACGTGGAATGAAATATCAAACGGAGACTCGTAAAATTACACGGGGACTCCTAAACATAAACTGCACCAAATATCCTTAAACAGAGACACCGTAGTTTAAACGGAGATTACATCATTTTGGCAGGCGTTTATATTTCAACGTATACACCGACTGTTAACCAGAGACGATTACCATTAACGCACGGTTAATATGTTAAATGTAACATAATAAATTAAACTAACTTATTTGATTGTCAATGACTGATACGTAAACATAGCAACACGAAATTTGTTACATGTTCTCAAATAGTTAAACGAAGGGTTCGATAGTTAAACGGAAAGTTTTAATGTTAACGGGTGACACACGAAGTTAAACTAAGGCAAAACATTTTGAATAATACATGCATTCAACGGAGTCTAGTAAGTTAGCATTGGGAAAGTGTGCATTGATTAACCTGTCAGTGCAATTTAGTGTTATCTAATACAATTAAATTTGGTTTTCGATATCAAACATCAAATTTATTGGTGCCAGACTCGAGAAAGAGTTCAAACTTCCGATAAATAGATTTGTATTTAAAGAAGAATCGGAAACAAGAGATGCACCCAGATATCATACGCAGACCCAACAAAATGTATGTGCCAATTCTCAACGCGTACTGCCAGAAGATGCACCGTTCCACGCCGGTGTACTCCACCGCTAGGGAAGGCCCTCACGACACCCCCGCTTTCGTGGCCACGGTGGATGGGACTACTTATTCCAGCCGTAGACCCGAGAAAACCGAGGAGGCAGCCCAGAACATTGCTGCCCTGATGGCGTTCTATGAGCTCTGTCCTTCGCACCTTCGGATGAGGGGTACGTCTCCCGCTGCTGCCGATGGTGTCGCAACTGGAGGTACTGCATATCGTATGGTTTATCTATGCGTGTTTAGAAATATTTCTCTAAATCATTCAGGTCTTCATTGCAGGGCCGATGACCTATCCCCGGGAGTTGTTTCTGGAAGATTTGGTCGGGGATATTGCAGAAAAAGCAGCATCTCTCTCCGCAGAACTCGATCGAGTGGTATCCCATAAGAGGGATGTGGAGAGACTGCTCCGGTATGCCAAAATGTATAAAATGACGGAATGATAGTTTCTGTCCTGTTTAGTGATGTTTTCCATTATCAAATAAGAACCCTGATGTGTATTAGGGTCACTACATTGTAATAGAACTTTTCTTAATTATGGAACGTTCTCTCATTTAGAAATTTTAAGTTCTTTGTCACTCTTTGATAAATGTTAAACGTGGAGGACGCATGTTAAACTGGCACGCTGAACTTTAAATGGCAAGCCATATATCTTAAGCAAATGCCAACCCATTCCTACACATGACATGCACAGGTTTAAATGGCAACAGTCGCAAGTAAACAATATCACGAAACTTTACTTGGTGAATTGTAATAGTAAAAAGGAACAATAATATTAAGCCTAACGACAAAAGATAAACAGAGAATGCCCTTTTTAACCTGATAATTCTATATTTTAAACGGAGACAACAACACGTAATGGGTGACATACGGATCCATAGCGCAGTTGATGAAAACATTTAAAAAGTTATGTAGAATAGGGTCTCTTATCTTTAAAAATAGACAACGAAAGTATAATAGGGTCTCTTACCTTTAAGAACAGCTGTCATATGTTAACCATGGACATAGAGAGTTAAACGCCCACCATTAATATCTAAACGGCGACTATGTGATCAACCAGGTACCCCTGGTGTTAAACAGGAACGGTGAATATTGCACGGAGATCCGTATTGTTAAAGTGTAGCACAATGTTTTAATAGTGACAGCGTCATTTTTACAGATATACTTCATTTTATAAAGCAGCGATGACGCTCAAACGGTACCAGGGAATGTTAAGCAAAAAATGATTGAATCTGAAACAATAACGAACAATACTAAATTTACATTGACATTTCTTCCATGTCGCTGGCAAAGAATGAATTGAATCAATTGAATTGAAAACAATATCGACAAAACTGTTTTACATTTGATAAATAATGCCGGTGCTTAAGAATCTTATTTCCCCACAGTTGGAGGCATCCCTCGTTGCTTGATGCCGGATGTGCGTCATTCCTTAAGTATGTGGGCAGCATACTTTAATCTCAGATAGGGGACGTCTGTGTGCAGTATCCGTAGCTTTTCACCGCGGAGTAATTGCTCGATAAACCGCATCACGTAGACGACGCAGTCGACACTGCCCTTTTTTGTCGCGGTTTTTTGCCAAAGTGAACAAGGGGTACTGTGCGGTCACCGTCGTGCCGTACTCCATTTCGAGACAGTTGTCGAATAGTTCCCGCTGTCGAAGTGTACAACTCGAGGTTAGAATAGCAAGCATCTATGGCACTCTGACAATCGAAATCTATATCGCAGAGAACTTACCATTGCAACCGCGTCTTTATCATACTCTTCACTTTGGCATGAAGTGTAATGCCTGTACTCTTTATTGTAATTGTCGAGCACCACGACGTGGAAGTGGCCATTCAAGATTATGGGAAGGATGGTGATGTCAGCGTCATTGACGACTTTGGTGGCATCTCCAATCATAACTAAATGTCGTCTCATGTGCGTCTTCCACCTTTGACATAAACAATGCCAGTGGTCGAGTGATGCACACGAAGGCGTCCACCACATCATATGGTAAGTGAGTTTTGTACGATGCACACGAAGGCGTCCACCACATCATCTGTTACCATCTCTTTCCCGTCGATCAGTACGAATAGGTTAGCCCGGGTGGTGCTGACATAATCATTCTTCCAGACGACGGAACTGCGGTTAAACGGCAACAGATGTGATTGGCTAATAACACGTAGACGTTAAGTGGGAACAACACATACGTAAATGATAATGTATATTGTTAAACAGTAGCTTCGTAAGTTAAACGGTAAATCACTATTTTAAATGGTAACTGCTATATTTAAACGGAAACGCAATAACGTAAATGGGATGATCTATATATAAACACTAACATCTACACTATCATACTTACTCGCCCAGCGTATTTTTTCTTCACCGGAATGAAGTCTTTCCGAACTTCTTAATATTGTTGGTTGGCAAGGGTCACCGCTTTCGTTTTGTTCTCGGTGACGTTCCCTTGCCCCCCGTCAACAGCTTTATTGGGATCATCCTTAGATGCTTCTTGTTGTTGCCGGATCACGCCTACACCGGATGCGGCACTGTCGGCCGGCCGTTCCTCCGTGGGCTGGAGTTCCTTCACAATAGAGGCAACGGTCTTGACAATCGCGGCGAAGGTAACCTCATCAAGGGGAGGCACACCCTCGGATGGTACTTCTTCTTCAGGGATAGTGGCCACCACCCTCGATGCCCCATTGTCGGACGCGGCCGTCGGCTCTACTGGGACGGAGATTTCGGAGGCTTCCTCAGACGCGGCATTGCCAACGGCGTCGACGATCTCCTCCACCGCGACGATCACGTCATCAACTGCAACGGTCTCAACAACAGCATCAGCCGCCGGTGGTGCTGCTATTGTTTCATCGTCGGCCGGTGGTGGACACAAAGGCGGCATTATTGTCTTCGCCTTTTGTGCAAGCCCCTTCAAACGTGGCCGTCTTGGAATGGCATTCCCGACGAAGTCGTCGTCACCAAATTCCTATGCCTCCTCCGTCCCGGACACTTCATGTATTTGTCCCGACGGTGCAGCCGATTGAAACCTTGCCTCCAATGCCTCAACCCGAGCGACAAGATGGGAGAAAGCGTTTATCATCACCTGGTATGCCTGCAAAAAGGCTGTAGTGACATCGTCGCCTAATGCCGTCGGTGGGGCTGCCGCGGTCGGGGGGACTGTGGCAATCGGAGGGACTGTCGTTGTCGCAGTCGGGGCGGGTGTTGCCATTAGGCGGGGTAGGTGAGGGCCTATCTAACGCCGAGGGTTGCGTGTTGGGCTGGAAGTGGGGGAACGACGTCGTTGAGAACGGACGGAAAGGGTTGGCCCGAACAAAAGTCTCCTCCTCAGCATTCTCCGGGACCAGCTCAGGAAACTAACATATATAAAGAAAACAATCTCAGTCAAATCATTCAATTTAATCAAAAACAAACGTATTTAAACATTTGACATATATACGTAAACGATATGGCACACATTTAAACGGAGTATAACAAGGTTAAACGAAGTCACCAAAGTGTTAAACACAAACTACAGTTCTTAAACGGTGAAGACTATAATTAAACATTAACTGCTCTTTTTAAACACATTGTTCCTGATTTATTACCTCTTTTCCTTCGAGAGCTGACCAAGTAGTTTCTATCGCCGCATGCTTCCGGTAAGTACTTTCACAGTAGCACAGTACCCTTGGGGTCTTACCGAAACGGACTTTCTTGCCGGTTCTGGTCACCTCGTAAAACCCTTAATGTACCCCGTGTTTACCTTCCCCCCCTTGCATCTGGCTTGTACTCGAGCGGCGGCTTGTGGAACATCCACCATAAGCCATTTGTGCGTCGCATGCGCCCATGCGTACCGCCCCATACCAGGTATATCGTCGACATAATCAATGATCCAAGTGGGCACCGTGCATGAGGTATTCGGGAAGAGGATTGTCCCCATGAGGTAAGCCATCAAGAGTTTCATAAAATCCTCCTCTTCCCTCCTCTGTCCAACAAGACGCTGAAGAGTGCTCCTCATGGCGTCTCTGTGTCTCTCGTAACTTTTCGATAAATATCTCCCTTCGAAAGCTGACGGTGTTTTCTTCTTCTTAAACAGGACCGCGTCTCCGTCGTAGCGCAGACCCAGAACGAGAGCCACATCCTCAAGCCTGAAGCTCAGCAGGCTCGCCCCGATCCTGAATTTATTGGTGCGGCCATCGTACCTCTGCAGAAGCGAATCAAGAAGGGCCCTATCTTGGAATACAACTTCCACCTCAGTGAATGCCGCAAACGGTATCCTTTGGATGATCTCCCAATGTCGAGAGGTCATGTGGACTTTCAATTCGGCCAAGGTCTCTACCACCGGTGTCAAGTAGCATCTCCCGTTGACTAGGTTTACCGCCATAATCACAAGACTGCAACAATGACAACACTTGTTAAACAGATACCTCAACTGTTACACAGAGACAAAAGGTTTTACACGGAAAGCTCAATTCTTAAACAGAGACATGCACTGTTAAACGGAGACAAAGGTTTTAAACAACAACTCATTTTTTCCACGAAAACCTCATTTTACAAACTGCAACCATATCAAATGGAAGGAGAAACGCACATTGTAAGCATTACACAAACAAAAACAACCGAAAACTCTTTCAATGATCGTGGGCACAGCCGAAAACCCTAAACCCTAAACCAAAACCCTGACCGAGAAATCTGCCTGCAGACTAGAAAAACCCCAGCCGAGAAATCCCCCGCATACTTCAGTGTCTTCCGATAAAAACAGAACCATGCAAAACAAAACCGACGGATATGTCTGTGTAACAGAGTAGTTCAAATAAAAGCCTTACTTAAAACACAACTTCTGCAATACCTTGAGCTGCAAATTGATGATAGTGCCGGATACTTGCGCACGAGTGATTCAGGTGGACTGAAGTTACAGAGGATGTCGAAGCAGAGAGAGCTTCGGAAAGGGAAAAGCTGAAGAAAGTTAAGCAGAGAAGAAAAGCGAATACAGCTCTCTTGGGATTGCCCTACAAAAAACCCTCCACTTCCTCTGTAACCGGCGAAATGATTGCACAACTACTTCCCATGCAAGATAGGGGCAATTCCGTCCGTGAAATTGAAAATAACTCCGTTAACCACCGTTTCATTCTTTGGGGGTTTGAAAATCATTGTGTTTAAAAGGAAGGGGTTTTAGGGATTTGGAAATTAACGGGGTGTTTTTTGCAAACTTAGAGGGTGTTTTTGACCATTAAGCATAATTTTAATCTATATATATATATCTTTAATTTTTTTAATAAAAAAATCCATGTCTTTCTTTATCAGAAAAAAAACTCCAAATTATTTCTGATGAAAATCTTTGCCATTTAATTTAATTTGCCATGTATCAGTTGTTTTTTCATTTGGAAGGGATTAAAAACAAAGGAGATGAAAAGTAATTTAAACATGAGTAATTTTCTTGAACTGAATAATTTTTTATATAATAGTAGATAAATTATTGTTTTATTAAAAATAAAAATAGTGATGATTATCTCACAAGTGTACGGGGTCATCGTAATATCTATGTATGATACATGGTCATATTCCACAGGGCCAATAAGTTACTATTACTTCCTTTTCATCTATTTTCTAGCCTAACACTACGAGTGAAGAATATCAACTATTAAAAAGAGATAAAACCAATAACAAGAAGATAAAGCTACTACTGCACACCAAATGAACATTCAAGGGATGATCAAATAGGAGAAGGCATGATTTGGACAAGGAATCCCCCTAAAATTGTCATTAAGTCCTGAATTAAGAATGATGTGTTGTGATGGTAGTTTGGACTGAGAGATTCCTGAAGTAGGCTAATCCAGAATTTCTCGGTGATTAACCTCTAATCCCATACGAGTGTTTACCAAAATCTCTTCCGGTCAACTCCTCCTACGATTGCAATGCACTCATGGAAATCTTTTATTAGGAGTAAACACTCTTTTGGGTCTAAACCTAAAGTTCGAAGGGCTACCAAATACCCGAATCACTCGGCGTATTGGTACATAAATCCCTTTTCAATCTATGTAAATCTAATATAAGGGCCCATCCCATGCTTTCAAGTACAACTTAGAAATTGAACCATAGAGTTCTCATGCAATCCAATACAATGAAGTACACATAGAAATAATCACAAACCACAAGATTCTATAAAAGAAATCTAACATCCAACAATAAATCAACAATGATGATCATCTAAAATTATAATAAAACCACCCTATGGTTCATCATGTCCAAACCACAATTAAGTTAGTTCCTCATGAAAGAGGAACGCTCATACAAATCCAAGGAACATACAAATATGAAAAGAAGCACAAAATACTTCTTCTAGCTTCGGATCTCCTTAGATGGATGAAAACCTTGAATGTCGCCGAAATCTCTCCTCAAACGATGCTTTGATGTCTTGAATCTTCTCCTTATTTCCTCCTCCAATGTTTTGCCACCCTCTGGGTAAAGAAAAGTGTGGTAGATTGCTGGAAACACCGCCAAAGAAGGTGGGGAGGCAACCCAAGAGGCCAAGGAAGAAGATGACTCTCATTTGATGCCTTGAATGCCCTTTTAATCTCTTTCCGCCCGAGGCCTACGGGCGGCTATGCGGGCACAAGGATGCCTGCAAGGCCCTCGATCTTTTCAACCCGAAATTTTATCTCGGGTGCTACATTGCTCTTCTACAGCAAACTACTATAGTAATTAATAAAACCAATTTTGATGCGGATTGCTTCCTAAATACGTTCTTGAACCCACTTTGATTTCTTCAAGGCATGTAACATAAATAAAACCAATTTAAATGCAAAACAGGCATCGATTCATTAAAATATATGCAATTAATACAAAAAATAAAACATATAAATACGTACATTTGGGCATTTATTAAATAGTCACAAATAAATGAATAATAGACTAAGACAATAAAATAATGGTATTGTATATGCCGAATGATTTGTTAGCAGTGGAGAAAGGCCGTCATGAGCAAACATTAATAATTATGTGTTCAATGATATATATATATATATCTCCATTTTCTTTTTCATCCAAATTCAAACATATGAAGCAACTATGGAGAAAACATCATCTTCATTGAACCAATCCTTACTTTGTCTTCAAGATAAATTTCTCTGTTTCAATCTCGTCAAGAACCTGACCATAAAAGAAGAAAAAATGTGTTGGAAATGGGGTACCTAGAGATGGTTATGGAAACTATATGATGTGGATGTGTTTATCCAAAGAAGAGGAGAAAGATGGGAAAAAACATATGCATGTCAGGGTGAGAAGGATCCAAGTTTGGAGCAAGTGATCAGGATGGCTTTTTCTTTGTTTGATGAGGAAGCTGGTGGAATCATTGATGAAGTGAAGTTAATGCAAGATCACCATGCTTTCTGTTCAATTGGGATGTCAACAATGATGGTTTCATTGATTTCAATAAGTTTGTCAACATTATGGGGAGAAACTTTGGCTAATTTTTCCTTTTTGAATTTTGCATGTATTTTTGATTGATTTGTATTAAAAAAAACTATGTAAATACAGTAGAAATACTGTATTAGTATTGTTTATTCAATGTTTAATGAATTCCCAGTAGGAAAATGTTATTTCCTAGACGCACATATGGTAGGACTCTAGTTGCTCCATATAAAATTTGGCTAGGTTAATAAATCTCTGAAAAGTTAATCCAGCTACTTTAATTAATGCACCACAATACCTATTTATTCTTTAACAACTCTCTTAGGAGACGGTGCTTGTTATTTTTGTCAAAAAAATATTTATATATATAAAATTTTATTAACAGAACTACAAGCTTAAATACATTGCTTTTTATAATGTGTAGATTAATTAGTTCTTTAAAGCCTGACAACAATTAAGGGAAGAACCAAATTAAGTTGTCAGTGTTGCAAGTCTTCAAAAATTTAACAAAATTCATATAAATACTTGCCAAAAATCAAGAATCACAAGTGTTGTTGAAAACAGTGAGAGCAGTATAAACAAAAATCAAATAAAAAAAAATGTACATGTGACACCTAAAAAAACTTACTGAGTGAATCATCTAAGAGGGTGAAAATTTTTAACTTTTCAACAATTATTGTGATAGCTGCAATATAGTCATATGTAATGTTATTGTCATTATGAGTTTCAAAATGTTCAAGATAAAATTGAACATGTATGTGGATTGGTAACTAGATCATATCATGTTTTTACTGCATAATGTGAGTGAAACAATGTTATAGATGGACCAAAAAATGAACAATTTTCATTTAAATACAAAAGCGAAATATTGTTTTTATTTATTTATTATTTATAGATAAAAACAGATGAATCATATTTATTAAGAAAAATTAAATAAAAAGATATAAAGACATTCAACTTTCCCATTTATTTATCTACTGCTATATACGGTCTCGATTTCCCATGATTCATTTTCAACATCAAGGAGGACCCTTGGGTGTCTAATGTTGTATCTAATAATTTTTTAATGATAGTTTTTGTTCGACCATATTTAGCAATTGCACAAAAAAATTCTACCTACCTCTAACGATCTTTCACCATATATACATTTTATATAGTTGTCTAATCACCGTTTGTGATTACAACTTGTTATCACAGTTTTATTTTGTTATGTGCTATAACACAAGTCCATACTCCTATTGCATTATTTTTCTAGATAAAATTCAAACTCATGGTGTCTTTCTCATCCTCCAAAGAAAATACCCTGATTAATTCAACTACTCACCCGAATCAAGTGACTTTGGCAATATTAATCACCTCAGGAAAAAAATAAATAAATAAAACTATTTTGCAAAGATGTAGCCTCAAACTGACTTAGAATCAATGCATTCTCTTTTATTTTTATTTATTTTTAAACAAATCACATGACAATTGCCTTGAAAAGAATCCCAACAACCACACACACACACACAATAATAGAGTAATTGGTACTTTATTTCAAAGAGTTTTTATTTTATGAATATAAATCACTCTTCAATTAATTTATTCACGCTGCCGATGAAACACAGGAGTTGATGCAGCACCTGACTTTATTTTATTTTTTTTCTCTCCCTTTCCCCTTCTTTTGATTCTGAAAAAGGCCTAGTAGTAGTTTCAGGGCTATGCTAACTTAGATCAAATGAGTGGCTTGCGCTTTCAATCACTGAAGTCTGAATTGGAATTATATGATTCTTTTCATATGACAAGTTTGTGGGGGGCACAGCCACAAAGCACAAAATCTATTGCCCTGTCCACTGGAAGCACTTTTTCTCTGCCAAAAACAAAATAACAAAGAAATTTAAAAAAAAAAAAAAAAAAAAGCAGCTCTTTTTGAGTACTGTGATCATTTTACAGATTGGTCTCCAGTTCATCAGCTGGAGATGAACTGAAGCTTTCAACCAGTACTCTCTCTCTCTCTCTCCATCTCCTTCATCTTGTTGCATTCATTATATGCTTGTCATGATGCTTTGGGTGTATCCAATCTAATCAAAGAATTAAAATACTGAAAAGTTGCATTGCCTTTTGCTGTGGTTTCTCTCTTCTGGTTCTTGTAGAGCAGGCACTCCTCCTTTGAAAGTAATAATAAAATCTAATCATTTGGGGGCTTGGGAAGAGTAGACAAAAATAAAATTGTATACATTTTATTAGCAGTGTATGTGGAGATATCTTGCATAATTTTTTTTTTTTTTTAAAAGAAAAAGAAAGATGAGCTATATATAATGTGTTAAAAATACAGATGTAGAGAACAAGGGCAACAAATGGATAACTTCAAAAGGAAAACAAAGAGTAAATATGTGATTTTTATTAAAAAACATATTTTATCTTTAAAACATGAAGCCAGGATCTTCTTTTTTTTTTCTTTCTTTGCATTATTTCTTTTTTGGCTCAAGAGGTTGTCTTTTCTTTAAAAGTAATTTTTGCCGTATTTATAAAAAAAATAAATACATAAATATGTGATTTTTATTGAAGAAACATATTATTACTAGTATTTTCTGTTTAGCTGAAATTTTTCTTTTATTAAAACTCTACTTCAACACGAGTGGATTATATAGCACATATATTAATTCTTGAATTATTAGTCTACTATATTTTATCATTATTATTGTATTTTAATATAAAAAAATAGATAATCATATTCATTAAATAAAAAGAATATATAAAAATTAAAGAGTAAAAAGAAAAACAAATACTGAAGAATACAAACGATAAAGATAAAACAAAAGAGAGCCGCATATTTATTTATTTTAATAAAAAAAAATACTTACTTTCAGGGGTGCATGAAAAAAATCTCTCTACTATATGATGAATAGTAAAAGTCCGGAGTCAATTGAGAAAAAAGAAAGATGGGTATTTATTTAAGAATACTTTTAACATGTGAGATATCTTTTTGTAAAAAGATAAAAACACATGATCTAATAATCGTTTGTTTTAATTATCTAGTTCGTACTATCAATTGAAAAAAATAAAATAAAAAATAAAAGGTGATGTTTAATTTGGAAGCCATTGATGCAGTTGGTGCAGTCTGGCTATGTTTGACATGCAATGTACTACCTCAGTAATAAGGGTCAAATATATCATTAAAAAAAAAAAAAAGGAAAAGAAAAAAAAATATAAAGGCGCCAACCTTTTCCCAACTTCACAAAAATTTCCATTCATAAATAAGCCAGTAAAAATTACATGCAAAGATCTAGTTAACCCAAAATTACAGAGGCATATATCACCATTTTTAACAAACTAATTAGTTGATTGCTTGAGATTAAACATGCCCCACTCCAAGGAAATCTATGAAGTGTGGTGAGCTTGTTGTTGCTTCACAAGAGGATGAATCATTAGTTACAATGCTTGATTGATAACTTGTTTGCTGCTGCTGCTGCTGCTGCTGCTGCTGCAATGCTGCTGCCATTGATGGAGAATAATATTCAAGTTGATGAAAGGCATGGTTTCCATTAATGTTCCTTATCCCATGAACTTTAGTTTCTGAAACAAAACACAGAAAAAGAATGAACTAAATTAATAATGCAACTTAATTTTTTTAAAAAGAAAGAAAGAAAAGAAAAAGGGAAATTACAAAAAACATACCATTATGGTTGATCAGCTTCTTCTTCCTGTGAGAAGTGGATTGTTCTCTGTACTTCCTGGCCATGATAACATGCCAGTGATTCTTGACTGCATTGTCAGTTCTACCAGGAAAGAGTCTTGCAATCATAGCCCATTTGTTACCATAAAATCTATGTGCAGCTATGAGCTTCTCTTCTTCATCTTCACTGAATGCCATCTTGTTGATCCTTGGATCAAGCTGGTTGAACCATCTAAGTCTACAACTCTTCCCTTTTTGTTTCACAAAAATGAATGAATGAATGAATAAATGAATAAATTATTTAAATAAGGAGAAGAAGATTTATTTTAACAAGAAGAGGCCAGTTTAGACAAATGAAAAACAAATGTGTTTCTGATGATATTAATTAATTAATGAGTACCTGATCTACCTTCAAGCTTTTCAGCAATGAGGTTCCAGTTTTGAGGACCATAATGAGCAACAAGCTCTCTGAGTTTGGAGTCCTCTGCAGGCCTCCAATGGCCTCTTGCACAAAGCTTTGTTTCTCTCTCAGTTGCTTTAATGGATAGAGAGAACATCTCTTGTATCTCTCCATGATCTCCTGTGCACTGTTGCAGAGTCATTCTCTCTACTCTTCTTCTTCTTCTTCTTCTTCTTCTTCTTCTTCTCTTTATTAGAGACAGAGAGAGATAGAGAGAGAGAGCAAAAGGGAAAGGAATGAATGAATGAATGAATGAATACTGATGTGAAGTAGTAATAGTAGTAGTAGTAGTAGTAGTAGTGGTAATAGAGTATAATAAAAAAAGTTTCCAATTCATGACAATCAATCCATCATGTAAGCACACGTGTGGTTGTCATTTCAGCGAAATTATTTGTGCGAAATAGATGCATTTATTTTTCTCTCTTTTTATTTTCTATTTTTTTAAAAAGCCAATTCAAGACTGCAACTGGAATGTACTCTATGCTGCAGTGAAAGCAGAGAGAGAGAGAGAGAGAACTGATGTGCATTCAAGGTCTGCAGTAATGGAGAACAACCTTACTGAAAATCAAATTAAATGAATGAATAAATCCTTCCCTTTTTTTTTAATTTTTCCTCTCTTGTATACATTTATTTATTTATTTATTTATATATATATTGAATGTGCATTAATGAATTTAAGATCAAAACCTGCCCTCTGAAACAAGCATTGAATTATGCCTGCAGTCCAGTCCATCTGTTCAGAAAAGAACTTCACACAAAGACACACATAAGAAGAAGATTAGCATTGCTCCAAAATCACATGAAGATGTCAAGGTACAAATACTCTTTGCTCTGTTCTACAATTGGAAAAGGCAACCATGCATGGATGCATTTATTAATTTTTGACACCACTTGCTCTGAATGTGAGTTGATATTTGTGGTTAACAATTTAAGGAGATTAAAATTAGAAAAGAGATGAAATTAATATCAACTTTTGTCTATTATAGGAGTGGTTAAAAGAAGATCATAAAATAAAGAAAATAAAACATTGTATTTGTGGAAGATACTATTTTTATAGAATTTTTGTTTGTGAATATTATTTTTTAGATAATAAGAAAATAGGACGATTCACAACTTGCTATTGTTTCTTAGATAACACAAATTTTTTTTTTATCAGTGTATTCTAATTGCACTATTGGTGGATTCTAAACCCTTTTATTTTGTTTAACTTGTAAGTTAAATCTGTATTTAGTCGTTTGTAACTATTTTTATTTTTTTTTATAATTATTTTATTTATTTTTTCAAAAAACAATGGATAAATAGACAAAATTAGAAGTGGAAATACAATACAATACAATACAATACAATTAATGGCATCGTTTATACACCATTATAACCATTAAAAATGTATCTTTGTTTAGTTGACAAAAGAATGAAATACTGAATGATTCCATTTCTTATTATCAATGTCAATAAGTCTATTTTTCGATCATTAGCAAATCTCTCATACTGTTTTTATGGTTTTCTCCTCCATGCCGATCATTTTTGTCTCTCTCTTCTTATATGTTTTATCCATCTTGTACATAGTAATGTGCACTTACTTTGATTTAAGTTGTGGTTAATCTATTTAAAAAATTAAATTAAATTTATACCACTAACCTTAGTACATGTTGGGAAGGCATGGTTAACTAGGTTCATTAGTCCCACATCGCCTATGGGAGTGAGTTCCCTCTAGCTTATGGCTAGGATCTTGGGTGCCACATCCGCTGTGGGTCAGGGGGGTGGGCCCAGATCCGCTGTGGGCCCAAGGCATGGTTAACTAGGTTCATTAGTCACATCGCCTGTGGGAGTGAGTTCCCTCTAGCTTATGGCTAGGATCTTGGGTGCCACATCCGCTGTGGGCCAGGGGGTGGGCCCAGATCCGCTGTGGGCCCAGGGGGGTGTTGGGAAGGCATGGTTAACTAGGGGGCCAGGGGGTGTTGGGAAGGCGCCTGTGGGAGTGAGTTCCCTCTAGCTTATATACCCATACTAAACCTTCCCCTCAACAGCTGTTATGGAGAAGTTAGGGTGGTGGGTCCCTATCTAACAGTGCCAACCAACAAATTCCAATCTAGCATGTTTACAAGGGGTGGTGGAGTTAAACAAAATGGTACCGAGTGATTACCATCTGAAAATGAAATTTCAATGAGATATGAATTGTTAGCCTGAGATTGATGGGTTTGTTCTCTTGTTGATTCTTTTGTAAGTTGGTGAACCAATCATACTGTTTTTTCTTCCCAATTAGTTATATAGTCTTGTAGCTTTGATTTTCATATTGCATCATTCCTTGTCACTGTGCTTGGGCATGAATGGCCTGTTAGGTGGTCAATGCAAGCGTGTATCTCTCTGTCTATCTATCTATGTCACTTTGTAGGGTTTTGGTGTGAATGACTAAAGTTTGATTGAACTTGTATTTCTTTAATGCTTCAATATTTTTAGAGCTTTGAGCCCCACAAAAGAGTATCATGCAAAGCCTAAAGTTGTTCTTTCACTAGTGTTAATTGTTCTTTAGATGGAAAATAAATAAATAAATAAATAAATGAATGAATTTTTTTGTTACAATATTTGGAAGACTCAATTAATTGACACTATCAAGAGAAGTCTCCAGTTCTTAGAGTTTCGAATGGACGATGCTAACGAAACCACAAATAATATGGGGGGTGCTGGTTAATTTTGTTGAACCTCCCTTTCTATTTTTGCAGGAGATTCTTCGATCATCCTGATTTTTGTTTGTGTTTTTTGTATTAATTTCATTTCTGATAATAGATATGTAATTTTTTTTTTGCATATTGATTTTTGCTCTCACGTAACTTGTTTTTTATTTTGCCTTTTTTTTTCCTTTTGTAATTCGTCTCTGTTTTTCTTTTCTATGACAAAGTTATAGTTTATTCATTTTATATAAAAACAATTTCATAAAAAATTAAACATTTAAATATTCAGTTGTCTGCAACTAGAACACTAATAATATACAACTTTTGAACGTTTCATTCATCCAAATAATGGGATGGTAAAAATAAATATATTATTATCTCTGATTAACTTCAAATATGCAGCAATTAACAGGCACTAAATGAGGAGAACACTAATGCTGAAAACAAAAGGTGCATTTCTCAACCTCCCTTCTTTGAATTATAATTATAGACGGAGGAATGAATTATTAGAGCTCGAAAAATCTATCGGTTTAGCGCCGCAATGTATGTAGAATATATTCAGCATAAAGATTCCTGCAACAATAAAACATCAAAATTTTCATGCATGGAAGTTGATATATTAGTCTGATTAATGAGACAGAGAGTTATATATTCAGATCCATATTTACTTACATTGAATTCTTAATGACTTCAATTGCAGTAGTTGCGGGTAAGAAGTCATCGACGGCGACTTCCTTATTCTCATTCTTTTTATCTGTAATAATGCATGTCAAGGATGATCATTCATGAAATAAAGCAATATAGATTAATCGATAAACATGATACAGTCTTCAAAGAATCGGCGTATTTCAGTGAGACGATGAGGAGAAAGTTCTCTAATATCGTTGTAATGGCGGTATTCAGGATCATCAGCACAGACTGCAATTATTTTGTTGTCTTTTTCGCCCTTTACTTGAAGTAATGAGAATATGATTAGTGTCGGAAATTCATCAATCGATTGATGATCGATCCATCGATCAATCTCATGATGAGCAGAATTAAGTACCTGATCAATCATTGGCATAAGGCCAATTGCTCTAGCTCTCAGAAAACAACCAGGAAGGACTGGTTCCTGCTCAAATATACATTTACAGTAATCATAAACACATTGAAACATGGTAACAATTAACAGTAAAATAATTATAAGTAACTCATACTTGCATGAGAACCAGAACATCCAACGGATCATTATCATCGCAAAGAGATCTCGGAATGAAGCCATAGTTATGAGGATAAACAACCGATGAATATAACACGCGATCGACCTGAGAACAAGACGATAACAATCTTGATTGAAAGGAAATTTTATGTTACATGAATTGTGTCAAAGAAGAGTTGCACACCTTAATCAAACCTGTTTTCTTGTCTAATTCATACTTCACTTTACTTCCCTTAGTTATTTCCACTACCTGTAATTTTTTCGTATTTTTTTTAGCTCCAGTTTTTATAACTATATAAAGTAACAATGCAATACAGAGAACAAGTTACCACATTGAAAACAGCAGGAGCTTCAGAACCTGCAGAAAAACAGACATGATCAAATTAAATTAATGTGTGTACCTATTTCAAGATCATGCCAGGGTTGCGCAGCCACTGATCTTCGTGATAAAGACGACAAAATCCTTTCGTTTAGCCTCAGGACCGGCCGTTTCGCGACCACTTCATCACTGCTAACTCTACTCATTGTATCTGTTCATTCAACAGATATACTTCATTGTATTTCTGATTAGTAACATTTTAGTATTTCATGACAGTTTGAAGTACACTTGAATTATATATATTTTTTCTTTTTTTGGAAATTACATGAAATTATAAGATGAATTTGAACTAAGGAAAGGATAAAGAAAAGAAAAAAAGGATATACCTATCCAGGAAGAGAGGGCTGGAGAGAACAAATGCAGGGAGGAATGGAGAAACTTTGATATCAAGGCTTGATAAATGTAGCACTGAGAGGCTTTCGTTTCCCATAATACACAGGATGGGGAAACGCGTTTTCCACTAAACGTTTCTCTATATGACCCTATAGAATAGGCGGGAGAAAGGCACGCTTCAATGGACTTGTTCTTATTTTGCGTTGATGTTGTTCTTTTTTTTTTTTTTTTTTTTTTTTTTTTATATTTAGGGTATGTTTAGTTCGGAAGTGGTCCACCGAAATGATGGAAGTCTGGAAGTGTGATTTCGATTGAATTAAAATTTTTATTTTGAATTCTTTCGTTTAATGTGTTTGGTTTAGAGAAGTGTTAAATTATGAAGTTTTTTTTTTGTTTTTATTAAGAGTGAAAAAAATGAAAATAGGATTTATAAATAAATTATTTATTATATTTGATGTAATGTAAATTTTTTTAAATTAAAATATTAATTTTGTTGAAAAATTAAAAAAATTAAAAAAATTTAAAAATAAAAAAATATAAATATAAAAAATAAAATAAATTAGAAAAAATAATAAAATATTTATAAAAACACACAAAATGGGTGGAGTGTGAGGTTTTGAAAGTGGTCCCTTCTCCACTTCGGCTTCTACTTCGATGAACTAAACAAGTGAAAGTCTCACGGCTCCTACTTCAGTCACATCAGTCACTACTTCAGCTAACCAAACATGCCATTAATAAATATTTATTTATGAATTTGTTATATTTCTAGTTCTCCATTGGAATTTGTTTGTATTTTTATTAGTTAACACTGTTTGAATATTGAGAATTAGATTTAATATATATGATATATATGTAGACTGATAGATTGGAGTGCGGAGTCTTATCTTGTTTTTTTTTTTTTTTTTTTGATAAATTGGACAAGCCAGACATGGAGTTAAGTTAATACTTTAATCTGCTTGTCGAGTTGTTGATATTATTTACTTCAATATGTTCAAATAGGAAATTCAATAAGCTTATTGGGCAACTGGGCCTTGTGTAACAAATGTAGGTCCAAAGGCCCAAAACAGAAGCTCAGCCTTTTATGTTACAATCACACCATCTATTTCCTTCTCAACATTCTGAAAAAAGAAGACACATGTAACTTGTAAAATATTTTAACATTATGCAGTAAAAATTCCTCAAAGAATTACATATGAAAATATCTTTCTGTTTAGGGACCTGCCTCTTTTGTCCAAACAAATAGAAAGACAGCAGAACACTATCACATGCCAACACAAAATAAAAGAATTCCTTTACTTATTCTGGGTTTACTTTTCTGTAATTTGTTGTTTCTGTTTAGTTTTTCTTTTCTGGGTTTTCTTTTCTGTTCTTTGTTGTTTCTGTTTAGTTGTGTTAGCTTTGTATTTTTCTTTTCAATAAAATCAGTCTTTGGGTTCTTATCTTCAAAAATAAAAGAATTCAAATCACTCATTATTTACTGCATAAAGAAAAAATAAAACAGTAAAAAAAAAACAGTGCCTTTAAATTAACACACCAAAGTCTGTTATTAATGCAAACAATCCACAACATAATAACAATAACAACAGTAACAATATATTAAAGATAATGATTTCATTACTGGGGAATTGATAAAAACAAATATAACAACAAAACTATAACAAGGAAGTCACATTCAGCAGCAAAGCTGATCACAAATGACACTCTGAAAAGCTCTCTCTCCCAAAAAAGCTCTCCACTAAAATCAAAAGCAGTGGCTTTCAATTAATCAGACACTTGAAAACTTAAATTCTATATACCAATTGGCGGGTGGTAAAACACTTTCCACCTCTTCCAAACTTTACTATTAGTTCTAACAAGAGATGAAACACAGAGAAACAGAGAAGCAGAAGCAGAAGCAGAGCACCACTCTTTTCTTCTCTTCTCTTCTCTTCTTCTCATCTCCTATTAATTAAGTCCAAATAAACACACACAATAACCATATATATATATATATATATATATATATATTTATATATATATATATATTTATATATATGAATTATGAGAGAGGGAGAGAGTATATATATGTATATATTAGTGGAACTGGGAACCAGAGAAGGTTTGGCCAAAGGACCAAGAAGCAGGGGCAACATTGTAAGACACCAGTGAACGGCCATCACTGGTAGTGACCTTGAAAGAGAGCGCTTGGCCATTGAGATAAGTGTTACTTTGCCAGTTTTGGCCCCAGTTTCTGGACATTGCTTGCCAACCAGTCCTTGACCCTTTGATTGCCACTGCATGCACATCACCAGCTCCTCCAACATTTGTTATCAAGACCAAGTTGAAGTATGAGTGTCCATTGATTGTAAACCTTATCCCACCTCTTTTCCTACATGGCACTCTACAAACACAAACAACAACAACAAAGAACAAAGATCAAAATTACCGTTATATTTTCTTTCTCTTGATACGTGCTAGTCTATTTTAACTACTAGTTGTTTACCTGCGGTAAGCGACGGGGACAATACCGGCACGGTATTGAGCAATATGTTGGAAAACCGGCTCGGAAAGATCGAAATGGTGCATGGGAGGATTGCACCAGCCACCGGCATTGTTGGGTAGAGCAGGATTGGGTGGGCAGAAGTTTGTGGCAGTGACAACAATGGCTCCTGGCAAACACCATTTGGCATCATTGACACACACAATCTCAAAACAAGCACCACAACTCAGGCCATTGTTGAAGAGTGCTGTGCTTAGTGCTGCAGTGTTTGTTCCATATCCTTGGCTGTATAGATTGCCATACCCACAAGCTCCACCTGTTCAAAGACAAAGAAAGGTTTTAATCAGTAAATGATAATGAAATCAAATTTTTGAATGATGAATGATGAATGATGAATGATGAAAAGAAGGTAGAGAATGGGGAATACCCATAGTGCCAGAAGCATCACCACCACCATAAAAGGTGGCATGAGCATTGATCCAACCACCACCACCGGCACCACGGCCAAGTGCAGGGGAAAACAACGAGAGGAAAAAGGCAAGGAGAAGAGAAAGAAGAGCCATTTGGGGATTTGTGGGGAAAGAAAGGCAATGGGAAAGGAGTGGGGGATGAGATGAAGGAGCAACTGTAAAGCAGGGGGCCAATATATAGAAGTTTCTTTACTTGTTTGTTGGTTTCTTTGTTTGTTATTTATTTTGCTATTTTTGTTGTTTTTGTTGTTGTTTTTTTTTTTTACCACACCGCCACCACCAACATCATCTTTGGTTGATGGGTTAATAAAAGGCAATGGGAGGAGAAATTACAGTTTGCCGTTGTTGTCATTGTTTCAAAATAGAATCTTACTTTATATGGTAAGTGTGTGTGTGTGTATATATATATATATATATAATCAGATAAAAATGAGGAAGTTTCTTTGTTATTTCACAGGTCATTTTTTGATTGAGAGAATATGAAGAATGGAGTGGTGGCAATGAATGAATGAATGTGAAATGGAATCCAGCTTTGTGAAATGTTTGGCAGTATTCTTTGATTGTTAAAACAGCTCTAAATGCTCAAATAAATTTAAGAGAACCAACAGTGCAAAATCCCCCCACATGTTATTTGACTCCAAAATAAAAAGTTTATATATGTAGATTTTTTTTTTTTTTTGTCTCTCTCTTTTCAATTGTTTATTTTTATAAAAAAGTTATATTGCACTACTGTCTCAATAAATACAAAGGGTGTACTCTTTTTCAATCCAAGCACATGGCAGGACATGAAGGTTGGAAACATCTCATTTATATTTAAAAAAATTTGTTATTTCCTGTACTCTCAAATCTTCTTTGATGACACCCAAAATCTTCTCAATTTTATTTTATTATTTTTTGTTTTCTTTCATATATACCTTCTTCTTCAGAGCTTCCATCTTTTTTATATAAAAAAAGAAAAACTATAATTTTTTTCTTAATTGCATGTTTTATTAAAATTTTAAGTTGCAGTTAATAATATCTTTTATATAAAATATAAATAAATCATGAATATGCACAACATGAATTAATCTCTCACCACATTTTTGCTCTTATTTTACGTGAGTAAAAATTCAAACATATCTTCTCAGTAGACTACGAACATTTTATGTTAAAATCCGATGTTAATAGATCAAGAAGTCATCGATTAGTTGATAATAAATTATATTAGGTTAGTGTTTTCGGTTTAATACGAGTGAGTTTTGCATTTCCAGAGTCTCATTCAATATTTTCTTCATTTATCCACTTTTGAAAAAAAAAAATTTACTCCAAAAAAAAAAAAAAAAAAAAAGGCAAAAACTGTTTCAAACTTTATATTTAATTATCTCATAAAGATAATTTAAAATAAAAATTACAAGAAAATCAAGACCTGCAATAACAGAAGATTTGAGGGAGGTACATGCCAAAAAAATTCTTTGATTATTTGATTTCATGCATTGCATTGATTAAAAACCTGAGACTCTCTGCAATTGAGATCACACAAAGTGATTTGTACCAACATGAGAGATTGGAGCACAAAATCACTTTAAAAAAAATATATTCCTCTTTCCAAAATCAGCAGAAAAAAACAACCAAAAACTGTCAGAAATTAAAAAAAAAATGAAATAAAAAGTTTAAAAAGTTACCACATCATCTTTCTTTTTAGCTTTTTAGGGACAAAAATGATTAATTAATGTTAAGTTAACACTGTGTTTGCTTAATGTTAAGATTAAAAAAAAAAAAGAAAAAAGAAAAAACTTGTGAGTAAAAAAGTGGCTCTCTTTATGGAATTATCATGGACCACCAAAACTAACCAAAATCTATGTGAACTTTGAATAAGTTACACTCAAACCGCCACTGTCTTTCACTTCTATGCTTTTGTGGTGCCAATTGCCACAATCCCTTTTGTTCCCCACCTTTCAATTCTTTTCTATTTGGATATTGGATTTTTTTTTTTTGTATTTTAAATCCCACTTTTTGGGTTTTATTTAAGAATTATATTTCCATTAGAGATCATTTTCAATGAATGTGATTTTGTGTTTTTGAAAATTATGATTTCATTCGAGATTATTTATTAATCAGTCAAATGTCAGTGACTAATCTGTATATAGAGTTAATTTTATACCCACAATAGTCAAAAAAAACCAATTAGATAGTAAACATTTGACAGACTTTTATATGTATATAGATTTTTTTTCTCATAATCAATGTATAACTAATTCTGAACTCCACTGTTATGTCTTGCAATATAATTTTTCATACGTGTTTTAAAAAGATCGACATTGGGGTTCCTCCCACATACGAAAGACTTTTTACCAATACGGCAACACGAGCAAAACTCTTGTATTTTTTATCCTTTTATAGCATACTTTTGCTTTTTTAGTGAGTGTAATTTATTCATTGAATATATTTGAATGGAGCTCATATTTGACATGATCATCAAATGGAATATAATATAAACTTTGAATTAATATCAAACTCATATCTTTGTAGTTTGGATTGATCTCATTAAAAAAATTCATCACGAATGTAATCATTCGCATCACAACAATGTCAACAAACCATAATGTCAAACAAAAAACATTGAGGGGTCTTATCAAGTGAGAGATTATCAAACAAACATAAAAGAAAAATCAATTAATTTTTTTTTTATATATTTATTTAATTAAATCACAGTGACACAGTCTATAGAAAATGAAATATGTTTATTTTGATGAGAGAAAAGAGGGAACAAATATATCTTTTGAGTGGATTTGGTGGCTCTTCATTGCATTTGTTTTTTTTAGACCCAACTGCCACCAAATCATTTTCAATTCCAATAACTAACCATTTGATTTGGTGAACATGAGCATGGATTCAAAACCATTGCCATCTTTCCTATTTGTTCTTGTTCTTCTTTTTACTTATTATTTTAATTTTTTTTTTAATTTTCATGCACTAATGTGCACCTACCAAGTATGTGGGAGCCAGTAGAGAATAAAGCGCACCACTTCATATGTTGCTCTTTATTTACTTAATTAATCTTTCACAAAAAGTCTTTTCATTAATTATTTTTTTTTTAATCTGTTTGTTATGAGAAAAGCTTTCGTTTTGTAAATTTCTAATAATATATTGATTGCAATTGTATAATATGTTCAAAGGACATTATTATTATTTTTTATATCATATGATGATGGCATGAGAATATAATTGAGCAAATATTGACCAAACTAGTCACTGTCTGACCTATGAAAAACAAAAATATATTTTTTAAGGAAAAAGTAATCACCGAAAAAAAAATGCAAGTGTATGTTCAAGTTGTGAGCCAACAGTGTCCTAAAGCTTCACTATGAGTTTTCAGATCAAGTCCCAATAAAGCGCTTCATTTATTTATTAAAATTTTTATTTTTTTAATTATTTTTATTGTTCAATAATTGGGCAAGTGAGTTAACATTAATTTAATTTTCATTTTATTTATGATAAATAATATATATATAATCGGTTTTGGCTCGGCACAGTTCAAGCCGCGTGTTTTTATTACCTTATTTAAGAGAGTATAGCAAGGCTTGCACTTATACCACCATAAAAAAAATACACAATTAATTAAACGACCAATTATCAAAATTTAATTTTGTCCTTGCAACCCAAAACTGTATTTATTTATTTATTTATTTATCTATTTATTTTTGAGAAAAGCAACAAAAATAATTAAAGACATGGATATAGGCTAATAATTGATTGTCCAACATGTATGTTCTCACCCAACGACGTGAAATTTGAATGGCAAACCCAACCCACACTTATAACCAGAAACTCATTATCACTATTGCGTTTAATATGATTTGAACTTTGGACTTGAGCTTCCCACACCAAAGCATTCCGCAATAGGGTGGATGTTGTTCGATCTAGAACCCTCAGATTTTGCTATTTTTCATAATTCAAAAACTACTCTGGCTAGTTTAAAAACCAAAATAAATATATTATCATCTATCAATAGAACAAAATAAAGAAAGATTAGGGACTAACACTGCTTTTTTGATGCCATGATGCACATGTTGGTGAAGATGAAAAAAAGATTTCGTTTCTTTTGAAGAAGTAAATAGAGTTGCATCTTTCTCTTTATGACCAACAGGGCCCAGCTATATCTCACATGCTTCTCTGCATGGAATGAACTCAAAATAAGAACACAAGCTCCAAGACAACAGTGTGAAAGCTAAGCTAGTCCAGTCCATACAGATTTCAATCTGACAATCCACCTAACAATCTTATAATACCAATAATCAATTATATTCACCAAACCAGACAGCCAACCATTGCATGCAATGAGAAACCACACAAAAGGACTTGTTCCTTCCTGATTCTATGCATGGTTTACAAGGGGCCAACACAAGAGTATCAAGCATCAAGTTCTTCAAACCATCAAACTACTAAGTAATTGAAGTTCGTCGGCAGCAGAGATTTTTAGCTCATAGAGACTTGAGGAAATTGAAAGGCTCACCATTAATGGCTTCAACTTCAAGTAGGTGAGGTACAAGACTATACGGAGTTGCTTCCTTGGTTGTGAATTGGTGGGAACATGACAGTAGAAAGGGACCTACAAAGAATGGATGAATCAATAACATGGCACATGCAGTGGTCTGGGATGGAGATACTTAGCTGTGTCTGTGGTGTTAGCATGCAATTGTCCAGTCAAGTCCAACAGTAACACATGGCCTGAGGATGAACACGGTCCTGCAAGGACAGGAAAACGATGGCTTTGCCCACAGTCAACCCATCTATCCATCAAACGCCACTGGACTGCATGAGGGGGTTAAGGATTTATTACCTTGATGTTGATGTTGATGTTGTTTTGATGCCATTGTTTTCCTTCTGATTCCTGCCTAATCCAGTTTAGACCTGTATAACAACAAGCATGAGATTTTTGTATTTGATGAGTTGAATAGACTGCAAATGTATCGACATCAAGAATGTTAGGAGAGGTAGTGTAATGACAAGATTGGAAAGCAAAAATGCAGAAGAATACAATAAAAGCACATGCCTTGATTCAAAATATCCTCCATCCGGTGTGCTTCTCAGAAGTCATTCTCCTTTCACTGCATTTGTTCAGAACATACAGCATGATCAGTAACATGAAAAATGTGGTGTATATATAAACAGGTAACTAGAATACAAAGCATTCGAAATCACGTATCAAATACAAACAACTAGTTCCTTTCAATAGATTAGAGCAAGGATTTCATTTCACCATCATGTAAAGATTTCCTGCAAAAATAACACACAATGACAGAGGACTTGACAATGACACTCAAGTATTCCGTACTCTACAAGTCTGAACAGGATTGTCTTTGGAACATGGCTTTGAAGTGCCAGCTAGAATGCATTAGTCAAGTTAACATCACACACTGATACAAAATGACCAACAAAAAAAGAGAGAGACATGCATGTTCTAGTTTAGCATTGATACAATTTCAAAACATGATTTCCATTAGTCACCACATGTATTGATACTATCAACTACATGGTGTCAAACTTGATACTAACTAAAGCTTCATCATCTTTACAATGCTGGGTTGAACGCAATTCTCAAGCATCCAATAGCTAACTGATCCCAGAAACCTGACCATCAAACACCCGTGATGAGCTCAACCCACTTTTCTCTTAACTTTCAGATCGATTCTTGGCAGAACCCCCCTCCAACAACTTCACTGGATTTTGGTCAGGCAAAAGCATGTTACTCCTCTTAGGTATTTGTACAGCCCCCATTACACAATCTCCAACTTGCCTACAAGTCCATCCTCTTGAAGATCCTCCCTCACCTAGATGCTTCAACCTTGGAGCTTCATTTTTAAACTTGCGTGATGGCCACTGCTCCAAAACATTTTCTTCTCGCTTCTCACATTGAGGACAAGGAGGATCATGTTTTTCATTTTTTGGGGTAGTGCGTTCTAAACATTCGACATGATACACATGACGACATGAGAGAACAGCGGCAACAGGCATATCTCCACTCCCAACAATTCGGAGGGTACCCCATGGTGATCTTTGTGAAAGGAATCTCTCACAAAGGCCGCACTTGGAGCCGCCGTGCACGATTTTACAGGGATGGCTGGAAGATTGTAGCCCTACTGGTTCAGAAAAATTAGTGTGGTCAACACTGCTAGCACTTATCCATTGCCCAGTTCCTGCTTCAGAGCTAACACCCAACTCCAGCCACCAAGGGGACTGGAGCTTTGTGACTGCTCGATTAGAATTCAAATTAGAGTAAGTATTACTTTTGGAGGTTTGGGCAGCTTCTCTAGCTGCTGCAGTGCCAACCAGAAATGAAACTGGATGAACAGGCTTTGACATGAAAGAACGGCTAGAGGAGCTGCACCGAGGCTTAGTTGTAGGTTCAAATTCACTGCCATCTGAATGAGAGGAAGTAGAACCAAGGGTTTGTGATAATCTTGAAGCACCCTACAAGGCAAACTTGGGTAAGAAAAGAGTCATACATGGGACAGGTTGCAGATACTAGGCCTTTAAACAATCTGAATTTACCTCTTGCAGTCTTGAGAAGGTTAAAGGCCCAGACGATTGCTCTGTCAGCCAAAATAAATAAATAAAATGAGGAAGCAACTTTTAGACAAAGAAATGAAATCTCAACAAGTAATTGCCCTCCAAGCAGCTCCCGTTCATGCATGAATGTATATAATTAATACACATACAGCAAATGCTTTTGTTAGAGTTGAAAGAAAAATAAGCAGTACTCTTTTCTACTAATGTTCAAATTCTTTCACTTATACTGCAAGATGCAGCTAAAATCTAAAAGATTGATACGGATTGTCATGACAGAGTGAATATCATAGAAATATTATAGGGAGTGATGGTTACAGCAAGCATTCTGAAAACCAAATTTAAAAGCTCAAACTGGACAGTAGTGTAATAATTTTCCAGTAAGGCTTGGTCAAATATGTAGACATATAGCACCAAAGACAAAACTAAATAAACTACCAGCCCAAGGCTTTTATTAGAAAGGAAAAGTTCAAAAGTGAGACATGATAGCATCCTGGCAAATTACCTAAGCATCAACCAACCTCCTTTCTTTCAGAGAAAGCAGGTAACAATTTCTATAAAGGTGCATACCACTTCATCTGCAGCCTTGCAGTTTAATACAAAGGCTAGAGTGATTTGATAGTGGATGTAATAGATGCCATATGGCTAGCAACAGCTTACAAACTAAATATGAGCCGTGATAAGACAGTTGACAAAGCTCTTAGTAAAACCCACAAAAATATTTTACCGTCAGCTGCTATCTATCAAACTATAATTAATGGCACCCACAAAAACAGTTCTAAATTTGATAATTGCACAAAAAATTGAACATATCTACACCCAATAAAAAAACTTTAAGATGTTTGAACAGTTTTCGATACCAAAGCATCATAAACAACAAAAGACAGTATAAATGCTTCTATTGGCAAAATAATATATGCTTCCATTCCAAGATAATGTTCAACAGTATTTAAAAAACCATCAAACATATATTTTTTTTCCACTGAAAAAAATAGAACAATGCTTTTTCATGACCAAATCACACTCAAGAAAGAAAAGAATTGCATTTTCTATGCTTCGGGGAGCCTAACGCAAGCAGTTAGTTTGGCATCCCAACACATGTTTCCTTTCAAAGACCTCAAGCTTGCAAGCATGTCCTCAGCAAATATAGCATGGATTCTAAAATGAACCAACAAGCTCACTAGCTTAATTCCAGAATGAGAAACCACAAATAACAAAACGAGAAGCTGTGTATTGTTGTTCAACAGTATCAGCAATCCGAATCTTCTTTATTATCACACTCACACACATGGACACAAATAATTTACAATTTGAGAAGTTCTCTACTTCTTCACACTAAAAACAATGCTCATATTAACACTTAACCAGAAACCACAAAAAACAATTGACTAATAAAGGTCATAACAAGACAAACACAAAGCTCAGTGGCATACCTTCTGCGGAATGTTCATCAATCACCAGATACCGAAAACTATCAGAAGGGCTGCTAACATATTCACCATCAGACAGTGAGCAAGGCTGGCTACGAAGAACTTGTTCTCCTCTCGCCCAGCTCCTGCTCTCGTAGCCATACGAAGAAAATGAAGAGGGCCCAGCATTGGACCCCAAAGACGGCACTTCGGTTTGGAACCGAAGGTTGTTCCGTCTCCACGAATGCGGAGGCGAGAAGCCAGAGTTGGTCTGCCAGAAGGGATCATTCCCTCCGGCCAGAGTCCAGTCCCTGCTCGCAGGGCTCGACCCATGAGGCCTTGCAGCCACACAACAAAGAGACCCCGTCTTTGCTATTTGCAGAGACTGAAACCCCAGAGAGCAGAAGCAGCAACTCAAACAGCGAAAAATTAGGGATTTCAGCGCAATTTATGCGATGAGGACGAAGAACAATTGAGCATGAGGAACCCTAGAAACGCGAGAAACCTCGGTAGAAGAGATTTCTTCTTCTCTCTCAAATTTTGCACTAGTAGCGTTTAATGCTGCCGTCTTAGAAGAATATCATTTTTTAAAACAATGAAGTTCTTAGATTAGTTTAAAAAGAAAACGCTTAAGATATATATTATATCATCCAGAAGAGGGTGACTGGTGCCTGAGCCGCAAGCAAGCATTAGTAGTCGAAGGTGCTTGATTATAATCATGATCATCTTTAATTTAAAAAAGCCAAACGAATAAAAAAACCATTATCAACGAACAAAGAAATCTGTTTCAGGTTTTGCATGATTGACACAAAATTAAACTTGTACTGGTTTTCTTAAGCAAGATAACTGTTTGATGAAATACACCTGAAAATGAATTGCCTAGTACATTGAAAATGAGAAGAAAAAGGCATTGGGCTTCTTGACAAAAACTGCTTCACGTTGCAACCACTGAGGCTCCGCAAATGAGGTAGAAGACATACAGCCGAATGAGCTCAGGCATTTGACAGATCTAATGTCAAGAAAGCATAACAGACACGCCAACAGGCAATACAGACTGGAGATAGAATCAGATGTTCCTGTCCACGCCAAGGGATGAGAAAAATAAAAGGTCTGTTGGTACTTATCTCTTAATAATACGGAGGCTGGGCGGCACCTGTTCCGCTGCTAGGTTGGGCAGTTGGTTGCATACCATACTGAGATATCAACTGAGACGCGGTAGGTGATGCAGCAGCAGCAGCTGCTGCAGGGATTGCTCCTGCGCCCGGATATGGAGATACAGGCGCCGCAGAAGTCTGACCAGGATATGTGACAGAAGCTGAGACATAAGAATGACTGCTTGGATCCCAACCTGGAATTTGGCTACTAGTGACTGGTGCTTGAGGGCCAGCAAACATTTGAGAACCACTCTGCCATCCAGTGCCAGCAGTTGGAACCCCAGGTGGTTGTGGAACCGCAAGGATGCCTGCATCTGGTACTGTGTAGTCTCTGCTTTTATCACTATGTGCCTGAAGTAAATACATTTACATACCAAGTTAAGACAGAATCCAACTTAGGAATGAACTATCTCAAGTTAAGGATTTTACATTGGCAAACATGACAAAATATCTTTTATCATGACTTGGAAATGTTCCCTCTATAGCTGCCCCAAACTATGCTTTTGTTTTAATTACTATTATGATAACTAGAAAACTCATATTTGTACCTTAACATTGAGATCAGTATGACGAGAGTATGACAGATGAAGCTTACAGTAGCCACCATCATAGATGCAATGTCCCTCTAATGAATCTTTAGCAACTGCTGCTGTTGCCACATCTGGAAGGATAATAGATAACAACAGAAATTCAGAAATTAGCAACAAACTTAAAGAGCCCTGAATGACTGAATACACCAGATACACATAAGCTATTTATTAATGTAAAAACCTGAAATTATGAAGCATACAGTGGAAATGCACACATGTGCTCATATTTTCATGAAATTAAATGAAGAGGGTAACAGAGCTAACACACACACATCAGATTTATGTATATAAAAAAAAAAGCCAGAATACCAGATTCTGCAAAAGGAATCCCACCCTCATCAAAGATGAACCAAGATGATAAATTTAAATCATCGTTATTAAATGTCTTTACCAGGATACTGGATCAAAGCTTGCATTCCACCATTCTTCTCAAATATAGCAATTTTCTGGACAGTACCAAATGCCGAGAAAACCTGGAAATAACACATCCAGGTCAAAGCACGTGTCTACTTAGAAACAAGAAAGAATATAGGAATGCAGTGTCCTACAGTGTGAAGAACATCAACAGTCACAGCATACTGCATGTTTTCAATGGAGGCGAGAAGCACATTACTCTCAGGCTCTTTTTTCTTTCCATCAGGACCTAATGTAGGCTGAAGAAAAAGGGCTCATAAAACATTTACGATTAATTAAAAAAAAAAAAAGATGTGATGACACCATTTTATAGGAATCCAACCTGCAGAGTACCATCAATTGCAGAAGGGTTCACAGGTAGATAAGGATTAGTGTAATCCCTGCAAAAAAAAAGAGGAAGTGTTTTCATGTATCACAGTCATATATGCATTTAGTTACACTAATAACAAATTTAAGTTAGACCAATATACTGTCTGCATGGAAGAATTAATTCACTGGCAAAAAACACAAGAGGAAAAAAAATATGAAAATGCGAAGAGCAAATGGTAGAAGTACTTGGTTACCATGCCCGCACAAATCACAAATTTGATAGAATCTATTAAGGAGCACATAGCACACAATCACATTGTCAATCATTTCCATAAAACATATTTAGAAATACAGTTTCCTAAAATGCTATTCATCAGACTAACAACCACAGAGGTCATAATGCAATGTGATATTGAAAGTACAGCAAAGTATATGAAGATAGTTGCAATCCATGTGCACAAACCTGCTGCGATGTGATTGAAACTTGATATTCAAGTCGGTATGAGCAGAAAATGAGATACGCAACAGACAAGAACTAACATGCTCTGGCAGGAGGTACCTAGAAACCAAAAGTTTGGTTAAATAACTTAGAAAGAGAAACACTCATGAGTCCCAAGTCTTATAAAAAAGGTGTAGGACCTTGGGATACTTCTTCCATCCAAAGCGTTTCTTGCTTCAGAGGCAGTTCCTGAATCACTGAACTGAATCAACGCCTGGAGATTTTCTACAGCTTGATCAATACACACTATAAAATTAAAACAAGAAACAAATGGGGTGAAAACAACAACAAAGAACCTGAAAACCAGCAGCCTTTTCAAATGTTGCAATTTTGTGAACGAACCCAAAAGCAGAGAAAACCTGAGAATTGTAAAGGACAATATGATGATAAATGAAAATGACAAAAAAACATTTGAAAGTGTTCACCATAATATTCACAGTAATAGGTCACTAAGAGTCAAAGACAACTGCAATTCACATCATTTTAAAGGTGGAAAGGAGCCAGTATGTAAGAGCATGGCAATTCATCAAACTCCAGTTCCATCATAAATAGTGCAATACAAACATACAAGAGGAGGACCTATGGGGCTTATGGGCACACTGCCTCCAAAAAATCAAATGAAACAACTGTAAATCGCTGGGAGATATGTACATGGTAGACATTGAAATGCTACATGAAAGGCTGTGCTTACGCCTGAATGCATTAAGATGTAAAAAAAGACACTAGTATTTTATGAGAAATAAAATCTTGACAAGTTATCACAAAGCATGATTATATTTGACAAGAAAATACATAAATACAACTATAGCAAAGAGAGCATTTAAAAGAGCTATAATAACCCTAAAGATCAGAAGTAAACCTTGATGCAGCTTCAAATACACAGGTTGATTGTGTCCCACAACTTAAATTAGGCATGATAGTCAGGAACAAAAATGAGACTATAATCAGTGAAGATTAAGTTGCATAGGCTCAAGAAACAATCAAAAGAAAGAGATAGCAAAATACACATATATCCCTCAATGCAGGACGCTGATAACGAGAATTTCTCCATGTTAGAATGGCCCTGTGATCCATGCAGAGTACATCATTAAAACAAATCATCAAGCCAGATCAGCTTCTGCTATATAGATTCTTTTGACACACACTCTCCCTTACTGTTATTAACATTATCAACAACCAAAGGAATCCTAAAGCTTGAAAATAAAAAAGGATAGACTCAAGTGGCTGTCTTGAAAAATTGGGAGAGGACTCACCAAATGGATGACATCAATGCTGACATCACCAGCTTCAACGCCTTCAATAGTAACAAGCAAGACATTACCAACAACATCACCAGAGCTCTTGTTGTTGACAATTTCTTGTCTATTTGAATACTGAATATAAACAGTCTTTCCACGCACTTGGGCAGGCTCGGATGAGGAAGCATAATATGACACCATTGAAATTGCCTGATTTAGATCAGCCTGAAAAAAAAACTTCAGCTTACTATTAAAAAAAGGCAGCTATTTATAAGATCCTTTGAGGAACAACCTGACTTCAAGGCAACACCTAGAGAGAAACATGAAGGAATCCCTAAAACAAAAAATGGTGACCGAACGAAAATTAAGTGCAAGTAAACATAAATTCCTTATAGCCAAAAAAAAAAAATCAAAGTGATCAGCAAAGATTATTTTTTTGTTTTTTTGAAAAAAAAAAGAGAGTAAGGCTAATCCTCTGGGCCAAAACATTTTCTCAATTTAAACCGATCATTTTGATTTCAATATATCCAAGCGCTAAAACGAAGCAAGAAAGCATATACTAACACTGGAAACCAACCTACCTAAGCTAAAAGAAAAAATTTTGAAATTTTCAGCCAAATTATTTCTTTCATTTTATTTTATTGCATCGGCGAAAACCAACCTACATAAGCTATAAATGTCTTAATTTGTACCGAGCATCATAATTTCACTTAACGAAAGTGCCAAAAGAAGCAAAAAAAAGCATACGATAACACTGTAAGCCGACCTAAGCGAACCAAAAAAAAACTAATTCAAGAACGGATGGTTAAAAAACTAATTCAAGACCTTTTAAGCCAAATTCTTTTTTTTCAATTAAATCAGCGAAATCCAAGAAATAATCACTTATAGATCAAAGGAGATTCTAATCCAAAATTTTCATATAATTCAAGAACGGATGGTAAAAACACAGAATTTAAGGAAAGAAACTAACGAATTCCACAAAGGCCTGGTTGCGGTTAGCTCCGACGTTGCACTTGGTGTTGACGATCTTGCCGAAGGGTTTGCAGAGCTCGACGAGCTCCTCCTCGGCGCACTCCCATGGAAGGTTCCGCAGGTGAAGAACCTTCGACGGAGTCTGCGTGTACCTGAACTGCTGCTGTCCCGTCCCCGATGACGACATCACCGAGGGCCGACGACGACGATCGATTCAAACCCTAAACCAATCACAGATCAAAGAAATTCCTCGAAAAGAACGAGTCGATTCGGGATTTCTAGGGTTAGAGTGATCGTCGAGACGATTTGGGGGCTTTTTCAGTCGCAAGAGAAGGAGATTCGAATCGGAAAGCGGCAATCCTAGCCGTCGGATATTTATATGTTGATCAACACGTGCGAATTTTATGCCTCGTGATAAGGGTTTCATCATCCTTTTTCAGAATTGTTAGGGTGTAGATTGCATTCAATATTTTTCACTTTTGTCCCTCTCAAACTCTATATTGTCGTTCCTTATTATTATTTTTTTATTTTTTTTTATTTTTTTTATAAATAAACTTAAAATGCTCCAATAAAAGTGCATAGATATATTTTTATTTTATGTGAATTTTGAAATTGGATATAATAAAAATCAGAAATATACACCAATATATTTTTATTTTGTGTGACTTTTGAAATTGGATCCATTGACAGTTAGTGGTTTTCTGATTTTTTTTATATCTAATTTTATAAATAAAAATATATGATAAATTTGTTTTTATCGGTAGAAATGGTATTCTATACCTATTTTATTGCACTCTCACTTTATTAATTTTTTTTTTGACTTTTGAAATTAATAAATGAGAGGAGATTAATATTAGGTGCTTAGGAGTTGGGAATATTAAAAGTTTGGTTTCCATATTAATTCTCTCCAGGATAATGAGTTTCAAATGCTGGATTTAAATTAAATATTTATTATTAGATTAATTATGAGGGCATTTAATTTTTAAATGAGTTTTGTTACATAAGAAAATAGTGCAAATCAACTGTAATTAGGGTGAAATATTAATTAGAAAATTGAATCAAGTTCTTCAAATATGAAAAAATTTTGGAATTTTAAAATTATTTCAGAAATATTTGGTGCATACTCTAGTGAAAGAAACATGGGGTTTTTATTTCATTTATTAAATCAGTAAATCTAAAAAATCTAACAACCACTTAAAAGCAATTAAATAATTTATGAACTTTAAATTCAAAATATTCTTCACCCTTTGGATTTTGTTTTTAAAATAAAATTTTTAAAAATGTCGCTTATCATGATTAACTTTAATTTGAGAGGAAAACAACAAATACAATAGTAAAAAAAATTAATATTTTGAATAAAAAATATATACATAAAGATGGGCGTTTTTGTAAAGATAATTTGCAAATATCATTATATATATAATTGTTTATTTTTGGAGGGGTATATCCAAAAATCTACTTAAAGTAATTAGAATATGATGTCATAAATTGACATTTAACAGGGGGTTAATATGCAAAGACAAAAAAAAAAGTAAAAATGATAATTTTCTTCTATTTAGAAGCGAGCAATCGCTGACCAAGGCGTCGGAATTTAAAGGCCTCCTCGTCGCTCGCTTTTTCTTTCTAGGGTTTCTTCGGGTTGGCAAGTGGAAGATCAGAATTCGAAGGTACGAGCTCACTCTTAAGCCTTTGAGAATCTTCTCTCTTTTTCATTGATGCGATGTTTTTGTCCATGTTTGCTCTTTTGCATTGCTTGTTATCCCATTTTTTACTTGATTAGGTTTTGTTATTACACTGCATTTGTTTCTGTGAATCCCTCTTAGTTAATTACCAGAAAAAGTTGGGTTTTTTTATTCTTGAAAGGTTTGATCTTTACTTTGAGAGTATTAGATCTAGGGTTTCTGTCTGGTGATACCCAGATCAGTGTTATCTTTACGCAATGTCTGGAGAAAATGCTATTGTTTTCTATTTTTTCGAGATTTTGTAAATATTTTAATGAAATCATTGTCTTTTGTAAATTTTTTTTAATTGTTCTTGAGGTGAGGTAGATGAAAAGGAGTGGAAATTTATTGAAAGAGAAAGGAAGAGAAGAATTTTTTTTAGTAATTCATACTTTTTTCATGTGATTTTCTATTATAGTTATTAATGATGTGAGCAACTCCTTGATTTATTATTAATTTTTCCCTGTTCGCAATTGGTATTAATCCTAAGACATTCGTAGTAGACTATGTTATGAAAAAATAAAGTGTCACTTTGGTTGTGATTGAACGCTTTTAGTGTGAAATGGTACACTAATTTGGTCCTTAAACTTTGTATGTATGTTTATAAGATAATTATCCTGTAATCATCAATGATCGGTCTCATTAGATTGGCTGCTGTTGTTAAAATCATTCGCTTATTAGCCATTAGAAGTCTGGATCAACACTGGGAAGCCAGCAGCTGTTGTTTTCTAAAGACAAGCAAGTATTAATATAACCTATTAGAAATTTGTGTTTTTCATTCATGGTTCGTGAACTCAAAGTCTTGTTTGTACTTATATGAAATTAGTAATGAACACGCTTTGGTCAGGATGATGTTTCATGCTGTTTGACATAAATCCAGTGCTTATAGAATGCAGATATTTGGTTGAGTGCAGGATTGCCCTGTCAACTTGATATAATGTCTGGGCAGAGGAATAATTATGGCAAGCGGTACCACTCTGAGACAGATTACCCAGACAGTGGTGGGAACAAGAGAAGAAATTATGGTGATGAAAGAGATTTCTCTTCTTCTGGGCAAGATGAAACTGTGTATCGGTACTTGTGTTCTGTAAAAAAGATAGGAAGTATCATTGGGAGGGGTGGTGAGATTGTAAAGCAACTAAGATCTGACACTCAAGCCAAGATCAGGATAGGTGATACTGTACCAGGTTGTGATGAGCGAGTAGTAACGATTTATAGTTCAAGCAGGAAAACTAATAGGTTTTACGATACTGGTGATGATATTTGCCCTGCTCAAGATGCTTTGTTCAAGGTACATGAGAGTCTGTTGACTGTTGATTCACTGAATGATGAAGACAGTGATGCTGATGCACCCCAGGTGACTGTTCGCCTTCTTGTGCCATCCGATCAAATTGGATGCATCATTGGCAAAGGCGGACAAATTGTTCAGGGCATCCGTAGTGATACTGGTGCTCAAATCCGTATTCTGAAAAGCGAGCATCTTCCTCCTTGTGCCCTTAACAGTGATGAGCTTCTTCAGGTATTGATATTTGTGATTCTCTTTCATGAATGTCAACAAGGATTCCAATTCTTATATTCCCTGTTAATTACAGCTGTTGCTTTTTCTCAGTTTGGAGTATTGCATAGAGACCCATCTGCTGCTTAGTCTACAGATATTGGATCAATATCAGTTTAAAACTTATTTCTGCTTGCTATTCTACTATCTGTTGGTCATGTTCCTGCTTTTTGATTTTGATCCGGAAACATTTTTCATGTTATATTATATGTATGTTTGTATATCTTGTCTGGATAAATTCTTTGATAGTATTGTTTTAGGCCATGCATCTCTGCCTTCATGTGTGTTATTAAAAATGGCATTGTGGATCTGGCCTCTGTTTGATTTGATGGAAAATTTTGCATAAAAGTTCCATTGGCATTTTGTTTTTCATAATGTTCATCAAGCATCTTATCTGATTAGTGCTTATGATCTACTAGATTTATGGGGAAGCGCCTGTTGTGAAGAAGGCTTTGTTTCAAGTTTCCTCTCGACTATATGACAATCCTTCTCGTTCACAGCATCTACTTATTGGAAACTTTCCCAGCTCATATGCACCAATTGGTTCGCATGGGGTTCCAAATACCGTAGCCCCTGTCATGAGTATGGGTCCACCATTAGGCCATTATGGAGGGTATAAAGGTGATTCTGGAGATTGGTCCTTTTATCCAGGTCTGAGAGATGAAAGTTCTGCAAAGGAATTTAGCTTTCGTTTACTCTGCCCTTCTGTTAACATTGGAGCTGTTATCGGCAAAAGTGGTGTCATAATCAAACAGATTAGGCAAGAGTCTGGTGCAACAATCAAAGTAGATAGCTCCTCTAGTGAAGATGACTGTGTAATTGCAATATCTGCGAAAGAGGTGGGCTGTGATGCTTTGGTTACTGCCTTCCTTTGTCATTTTCTGAACTAATATTCATATTCACCCCCTTCTAGTTCTTTGATGAACCAATTTCGCCGACTTTGGAAGCTGCTTTACGCTTGCAATCCAGGTGTAGTGAGAAAATTGAGAGAGAATCTGGGGAGCCTTCATACACCACACGCCTACTTGTGCCGACATCACGTATCGGGTGCCTTATTGGTAAAGGTGGGTCCATCATCTCTGATATGAGAAGGACTACACGTGCAAATATTCGCATACTTTCAAAGGAAAACCTTCCCAAAGTAGCTTCTGAAGATGATGAAATGGTTCAGGTATGTATCCATTACTCTTGTGTGCCTTTGACTCTTAAAGATTCCATGATCATTAAACTGGCTTAAGGAAGCCTTCTGAGTGATTGTCACTGAACCACCACAGCTAAATTTTTCTTTGATATGCAATATAATGCATTCTCTGCTCTGTTTATGACAATTATCATAGATTAGTGGAGACCTGGAGCTTGTCAAGAGTGCTCTTGTGCAAATAATAAAGCGGTTGAAAGCCCATTTCTTTGAAAGAGATGCTGCTTTATCCGCATTTCCTTCCCTTGCTCCCTACCATTCTATTTCAAGTGATATTTCTGATGTGTCAAAGTATGGGGGCTGGGATGGTAAATCACATGGGCGTGGATATTCTCCTTATTCTGGAGGATATGGTGCTTCAGGTGATTTGCAGTCTGATAGATATGGAGGCTACAGTGGTTCTCAGGTGAGCTTTTCGTACAAGGATGTCGATAATATTACTGGCAATTAAGGTCATTCCATTGGTGTTTGGTCACAATATTGGTCAATTTCTCTTTCCTTAAATTCCTGAAGCAACACTGATCTCACAGTATTGATCAACTTTTTAAATTGTTTTTTAACTGTATTTTATGTGTTTTACCTACCAGAGGGGTGGTGGTCGTAGTAGTCATGCAACATATGGTGGGTATTCAGGTCGATCTGGCAGCAATTCTGGGTAAGGTTCTTTCAATCTGTTGATGGGACTTCTCTCTGTTTGCAGGCCTCACTTGCATGATTTAGGACTCGTTAATATCATTTTGAGACATTTGATGACTTAGTCGGCTGTTTAAACCCTTCTTTAGTGGTGATATTTTATATTATTATAGGAGGAAATCAAGGCATTGAAATTTCTGCCTTATCTGCATATCTGTTTAATCCACATATATGTGTGCCACTTAATTCTTTTCAATAAGGAAGGTGTGGTACTAGTTATTATATAAAAAGGGCCATCCTTTACAACCTCAAAATATAATGCAGGGCCTGTTTATTATTGTTCACTAAGAATAACTGCTTGATATACATATTATAGATTAGAGCACCTGGAGAGTTTCATTCTAGTGGCAAAACTTCAGATTTGTGAAGGCCTAATTCTGAAGGCTCATGCGACACTAAAATGTACAATTTAGCCTGTGTCAGTCAATTCCTATATATTCTCCCTATACATTGTGTACTTTGTGGCATTCTCTTCATTTGGAAATTATTAATCTACCCTGATCCTGATTATTAGCTATTGTTATCAGGTTATCTGGCCCAAACCCTGTTTCTCATGGAAAACATCATGGTTATTAGGGCTCTCAACTGATTAGTACCAGCAGGTAGACTATTCCCTGACCTACTTTATCCTTTGGATTGCATGAAACTATTTTGGCACTTAATCTTATTTAACTTAACTGTACTTCTGTAACCAAGCCAGCCAACCTATATTAGATATTAGTTTTCTGATGTGCCTATCACTGTTACCTTGTTGCCTGCCCTTCCAATCATAACAGCTAAGATGTTTGAAGCCTGGAGCCAGCCTCTGTGAATCCTCAAGCCTAAAACCAGAAGACAAAACTGGAAGACCAGATGGACAGTTGTGATTCCATGGCCAATCATGGAAGATTTGCCTAGGAGGGCCAACATGCAATGCACCCACTTAATTTCTCATGGCCTTTAGTGAGGATTTGTTTTTTCAAGACAATGTTTTGAGCCGTTATATTTGGGACCGTATGTATTTAAGTACACTGTTTGAACTTTCAAATATATACCTGTATCCCCAAGTAACTTGTTTCCAATCAGAACTGGTTTTCACCCTCAAAGCCATAGCGAGGATTCAACTTTTTCCAAGTTTATGCTTGGGCTATGTTTGCTCTTTTTTTTTTTTGTGTTTATCAGCATCTCATATACGCTTTTTTCGCTAGATGCCACATGATGCGCAAGGAATGTAATTCCAATGCTTTGTTTTCTCAAGATGTGGTAGATGGAAAATAGACATGTTTATTCAACTTAATATGACCACAGATCTGCCAGGAGGCTAGTGATTAGTTTTGAATGCAAACATTGTGCAGGTTCTTGGGGTACAGTTTGTTCACCTGAACAGGTAAGTTTCCTGCCCATGTTTCTTCTTGATAGGAATGCCTGTTATGTGCTGAAATTTTTGATCCAGGTAAATGCCACTACTCTTTATCATCATATGATGCAATATGAGTAAAAGTATGGGGTGTGTTATTTTCGCACTGATTCTGTTTCTGACAGCATTGAGCTTGTTGTTTTACGCAATATTCATTATAGGTTCTTCGATATATTCTCACCAGTCAATGGTGAAAATGTTTAACTTGCTATTTTGAGATGTGGCAGGTGTATCTGGTGACTCTAACAAAGGATGTTTCGGCTCATGTTTTTGCTAAGATGGAAGGGTTTTGCCTAAACCACTCTGTGGCTTGGGCTATGTTTTTTTATTTTATTTTGTTTTATTTTATTTATTTTGTGTGCTGTGATACAATTTATAAACAATTGATAGAAAATTTATTGGTTAAGAAATTGACTAAAGAGGGAAAGAAAAAGATCAAGACTTTGAGCAGGGCAATTCTCTTTGGTTGTGATTGTTTCCGGGGTTCAAAGCATGGGCATGTCATTTAGAGCAAATGTTCATTTTCATGTGGGGTTTTAGTTTTAGTTTTAGTTTTAGTTTTAGTTTTAGTTTAGCTGGGTTGAAAGAAACCTGAAAAGGTTTCTTTTTTTTTATTTAAAGAAAATTTACAATTATCAACGCAAGCTAGATCATATGAATTTATTCTCGTATCTAGAAATTAACCCAATACTTTACAACTGATTTAAGGTTTCTAAAAAAAAAAAAAAATTATTGATGTCTCTGTTTTGAATGTGATAATACTTTTCATCTGTTTTGGATGCTAAAGGTAAGCCATTAACCTGAGAAATTATTTCTTAGCTCCAAAAACATAAATGGTTTTTAATATTTACTCATAAAAGTGTGAGTGTTTTTTCGCTTGGACTTCTCTTAAATTTATTTTTATTTATTTATTTATTTGTTTATTTATTTATCGCACATATAATTAAAAATTATAATAATAATGATTAGATTAGACACTCAAATCCATTAAGTTAACATTCTAATTCAAAATAATTTCCAATGTAAACTCATAAATCATGTGAGATTTGAAAAGAGTGTAGTAGGAACGCATGCTTGCTTTCGGTGCCGAAAAGTGGAAAACATGGGGAGGAGCAGCTTTTTGTCACTAATTCACATGCTTTATTTATTTATTTATTTATGATTATTCATTATGATGTCATTCAACTGAAATATTATGTGTATGTTTCACCATAAATTTTATCTTACTAATTTTGAAAATTCACCTTACCAACATTATATTTCAGCCTGCATTTCAGATTCTATTGAATAATTTAAAGGAAATTTTAATTTAATATAATGTATATCTTTGTAATGAATTGACATATTAGCAAAAAAAAATATTAAAAATTTTAAATGCAATTACCAAAAATTAAAATTATCACCGTTTATATATTCTCATAAATCTGTGAATCACTTGAGTTTGGGTCCCACTCTTACCGCAAAAAAACATGGCTTCACATGTTCCATCTCTAAACTAAAAGAGTTCTACTTGGAATTTGTACAACATATGACTAATAATTCATCTAATTTTAGAGATTACACAGTCATTAATCACAAAATTAAAATTAAAAAAAAAAAGGGGAAACACTGAATCTCAGGGAAAATCTAAACAGCATGAGTTTTAAACTTATCCAAACTTCTTGAAATCCAAAATCAAAAGTCCTATAAATCTCTCCATCTTCTACTCATGTTTCAATGCATCTCCTTGCTTGAATTTTTCTTTTTTTTTTTTTTTTTTTAAGGTTCAAGAAGGATCCATAGATGATAAAAAAAAAAAAAAAAAAAAAGAGTAAGAAAAACAACCCCAACAAGAAGAGCAAGACTATGTTCAATTGTTCATCATCTAATGGCTTGCATGAGTGAAGAAGGTTATGTTATGCAGCCAAGGATGACTTGCCGGAAAAATTAAAAATCTTTTTATCTCCTATATTTTGTCTTTTTTTTCCTTTTTAAAAGGAAAAAAAAAAAAGAAAAGAAATCAAGACTGGCAAGTTGTTCTTGGCTACATGTTTGCCTTCTTTTCTCATGCAAGTCATTTGGTGATTGATTTCCATCCTTCTGCTCTGCTCTTTGGTAAGTACTTAAGTCTTACTTGTTTTCATTTTGATTTATTCATTTTTAAAATCAATCCAGTATATATATATTTTTTTTTCTTATAATGTCAATCAAACAGTAGATATGCAGAAATTTCATCAGAAAAACACTTTCAAATAGCATATATGTTATATCATGTGACACTTTTGATTTTTGATTCATAAATTATAATCTAAACAAACAGTAAACAAGCACAAACTGATTAAACTAATTTATCAGATAAAACAAAGTAAACACAGTAAAACAGATTCAAAATCATAACATGAAGACAAGAAGAACTGGAAATTAGAGATAATCAGAGAAATGAAAAGGAAATGAAGAACCTGCAGAGAAGGAGTGACATGTTTCAAAAAGGTAAGAGACCTTCCTTGATGAGAAGACCAAGAGTGAGGAGGAGAAAACCAATTGTGATGCTCTGAGTGGAGGAGACTATTGTTTGTGAGTATGCAAACAGTGTTAATAGAGCTCCAATTGATCCTATTAACAACCCTTTCAAGTTCCTATCCATCTCTCTCTTGCTTTCTTTATTTCTTGCTTTGCTTGCTTGTTTTCTTTTTGGCTTTGTTTCTTTGTTTTTGTGGATGATTAACAGGGAGAGTGGACTTTGGAAAGTCAACTGTGTTGCTGTGGAAGCCAAAGCTTGATGAGGATTATTATGATGTTAATGTAATGTATGGATTCTAATTGAAGGCCCAAATGATGATTATGTTGAGGTGGTAAGACTAATGATGGCCCATGTTGGACCGTATTTAAGATGTATTTATTAAATAAATTTTTGTAATTGATATTTTTCAAAAAAAATAATTATATTCACTTGAGATATATTTTGCAAGCATGATATAGAAATTTGGTTTATAGTGATATCTTATTAAGTAGTCTATGGTGCATCCCTTCTTCTTGTGCTTAGACAACACTTGGCTCTGGTAAAAAAATAAAAATGTGGGTTATATTTTTTTTTCAAATAATTTAAAGAAAAAAAAAACAAAGTAGATCTTAAATTTAATAAGGATAAATTATTGAAATAATTACGCAACTATTTAGGCATTTTTTATTTTTATTAATTAATTAATTTAATAAAAAAATTTAGTTTTGTCAAAATAATGATCATAAATAAATATATTAAAAAGATGACCACATAATTGGCTTAGTGGTATTAGTGGGTGATGTGTTTCATTAGTATAAGTGATTGAAATAAAAGTGATTTTAAAGTTGAAATACTCAAATAAAAAAAAAATGTAAAATTCAGTAACTCAAATAAGAGTTCCCAAATAATTGAGTGACTACTTAAATAATTTATCAATTTTAAAATTAAGATATTTAATTAAAATTTTTTAAAACTGTGATTTAAATAAGAATTATCAAATAATTGAGTGACTATTTAAATAATTTTCTCATTGAACATAGACTAAAACAATAGCAACATCACAACAAAACATAAAATACATAAAAAGAAAAAAACAATAAAACCAAACAAACATTGACTCTAGACATCCTGAGATCGATCAGCCAAAGATAAATAACTAATGGTAGAAAAAGTCCATGATGACCCTCTAACTTATTTGTTATTTAATTAAAAAATACCAACGACTAAAATAAGAATTATCGTGCGATCTCACTAACTCTTTAATAAGTATTCCATTGGGAACTTTAATCCACAATTTAATTTAATAATTTAGTTAGTTAATTACTTAATGGGGGTGGCATGTTGGTAATTAAGAAGGACGATGGGATGGTGGGGTCGGGGTGGGAGTAGGCGCCACGCCCGCGTTCTTATCCACAGAACCACTACTTGACATTTTCTGTGGGTCCCACCCACGTGTTCATGCCACGTCATCAGAGAGTGAATCTCTAAAATCTGTCCTTCTGCCCAGTCACAACCATCTATGCACCAACACCACTATTATTATCCATCCATCCATCCAGCAATATATATATATATATATATATTTATTTAATAAAAAGGGAGAAAAATTAAACAAAAATTCTAAACCAAGGAAACAAACAAAGATTTTTTTTATGTTATTCGAATTAATAAAAATTTAATTTTTTTTTTTTTTAAATGTTACACTTTATACTCACATGCACGGGTGACAAAAATACTAACAGATGTTTAATGTTAAATTTTTTTTTTTTTTTTTTTTTTCACTTTAACAAGGAATTTAAGTGAATTTTTTTAATATACACAGCACTTAATAGGGATTTGACATGCGTTCGTTAGCATTAAAATTTGGAAAAACAGATCAAAGTAAGACAACTTTGGCACACAATAATACAACAACAACAACAAGAAGTAACAAAATCAATGATACAAGAACAAATCAAGAAGCTCCTCAAATCATTAGAAATAGTAACAAAATGTTTGTTTATTCAATCACAGGGGGCTGCTGCTTCACTTCTATTAATGATAATAATAATAATAGAAAACGAAATGCACACCCTGCTCTGAAGCAACCTATCTTAAAAAAATTCAAATGAAAATCAAATATCATATCAACTACATTGATGGACTAACTCAAAAGAGTAACTCAATTGATCAATCTCTCCACTTGAAGCCAAGCTCAACAACTCTTTTACTTCCAACCCTTTTGCAGGTCCAACACTGCAATTATTACCACTACTACTTTGATCTTTTCCATGCTTTGCCAATGCATTCTTGAACTTATTTATCTGTAAAAAATAATAATAATAACAAATAAATCAACAGTGAAAACCCTTGAAAACTTCGTCCAAATGAAAATAATATGAATTGAAAATAAAAAATAAAATAAAATAAAATAAGAACTCACAGTTGCATTGGTGCAGCTGAAACTGCAAACAAGGCCTTGAGATCCTCTGTAGAACCTGAAGAAAGGGAGTACATGGATGTGGAGTTTATGGCACATTGGTTTCAGTTCCTCATAGTTCACTTTCAGGAACTGAGCATCTGGATTCATCTCTGCTATTTGACATATCTGAAAACATTCATCAAAACAAAACATTGACTGATCTGATCTTGAACTTTCTTTCTGGTAAAATAACATATACATGAATAAATTACACACCTTTGGATGTAATGCCTTGCAACCACCACAGCCAGGAGAATAGAAATCAACAATGACAAGCTTATCACCTGCATTAATCAATGCATCCACAAGTTCTTGTGCACACTTTATCTCTGTCATGTTTGATGATGTAGTCTTCTCCCACCATCTTGGAACTCTTGGAACACAAACAGACATTTTTCTCTGATTCTGTAACAACATATATATGCATAACTTAAGAACATGAAGAAGAAGAAGAAGAAGAAGAAGAGGAGGAGGAGGAGATGATTAGAAAAGTTACTGGATTTCTGTCATCAATAACTGCTGCAACTTGTCTTCCTTTAAGCTCAGTCTTCAAAGGCATGGATTGATCCAAAGGAAAAACAGAAGATTTTTTCTTAGTTTCCAAACCACTGTCATAGCAGGAACCAGAAAGACTCATTCCAGGCCTCAGAGAAACAGCCATTGATTGATTCAATGAAGAAGAAGAAGAAGAAGAAGAAGAGATCAAAGAGGAAAAGATATAGTCTTATAGAGAGGAAAGGAGTTAATTTTTTTTTTTTTTTTTTTTTTTTTTAAGTTTATCCACTTGGTTTTCCTATAAAAGGTGATCCCATTCAACTCCCCTATTTTGCTTTTGATGACTAGTAAGAAGGCTGTTGTTCTGAAGGCTTTTGTCGGATTCGTTCATATTCACGCCCATCTCTTTCATTTATATGTTTCAATTTTTTACATGATTTCATTTCTGTGGGCGTGTGTGTGTGTGTGTGTGTATATATAAATGCTTCCAGGACAATCACTGCCTATTCAATTTCATGTATAGTATTTAAAGGTATTGCGGAACGCATTTGGTTAAAATGGTTAGAAGTGATAACACAAGTTACTCGTATAATACAGTAAAGAGCTAAATAACTCAGAAGTGATATTACATTTTTACTGTTTGTGCATCCAATATAAAGACACGTTTGAAACAATAACTCATATAGATATTTTTTTAACAACTGTATTCGAGGCAAATAAAAAATAACTCAAGTACGATAAAAATATTAACAAATGATAATTATTTTTATTATATATATATATATATATATATATATATATATATATATATATTTAAAAGTATTTAATAATATTAAAAAAAATCAAAATACAGTAATTAATAATAATTTTGTACTTTGCTTTTATAAATAACAAGTATTATATAATGATAAACCACCGTGGAGCGTACTTAGATTTAAAAAATCCAACGGCGGTGCAAAAAACTTATATATATATAATTTTAATACTCAATAAAGTTAATTTAACTAGGTTTTAGATTATTTAAAAAAGTTTATAATAATTTTTTGATCTATTAATTTTTTTTTGTAAAATGTTCATATTTTACTGTGATAATAAATTTAAATTTTAATTTATATAAAATCGTGACACAAATATAAGATGGCTCATCAATATTTACTTAAAAACTCCTGCTTATTTAATGAAAAAGAATAAAACAAATCTATTTTTTAATAATACTTCCGGTGCATCTTCAACCATGCGCTGCAGTATGTAGCTCCCAGAAAAATCAATAATCAAAATAAAAGAAAAGGAAATATCTAGTGAAATCTATTATTCATTCTATTATTATTATATTATAAAACGCAACCCAAGAACACTGAAACTAGTTGCTGGATTTGGATACTGGATAATATAAAAATGGATACTGAAACTCTCTGTTGCTGGTTTTCAGCATTAATTACTAATAAATATGCATCACATAGAATATCAGAAATAGATGTTTTAATTTTTCTGAATTTTATTATTTATTATTTTTATATTTTTGTATTTATATTAAACTTCTTTTTTCCTGAGATATTAATTTTGTAAAGTTATTAAGATGGCAATGCTAGCATTTGGGAGATGGTTTCCCATTTATGGAGGGGGACAATGGGATCTTTAAGATAGAAAGATAAATCTATATGTTGGAAATAATAATTGTGGGCATTAAATTTTTTTTCATTACACTAATCTCTATGTCACACGGCAAAAGTATTAAAAAAGAAGTCTTAATCTGATTTTAAATTATATGGTAACTAATTAAAAGTGTAAAATTAAGAATATTTATCTCAAAATTTTAAGTTGAAGAAAAAATTTTATTTGAATTGATCGAATAATATTGTAATGTTTTAAATTAAAACATTATATTTTTTAAAATAGTATTTGTATAGTATTTTCCCTCTATTCCAGTGTTTTTTTTAGTTGTTTGAATATGCACATGACTATTTTTTTTAAAAGTTTTTAATTATACATATAGAGAGGATTGGAATGTTTCTCATTTTACCAGGAGAAAAATGAAACATTATTATGTTTTGCAGAAATGGTGGGAATAAACTCTAGTAACTCAACATGATAATTATGTAAAACCCACTTCTTTTAAAGAGATGCGTACATCTTGAATCTGCACACGTCTTCAGGGGCTGTTGAATGAGTATCAATAGTTTACCTCTGCCACAAAAACATAATAATAATAATAATAATAATAATAATAATAATAATAATAATAATAATAATAATAATAATTCTTTAGGACTCACTCGGCCCTTTCTCATTGTATCTTTCCCTTCTCTTCTCGTTTTCTCTTATTTATTTTTCAAAATTTACGGAGATGTCCCTTAGGTTTGGGTCGAACTCATTTGATTGGGTTTCTAATAATGAATATAAGTTGAACTCCAAGATACAAGCTAAAATAATAAAAAAAAAAAATACTATATCAACTAAAAAAGAATAGATTTGAGAATGGGGATTATTCATTGAGACGAGAAACCAAAAGAGAAAGAAAAGTATAAAGCTGAACTAGGTCAAGACGATCAGACGGTGATATGACGCTGGATCTCACTCAAACTCTGGGTGAAGAATCTTTGCAAGAAGCTCATCCTATTGATTAGGTTTGATTTTTCTTTTCATACCTATTTGGTGTTAGTTATCTATATATGATGATGATGATGATGATGCTTGTAAATGTGGATGCCATTGTGCATGTATATCTCTAGTTTAATCCAAAGAAGACATTGTAATCTTTAGTTGACATATATAGTAAAGGATTCCAAGTGACTCCAAGGAGTCCCGTGGTTTTCTCTCGATTTGAAAGGTTTTTTATTCAAAAATCGATGTTTTCATCGTCATTTGCATTTAATGTATTTTAGAGGTCATTAGTCCATTGTAGATAATAAAGAGGGGTTAAAATCGCTTTTAGAAGAGTTGTAATTGACCTAGGGAGGTCACAACCCGGCACAGAGACTACACAAGGCCCGTACAAGGTTGACACAAGGGTGCGCAAGCAGCTTGCTCCCGCATAGAGACCACACAGAGTCGGCAGAGAGTCATACGGCCATTTTTTGCTCGCATAAAACAACATATGCTATAATAATTTTACTACAGCGACTGTGCTACAGTGTTTGTTGTAGTAGTGCCCATCGGGAAAATGTTCACCAATCTTGTGCAAGTGAACCCCCAACACCTTCTACCAACGTGTGCGATTTAATTACTTAAACTAAATTATATACACGCACACACGCATTGAATTTTACATAATCATCCGGTTTAAATCTATGTTTGGTCCCTGTAGTTAGGTTCGGGTGCCCTTTTAGTCCCTCTATTTCAATTTGACCGCTGGGAGTTCATTTAGTTTTCAGAATGGGAAATGTTGGTCCCTCAATCGGATGCCGTTAGGTTTTCCGTCAGATGTCCCTATGACATGACATTTTTTATTATTTCACCAACTTAACAACCAACTTAACTGATAAGCAAATGGTTTATTTTCTCGGGTTTGGTTTGTTAGCGGATCTGAATCCGTTAACATAATCATGTAGGCACCTATAAAACACAGGATCACCTCAGTTAAGTTGGTTGTTAAATTGGTGAAATAATAAAAAATGCCACGTCATAGGGCCATTTAACGGAAAACCTAACGACATCCGACTGAGTGACCAACATTTCCCATTCTGAAAACTAAAAGGACTTCCAGCGGTCAAATTGAAACAGAGGGACTAAAAGGGCACCCGAACCTAACTACAGAGACCAAACATATATTTAAACCTAATCATCCTCATCCATGGTACTTCTTTGAAAAGGTGTCTTCGTTGCTTCTAGAAAGGGATGGCCATAGCTTTGGTGAGGCCCCGGCATTATAATGATAAGGGATAAACTAACAACATGCATGCATGGACAAATGAAGGGTCTGTATCATTGAGTGCATGCATGCATCGTTTTGTTTTTGATTCATTTCCAACTTATCATCATCATCATCATTTTTAAGCAAACTTGGTTGGCCTAATTTTAATCAAGGACAATGTGTGTGCATTCCATAATTAATGTTTGAACCTTAATTTTTTTTTTTTAAAAGTTGAATCATGCAGTTTCATATCAACTTTTTTTTTCATTTTTGTATCATTCATTGATATAGATTGATTTTTTTAAAAAATAACAAAGTTGTAAATAGAGAATCCAAAACTGTAACAATAGATGAATAAAAAGTTATTTAGTTCACATGGTAAATAAAAAACTTTTAAATCAGTAAAAAAAAATTGACTTCTACTTCTACTGGATTACTTATGAATCTATTTGTATTTAGTTTATAAAAAATAACAAAATAAAAGTACCCAAAAAATGTTAAAGAATAACAAAGAGCGATCCTTGCTGATGTGAAAATAAAGGATAAAAAACCAATATATTGAAACCAGCTCAAGAAATTATAATGGTGCTCCACACGCATAGTATGTATATTGAATATATATATATCAAAGAGACATGCGTTTACTTACTTTTGAGGTTGCTTGAAAATGACAAATAAATTTTTAGTTTCAAAAGAAATTTTATTTTGTGGTTGAAAAGAAAGAGTAATGTTTTCCAAAGACTATTTTGCTCTCAAGGTTTTAAGTTTATATTTTTTATAAATTTCCAGGAGTGAAGAATTAGTAGTATTAAGCAAATTCTCCCTATTCGCATCATAGCTTTTACAATTTTGAGAATTTGGAGATAGTATTAAATATAAACATATAATAAAAACTCTAATAATATAATTAAAGAATTTTATAAAATGAAGATTTTTAGTCTATTTTAGTTTTAAAAGTTCTCATGGACATTATTTCCTAAACAATAAATATAATTAAAATTTTCAATTATTAATACCATATTTCATATAAATAAAAATTAAATATTATAAAAAAATATTTAGATATATTCCCTGATGCACTTTTGGGAGCAGATTACTTATTAGGTTTAAATATTTAAATATATAAATAAAAAATATTTAATAATAAAATATTCATTAGGTTTGTGCAAGAGTGTGAGTTGGGATAGTGGGATTATTAAATCAGTGTTGAAATCTTTGTCTTGGAATTGCCAACATATCTTTATTAAAAGTGTTAATGCACACATGACACAGTGATGAATGTAATAAATGAGTTTGTCATGCATGAAGTGAGGTGTTTCATTCAAGGCATTGGTTTTCTTGTTTTTCTTATATTTATTTAGGAATTTATGGGGATCATTGGTTCCGTGAAGTTGAAATAATTTAAAATTTTAGTTTTGCTGATTTATCATAAAATTTCAATTTCTATTTAATTCCCTCTGAATTGGAAATTAATGCTTTATTATTATACTGTTATACTTATCAATTAAACCTGTTTTCAACTCGGCCTATTAGCTCAGTTGGTTAGAGCGTCGTGCTAATAACGCGAAGGTCGCAGGTTCGAGACCTGCATGGGCCAGCACTTGCAGGGTTTTTTATTAATTAAAATTTAACTTTTTTTTTTGTCAAAAATTAAAATTTTCCACAACTTATCTTATAAAATCACAATATGATTAAAAAAAAGAAATATAGATATAATTTTTTCCTTGATAAACTCAAGAACAATATTAGATGAAGTTGTCAAGAAAATATGCTACTAATTAAAACTTGTCATACTGTTCTTAAATTATCCACAAAATAAATTTTCTCTAATGAGAGTAGATTACGGACAACTCCTACAAAAATCTTACAATAAATCTGCAATAATGTAACAATGGAACCTATACAACACACGAGTGACGTGCTTACCTGAGATGATCACTTGATAAGCAATGCAGCAAGACAAACGCTTGCCATGATCAATTCAAGAAAAGATGATCATCCATGTTTCATCTCTAAACTCTCTGTTTGTCGTAGCAAAAATCGAATGAGCTCCGAGTTTTCGCCTTCGATCTGAGCACAACCAGCTTCCTTTGACACTCCTCTGTCATCCATCAATTTCCTCACCTTCTCTACTCCATCCCATTCACCCATTGAAGCATATATGTTCGATAGCAACACATAATCCCCGCTCGCGCCTTTTCGCAGCTTGAGAAGCTCTTCATTCGCCCGCTCTCCTAGTTCGACATTTCCATGAATCCTACAAGCTCCAAGCAATGTCCTCCACACGATGGCGTTCGGTTCAAACTTCATGTCCTTCACAAACTCAAACGCTTCTTCTAAATGCCCTGCCCGCCCGAGAATGTCCACCATGCATCCATAATGCTTAACGTTTGGTTCGATTCCGTATTCAGTTCTCATTAGTTGGAAATACTCGCGACCGTCTTCAACCATGCCAGCATGACTGCAAGCAACCAGGACACTCACGAAAGTGATATCGTTCGGCTTTGTCCTCTTTTTCCTCATATCCTCAAACAGAGATACAGACTCTTCGGCATGCCCATGGAAAGCCAAGCCACCGATGATCGAATTCCATGTCGATACATCTTTTTCTCTCATCCCTCTGAAGACCTCGAAGGCTTTGTCAATACTCCCACACTTGGCATACATGTCGATCAGCACATTTCCAAGGGCAACACTCAGATTAGTACTTCTCGGATAAATCTCCAAAAGAGACTGATGTATCTTCTCACCGACATCTAAAGCTCCTGAATCAGCGCAGGCAGATAACAAGCTCAGCATTGTCACCTCATCGGGCCTTTCTCCGGTTTGACGCATTTCCTCAAACACTTTGATTGCTTCCTTAAGTGACCCACACCGAACATACCCTGACACCATCGCGTTCCAAGACACGACATCCCTTTGCGGCACTTCATCAAATAGCTCTCTTGCGTGATCCATATCTCCTTGCTTCACATACCCAGTTATCATGACATTCCATGAGACCAAATCTTTGGAAGGCATTTCATCGAACAATTGTCGGGCGACATCCAGTTGGCCTCTCTTTGCATATCCAGCGACCAGAGAGGACCACGCAACCACATCCTTTCTAGCAATATCATCAAAAAGAGAGCTAGCAACTGCAAGATCACCACAATTGGCATGAAGATTGATAAGGGCATTCTTTGTAAAGATGTCTGTTTCGAAACCAAACTTAACTATCTTCGCATGGAACTGGGAACCCAGAGATGGAGATGAGAGCTTCGTACAAGCTCGTAGTAGGAAGGGGAAGGTGAGCTTGTTGGGCCGAGCAAAGGATCGTTCCATGCGGGCGAAGAGGGAGATAGCATCGAGCGGAGTAGTGGTGTGAGCTGCACCCCGGATGATGGTGTTCCAGATAAAGAGATCTGGATCAGGAATTCGGTCGAACAGTTGGAGAGCATAGTGCATGGGGGCGGGGAGAGAGATGGTGGCGCAGAAGATGAGCTCACGCAGGGCAGAGGTATCGGAGAGGAAGCCACGGACCACCATAAGGCCATGAATTTGCTTCAGCGCGCGAAGGCTCCGGCACCAGTGCCATATCCCCGTCCGGTGTCGCTTGTTGCCCGACTTCCTGATCATCTCTTGTGCCGCGCCGTCTCGGCGCGCGAACCTTCCCGCCTCACGCCAACAAAAACATGTACCAAAATTTTTATTTTAGTCCCTAAAATTATTGATTTTTTTTTCACCACTGAAAGCAATTCATAACTTTGTATTTTGTTGATGTTTTTTTTTTTTTTGTTAGTTTTTGCATACGCTTAATGAAAGGATCTTGAAGTGAGGCTAAAAGTAATTATACATTTCATGGCATGTACTCAACTACGTTGTTCTGCAAGAGAAGTGCGTTTAAACAAGTGTATCAACAACATAAATAAGCAAAGGCAAACTGTCAACTTGTGTTACCTGGGTTAAGACTGATGCATAGATCGCTCTGTGTAGTCTTTATTCCCATCATCTGCTTTGTGATTCTACTCCATTCTCTGATAATTATTTCTCATCGAATGCAGGAGAACTGTGTAATAATCACATAAAGTGCGGCCCATAAAATTTAACAATGCCTCCTGGCAATATCGTCGCACTTCATTTTTTAATATGATCATCAATATCTAGTTCATTCTTCCTCTCATCTTCGCTATATGTCATTGTAATATTCGCCTCTTTATTAATTGGGGTCTTCAGTATTAAGTCATGTCTCAGCTACTTAGACTAACTAATTAGGGTTAAGCTTATTCAAGGAATTTTTTATATCTCAGAACTTTCACATGCGGTTTTAATTTTCAGATCTGGTCGGTGATTATTGGAGCATTTTTCAGCCGCATAATTGAGTCGTGTTATGAGTTTTCTTCAAATCAAGTGAAGGAAAGGGCTTAGCTGCAACCTACCACTCCTCTTCTCCGTCATTACTTTGTTCCTTGTCTCAACGATCTTTTAGTTTTGGCCGAAGTTCGGGTGGATCCGACATTAGAACCCTGAACTACGGTGTAAGGGAGGAAGATAAACACCATATTCTTAGATCAGGTAGGCTCACACACCCGCACCCGCACCCGCACTCCATGGTAATGTCGACTATCTTCGCAAAAGATAGCCTCAGAAACGGTGCAAGAGCTCACCGGATATGGTTCTTCAGGCCCTCCACAAAACGCCGAGATCTGCTATTTTCATTCTTCACTAAGGATGGGGTATATTGGGACAACCTGTCAAATTTAGGCTTGTATTCTTCAACACTCATCGTTCCCTGCTTCAGGTTTAGGAATTGTCTCTCCATCTGGGCTCATCGGCCCAGATCTAAGAAATACATTATTATACGGGTGCGGGTGCGAGAGCCTACCTGATCTAGGAATACGGTGTTTATCTTCCTCACTTACACCGTTGTTCAGGGTCCTAATGTCGAATCCACCCGAGCTTCGGCCAAGAATAAAAGGTCGTTGAGACAAGAAACAAAGTGATGGAGGAGAAAAGCAGTGGTAAATTGCAGCTAAGCCCTTTCTTTCCCTTGATTTGAAGAAATTCATAACACGGCTCAATTATGTAGCTCAAAAATACTCCAATAATTAGCTGATCAAATCTGAAAATTAAGACCGCATGTGAAAGTTCTGAGATATAAAAGATTCCTTGATTAAGCTTAACCCTAATTAATTAGCCTAAGAGCTAAGACATGACTTAATACTGAAGACCCTAATCAAAGTAAGGGCAAACGTTACAATATACTTTCCCAAGATCAACAGCCACGACTTTCTTGATATATACTTTCTCAGGATCAAGAGGATATTATGATGACATTAACTCATGCTTCAAAGTTAACAAAAAAAAATTAAAGTTGTGTTTGATTGCACTTTTTTTCCCTGGAAAAATTTTCCACGGGTCATTTTCCAGCTAAATAGACTGTTTGTTCGCTCAAATTTTCCATGAAAAATTTTTCTTTTTATGTTGTCACATGACCCTATTTTCCATCCAAATAAGAGAAAACTTTTCCCACCTCCACCATAGAAAAAGTTTTCCATGAAAAATGTAGGGGGTTATGTGAAAAAATAACATGGGTGGGCTAATTTTTTTATTTTACAAGGGAAAATTTCTAGCTATAAAATAATGCCAATCAAACGACTATTTTCATTTTCCACGGAGAATTTTTCCATGAAAAAATTTTCCTTTCCACCCATTTTCCATGTTGTCAATCAAACACAGCCTAATTGACACATTTGGCGATCATAGAGCTCATGCATTCTGATACTGGTCGCAACAAGGAGCTAATGAGCTCATCATTCTTCCCCTCAATTTGAGCACAACCAGCTTCCTTAGCAACTCTTCTATCATCCATCAACTTCCTTAATTTCTCCTTCCTGCCCCACTTACCCATTGAGGCATATATGTTGGACAACAACACATAATCCCCGCTCGCACCTCCTGTAAGTTTGAGCAGTCGCTTGTTTGCATGTTCCCCAAGCTCCACATTCCCATGAATTCTACATGCTCCAAGCAATGCCCGCCAAACAATTGCATCTGGTTCGACTTTCATTTCGTCCACAAACTTTGATGCCTCTTCCAAAAGACCGGCCCGTCCAAGTATGTCCACCATGCATCCATAATGCCTAACATTTGGTTCAATTCCATACTCAGTTCTCATAAGTTTGAAGTACTCACGACCTCGCTCAAGCATGCCAACATGACTGCAAGCAACCAGGACACTCACAAAAGTGATATCATTCGGTTTAGTTCTCTTTCTCCTCATCTCCTCAAACAGGGATATAGATTTTTCGGCATGTCCATGGAAAGCTAGGCCACTGATGATTGAATTCCAAGAAGATACATCCTTTTCTCTCATCCCACTGAAGACTTCCAAAGCTTTCTCAATGCATCCGCACTTCGCATACATATCAACCAATGCATTTCTAAGAACAACATTCAAATCATTTCTTGAATGGATCTCCAAAAGGGCCTGGTGTATCTTTTCTCCAACATCTAAAGCCCCTGAATCCGAGCAAGCAGATAACAAACTCAGCATTGTAACCTCATCCGGCCTTTCTCCAGCTTGCTCCATTTCCACAAACATTTCCATTGCTTCTTCATGAGCACCACACTGGACATATCCAGTGATCATAGCATTCCAAGTCACCACATCCCTCTGTGGCACTTGATCAAACAACTCTCTTGCACTCTCCATATCTCCTTGCTTCACATACCCGGTTATCATCACATTCCAAGAAACCAAATCCTTGCAAGGCATTTCATCGAACAATTGTCTGGCAACTTCCAACTGGCCTCTGTTTGCGTATCCAGCAACCAGAGAGGACCAAGCAACCACATCCCTTTTGGCATTTTCGTCAAAAAGAGCCTCAGCGGCAGCAAAATCACCACAATTAGCATGAAGGTTTATCAGAGCAGTCTTGATATATATATCCATTTCGAACCCCAACTTCAAAATCTTCGAATGGAACTGAGAGCCAAGAAATGGGGATGAGAGCTTGGTACAAGCGCGGACGAGGAAAGGGAAGGTGAGCTTGTTGGGCCGAGCACCGGATTGTTCCATGCGGGAGAAGAGGGAGATAGCATCGAGCGGAGTGCGAGTGTGCGCAGCGCCGCGAATGATGGTGTTCCAGATGAAGAGGTCTGGATGGGGAATTTGGTCGAACAGTTGGAGGGCATAGGGCATGGCAAAAGGGAGGGAGATAGCGGAGCAGAAGATGAGCTCACGCAGTGCGGAGGCGTCGGACAGGAAGCCCCGGACGACCATGAGGCCATGGATTTGCTTGAGCGCGCGGAGGCTCCGGCACCATGGCCAGATCTCTGCGCGCTCTCGCTTCCTCCTCGACTTCCTGATCATCTCTTTTCATTCATCAACTTTTTCTCTCAAAATATATATATATATATATATATATATATATGGTCTTTAGTTTGTAAATAATAAATAAAAATTTATTATAAATTTATATAAAAAAATATATATATATATAAATTAATTTGTCAATTATATCTCCCCCTTAATTCATAACTTATAATATCAGTTGATATCTTAAACATTTGGTTGCAAAACAATAATATATTTTTTATAAGAATGATAAACATTTGTTAGTACTTCTGTTACAAATGAATTATTTGTCTCGAATGCATCTGTCAAAAAGTGTATGTAGTGAGTTATTTTATGAGAGAATTCAAACCCTCACTACTATGTGGCTTAGTGTTGGAGCACAATAACCACTTTTTTAATTACACTATATTATATTTTTATTTAATTATTTTTAAAATATGTTTTCACTTAAAATTCTTGCGGTTTTATCAGCCGCCTCTTGGAACCGGGTCTTTTAGAAAGGTATGCACGTCTTTGACATGTGTTTATCCTATTTTTTTTTTTTTTTAAAAATCTTTCGGTTTTGGGTTGGTAAAAGCTAATCGGAAGAGGCTTGATGACTCGGGCAGTCCGTCCACCAGTCCCAGCCATGATTATAATCCCAATCCCGTCACTCCGGATGCTGATAGTGCTTCACTCTCTTTTGCAAGCTTTGTTGTTTTTCCCTTTTTGTTTGTTTCATTCATTCATCTCATCAGGTTGGAGTTTACTCTTCTTTTCCCCTTGCTTTCATCTATTTTCTTTTATGTACCCGTTCCTCTACTCAATTCCGTACTCATGTTTTTGTTTTGTATAAATTGTTATTCAATTCATCTACTTCATTAAATTAAAATATTGCTAGTATGAAAAAACTACAACCAGAGTTGTTTGCATTTTTAAACTCTATTTTTCAGATAGTTTTCACACCACAACAGATCTACAACAAAATTGTTTAGAGGAGAAAACTTATAATGACCGGCTCATTTATTTTGAGCTAAAAAATTGCATGATCTTTGAGTTAAAAGATGATGTATTTATATTATGGGGGGGTACATAAATAATCATGTGAAGTGATTAACAAAAACAAGGCAGTAGGTTCAAGCATGTCTGACATTAAATTGACACAAAAGCTACACAATAAGAAGTAACTAATTACAGATCAAACCAATTGAGGTCATGCTTCATGGAAACCAAATGCCATAATATAATATATGTATATGTTCTTAAAGTAAAATCAACTCCTCCTGAAGACTCTGACCTTGAGTCCGTGAGCCATGGAAAGCACAGTCATCATCCTATAATGCACTGGATGATCAGGAACCAGCTTGAACTCAAAGAACCTACAAAGTATGGCCAATGTCATCTTCATCTGCAGATAAGCTGAGTCTCTTCCCAAACATATCCTTGGCCCAGCCTGCAACCATCCAAGCAATTCAATCTCACAACTTAATTGTATATATATATATATATATATATATATATATATATATATATATATATATATATATATCAGGGCTCAAATTTTATACAATCACAGTACCTGGAATGCAGTAAATTTGAAGGGTGAGAAACTCTGAAGAACACCATCCTGTAACCATCTCTCTGGCCTGAAAGACTTAGCATCAGGACCCCAGTTGTACACCATCCTTCCCATGGAGTATGGCACATAGGTCACCATCCAATCAGCCTTCACTTTAGTCCCATCTGGTAATACATCATCCCTCACTGCTCCTTTAGGGTCCTGCATTTCATTATCAAGCATGAGTTTAGATGTTCATATATATATACAATGGGGTGTGTATTTGTTTGTTTGTTTGTTCACCTGAGGAACTGCAGGATAAAGCCTAAGAGTCTCAGAAATGGCAGCAGTCAAGTAAGAGAGTTTTCCCAAGGAGTCATAGTTGAGGAAACCAGCAAATTGTGAGACTCTGCTCTCAAAGGAATGATCATCATCTTTATCATATGTGATTAGTTTGATGTTCTCCTCTTTTGCTCTTTGTTCTTCAAAGCTCTTGAGCTCCATGTATAGTTTGTCCGCAATTTTGGGGTAAGTTATGATCATGTATGTAAACCATGAAAGTGTTGTGGCTGTCGTGTCCCTGCCGGCGATCACAAAGTTTAGGACGACGTCTCTGAGGCTTTTATCACTGTTGAAACCACTCTCCGGTCCCTTCCCTAGCTCTATGAATCTTGACAGTATGTCATGCTTCATCTGTAAGATCATTTTAAGCTTATATTTATATAGGAATATAGATTTATTTTCTTAATTTCACATGCATATGTATGTTTATATATATACAAATTTACTTTGTTGTTCTTCCATTCGGCTTTTCTTCGTCGAATCATGTTGTAAGTGAAGTCATCAACAACCTTGATGCTTTTTTCAAGAAGAGCTTCTGATCCTAAGTTCAAAAACCTCTTAATCCTCCACAAAGGATCAATGAACCTAAGTGTAACAATGGTGTTTGCCTCATCAAATGCATGAGCAAAACTATTATCAGGCAAGTCTGGTGACAGTGTTCCAATCTCTACTCCAAATCCCACTTTGCATATTGAGTCCAGTGTCATCCTCATATACAAGTCCTAATTAAGTCATGAATGTATTATTTTAAAAAAAGAAATACTCAAAATAAAGAATAGAAGCATGAGTTTAAGTGCTTGATTTAATCAACCTGCATGTCTATGTCTTGATGGACTCTAGACACATTGCATAATATGTTTGAAAGCTTTAATGCATACTCCCTGAACACAGTGGTGCTGAAATCTCTGAGGTTCTTGGAAGCAAACTCAAAGCTTGCAGTCTTCCTTTGTTTTCTCCACATCTCTCCATCTGCATTGAAGATGCCATCCCCCAACAAGACATCCATGTAGGACCTATACAACTCCCCCTTCCATTACATACCATGTGTATTGATTAATTAAACTATTCAAATTTGGAAACTAATATATGTATGAGTATGTAAATAAATTTAACCACATACCTTGGGGTAGTTGGAGAAGTTGGTCTTTAGAACATGAGCTACATTGGAAGGTTCAGCAATGTATGTGTAAGTAGTGAAAGGCAAAGGGACAGTGATGGTCTTGGACACTGAAAGATGATCAGCTAGCCAATCATGCATCCTGTCATAGTTCTTGAGCAATTCAATGGATGCTCCAATGAGTGGCCATGTCTTGGGGCCTCTCTTGTTCCTTTGATTCCATCTATGGATTATAATCCATGAAAAGAGAGCAAGAATGGCAACAAGAGTGCATTGTTGGTAGGTTGGGGATGGACTAGTGAGGATAGGAAGAAGATGTTTGTCTTGTTCCATTTGATGAGATGTTTGATTTGCTTTGGGTTAAAGATGAATGGAAAGGGCTTTGTTTATAGGAGTGGTGAGGAAGGGAGTTGCAGTTGAGATGTGGGTAAGAAGTGAGGCAAGAGGAATTTAGCCATGTTTATGTCAAGTAAACCATCTTGGTGTGACTGGAGATTAGATGGGTTTCATTCATTTCATGCTTCAAACCTAGCAAAAGCTGGCAAAGATGAGAACATTCTTATCAATTTTTAATTAAAAAAAAATCTACATATATATATATATATGGTTGCACAAGCAAGTGAAAACAGGCAATGCATTAAAAAAAAATTACTTGACACTTATAAATGTTTTTCTTTAAAAGAAAGAAAGTCTTTTACATTGATATATTTAGTAAAATTAAGATTTTGTAATTCAAATCAGCAATAATTTTTGTAGAGAATTATTGACAAGTAGGATTTGAAGCTAGCTTTGATTTTGAAGTAGAAAGGAGAATGAAATATAAACTACTTTACGGTAGGGGGAGTAATTGTCGATAATTTATTTTGAGTTATTCCGATTTGCTTTTTAGGTATATATTAAAGATTTTTAGAATTTTGTGTATTTTGTGATATATTGTGATCTTGATCACTCCCACAGGCCACAGCTCCTATTCCTATTACTGTGGGGTTTTGGAAAATATTTTATGAGACTTATATTTTTCTAACAAGATCATCACTATATAACTTTATTAAATATAATTAGGATAAAGAAGCATCTTTCTACAATTTACTTGAGATGAGATGATGTAATCACTGGAAGGGTTTGAAACCATTTCATCCAACCATTCAAGTGTCCTTTATCATTCATTCTCACTTGATTCAGCATTTTCGGAAGAAAAAATCTCATAAGATAGGTGACAATAGCTTCCCATTTAAAGTTAAAGACATATGCAAAAGTCGAGGTTTAATCATCTAATCTATGTATTCTCATCTAAGAACACGAGAATTTAGTGACAAGCCTGAATTTTCATTAGAAGTCTTTTATTATTTTTGTTTCTAGTAACGCTTAAACTTGAGACCTCTTAAATACTCAGTTTTTTTACAATGAGACATCCGTGCGCGGTTGTGAGCATTTTGGTATTTTTATTATTTTTATCATTATTATTTTTCATATTTAGTATTTTATTATTTCATAATTTTTTGATTTTATAAATAAAAGTGAAAATGATATGTAACACAAAAAAATTTCTTTTAATTATCCTTAAACGGGCTAATAAGTTGCACGCCCGAATCGGTTAGAAAAACCGGGTTTTATTTTCACCCGATTTTGGTGTTGCTCTCGTGGGCCAAACCGGAAGGGCGGGAGTGAGGGAAGGGACATGTCTACCGCTCCGACAACGTATTCGCCGTCGCTGGGTTTGGAGAGGCGGCAACAACAACAACGGAGAAGGATCTTCAAGGAAGAGGACTGGGTTCGATCCGACGGTCGTGGTTTCAACCAATGCCGTCCCGCATGTTGGTCTCCTCTCTCTACCGCTTCTTCCTTTCATTTGCGTACTCAGTTTGTGAAGTTATGCTTGTGAACTGTTTAATGATATGCTTGTTTGGAGCTCGTTTTATTGTTTCTCTTGCTTTTTGGAGTGAAAAGATTTGGTTTTGTGTTTTATTCAGATGAATCACTTCATTAAATTGATGTCTGCAAACTGTTTGATGAATTGCTTGTTTCATGTTCTCTTTCTTGTTCATCTTGCTTTTTTTTTTCAATGAAAGATTTGACTTTGTGCTTAACTCACTCTAAATTCTTCACTAAATTCATATCTGCGAACTTTTTAATGAATTGCTTCTTTCGAGTTTTTTTGCCTCCCTTTTCCTCCTCTTTCCTGGATAGAAGGATTTGATTTTGTGTTTGATTCAGTTGAATCATTTCATTAACTTCATGTGCGCGAGCTGTTTGGTGGATTGCTTGTTTGGGATTCTTTTCGTGTTCCTCTTGCTTTTTTGGATAAAAAGATTTGTTTTTTTGTTTGATTCAGCTGAGTCACTTCATTAAACTCATGTATGCTAACTGTTTGATGAATTGTTGTTTTGAGCTTTTCCTTGTTCCTCCTGCGTTTTTTGGATGAAAGATTTGATTTTGTGTTTGATCCACTTCATTAAATCTATGACTGCTGATTATTTGATGATTTGCTTGGTTGGATCCTTTTCCATGTTCTCCTTTTTCTTTCCAGGATGCAAAGATTTGATTTTGTTTTCAATGTATTGTGGTTATTGTGTTTTCTCTTGTTGATTCTTGTCTTGCAGTTCTTAGGACAGGCGCTGGAAACGCAGCATCAGGATCTGCTTATGCAGAGTTTGGAACGACAAAGGTTATTGTTTCTGTGTGAGTATTATTACTCTCTCTCTCTCTCTCTCTCTCTCTCTCTCTCTCTATATATATATATATATATATATATATATATATATATATATATATATGAGATCACCATCATTGAGGTTGAGTATATAAAGGTGAAAATTTACTTATCTGCAGCAACAGGAGTAATCGGTGAAGAAATTTATTCACAATGCCTGAATTCTTCATTGATCATTTTGAGTCATTGAATTTACCAGTGTGACTTGTTGCTTTCGTCTTAGAGGAAGAAATTTACTAGTGTGTTGAAAATTAGAAAACAGAGACAATGCAGCGTCAAATTTTAATAGCGTTGATTATGGTAGTCATGTGAATGCTGTATTGTAGTTTTTGAAAGGACTTAACCTAGGGTTCATTGAGCACCCATGCCTATAGTTGCTACTTTTATCAAAAAAGAAAATTAAACAAAAATTGAAGATAGTCACCATGTGGTTGATCTTAATGTCTGCCTCATGTTTTTATATTTGAAATGAGTATTTTGACTAATTGCTAACTGAAATGACCCAAATAGATCAATCACATAGCTTGTGGTTTGCGATGGCATGCTACTGAATTACTCTAGCAGACATCACCAAGTGGGTATGTCATTTGCTGGAAGGTTTTCGTATCTTCTTAAATAAACTATATTCTGATGAAGTGATGAATTGTTAATGAGTTGGATTCAACATTGCTGACTGTGAACTTCACCTCACTATCTTTTCCATTGGTTTTAATTTTTTTTTCCTTTTTTTAATATTTTTTTCCTAGGTTTGGTCCTAGGGAGAGCAAGAAAGCCATGATGTATAGTGACATTGGTAGACTCAACTGTAATGTGAGCTTCACTTCATTTTCTACTCCTACCCGTGGGCAGGTGATGAATTCTTGAAATATGCTTTTTTATGGCCCCGCCTATACATTACTCATGAAAATGTATTTATTTGGCTTGTGGGTGGATCTGTATTTCAGGGATCAGACAACAAAGAGTATTCATCAATGCTTCATAAAGCTTTGGAAGGTGCCATAATATTGGAGAGTTTTCCAAAGACTACTGTTGATGTTTTTGCATTGGTATTGGAATCTGGTGGGAGTAAGTGCTTTTATCTCAATTTAGCTCATAAGCTTTGACTTTAACCTAGGATATACTGGGAAGTAGCAGGCATAAAGGTATTTGGATGTTATCTTCTTTTCTTGGTTTTCACCAAGCTAACTGGAAATAAATATTGTAGGAGGGACAGCAAATGATAGGTAGGACCAGCCAAGTTGCTATTTGTGCATCCAAACTACGCAGAGGAGAATCCCATCAAACCTTCTCAGTATTTGAACCTATAGTTTAATATATTTTTTCTTAAATTTGGGCTACCACACATTTATCTAAAATTCAATTACTTGCTTTTGGTAGAAGCTCCATCTTGGTTAGTGATATTTATTTTAGTTAGTTGGATTTCACCACAATGATTTGTGATGATGTATTCAAGTTGTGTTGAGTATAGACTTGATCATTTTCAGATTCATTCTGTTCATTTGCGCTTGAATAAACTCTATGTGATATCTCCAACTTGTAAGGAAAGAATCACAACACCAACTCATTGGTGACTTGTTTTCTGTGTTTCACAGGTGATCTTCCAGTTATTATCACTTGTGCAAGCCTTGCCCTGGCAGATGCTGGAATTATGATGTATGATCTTGTTTCTTCAGTTTCTGTGGTATGTTCTATTCCTGTTCGTCCCTCTCACGGCTGATATTTTCTACTAATTTAAATAAAACACCAGCTTATTGTTTGCAAACCAGGCAATATTCGCCATGTTTTCTTATGGAACTGTTATATATAATTAAATGATCGAGCTGTTCAGTTGATTGCTGCTTTGATCTCTCTTGTTATTCTTAGTCTTGTTTTGGCAAGAACCTCATCATAGACCCGACAGCAGAAGAGGAAGATTTTCAAGATGGCAGTTTCATGGTCACATACATGCCATCTCGGAAGGAGGTTACTCAACTCACTCTTACCGGAGAATGGTCTACGGCCAAAATTAACGAGGTTTAACTTGTTGATTCTCTTTTAATCTTATGTTTCAATCACCTGACCCCTCTGCACCGCCATTTACAGTTCTGGGTGTTTGTGGCCAGGCAATGGATCTTTGTCTTGATGCCTGCCTGAAGCTTGCAGATGTTATGAGGTCTTGTCTCAAAGAAGCAGCTAATGCTGGATGAGCTCTGCCACCTTTATTCTAGTGTGTGTGTGTGTGTGTGTCTAATTTATAGTTAACCTCCTCTTGATTGCTTGGCCACTGAAAACAATGATATTTGCTTTTTGCTTGTCCACAACTAGCTCAACTATTTTTTTACTATTGCTGCATGATGCTTAGGAAACAATATGGTGCAATACACTTGGAGCTGACACTATTTACTCCTTTAGCAGAGCACATGATTATGATTTAAAGGTGAACAAAATAAATATTAAAACAAAGTTAATTTTGGGTTTGTGTTTTGCATGCACAATGATTTGAACTATCAATCACTTTCCTTAAACGACAATTGTAACTTTTGATATGTTTTCACGCATGTAATATATATACCATATTAAAATCTTGAATTATACATGCATCTTGCCTAAACATTCTTTATATGTGCACACACTTGGAAAGTTCAATTATATATTAAAATCTCAATTATACGCTATTTTAAAATTTTACAGGAATATATATATATATCTTACACTAACGCTTACCGAAAAATGACCAAAGTTAGATATAGTGAAGGGCCTATGACATAAACAGTAAATTACTGGGGGAGGGTTATAAGTGCAAAATGTCCATCGCACCAAATTATCGGTGTCAATTCAAATACCTCGAGATTAGTACTGAAATCATAGTCCAGATCCGAACCCGTTAAAGCGCTCTTCAGTGGGCACTATAAAAGGAGCTCGCCGGCTTTTATTTCTTCTCTACTTGTCCGCTTACGAGCTTCGGGTTTCGAAGCCGTGGAAACCCCCGGGATCTCCGCCATTGGCGGCCTCGCCCTATCTCCATGGCATCCTTGCTCTCATTTTTTCTCCGCTACAGTATTCCCTTGATCCTCTTCTTCCTCGGCCTCTTCTTCCAGCTTGTCCTCCTCCCCTCCTCATACCCTCGTTCTCACTACGAAGGTTTGTTTCCTTTTCCCTAGTATCGGTGTAGATGCGTTTGATTGTGTGAGTTCTCTGTGATCGTGTACTTTCTTGCGTGATTGGGGTTTCTCTTTTTGTTTCTCATGGTGGCAGTGCTTGGCGTCCGTCAGTTCGCGACCATCCAGGAAGTCGCCGAAGCCTACGAGAAGATCTCCGTCAAGTGGTACACTTTTTAATTTTCATCTCGGTTTCTTGATTCTCTCGCGAGGGTTTCTTGATTTTATTGAATAGGTTTCGTATATCATCCTTCTTGGTTTTCCTGATTTTCTTTCATGTGTGTCTTGATTTGATTTGACGAGTTTCTTGATTTTCCTCTGTGGGGTTCCTGATCTTATTTCAGGGGTTTCGTGAGTTTATGTGGTGAGTTTCTTGATTTTCTTGTATGTGTTTCATGATTTGCCCTGATGGGTTTCTTGATTCTATTTCATCCTGTTCTTCATTATGATACATTATGTTCTGAGTGGGTTAACTTATCTGATTCTCAATATAAGAAGTAAAGAACTAATTGAAAGCTTTCAATTTTTGTTTTTCAGGTCCTCTGGTGCAAATCCAACCATCGCAGAATTTATAGATGTCAGTAACTTTATATATATATATATAATTTGTAGCACCTCTTGAGCAGTGTGTCCACTAATAGTTCATTATTTATATTTTCAAGATTTGCTTTTTTTTTTTTACTTTTATGCTCCAACTGTTATTATTGCTCGTGGGTTGACTTTGTGCAGAATTTGAGGTTGTAGTTATCCGCTAGCTGATAGTTATTGAACTGAAGCATCATGGTTGCCTATTCATAGAGAAATACCTTGTCTTTAGGGGATTAACTCCATTAACTTTGGGTCAAATGACAATAATCATCTGATGCAAATGACACTGAGTTTGCTTGGTGGTTTCTGCAGGTTCGTTACGCATTTGAATTATTGAGCAATCCAACATGGAAGAGAGACTATGATCTTTACAGGGTTGATGAGCAATCGGTGAGAATCAGTATATTTTCTTTCACTGTTAAAAAATTTTATTTCTAATTTTTTGTTTTGTTGTGTTCTATGCGAAAAATATCTTGATTTCTTTGCTACAAAACAAGGATTATATCTGCTTAGGAATTACTGTGCTTACTATAGATATTGAAGTTCAGAGATATTGCTTCACCCTTTCATTTTCTTTGAAAGATTATAATTTTAAATGAGTGGTTGATGCTTTTACATTCGTCCTGTTTGCAGGATGTTATTGAAAAAACCAAAGCACAGTATGTTGGACAGTCTTTCTCGAATGTTAAGCTTCCTTTACTAGATGCTGCTATATTTGGTCAGTTTGAGGCTATAGATTTTCATCAAGTTTGATTAGAACAATTCCCCGGATTATTTTCCTATGGGTGTTTCTCTTTTCTTTCTAACAGGTACTGCTGATCATGCTTTTAAACCGCTTACTCCTAAGGAGTTTGCTTCCCTTATTGGTGGCACAAAAGCAATGCTAATACAAGTAAGACCATAAACTAATGTCGCACTCAACCTGCTCTGTAGTCTCTATTTATGATGTGGACATGTCTCTTTGGTCATTTAACTAGGCCCCACATAGGCTTTTGCTTCAAAAAATTGAACTGCAAAAAATTTTTATTCATGATCACTTATATAATATGAATTTTGAGAGCCATCATTTAATGAAATGGGTTCCTCCTGTCATTCACATTTCAGGTATATTCATCTGGAAGCCATCGATGTGCTAAATTTTTGAATAGTTGGAAAAGGATTGGTATGTGGTGATTAACACAAAAATCTGTCATTTCATACTTCTCTTATCATGCCCAAGCCACAATATTTCTATCTTATGCATTGCATGTGATTATTTCTACTTCTGCCTTGTTCTTGTACCAGGGCTTATCCCTCATGTCTAAATGGTGAGAAAGGCACCATTTCTTGAGTCAAAATTTATATTGAATGTGCTAAAAAAATTCAGTAGGAAAATTGCAGAGGTTATATGTCTTATCTTGTTTGAACTGTTTAAACATTGTCATGCATCAGAGCTATTGCTATTCTCTTTTTATTTAGACAATAAAATGTTGATGCTGCTTTCAAGTCATTATCATATGTGTTTTTCTTTGTTCGTTGTGCAAAAGCAGGCAGTATGCTGGATGGCGTTGCTGATGTTGGTATGCTTGAAGTTGGTGAAGTTAAGGTTGTGTCTTTCATGGCAGAAAGGAAGTTCAATCAACCATTTTTCCGCAATGGTAATGTTGTTCATGATCCAAATTATGTCCTTGAGATTTAAGTAGTTTCATTATTTTTCACTATGTGCTTCTTGTAGACTTGCTTACTGTTTTATAAATGGTTGCAATTCCTAGGATGGCACTAAGGAAGCACCTGCCATCAATATACTTTTTAATCATTTCTCTGCGATAATAGTGCTTTGCACAGGTTAAACTAACCTTATCATTTAAGTGGCCTCCTTGTTTTATGCCATGGACCTGGGTGGGCTCTTGCTCACTTTTCTACATGTTGCTCTTACTTGTTCTAAGATGGAACTACAAGTTCAAGAACTAATTTGGTACTTTTTGGGTCCTTGGTACATTTCAAATTTTAAAGGTCTTGATTTAGTCTATCCTCAGGACATGTGGATGTTTAATGACAATAAGTAGAGGCTTATTGATGCTTTCTAATGCTAATCCTTTGTACACTTGCTTTTCTATGGCATTGTTAAATATTATCAGAAGAACCAGCTTTTTCGATGCTAATACTCACACTGCCGTTTTAGTGGCAGGTAAATTATTCGAAAAGATGATATACTTGGCCATCAATCTTATTTTATCTTGCTATTGAACAGTTTCTTGCCGTTGACTATAAATTTTCTTTCATGAGTTTGAAATTATGAAACAGTCTCTCTGCACCTAAGTGCAAGAGTGTATATATTTTGCTCTCCTTAAATTCTGCGCTAAGCTTTGTGCCTTAGGATTTTCATATGTTATTTTTGCATTATAGAAACACAACATTTATGTTCAGAGTTCCACTTGATAAGCTTGACGTTGCCTTTAAAGATGATCATTTTCCAATAGCAATGTGCCAAAAAATGTGTTTTGACTATTTCTGTTGAAAATCTCAAAAGCTAGGCCAGTCCTTGCTAGTTCTACTCAAGGTGGTTTCCCTGCATGCTACTACGTAATATGCTTTCAGCATTTGATAACAAAAGTTCTAGCATGCATTTCCTTATAAGGTGGAATGCCACCTAATAGCATAATTTTTTATGAATAAGAATTTTAGTGATTTTTTTCAAAATAAATATTGAAGTTGGTAAAGTAAATTATAAATACAGATAAATACTTTATCAAGTCTTGTGCTAAAAATGAATTTCAGAGAAACTTTTTTGCCTATTGGAAACTATTGAATTGATTGTGTTCTAAATATATCATCTCACCATTTCTTTTCCCCTCAATTTGTGGCCCTGACTTATTAATTATATCTGCAGGTTTACCTCATCTTGTTGCATTTCCTCCTTATTGCAAAAGCTTTGATTGTTCAGTAAGGTTTGTCATGTTGTTGCACTGAAATATTGATGTGATAAACTTTTACTTTGCTCCATAAGAGTGTTTTTATAGGAATGAATAATGTGATTTGTGTGGTCCTTTAATAACATACCTTGCTTTTGTAGCTAATATGGGAGATTTATAGGAGATTCTGGCTGTCTGATTCCTCCTGACTTTTAGCATAAATTATCCATTTTCATTATTGGTTCTCTTACTTCAGCTTTGAATTTTAGGTACCAAGGAGATCTTGCGACGGATGCAGTTGTTGATTGGGTAGCAACAAGTATTCTTGGATTACCTCGTATTCCTTATTATTCAAGGGACACTCTGGTAATTTATTCATGCTATTTGCTGACCTATCATGAGGAAATTCACTTATTGAATGTTTTTGAATTTATTTACAATGACATCATTTAGTGGTTAGTACACTGGTTAGTTGTAAGATTTTTTGGTGGCCTAGCTATCGCTGGTCACGGACCTTGATGTTGGAAAAAATGATAAACATTTTATGTTAATGGTTGGTAACTAATTAATGCTGATCAGTGATAATCTTAAATTAGTATGCTTTTGCTAGATCACCTTTCCTTGATCTGCCAGGATCATTAATAATGGAGATATCTAGTCAGCATTTGTTTCTTTGGCTGTTATTACTAGAATACAAGCTTGTCATTTGATCGCAATTTTCATCTGCCATATCTGTGTTTGCCTTGCTATATTTGAATATTTTTAGAGGCTTCTAATGAATGATGGCGTGAATCTTAAGTTACCTTTAGTTTTTGGTTGAGGGAAGATGTTAAATTTATCTCTAACTCTTGCATATTTCATTGCTGACATGTTTGATCATTATGTACTTATTATTTGACTTAGATCGGAGCTAATTAAATTCAGGAACTGATATTCATGAGGAATAGAGGACTTGATGCAAACTTGTTATACAAGCACTGGAAGCCAGTAGGCTTATTGCATATATTTGATTGTTAAAACCATAGCATTTAAAATCAATTGTCAAAATCCAAAATGAACAAATGATCAGATATGTGTTAAATTAGGGCTATAAAATGCTTAGAAAGTGTAACCCTGTCTATAGAAGGCTGTTGAATGGATTGAACTGTGATCCTTTGGATGCATTGAAGAGACAGGATAGCGCTAGTGAGAGTGCACAACATTGTTTGGCTGACCATTATTACCAAATGCCAACCTATATCATGGTCCAAAAAGGTTAATGGTTCTTGTTTTCATACAAGCCCCATGCCTAATCTATTGTTCAGACCCTAATCGTAGTCAAAAAGTTTTGCTGAAGCTGGAAGAATATGTTATTCTTTGGATACACTGGCATCTATCTTCTCTTTTACAGCTTGCTTGTTTTACATGATTCTACAGTAGTTTAACTTCCTATATTCCTTGATTATTTTTTGCTAGCTTTAGTTACAATAAGAAGAGTAATTTGGTCCATCTTTGAACTCAGGGTCCCAATTTCATTGGAAAGACTGCTTTACATAAGGTACTAATTTCTTTTATTTAATGATGCTTAATATTCTACTCGTTGATATTGTGAACAATTGATTTGCTTTAACTCCATCTTATTCTACTAAAATCCTGATGCATCATTTAGAACTGTAATTAAGGACAGGTTAAAAGTTGGTGATTTGAATTTATTGATGCATTTTGAGGTGAAACAAATCTCACATAACTGCAACAGTGCTACTTGAATAGGGTTGAATGGAGTTGCTTTAGGTAGCCCAATTGCTTTCCTTGAAACGATATTCTTTGACTATGATAAGCTTTCTGGTTGTATTCTGCTGATCAACTAGTTACTTGTGGGGAAAGTGAGCATGTCTAAATTTTGTATTTTCATGCTTATGCTGTATCCTATAGATTTTCTCATGCAATATGTCTCACTTTTGTCTCTTATTTGCTTTGATGGTCATGCATGAAATGGATTTACATGTGGCATTTGTGCATTTAGGCTGGTGATTTTAGTGGCTACATTTTCTTATTGATCACATCTTAGTTGTCTTTTTTTTTTTTTTTTTTTTTGGGAAAAGAACCCGGAGGCTGAATTTATTAATAAAAAAGAAAAGCAACCAAAAACAGTCCAGACAGGAAGGCCACAAATCACAAAAGAAAAAAAATACAAAGATTACCTAACAGAAAAACCAGAATCGACGAAAGACTTCATGATCCAGCGGGGAAGATCCCTACCGTCATGAAACAGATTAATATTGTGCAAATTCCAGCTATAAGTAGCAAGATTGGAAGCTGGTAAATTCCAAGACTTTAGGATAACATTAAGTTGGGGGTCTCCGACATCTTTGAGAATACTCCTAATGGAAGGAATCCACGGGCTAAGTCTCCAGTCCCAAATGATTTGTTGTGTCGTAAGGATGCTATGGAGCTCAGCATTTTCAATGAAAATATGATTGATCCTAGAGATGCTATTTGTGACAACTTGTAAGGCTGTGAAGACAGCCGCAGCTTCAGCAACCATTGCCGAGTCAGCAGCCAGAGGGGAGCAACCTCAAGGGAAACTTCATAATTAGAATTTGTTATAAAAAAACCAGTACCCCATACCTCAGTATCTAAATTCCCCCGGCTGGAGACAAACACGAAAGAAGCACCAGATTGAAAGTTGTTTAGCAACAAACGTTTGCCACTCTGCGCTGCATGAATGCGTGAGAAATCCGTTGCAAAAGCAAGAGCTTTTAATGCAATCGAGCGCCAATATGGAGAAGATTGTCTGAAAATGACGTTGCAACGAGATTTCCAAATGTGCCAAATTACAGAGGCAATAACAGCCTTATCAAAGGGAGAGAATCTGGAGCTCAAAAACCATTCCCCATAGGATATACTGTTGTGAAAATGAACCACCTTATTCAACTTTAGACCAATAAAGTTCCAAACCTGAGTAACTTTAGGACAAAGGAGAAAAAGGTGATTGGTAGTCTCTGGTTCCAGGTTACAAAAAATGCAGTTACTCCGATGACCCAAATTGATATAATGTAAGTAGTCACTTGTTGGAACCCGACCATGAAACAAGAGCCAGATGAAATGTTTGACACGAGGGGCAATGTGAAGAGACCATAGCTTATGCCAGCCAAGCCAAGTGTCATTACTAAATCTGTTCTTATTGAGGAGAGAGTAAGCGGAAGAAGCTATACGATTAATAGCAGTTTTAGGGAACCAAATCCAGTGACTAGGGGCATTATTATCAATACTGCTAAGCCTAACAGCAAAAGTGTTAAGATAGTCACCAAACAGACTATGCAGGAGATGCATGTTCCAACTACCATTATCGCTAAGATCAACAAGATTAATAGACTCTAGATCCATCGCGATATTGACAAATGTAGGCCAGAAAGCCAAAGGGATCTCGGAGCACCAGGAGTCATAGACAAAAGACGAAGTGTTGACATTAATAGAATAAATCCGGAAAAAGTTTTTGAGTTTGAAAGCAGACATGTAAAGACCACGGAAAAAGGTTGAAGAATTGGCAGGAGGTTTGTCCCGCCAAAAGTTCAAGTTGCCATACTTTAACTGAAGGATATCAACCCAAACAACAGTATCTCGATTAATATATTTGAAAACATTTTTTGCCATAAGGGAATGTTTGGTGGCGATAAGGTTTTTGATGTTCAAGCCCCCCTCAGACCTAGGAATCGTGATATTATCCCAAGCTACAGCTTGGATGCCCTTTCCATTGCCACTCTTGTTCCAAAAGAATGCCCTAACTGCCTTGGAAATCCCTACTAGGACAGAATCTGGGATAGGGTAGACCGACAAATAATAGACGGGCTGAGACAGGATAGAGGAATTAATTAAAAGAGCTTTAGCTGCAGGGGAGAGTTTGGATTTCTTCCAGGCGTTACACATGTTATTAATTTTATCAGCCATGCTGTTGAAGGTAGAAAGAGCCAGCTTCTTAGGAGAGATTAAAACACCCAATTAAGTAAAAGGAAAGGAGGCAAGCTTGAAGTTAAGAATAGAAGAAATGCTTTTAGAGACATGAGTATTATACCAGGAAGGAAAATAGATAGCCGATTTGGAATTATTAGGATTTTGGCCCGTTAAGTTGGCATAGATACTTAGGCCAAGCTTAACAAATCTGGCAGTGCGACGAGAAGCTTGAGTAATCAAAATAAGATCATCAGCATACATAAGATGGTTAAAATTCCGGTGTAGTCGATTATCAAAACCGGGGATCATATCATGTCTCAAGCCAAAATTAAGAATAGAGGTAAGAACCTAGGAAACCATGATAAACAGGTAAGAATAAATTGGGTCTCCCTGTCTCACACCCCTAGAGGATGTAAACCACGGAGAAGGAGTGCCATTAACCAGAACAGAGAAAGAGCTAGAAGACAGGCAAGTCCTAATCCAGGAAATCTAGGGTGCAGGGAAATTCATCTTAGAAAGAACGGCAAGAATTGCACTCCAGCTGATAGAATCATAGGCCTTTTCTATATCTATCTTAATAAGCATCCTAGGGGGGCCATTATGATCTTTTTCTATAGTATGAACAACCTCTTGGACTGCAATAATGTTATCAAAGGGGGAGCGACCAGAAACAAATCTAGCCTGCTCAACCCCAATGAGATGCGGGAGAACCATCTTGAGCCGATTCGCCAAGATTTTAGAAATGATTTTGAAACACACATTACATAAAGAGATGGACGAAAATCGGAAACCAACTCAGGGTTTTTAATTTTGGGTATAAGGACAATAAAAGTTTTACCCCAGTGATTTGGAAGAACAGAGTTTTTAAAAAAGAATTGAATCGCAGAGAAGATCTTATCACTAATAATAGGTCAAAAAAACCGATAGAATTCAGCATTAAAGCCATCAGGATCCGGACTTTTCCCCGAGGGTAAATCCAACACAGTGAGATAAACCTCATCACGAGAAACATCACGGATTAAAATATGACTATCATGGTCACTTAGCTTAGGAAGATCATTAGGAATTGCATTCAAAATAGATTCAAAACTCCAATCAGAACAATTCGTCCATAAGCTTGAAAAATGATTGATAAACGCATTTGAATCTCCTCAGGTTCACGAAAAATGTTACCATTTAAATCAGAAATCTGAGAGATGGAATTATTATGATTGCGGATACGAACATAATTATGGAAAAAACTGGTGTTTTGATCGCCCTTAGAAATCCAATGGAGGTGTGTTCGTTGAGCCCACATGATGGAAGTCTGACGTTGAAGAGCAGAAAATTTGGAGTATAAATAAGAAAGATGAGGTCGAGAATCATCAGAAACAGAGTCGAGGAGTTCAAGAGAGGCAATATCATTTTCAGTAGAATTAAGGCAAGCTTCAAGGGAATTCAGACCAGAAGCACACCAATTTTTGATATGAAACCGAGTCCGAGATAGCAAATGGGAAACCACATTCATGTCATTACCGTGTGGATGGAAATCCCATGCTTTACGGACGGCGATGTGACAATCCAAATAGTCAAGCCAAAAATTTTCAAATCGGAAAATTGTATTTTTCAAATTAGGATGAGAACGGAGTTCTAGTAAAAGCGGGGCATGATTGGAAAAAATGCGAGAGAGGTGTTTTAAAGAGTATAACTTGAAAACATGATTCCAGCTTAAATTAACCAGACAACGGTCAAGTCGGGCCCAACGCCTCGACCGACCTGTCCGATTGTTGCACCAAGTAAAACGCGGACCCGAAAAGTGTAAATCAAGTAAATTGTTTTCATTGATAAAATTGCCGAAAAAAGATGCTTTTCGAGAGTAATAACGATAAGAGCCTCCCCTACACTCATCACGGGTGACAATGGAGTTAAAATCACCCGCAATGAGCCAGGGGAGATTAAGATTTGCAATCTTTGAAAGTTCAACCCATAAAGCTCGCTGGGAAGAAATATGGCACGAATTATAGACAATCGAAATCACCCAATTGTTCCGACAATCCGAAGTAACAAGAATATGTAAAGCTCTACGAGATACGGCAATAGGAGTGACCTGACCAATTCGTGTGTGCCAAAGGACGATAATGCCTCCAGAAAAGCCCTCAGCAAGAATTGCGGCCCAACTCCAATGTCGAGGAAGCTTTGCACAGAAACGGTCAAGCTGCTCGCTATTAGCTCTCGTTTCAACCAGGAAAATAATAACTGGGTTGCAAGTTTTGATAAAGCGAAGAACACGAGTGGAGGTATCCAGCGACGAGATTCCCCTACAATTCCAGGAAATAATATTAGCGTGAATCATGTTAAATAAAAATCGGAGGATAAAGAGAGAGACTTCCTGAATAGGTGTGATCATAAGACAGTAAGAGAAATCCAACAAATAGTCAACTGCTGCATGGTTTGAACTCAACTCTACCCTTCTTATGAGAAGTAGACATATGGTGAGAGGCAGAATCCTTGCGGACCAAGGCCTCCCGACGAGTCTCCTCTTGAAACTGATCTAGAGTGATCAAGTCATCTATTTCATCCTCTTGTGATATACCCAAAATCAGAAGCCTTGTCGCTATCTGTCTGACTTGTAGCCAAAGCCGTAGAGAGTTTATTGACTGCCATTTTGTGATGGTTTAGAGTCTCGCCGGCGCCGGGTTCATTGGTTGGTCGGTTCAAGGTACGAAGAATGGGGGGTGGATATCTTGATCGTTGCTTGATGGTGGATTTTCCTTTTTCGGATGGGCGATGAGCTGTTTCTCGTGCAGGGGAAGCAGGAGGTTGCGTAAAGGGGATACCCTTTGACTGACCTTTAGATCCGTGAGGATTTGGTTGGGTGCCAACAATCGGAGTACCAACAGCTGGATTTGGAGAATCAGGGGATGTGGAGGGAGTCAAATCCTCATTAATGGATACGGCATGGGGAGCCCGAGGAGCACGAGACCCGCCATGACTTCTGTTTCCAAAGCCACTACGTGTGCTGAAGTTGTCATTTTCTCGCGTGCTGGCTTCCGTGGCTTCCACGGTAGCTGGCACGTGATTAGCACGAGGGCCAGTCCCGCGTCCGCCACCGCGACCATGCCGACGGGTGACCAGCATGAAAGGGCCAAAATCGTTTACAGTAGCATCCGACGGTGATTCCTCCACGGCTACCATGATCTTGGTTTTCAAGACCCGAGACCTCATTCGTAGCTTCCATGATCTGGTCAGTGTCGATCGACGGCTCCCTAGTTTCACGGGAGGGTGGAGGGACAATTACAGATCTGGACATGCTAGGATGAGCGCAGGGCTTGGTGCCATGTCCGATCAGGCCACATGAATAGCAGAACGTAGGAAGCTTTTCATACAGGACACCGATCTGGATTCCTTTGCTAAGGGGCTTTGAGAGGTTAATTTCGATACAAACGCGAGCAAATTTGGTTCGAGTTGGAGTCTCTGTAGGCTCATCAACTTTGAGAAAATGCCCCATATGAGCCGTGATAGTTTCTAATGACTCTCCATCCCAGAGCTCTACCGGGAGGTTGTGAAGTTGCACCCATATGGCTGCTGTACTGAGCTTCTCAAAAGCTGGTTCAAAGAATGGACGCTATGGAGATAACTGAAGGATCAGGCCATTGATGGATCACGGTCCGTCAACCAGAAGCTTTTGCATCACCGATTGTGAGGAACAGCGGATCAACAGGAATCCATTGGGTAAATCGGATATATAGACTTCTCCGATAGCAGACCATTTGGAGAGCAAGGACATTTTAACTTGGTCGAAGGGAGGAGGCTTGCCGAAGAACTTGCTGTATAGGGCGTATTGGAAGCGTAGCTGAGCACGAGATATCGTTTCTTCATCCTATCTGACGAACTTGGAGGTGGAACTCTTGATCTTCGAAACGAGTTGAGGATTATGAAGGGGGGAATTTTCTGAAGAACGGCCTAAACTTGAGGTGATTTGGGCCCATGTTTGAGCCGGCTGAGGAGGAGGGGAGACAGGCGCGGGGTGCCCCCCACTTGCCATGGCAAGGGGAGGGAGAACGAAGCAGTCAAATCGTCAAGAACACAGAAGGGCGGAGCAGCCGGCCAGTCGGAGAGTTCTGGATGCAGTTGAGTCCCATCTTAGTTGTCTTTAACTCATTTGTTGCTGTTATAGATCTGCTCATTGATAAATCCTGAAGAGTTATAAAATGATAGCAACATCATAATGCGATTCATACAGAATTAATTTTTAATCTCTTTATTTGGTTAATTAGGAGGCAAATAGACCTTTCCTTGTATTATTCTACAAATATGGACCAAGAGATAGAATGAAATTCTTTTATTCATACTATGCCGCACTTGCCCCTACAGCTATAACAGATGTGGCACCTAACCAAAGATGTTGTTCACTTGTATATTGGTAAGAATAACTGTAAAATAATATTAATTCACTCCAATCTACAAAATTGGTAATTGGATTTAATTCCAGATGAACCATTGTTATTTTTTTTCTCAGTGCTCCTCTTGTATTTCGCTAACTGAAAACTAGGGCAGTCCTTTTTTCTAAATTGCTTAGTTCTCATCTTCGAGTTTGCACACTTTTTTTAACTCGTAAAGCTAACTCCACCAATCTTGCATAGTTATCCTAACTTGATGCAATGATTGTTATCTTTAATTCATCCCTGAGTTTATCTTCAAACCACTTGTATTTTTCCCAAGTGTCTACTACCATTGTGGAAGCATATCGTGATAACTTATTGAACTTGGCTTCATATTGGGCCACTATCAATAACCCCCTTACCAGTCGAATAAACTCTTTATTTCGCATTTTTGTAGACTTGTGGGAGGTATTGCTGATCAAATTCTCCCTTAAACTTGTGCACTAGATTGTCTCAGGATTTGGATTTCGACTAAGCACTGTTTCCCATCAAATAGTGCGTTGTGCTCCAATGACAATGTAGTGTGGCACATTTTATCCTCCTTTGGGCAATTCATCAACATAAGCGCCGGTTTCATTTGTTTGCTTTGTCTTTCAGCTACCGTTTAATGTAATGCACCCTCAAATGGTGTGGCTCCCATTTTCCTTTGTTAATGCAAGGCAACACAAGTTCTGGTTCGCTTTTTCTTTGTTTCTCCACTTTGTTGAGTTTCTGGTTTGAAGGAGAAAAAGACTCTTCTCTCACCTAAGAAATAGTTTTACAACTATATACAAATATAAAAGAAGCAAACATCTATAATATATGGCTATCTTTGAAACCATGCTGAATATATGGTTGTCTTGTGTGGTTGTCTTATCCCTGAAAACTAATAATTCTTTTATAGCTGTAAATTTTGTTTTCTCACACTCCTCAAGCTGGTGAATAAGGTATTTTTCATTCCCAGCTTGGATATACTATATTAAAAAATTGAAGTATTTAAACCCTTTGGTAAGTACATTAGTAAGTCGGTTCCGTATAGTTACATAAAAAGTGCAAATTAAACCACTATCCAATGTTTCTTTTATGAGATGCCGATTAACCTTAATGTGCTTTTGTTGATCATGTTGAACAATATTATGAGCTATACTGATTGCAGTTTATTATCATAATAAAGTCTCATTGAATAATCCCATTTAATCTTTAAGTCTTCTAGGATAATCTTCAACCAAAGTAGTTCGTACGCAACTTTAACCATTACGCGAAATTCTGCCTCCGCACTAGATCGGGTTACCACATTCTGTTTTTTACTTCTCCATGTCACAAGGTTGCCACCAAGTAGGGTGCAATACCCCGAAGTTGATCTTCTATCAATAATTGACCATGCATAGTCAGCATCTATAAATGCCTTGATTACTAGACCTTCACTGTCATTTCTCTTAAACAAAAGGCCTTTGCCTGGTGTACCTTTAAGAAACCTCAATACTCGATGAGCCACCTGCAAATGAGCTTGTTTTTTTTTTTTTTGAAGTAAGGAACCCTGAGGGCTAATTTATTGAAAATTAGAACCAAAAACTAAAACAATAAGAGGGTTACAAAATACAAAGAGTAAAAGGACCGAAACAAGACAACAAACATTAAGAAAAACCAAAGCTAGTTAAAATCCTCATCAGCCACCGGGGCAAGTCTTGACCCCGGTGAAACAAGCTTAAACCATGGAAGTTTGTACTGTAATTGGCTAGACTAATTGCAGGTTGATTCCACGTCTTGGGGATGAGGTGAATCTTAGGGTTTCCAACATCCTGCAGAAGGTGCTTTAAATCTGTGACTTGATCCTGAATCCTCCAGTCCCATATGATTGTATTCCTCTTTAGGATATTGGCAAAATCTGTATTATCTACGAACACATGTTGAACATTGGCTTGAAGATCCTTTGAAACTGCAATCGCAACTGTAAGAGCTTGGAGTTCGGCGTCCAAATCCGTGGCAGCTTGAGTGGGTTGGGATCCTGCAAAAGATATACAACCATTAGAATCTGATAGGAAGAAGCCAATCCCACTTACCTGCCTATCATGACCCCAAGTCTTGGAGACAGAGAAGTGAGGCTCTAGTTTGGAAGTTATTCGTAATGAGACATTTGCCATACTGGTTTCCTTGGGCATGAATGAATTCAATAGCTTGGGAGAAAGCTTTGCAAGATATAGAGACCCAATTTGGAACCAAAGACCTGAAAATAGCGTCACAACGGGCCTTCCAAATATGCCAGATTGAAGTTGCAATGATTGCTCGTTCAAAGCATGTATATTTTGGTTTAAGAAGCCAGTCGCCTGAAGTGATGCCATTGGGAAATTGTACAGCCTTATTTAGCTTTGCACTTAGACGACTCCAGACCTGCTGAGCTATACTTCAAAGATAAAACAAATGCTCTGCTGTTTCTAATTCCAAACCACATAAGCAATCATTTCTGGGACCCAAGTTAATATAGTGCAAATAATCTCCAGTAGTGAACCTGCCTTTAAGGGTGAGCCAAATGAAGTGTTTGATGAGAGGAGCCATCCGGAGAGACCACAAGGTCTTCCATCCAACCCAGGCATCAGAATAACCACTAGCATTATTAAGAGCTTGATAGGATATAGTGGAGATTCTATTGCTATTGGATTTGGGGGACCAAGTCCAATGAGGGAGAACATTGTTATCAATTTTGCTCAATCTATCACAAAACAAAGCATAGTTTTCCCCAAAAAGATCTTTAAGACAAATAATTCCAACTCCCATCACAACAAACATCTGAGATTTAAAGGTTGTTCAAATCTAGATTCATGTTTAGGAATGTTGGGAAATGAGCTAAAGGAATCTCAGAGCACCAAGGGTCAAATAGAAAGGATGAAGAATTGGAATTGATTGAGTTAAGACGAAAAAAACTTTTTAGTTTAGCTGCTGAAAAGCAGAGACCTTTGAAATAAGTAGAACAGTTAGCAGGGATCTTATCATGCCAAAAATTCAAAGACCCGTACTTATTATGAAGAATTCTAACCCAAATTACCGGATCATGATTGAGATATCTGAAAATATTTTTTGCCATTAGAGCATGCTTGGCATAAGGCCCCCTTCAGATTTAGTCCAAGTGATAGTATCCCAAGAGACAGCATGGATGCCCTTTTTATTACTACTCTTGTTCAAAAAGAATGCCCTAACTATCTTGTTGATCTCCCTCAAAACCAAATCAGGAACAGGATAAACCGATAAATAATAGACTGGTTGAGAAAGAAGAGTAGAATTGATCAAAATGGTTTTAGCAGCAGGGGATAGTCTAGAGTTACTCCACCCAGAACACGCACGACGAATCTTATCAATCATGGAGTTAAAATTGGAGTTGGCAAGCTTTTTGGGAGTGATGTTGATACCCAAATAAGTAAAAGGGAAAGTGGCTAACTTAAAACTATGCAAGGATGAGATTCTATTAGCCACATGTTTATTAAACCAAGAAGGAAATAAACTGCAGACTTAGAAGTGTTAGGGGACTGGCATGTAAGCTGTTTATAAAAATTCAGGCAGCTTTTAATATTTCTGGCAACCCATCGGGAAGCTAGAGTGATCAAGATCAAGTCATTGGCGTACATCAGGTGATTGAAGTTTGAGGGGAGTCTAGAATCAAAACCTGGGATCTAATCACCCTGAAGTCTGATATTAAGCATTGTAGTAGGAACTTGTGAAACAAGAATAAACAGATACAAAGAGATAGGATCTCTTTGTCGAACTCCTCTAGAGGAATTAAATCAAGGAGAAGGGTGGCCATTGACAAGAATGGAAAAAGAACTATAGGAGATACAGGTTTTAATCCAATTGATCCAAGTGTTAGGGAGGTTCATTTTGACAAGAGTAGCAAGAATTGCATTCCAGCTAAGTGAATCATAAGCCTTTTCAATATCTATTTTAACTAACATCCTGGGGGGGCCTTGAATGTCTTTCTCTAAAGTGTGTACTACCTCTTGAATGGCAATAATGTTGTCAAAAGAACATCGGCCAGCAACAAAACCAGCTTGTTCATGCCTAATGAGACGGGGAAGAACAACTTTAAGCCGATTAGCCAGGATTTTAGAAATAAGCTTAAAACAAACATTCCAAAGAGAGATTGGACGAAAATCAGTCACACACTTAGGGTTATCAACCTTAGGGACTAAAGCAATGAAGGTTTTACCCCAAGCATTTGGAAGAACAGAGTGATGGAAAAAAAATTGAACAGCAGAACTAACTTTATCACCAATAATTTGCCAGAAAAAACGATAGAAATCAACGTTAAAACCATCAGGACCAGGGCTCTTCCTTTTGGGGAGCTCTAACAAAGTAAGATAGATTTCCTCTCGAGTAACATTCCGGATAAGAAAATCGCCATCAGAATCATTCAAGCTAGGTAAATTAACAGGTAGATTATTCAAAATGAAATTAAGATCACAGTCTGATCTAGTAGACCATAAATTAGAATAGTAATTGACAAATGCATTTTGGATCCTATCTGGATCCGAAAACTGGTAACCCTGAAGATCAGTAATTTGAGAGATGGTATTCAAATGTTTTCGAATACGAGCAGAATTATTAAAGAAATTCGTATTTTTATCACCTTTAGAAAACCAAAGCATACGGGCTCGTTGAGCTCATTTAATAGAATTTTGATTTTCAAGAGCCAAGAATTGCTGATGTAAACTAGAAAGATGATTTTGAGAATCAGAGTTTAAATCATCGGAAAGTTCAAGAGTACGAATTTCATTTTCTATAGAATTGAGATTTTGGTTAGTAGCATTTAAACCAGAATGAAGCCAGCGCTTTAAATAAAAACGAGATCGAGAGAGTAAATGAGAGACCGCTTGTAAGGAATTCCCGTGAGGATTAAAATCCCAAGCTTGACGGATAACATTGTGGCAATCAATATACTCGAGCCAAAAATTCTCAAACTGGAAAACTTTGTTCTTATTACCACAATGAGACTGAACAGCAAGATTAAGAGGAGCGTGATCAGAGAAGATACGAGGAAGATGCTTAAGAGTGTAAAATTTAAAAGTCGAATTCCATAAAGAATTAACTAAACAGCGATCGAGTCTAGCTCAACGACGGGAGGCACCCTTCTGGTTATTACACCAGGTGAATCTGGAACCAGAGAAATGCAAATCCAAAAGATTATTATCGTCTATAAAACTTTGAAAACTACGAGCTTTTCTAGAATAATACGAGAAAGGTCCTCCTTTGCACTAATCACTGGAGATTATAGTATTAAAATCACCAGCGATAAGCCACGAAAGATTTAAAACCGAGAGGTGGGAAAGTTCTTTCCAAATGCCACATTGAGAAAGTAGGCAAGAAGAATTATAAATGATTGAGATAATCCAACTATTTGAAGTAGTAGAAATAATAATATGCAACGCTCTACGAGAAACTGCGACACGAGTGACCTGACCGATATTGGCATTCCACGCTAAGATTATACCTCTGAGTATCCATCCGCTAGAATAGCTGCCCACTTCCAGGACCGAGGTAGTTTGGCGCAAAATCGATCAACCTTGTTAGCATTGGCTCTGGTTTGAACTAGACACATGAGAGACGGCTTGTATTTCCTGATGTAATGAAGAACGCGATTTGTGGTTTCTCGCGATGAGATACCCCTACAGTTCCAACAAAAAATATTAGTTTTAATCATGGTATTCATAAAAGATGAGTAAAACCGACCTCTAAAGCACTTCCTGAGTAGAACAAAATCTTCAACAGTAATCGGCTGTAGGAAAAGTTTTAACCCTTGACCGAGTCTTGCTCCACCCTCCCCTTCTTATGGACGGTGGTCGGAAGTTGGGAGCTCTTACAAATTAGAGAATCTCTACGGGCTTCTTCCTGGAATTGGTCGAGGGTCATCATGTCCTTCACTTCATTCTCTTGTGCCAGATCTTCTTCCTCGCTCGCATACTCCTCATCATCAGTTTCTCCCTCAGACTCTGATGTGGGAATTGCTAAAGCTTCGGAAACTTTATCAACGATCATTTTGTGTGAACTAACAGGATCACTGGAAGATGGATTATTGTGGCGAGATTCGGAGATACGGAGGATCGGGGGAGGGGAACGAGATCGACTTAGAACAGGAGCTTTACCCTTTCCAGTAGAGTGGACGACCAGCTCTCGAGAATCTGAAAGGATAGGTTGCGTGTGGATTGGAATTTGCTTTGGACCGTTGGATGAAGCAATTGGAGCCCAAGACTTCTCTGTGGGCAAAGCAACGGGCAGATTTGAAGAGGTGGGATTAGTAGACTTACCCACGATTGGGGAATTATCATCATGGCGTTCGGCGCGAGAGAGTAGCACGAAACCCCCTACGCCCTCTGCCACCAAATCCGCCACGTGTCCCTTGATTTATTGCAGGACGGCTCGCATGAGCTTTGGGTTTCGTGGCTGCCGCAGCAGCAGTCGCGTGACTAGCACGTGCGCCACCTCCGCGACCGCTTCCGTGACCTCGCCGACGAGGAACCATCATGAACGAACCGAAATCATTCTCTGATGAGGCAGGCGTTGAAGTCTTCTTCTCCGATGTGGGAGGGCATTGAGCACCAAACTCTGAACTCCTGTAATCGACAGCCATATATTGATCTGAGCTAAACTCTGGCTCCCGGGAACCACGGGAGGGTGGAACAGCTTAACCAACTCTGGATGCTGATGGCCGGGGGCACGAATTGGATCCATGGCCAACTAGCCCACAAGAGTAGCAAAAAGTTGGGAGTTTCTCATATAGGACAACAACAAATACACGATGATATGCGTCGCCAAGCCAAAATCCCTCACTCAAAGGTTTAGATAAATCAATTTCAATACACACACGGGCAAACTTGGTACGAGTGATGGATGTTGTTAACTCGTCAACTTTCAGCAACCTGCCCATATGCTCTGTGACAGACTCAAGAGAGTCACCGTCCCAGAAATCCACTGGCAGGTTGTGCAATTGGACTCATATCGCATCCGTGCTTAGCTTTGCAAAAGAAGGCTCAAAGAAGGGTTTCCAAGGAGAAAGCTATAGGATCAAACCGTTGATCATCCGAGGACCATCAACAAGCAGCTTTTGCATTATCGAATGAGAGGCACAACGGATTAAAAGGTAACCATTAGGAAGGTTGGATATGTGGATCTCTCCAAACTCAGCCCACTTTGCATGGAGACTCATTTTGACTTGATCAAATGTGGGGGTTTTCCGAAAATTTCCCATATAGAGAGTGTTGGAATCTCGTGTGAGCACGAGAAACGATTTCTTCATCCAGCCGAACGAATTGAGATGTTGAATCCTTAATTTTCACCAAAAGTTGTGGATTATATATGGGAGAGTTTTCGGTGTAGCGCGAGAGATTTGAAGCAACCTATGCCCATGAGCGAGTTGGAGGCGCTGTTTGAGAGGAAGGAGGGGCTTGCCCCCCACTTGCCATGGCAAGTGGAGGAAAAAACCCGGTCGAAGGTTGAGGAGAGGAGTGGAGAGCTCACGAGGAGAGCTCACGAGGAAAGGCTCTCATATAAATGAGCTTCTTTTGGACTATGCATGAAATGACTTATCGTACTTATTGCATATGCTATATCGGGTCTTGTGTGAGACAAATATATGAGCTTTCCTACAAGGCAGCGTTATCTTTCCTTGTCTACTGCAATATCGTCCTCTGCTTTGCCAAGTTTAATGTTTGGGTCTATTGGAGTAGTTGCTGGTTTGCAAGCTGTTATGCCTCTTTTTTTAAGGAGTTCAGTAATATACTTTTGTTGGGAGATAAAAATACCTTGCTTAGAGTGAACTTCTTCAATGCCGAGGAAATATTTCAACCTTCCTAATTCTTTGATTTCAAATTCTTTGGCCAAACATCGACTTAGAATTTGTCTTTCCATGCCATCATCTCCCATCGTTATTATGTCATCAACATAAAAGTACCATGACTCATCCTGAAGGTGAGTGTTTTATGAACAACGTATGATCCCCTTGCCTTTGTTTATAACCCATGGCAATCGTTACTCTAGCAAATCTTCCAAACCATGGCTGTGGTGATTGTTTCAATCCATACAAGGCCTTTTTCAACTTGCAAACAATTTGATTAGCCAAATTGTTCCTATAACCTGGTGGTATTTCCATATAAATTTCTTCTTCTAGTTCTCCATGCAAAAATGCATTCTTGACGTCAAATTACTGCAATTCCCAACCGTAATTAGCTACTAAAGCTCACATAACTCTAACAATATTCATCTTTGCAACTGGAACAAAAGTCTCTAAATAGTCGATTCCATAAGTTTGGTTATACCCTTTGGCCACTAATTTTGCCTTATATCTTTCAATCGATCCATCTGCCTTATACTTTATTGTGTAGACCCATTTACAGCCCACAGGTTTCTTTCCAGCAGGCAGCCTCACTAGTTCCCATGTTTTGTTTTTTTCTAATGCCTCCGTTTCCATATTCATGGTTTGTCTCCATTTCTCATTGGTTAAAGTCTCGGATAGGGTTTTTAGGATGATAATGGTGTTCAAGCTAACAAGGAAAGCTTTATGAGATGGGGAAAATTTTTTGAAAGAACGGAAATGGGCAAGAGGATATATTGGCCGTTTGGTACATTCCCTAGTCTTTTTTTAACACGAATGGGAAGATGTTGATCATTATTGTTCAACTAGGATTCAGTTTCACAATGTAAAGAAGGTTCAAAAATTATTACCTCATTGTTAGGATCAGGATTGGAGTCTTGGAATTTCATAGATTCAGGAATAATTGCCTTCTTCCTTGAATACACCTTGCCGAATCTCACATTTTGAAGGGCAGAATCTGTCTCTTGTTGATACTGAGGTTTAGGTTCAAAAATAGGCATGGGTTTAGGTTCAGACTCACAATTGGACTCAAGCACAGGCTTTGAGGAAGATGGCAGGCTAAGCAAGAAAAAATCCTCAAGCTTTTTATTGCCCTTATCTTCTATTGTTAAATTCTCCTCTTGAAGAGACGTGGGAAAGTAAGACTCATGTTCACTGAAAGTAACATCTGCTGAAACATAAAACCTTTTTGAGGGAGGATGGTAACACTTATACCCTTTTTGAGTCAAAGAATAATCCACAAAGACACATTTAAGTGCCCTTGGATCTAATTTCCCATGATTATGGCTATGAATGTGGACAAATGACACACCCCAATATTCTGGGAGCAAGGCTGTTTATAGTTTGAAGACTAGGATAAAATGATGAAAGGATTTCCATTGGACTTTTGAATTCCAAGACACTCGAAGGTAAACGGTTTATAAGATAAGCAGCTGTAAGTATTGCTTCTTCCCAAAAGGATTTAGGTACATTTTTTTGCAAAAGAAAGGCTTGGGTTGATTCAAGAAGATAACTTATTTTTCTTTCAGCTACCCCATTTTGTTGTGGGGTATTGACACAAGATGACTCATGGATAATCCCTTCTTTTTGAAAATATGGAGTTAGGACTTGATTGAAATACTCTTTGGCATTATTGGACCTAAACCTTTTGATACTAACCCCAAATTGACTTTTAATCATACTACAAAAGTTTGGGAGAACAGTACTGACATCAGACTTATGTTTTAGTAAAAATATCCGTATGACACGAGTGCAATCATCAATAAACGAAACAAATCATTTGGCCCCGGAAACATTAGGAACAATAGGAGGACCCCAAACATCACTGTGAATGAGACAAAAAGGGGTAGAACTCCTTGTCTTACTAACTGAGAAAGGTACACGCTTGTGTTTGGCAAGCTCACACACTTCACAATGAAAATCCTTAATATATAGTTCCTTAAATAAAGAAGGAAACAAAATTTTAACTACTCTAAATGATGGATGTCCAAGGCGGCAATGGCGGAGCCAAATTTTGTCTTTTTTTGGATAAAAAAGATTCTGACAGAAGTGAGTGAGACAAACTGCCCTTAATCCTGCTCGATAGGTTCAGTTCTTCAAGGTAATAGAGGCCATCCTTTACTCTAGCATGTCCAATCGTCTCCCCTGAATCCTTATCCTGAAATGTACAATAATTATGATGGAAAATGGCATAGCAATTTAAATCTCGGGTGAGTTTAGATATAAAGATTAGGTTTGTGGATAGTCTAGGGATATGAAAAACCTTTTTTAAGGTTAGTAATGGACTGATCCTAAAATCACCTATGGCTGCTACATTGGTTAATGAAGCATCAACTGTGGAAACTTTCCTATTGCTTAGACATGGGAGATATGTTGTAAAAAGGTTTGATGAATGGGTCATATGGTCAGTAGCTCCTGAATCCATGATCCAGGAGCTGGTAACGGTTGATCCAGAGATATTTGATCCAATTTAGAGTGGAAACTCACCTGAATATGTGAGATAACAAGTACCTGAAGGCTTTTCAAGGTTGCCAATGAGAGATCTTACCCTCTCAATCTCTTCTTGGGTGAGACCATTTGACTCCTTATATGTTTCTTCATTTGGTTGAGCTGCAACAACATGGGTTTGACTATATTTTCTTGTTTGATTTCCTTTCTATCCCCACTCTCGGCTTGGAGGTTTTCCATGAAGCTTCTAGCATTTTTCACGGTATGATGTGCCTTTTAACAGTAAGCACACCACAAGTTATCATGATTTTGCACTCTTGGTCGCCTAAGTCTTTCATATTCAGAGGTTTGTGCTTTTTCAGAATTTATGGCTGGCTTACTTGCACCTTTAGCCACCATAGCAGAGTTATCTGTGATTTGTGGTTCAAGCATCAAGTTTCTTCTACTTTCTTCTCCTTAGACTATGGCCACAACTTCATTAAAACATGGAACTTCATCCTTGCCAAGAATCTGGATTCTGACTTGGTCAAATTCTGAATTAAGTCTAACCAAAAAATCATAGACTCTATCTTGCTCAATAAAGCCTTTTAGAATAGCTGCATCTTCAAAACATATAGTTTTTACAACCCTGTAGTGGTCAAGTTCCTGCCACAAGGATTTCAACTGATTGGCTTATTCAGTAACTGTTCTACTCCCTTGTTTTGCAGCCGTAGTCTTTACCTTGACCTCGTACATTTGGGCCATATCTCTTGCCTTAGAATATGTTTGTTGGAGTGCATCCCAAATTTCCTTGACAGTAGCCAAGAACATGCATGTGTCATTGATCTGAAGGGTCATAGAGTTCCTTAGTCATGCTATGATCATAGAATCTTTTTCATCCCATGCTTCAAATTGAGGATCCTCTCGTTTTGGCGCCAACCTGTGAGATGGCTGATATTCCTTTTTCCCTTTAGTATGGTTTGAATGAGTTGAAACCATTTAAGGTAATTTCTTTCATTCAACTTGTACGCAGCTTGGATATTTTGCAACTCACTGAGTTGTTGAGATTAAACAATCTCCTCGATGTGTGTTGCAAGGGTTGTCTCTACTATCTCTAACATCTCTCCAAGCAATCAAGTCTAATTGAAAACGCGAACAATGAAGGTGGTAAGAACCATAAGACCTTTGGCAATGCAGGCTAAACACACAGATTGATTTTGCAAGAATTCAAAGACTAAAGCTCTGATACCATGTTGAGTTTCTGGCTTGAAGGAGAAAAAGACTCTTCTCTCACTTAAATAGCTTTACAGCTATATACATATATAAAAAAAGCAAATGCCTACAATATATGGCTATCCTTAAAATCAGGCAGCATTTCTTGTCTAGCTATCTTATCCCTGAAAACTAGGGATTCTTTTACAGCTGTAAATCTTGTTTTCTCACACACTTGAAGTTGTGGTAAAGTCTCCAATGCTTGCACTAGCTGTCAAACTACTTGTATAATGCTTGAAGTTATTTATGTAAAGATATTGTTTGTGATACCTCTCCCAACTCATCTTGGGAATTATCACCATGGGGTTTCCTTACACATCCCTTTCCTCACTAATAGTAGGAGTATCTTCAATGTCCCTCATTACCTTGGGTTGGAAAACAATGCCTTTTTTTTTCCTTGCACATCCCTCTCCTCACTATGAGCCATTTTGTTGAAATATGCCGATTTTGTGGGCATATTTTAGGAGAGAATTTTATTAGCAATGCCTCCCACAAATCTATAGAAATGAAAAACATAGAGGATTTACTCAACTGATATAAAGGTCATTGACAGTGGCTTAATAAAGCTAAGTTCAATGAGTTATCATGGTATGTTCCCATGGCAATAGCAAACCTTTAGGAGAAATACAGTGATGCAGGAGCATCAGTTACATCCATTACAATTTCTCTTTGCCTTCATTCTATTTTAAGTTTCATAAGTTATTAGCCTAATAAATGATACTTGTCTTTTAAGTTACTTGGTAATAAAGTCTAGCATTAATGCAAAAGGCTAATGGCTACTATAAATAGCCTTCTTGTTAGACAAATAAGCAATTTGTATCTTTCTATTCCCATAATATTAAAGAAGTTTTCTTAAAAACTCTCTTATCTATCTTGTTTCCAACCACAATCCTCTTTTTTTAGCCTAAGTCTTGTAGACTGATTGCCCCATAAACTCTTCTATTACACCATACAGGCAGTCTGAAGATGGATTCATGGATGAACTATGTCAAGTTGGGACAACTATCGAGGCTGTTGAAGTCAGTTTTACAAGTTAAACAAAATGTGCAAGCTCGGAGCATGAGAAGTGAGTAATAGGGGAAGAGAAATGCCTTAATTTCCAGTTTGTGAAATATGAGTGGAGGACAGAGTAAAGGGTAGCAATGGTTCATTTAGAAGCAAATTCAGTTACGAGTTTTGTGGATTACGAGTGAGTATTATTTTTAGGTTATTTTGACCGATATATAATTGAGACAGCATCTTTGGTTGGTGCCACGGCTGTCATAGCTGCAAGGGCTTACCACTTATCTTTAAAAGTTGCTAGGTTCTCTAGGTACATTTGATTGACTTATAACTGGTGTGATGGGAGCACCAGCTATTGCAGTTATCAAGTGCATGGTAAGTGGCAAGACTTAACAGTAAAAAGAACACCATAGTGTTTCCTATTTGCTAATTGTATGTATAGTTTGCTTGAGAAAATTTTAAGATATTATGGCCTTGAACCTATGCGTCGGTTTACATTTAATTCACTTTGTTTTCTAAAATCATTATGCTATATATTATTATTCTTGTTTTTTAAAATCATTCAGGTATCACCTCAAAAAATGTATGATCACACTTTGTCTCAGGTGAAAGTCATTGGCTTCTCAAAAACAGGGGAGCGCGCACCTCCATTCATGCGCCAGGCTGTTAAAGACTATCAAGCTTATGCATCTTTTGCGTTTGTTTTATGGAGAGAAGAGGAATCTTCCATATGGTGGAACACGTGTGCTTCTGTTATCCTTAAGATGTTGCTATTCTGCTTAGGTTTTGTTTTATTATGAGAAATGCCCAAATAAAATCGTCAGGCTTCAACGATCTTCATGGAATACATAGGAGCATCATGTTTGTTTAATTTTCTCTTCTGTTTACCACATCAAATACATATATATTTCTATAGAATTTGTTGGTAATTTCTATAGTTACTATGAACCTTGATGTCATGATAAACAATCATGCTTTTTGCCTTTTTCCCTAGATACATAAATATCATGTTTCTTTGAAACTTTTTTAATGAGAAAGATGATTTTCTGGTCAGACTTGGTAGGTTTATCTATGCATCAGCTAGTATGCTTCTTTTTCCTGATAACTTATTTGTCTACCTTACATGACTGAAACCTCTATTGTGCCAGATTCTATGAATTGACTATATGTATATCTGACATGTATTCCTATTGTTATCCTTAAATTTTCAGTTGCAAGTGCCTTAATTGATGTTTCATATTCTATTATCAGGTTTGGTGTGGACACTGCTCCAGCTCTTGTGTTTCTGAAGGACCCTGGCCTGGAACCAACTGTTTATCAAGGCATTCTCCTCTACATTAGCTCTTTAGAACTTATTTTGTTATGCTATGTTTGTTGAGAAAGGCATTTTCTTCATCTACTGCAGGAAACTTGAACAGTTCTTATTTTGCAAATGTCATGGAAGAAAACAAATATTTTGGTAAGAACTAAAGTTTGCTGGTTTCCTTTTTCTTTTATTTAGTTTCGGTATTTTCTTTATAGAAGAATCTGTTGAATTCAGCCAATTTTGGCTTTCCTGGAAACTATAGTTTTTATTTTTTATATTTAGGTGTATTGCCTTAATGACTTTTGGTAGAGATACTATATGCCACAATAGCAGTTTTATCATTCTTAAAGTAGAACACCAATTTGATGGTTTGTAGTAAAATGTCAATTGCATATGTGGGGAACTTATAGATTAAGATACTAATGTGTTTTTATTTGTCTCCAGTACTTCCCCAACTAAGGAGCTTAACTTCTATGGAGTTAGGTTGTGATGGAAGGGGCTATTCCAGAGGGGGAAATAATTTGCTAAGCTGGTACTGTGTAATTCTTGTTGGACGGCCAAGTTTGGAACTAAATAAAATGCGTGAAGTAAGTGTTTTGAGTGATTCCATAATAACGGCATCTGATTGATCTGATTGATTGACAATCCTGCTGATCAGTCAGGTTCCTTAAGTTTTTCTAGTAGACTATTCTCATAGTCATATGCGTCTTTGCCATGCTCACCTGAAGTTACTGTAGACCATTCGCAGGGCCCAAAATCTGTTGGCTCATGATGTTGATCCAGAGCTTGCAAAAAAAATTTCTGTCCCAGCACCAGCTGTTGCTGCATTAAATGAGAAAAGGTTGACATTTGTATGGCTTGATGGAGAGCTTCAAAAGGTAAGTTGCTTCGCTGTGATATGATTACATATGATTTACTATCTTCTGTCACTAGTGATTTAGTTTGTATAGCATACTGGCTGTAACTTGAGGATGGCTCAGATAGTGTCTATAGGATTATCCAAATCCAAATTGTAGTGAGGAAATCTGCCTAATTTGGTTTCACATGGAATAATCATTGCTATTATGAAGTTATTCTTTTTCCTTCTGTACTAATCTCAAGCTTATGTGCAGGATTATTGTTTATTTTACCTTCATTCTGATACTATTTATGAAACTTGTGGACCAAGGAAGGATATAGCCAATGTGCCTCGCTTATTTATTGTCCGTTTCAAAAGAACCTCAAAAGTGGATGACCTGAATAGTGTAAAGAATCCTAAAAAGAAAAATATCTGGAAAACCATTCATGAGGAGGATGAGAATAAAGCATCCCAGCTTGTGGCAAAGTACAATGGTACAGGGGATCTTCAAGAGGTACAAATTTATGTTCTGTGTATTACTTGTTCAGCTTCTTGTTCAAGAATCTCCTGAAAATATATTTGGTTTCAAAAGAAATTATTTCACCTTATTTCCAGGATAAGCTATTACACCCTAGAACTATGTCCTTATTTCCTTTATTCCAATTATTCACAAACAATTTTCTAGAATAGAAAAGATTCCATTATCTGGTTTTCTCTATCATTACTTTTTTGTACCCCCTTGTTCACACAGTCACACACTGTATCCCTCATTCTCCTTGTTCCTAATTATGGGCGCAACTTTCTCAAATAAAGCATTTTTACATTATAGTGATAATGCAATCTCTTGTGAATGATAATTGAATGCAATTTAAGTTCAACCCCTTAATAAGTTTCAAGAATAGTCCTGTGATCCAATTCTTCTCCTTCCTTTTCTGCACCTTCATATTCACCATTCTTCTCAAAATGACATACAGCTTTCTCTACTAAGGTTGTCTTGGCAGTGGTAGAAATACAATTCATCCTGCAAATGATAATTGAATGAAATCCAACTTAGTCCTTCATAATTTTTACATGTTTGTCCAATGAGCATGATATGCAAAATCAATGATTATTATTCATGTCATGGAACTACATTGCATTTTGATCTTTTAATTGGTTTTCTTTTCTTTTTGTGCAGATCATTTCATGGATCTCACAAATAATTGAGGATGGTGATACCAGAAATCTTCCTGATTTTGTAAGTTAGTGTGTCGCATTACATAGTGAATATTTTGAAAGCATAATTTCTGATTCTTATGTCAGTGCAAGATGCTGAAGACGCATTTGCTTGTATAAATGGCCTGCTCATATAATTTGTTTATTCTTTGTGATCCTAGAGCTGCTTATGCTTTTAATTTCACTAATGGCCCACATGCTTGAATTTTTAAATAAGTGTAGGTGATTTACCGATTGGATTATTTGAAATAGTTGCCTACCATATTGGGAACCCATGCCTTAAGTCAAATGAGCAAACATTGCAAAATAGACAGCGCTCTTGTACTAAAAAATCATTAGCAAGATTTCTTGAAATGTCTTTTATATGTATCCAAGGAGCCAATGCTGCTACTGTTAGAAAAATCATTGTCCGGTTTTACTTGTTGCCGGAGTTATATTTTATAATAATATAGGTATTAGTTGTAAGGTTACTACTTGAACATCTGCTGGTTTATTGGTTTACATTTTTCTCTTGAAATTGGTATTTGTTTCGCTTGTAATCTTTTGATAACATGGCCGGCCATAATTTCATAAACTATCCCATGTGAGGACTATGCTTTACTGTTTTAGCATTATATCTATTTTTGATTGAGCCTATTGTAGTACTTAGGGATTCATTCGGCTCCCCTCCGAAATTTCAATCCTACAATGCAAAAGGGTTCTTTTGATATTGCTCAATTTCTATTTCTAAACTTTGTGTATAAAATATATTGGCTTGTATTCAAGCACAGGAAACTTTAAGCATGACATTAAAGTTTGTTTGTAACACTTGTATAACTGACATATTTTATCTGCAGACAGTGTCAACACCAGAACTCCTTCCTGAGGAAGGAGATCGAATCTGGTCAAAGGGTACCCAAAACATTGCCTCCTCTGGCAAGGGAATCGTTCAGAAGTTCCAAAACGCTATAATGAATATTCCTGATTGCATGACGGATCCTAGAGTTGGCCCATTTTTGCTGCTGTGTGCATGCTTGTCATTTGGAGCCATTTGGTTGCAAAGCAGTTCAAGCCCTCAAAAAAGAAACCCTTCTGAAGAGGTGAGATATGGTTGAATGTTAATTTTAGTCTGCTGGATGTTGTATATCCCACCCATTTATCCATCCGATACATTGTATTTTCTGGATTATCAAAATTTTGAGTCTCTCAAGAAATCAATGCCAGCACCATGGGTAGTAGAATTCTTTGGCGATGATGAATGGTTTCAACTTCATAAAACGCTAAAAGATTATTGATTTTTATGCTATATAAAGGTATCATGAATGGTTTCAACTTCATAAGGGAGTAAGATTTGCATTCCTAGTTTTTCTTAGGGTATACCTTCCATGGATTTGCATTCTTGTTCATATGCATAAAAGAAAATTTTCACCTTTTTTTAAGCACCCTCAAAGTACCTCTTCTTTCTGAGTTTTTATATCTTTGACTATCTCAATAGTTTTGATCCCCCAGGTTGTAGGAAAAGAAAAACCAAGAAATCACAAAAGACGAAGAGCAGCAACCTCAAACCAAGAGCGGCCCCCTTCAATCACTGATACAGAACCTCGGGATGCATATCAGTGGTCACCATCAGATACTGACTCAGAGTAGTTTGATTCTGATTTGGAATTGCATAGCTGTAATTAGTCACCACTGATGCCATCAGTAGTTTCTTATATCAATTTAATATTTTAACTATTTTGGATGTTTGATAATTTATTTTACAATTTTCTTTTAAGTTGTATGATGGTATAAACCAACCATCATACAACTCTGGATTTGTGGATTCAGATTACTCTAAATTATTTGTGTTATAGTGCCAAACCCACTTGAGATCACATGTGAAGTATTTTTCCTTTTTTGCTTACGAATATTTTTGTACCTTCTTTCATTGTAATTGTTATATGGGACATGACGCCGGAGGTAACGTCGTCAATCTTGCGCGTGAGGGGTCATTTCTATATATATATATATATTGTTTCTCTTGTATAAAGACTTTACTGTGTCCCCAATTTTATGTTTTTATGCGTTTGAGATTGGATGTAATGCGGACGAAATTGTGGCTAGGTGTGAGTGTGCTGCCATTGGTTAATCTAATTCACTGTTTCCAAAGCAAAATTAAAAGGGAAACTGCCTCTTGAGCCATGTTTGTTATTTCCGGATTCAGGTGATCTGGATTATTATTATTAATGTGAAGAAACTACAGATAGCAGTGTTTTTGTTTTGCGTTTTTGTGTCGCTTGCCTCTGGGGCGGGGGGCGGGGAATTAGGCTTAATTTTTTTAGGCCAAAGTAAAAGATTTTTTTTAATGTTTTTGTTAACTAAACTCTACTTATATAATCTTATTGTTTTACTCTTGTTTTGTGGATGAAATGAAAAAAAATAAAAAATGATAAGAGAGGCGGTATGTCAGATATAGGGTGGTTCAATTATAGTGGCTTAATAAATTTTTAGTTCTATGGACACATGAGTTTCACATCAGCACCAGTAAATAATAATGCTGGCTTTAGTGTAATAATATTGGGTCTTAGTATTTGAATAGTCTCTGTCCCCTATGAACTTTGTAGTAAAATAATAATTACTCGAAAAAACTTAGGTGGTGTTTGGTTGCAAGTAATGGAATGGGAGTCATTACTTACATTGGGCATTACCTTGTTTGGATGTGGAGTAATGGGAGTGAGAGAGGAGTGGGTGAGAGTGAGTAAGGAGTGAAGGGGGAGTGAGAGAGGAGTGAGCAATCCTCTCAAAAATGGGAGGATTGCTCATTCCTCCTCACTATTTGGGGTGAAATACCAATTATACCCCTCTTATTTAATAATTTAAATCATAATTAATTAATATAATAATTAAATAAATAATGAAAATAATTAAATTGAAAATAATAATAACTAATAATTAAAATAATAATTTAATTCAAATAATCTTATTTCATAATTTAAATTATAATTAATTTACATAATAATTAAATAAATAATGAAAATATTTAAATTGAAAATAATGATAACTAATAATTGAATTACATTAACTAATAATTAAAAATAATAATCTAATTCAAATAATAAGTAAATAGATAATTTTAATAATACTTAATAATTTAAGCACAATATTTAATTCAAATAATTAATTATAATAATGAAAAATAATATTTTTTTTTTAGATTTGATAGACTAAAGTGAAATATATATTTATAACTATTAATTTATTTTAATATTTAAATATTTTTAAAAATATAATTGGCAAATCTCATTATTATATATATAACAATATTTATTTACATAAAGGGCATAATAGTCATTTTATCATATTTTTCTTTTTCCACTTTTCTCATTCCCAATAAACTACTTCTCCAATCCTTCCAACCAAACATAGTTTTCATTCCCATGCCTTTTCCAATCCTCCTCATTTTCATTACTCTTCCACTCCTCTCCTTTCCACTCCTTGCAACCAAACGCCATCTTAATGATATTTTCAAATCAAATAAAACAAATTAGTGATTTAAAAAATAAAATAAAAAAATTCTCGTTTCACCGAAGTAAATAAAAGGTGACATGGATTATTAGATAAAAATAAAATATGTTTTTATCTAGTGAAAGCCCTAATGCAGCCATGCCGTTGTCTCCACGGTTAGGTCAAGTGATTTGGCTATTGATAAAATAGCTAGCATCGAACTGGAGGAGAAGCGCGCTACATCTAAGCTATGGCCGCCTCGTCATCTCTTCTACGGCGGGTTTCCTCCCAGATTCTCCAGCGCCGCCCCATGCTCCCTATCTACTCTTCCTCCCTCGATAACCACCCCTTCCTCTTCGAAGCTGGCGGCTCATCGGCCGCCCCATCCCTCCCCGGCTTCTCCTCCGGAGCTGTGATGGATCTTATGGCTGTTCCCAAGAAGAAGGTTCACTTTCCCTCCCTCCTTTCTCCGTGTAAAGCTTCAAAATATTCACCTTTGATCACTGGAAGCATTTTGCAGAGGTTTCTGAAATCAATTGTTTTTGTTTCTTCTCCTTTTGAATATAAACGATTTCTAATGAATTCGTTTTCTAATTGGCATCTCTTTGAACAGTCTTGGTATCCTTTTGTTCCTTGTAGAAATTCCCATTTGATTAATGCTTTTCCCAAATTCTTATTTGCCAATTCATGCTATAATACGCCTCAAAATGATTTTTTTTTTTTTTCGATGTCCGTTAGAAAATTCAGTTAGAATGGTTGGAGCTGCTAACCTTCTACGTATCCGGTTTCAGGTATCACGCTTTAAGAAAGGATTGAGAAATGGTCCTAAAGCGCTAAAACCTGTTCCTGTGATTGTACGCTGCAAGTAAGAATTTTGACACTTTTGGTCAATGTTTTGGATTCTCTCTTTGCTTTACTGCTTGCGAACTTGCAATTGTTGTTAGGCTTTTGTGTTATTGTGTAATCAAACAGTGCGCTTTCCATCTAAAGAATGAATGGAGAATGTCTTGCTTCCTATGATGAATCATATATTTTGTTAAACTCTCGATGAATACACAAATAGGATTGTTTTTATTCATCAATGATACCATAATAGTAGTTGCATGCAGACATGTTAAAGACCTTCATGTGCAACTTGATGATGCCGGCATTAGAAGCTGGGAATAGTCATTTGGTTTGTAAGCATATGGTTGTTACTGTCAGCATGCATGCTGAGTGTTAGACATGGCAAATTTTTATAATCAAAGTATGGCTACATGAGGTTATATTTTTTAGATGTTTAATGAGTATTTATGCATAAATACATGGCCACATGAAACTTTAAATTTATCCATATACCATCCTGACTTGCTCCTCGTGAGTTTGTCAAAATGATTACTACGAGACAGTATCTTGTGTTTCAGAATGATGGAAGGGTTTGATAACTTTCATCTCCAGAATGTTGTCTTGATGATTATGCTATTAAGTTGACTAATAAGATTTTGTAGACTTCATATGGTTTGATTTTTCCATAGTTTTGATAAAACTTTAACAAGTAGAGCGGCAGAGATTTTGTTCTGGAATCCCATTATCAATTGGCTCTCTGTGCAAAAAGTACTTGCATAAGTATGAGCAAAACTGAAATTCATCATGTATAAAAATTAATGTTGACAGGAATGTGTATTAATATATATCCTCTTCAGATTTCACCTATTGTTTTTTACTCTCATGTCACCTTGCATAAATAAGTTAATGACTCATTGACCTCTTCTATCCTATCCATTGCAACCATGTAAATAATTCTTCATCTAGGTTGAGATGAAGCTGTCTGGCATGTCCAAATGATCCAAACTGTTTAGTCTTATTTGAAAGCCAGAAGTGGTTGCTTGACACTTGCTTTTGTATTGCATGACTGTAGCACAACATCTCAAACTTCTAGTATGTTATTGCTTCTCTGCTAATTTTGTCTGTAATCACTCTTTATTGTAATTTCTTTTGGAAAGTTTTTCATGTGATTACTTTTTTGATACAGAGTTTGTGGCCGTGTGAAATTGCCACATTTCTTCTGTTGCAGTGGCGATAGGGGAAGCATCGGACCGTCCGATGCATGAAACATTATTAGTTGGAGCACATTAGCAGAGCATGCTTTTGGAGTCAGGATTTCATCTTAAGCTGATTGTGATTTTCATTTTTATCAACAGATTTTAACGGAAGTAACCTGGAAATTCATCTTGTATCTTTTCAGCACTTTGCTGCACTCATTATCACGAAAATTATATGCAATTTCTTATTGTTCGTGTAACTCCATTTCTAACTTCGATAAACATCATTATATTTCATTGTTGATCTGCAGGTGCGTTTAATAATTTTTTGTGACCAAGAATGTATTTATCTGAAGACCTACATTCTATCTGAATGAACTGCTTTCATTTATTTTTGTTCCTTTTTTTTAACTATGATGGAAACTAAGACTTTCAGTCATATATAAAACATCGACAAGATATGTGTGAGGCTATGTACAGACGTGAAGTTACTATCTCAACAGTTGTGCTTTTACATTGTATAAACTAAAGTTCGAACTTATTTTTGCAGTAGAACATGACCATAAAAATCAAGAGAGTATTGGTAGATCCAGAGACTCATTTTGAGTGAGTTCAAAGTCAGTTCTGTCGTTTTGGAGACATGATCAAATAAATTAACAAACAAACAACTCTGAAAAGATATAAAAATATGAGTTATTTTCAAAACGAAGGAAATTCTAATTATTATCCAATTTTTTTGCAAGAGTATGCAAGTTAAGGAAAAATAAAAAAAAAAACAAAAAGAAATCAACCTTCATATCTATGTCATACACATTGTCTGGTTAAGACAAATCAATTTGGTTGAAAAAGAAAATTAGATTTCACGGTGACGATTATGAATTTTTCATTACAAATATTTATTTAAAACTGAAATATTATAATTAAATAAAATTTTAACAATTAATTAAATCAATCAATAAAAATTTACTAAGTTATTAACTACTCCCTTTGAATTCAGTTATTTAATTACGTTCTCTTTTCACATGGTTTTTAATTTTCCACCGTCTCAGCGCTGCTCTCTTGCGATTTCTCGATAGAGCGCGAGATGGCGACGAAGCTCGCGGCGGTGATTCTGGCGTTGGTCGTGCTGGCGTCGGTGGTGCCCGGACGATCCCTTCGCTTCGAGCTTCAGTCGGGGAGCACCAAGTGCATCTCGGAGGACATCAAGATGGACGCCATGGCGGTCGGCAAGTACACAGTTATCAACCCCTCTGATTCCGGGCCCCTCCCTGAAGCTCATCGAGTCACTGTTAGGGTTCGTGCTACATCTTCTTCTTCTCTGCCAAATCGATCGGAGAATTGCTGATATTTGGTATCGGAAACCCTCAGATCTGTTGATTCGATGATCGTTGCTTGTTTGCAGGTGACCTCGCCGTACGGAAACAACATCCACTTCGGAGACAACGTGGAGTCCGGCAACTTCGCGTTCACGTCGATGGAGGCCGGGGATTACCTCGCTTGTTTCTGGACTCCCGACTACAGGCCTCCTGTTACCGTCACCGTTGACTTCGATTGGAGGACCGGAGTCGCCGCCAAGGATTGGCCCAACGTCGCCAAGAAGGGTCAGATCGATGTATATTTTCTATTTCTCGTTCTTTCTTATGTTTTTCAGTTTGGTTTTATTTATTTATTGCTTGTCTCAATTCGAAGAGAATCATTGCCAATTCCTATAAAGAAATCTTTTTTTCCCTTCTATTTGAGAAACCCTAACTAACATAGCATCAGTATCGCATTTGAAATTTAACAACCAAAAACCACTTTTTTTCTTTTTTAAATATCTCCTTTCAGTGAAATCATGTGAAATTGCATAGATTTTTTAATAATTTGAATGAAGGGAAAAGCCAATGATCCAGTGTAAAAGGTATTGTCAGATGTTTGAAGCATGGAAAGCTTAATTTGGAGATATTACTATCCCATTAGATAGAGTGTTGGAGGAAAGCAAGTGTGGCTTGTTGTGAAACTACATTAATGTGGTCAAGATAAAGTGCTGTAGTGGTTCCTTTACTCCCATCAAGGACACTGAAGCTGAATATCAGACTTGTATATCATGCAAGGTCTGATTTTATGTTATCAGGTATAGAATTTATGCTGGAATATGATTAATGAATGAAGACTTAACTATGAAACATTTAGTTTGATTTCGATGAGAACTACTAGAAACTCTAAAGCTCTTGCAGAATTTGGGGCACATAGGTATCCATATGGCAAGAATCTTCTCTTCAAGATATTAATTAAATAATTGGTTTTAAATAAGGTAAATATCATGATGGTCTAGAGAGTGACTCAGTTTCATTGGTAATGCTGGAGTGAGCTATGTATAGGTAAGTTCCACAGCACGAATTTATGGGGCTTATTACACAGCCTTACTACAATTTTATCAAATAACGTAACTAATATTGTTAATTTAGCCCCTAGGCACCTGTTCATGCCTGCACACCTGTCAATGCCCGATCAATCATAAATAGACAAATCACCTCCTTAGGTTCCATATAACTATGTTGGCATTTTACGGAGCAATTGATTACGTTCAGCATGAAAATAGTTTATTGTATTTTATTTTAGTTTACAATGGAAACCAATCATACTAATTCCAAGTTGTTGTGTGAATTTAATTTGTCTGTTTAATTCTCATTTTTGTTTTATATCCTGTGGACATTCGATAACAAGGACTTGTGAGTTGTGTTTTATTTAAGTGATGCATTAGGACTTTATGCTGATGTTTTAGTTTTGGCATTAATGGAAGAAATAAGAACTGGTGCTTCTTGCTTGTTTTTGCGTTGAATAATATTTTCTAGTTACCACTCATGCTCAATCAACAATCTACTTGCAAATGCTGCCATTATTCTCAACTCAAAAAGTATTGTTGCCTTAGAAGATGTTTTGCATAATTGCTAGATCACCCAATTTTTATTCACTGTATGTGAATGGATTTTTTCCAGTGTTTCTTCTGTAAAATGTTCTTAAAAAGTGCTAGCCTGCTTTAAAGCATTTGTGAATTTTGCATATTTAATATATTCGAGTATGATTATTGCTTTATTTGATTCCATATTATGAAGGCTTTGTTCCCTGTATCATTCTCTGCCCATACAATATGTATGTGAAACTTTTGCAACCCATGTTCGGGCAAGAATGAAACAATGTTTTCCTGTGAGAAAGAACCTTTTCTATTGCAGCAAATGGATGCCTGATTTGGGAAAGCACTTACTAATAACATAGTTTCTATTTGGTGTAAATATCATATTTATCATCATTGCCATTTTCTGCAGGTCATGGAGCTGGAGTTGAAGAAATTGTATGATACTGTCACTTCGATACATGAGGAAATGTTCTACCTTCGTGAAAGGTAAATTAATAAAATAGTTAAAGATAGCTTGTTAATAACCAACTCGTTAAATTCAACCTAATTTTACAATTGAAGGATACCTGTGTGTATGTGTTAGAGAGATTCTCTATGAGTGGATTTTCTGCTAAATTGGTTATTTAGTAAGTTCGGCCTCTGACCACTAGTTTGAAGATGCTTTGAACTTCATGATGCTAGTATGCTACATTTTAAACTGTTTTTTTTTTTTATGAATTCCTTATTATGTATTTCAGGGAGGAGCAAATGCAGGACATGAACAGAACGACAAACTCAAGAATGGCATGGTTGAGCTTTCTTTCCCTTGCTATCTGTTTGTCAGTTGCAGGGTTGCAGCTATGGCATTTGAAGACCTTCTTTGAGAGGAAGAAACTTCTCTAAACTTTGTGCCACAATGAACTTTATTTTCTGAAATATTTACATCATATCAGGTTTAATAGGAGCTCTCGGACTTGGAACTTGTAGACTCGAGGGAGAGATTGATCATAGTACTATGTGCTCTATACCTTGTCTGATTTCTTTCCAATTTTCTTCTGTAGGGCTTTTTTTCGGGTAAATGAAAGATATTAATTAACAATTCATTTGCTTGGTCATTTCTTTTTAATCTGATTTAATACTTATGTTTAACAGGAGCCCCTTTTCTTGTGCTTGAACTTGAATTTTCAGCAGAAATAATTGTAAAAATTGATTTCTCTCTGCCCGTTGCTTTTGTGCAGCCTCATTGTACCTGCATGTGCAATGCTGATTACATGTGCTGGCGTTTTTGGGTAGGGAATAAATCAATGGAAATTAATTTATTCTGCTTTACTTGAACCTCTTTAGCGGTTTTTATAAAAATATATTTAAATTTAAAATGATCATTAATTAATATTAAATTGGTAAACCTCGATAAAAAAAATCAATATAACAAATATTTATTTCAATGTATACGTTAACTAAATCAAAACTGGATCGAAGTCCAATTTATTTGGCAAGCACTGGACAATGAATCTGTAAGCATACACAAGCAACCGGAACAAGTATTCCCATTTCCCACTAGATGCAATCAATTTGATTTTAAAAAAAAAAATTATTGAAAGATACAGATGGATGAATCAGCTCAACAAAACAATCAGAATTTACTCATAACTTTCCAGATACAGTAATATTTTGCCTTGAAATGAAAATAGCACAAAGTGTAGTTCAGACAACCTATATCCATTCCGGTTGTGAGCACGAGGCCTATGTTTATGATTTACTGTAATAATACCAGATCACCGGAGTTATTATTCTGGGCTCTCACAAACACAATTGGCATGGTTTAAAAGTAATCACCATCCACAATAATAGAACTCAGACATCTTCAAGTTTTGCTGGGGTATCTCATTACTTGCAGAACAATTCGCATCAATAATCAACCTCTAAATTTTCCAGTAGACTCGGAAAACACTCAACCAGGAACCTGAAATGACAGCAGGATACAAAAACATATCTACAGGGAAAGAACCTGATCAAAGCTCAGATTACTGTGGGAAGATGTGCCAATGATGATCAGGTGAAACCGTCTCCTTGATTTTCTCAAGCTTCTTGAGAATATCTATAAAAGAGGGCCTCTGCGCCATGTCAGCAGACCAGCATTGTTCTGTTAATCTGGACCATCCGAAAAGTCAATTGTATTAAGATATCATGGATTACACAAGACCTTCATTGCTTAGGAAGTAGACATATGATCAAAATCAACTGAAAAAGGACGCATGGTTGCAGGCAAAGGATATGACATTCAAATTGTAGAGAAATTGCTCTAGAGGCACTGAAGTAGTCATGAGCTCAGTGTTGATGTATATACTTACTCTTTCAATTCTGGAAGGTAACCTTTTGCACGAAATGTTGGTCGGTGGCCTTCCGCAACATACTTTGCAGCTTCATAAGGTTCATAGTTTGACATAGGAGGATCACCTTCAAGCATCTGCAAATTGCGGAAGAACAGTAACAAGAGCTTGAAGAAAAAAAAACTGTTATTCTAAATGGCCAGTGAATTACTGATGAAGAAAAATGTGTACCTCATATAATATCATTGCAAAAGAGAAAACGTCAACTTTCTTATCATACTTCCTATGCTTGAATACCTCAGGAGCCATATATCGGTCTTCCATCTCAGAAACCAGCTTAAGATTAATTCTCAGTGCAAAGATCTGACTTTTTCATCAAGAAACAAATTTGATACTCACAGCTTCCAGTTTCTCCAGTCATTTTGTACACATCATGAGAATTCTGAACTCTAATCAGCTTGCTCAGTCCAAAGTCTCCAACCTTTAAATGGTCCGCATTGGAGTTTACCAAAAGAACATTCCTGAAGGCATTGAGTGAGCTTCAGAATTAATCCTAAAAGCACTAATTGAATGTGACCAGATGAACTAACCTTGGTTTTAGATCACGGTGAATTATGACATTTGGTTCATTGTGAAGATATGCCATGCCCCTGTGCAATCATAAAATTGTAAATGACAACGCACTAGTCTGCTATCACACATATGCCACAAGTTAAGACTAAATTCTTGTCATCAAACAAAAACATAGTTACTGGAAAAACAACTAGTTGGCTAATAATCCTCAGGCAAAGAGCTACAAGCACAATAGTATTCATAAACATGACCATTTACTTTATCCACTATATCCATTATCTGTCAAGTGTGGAAAAAAAGGATAAAAAATAAGGAAAGAAAAAAATGCAGCAAGCCAAGAAGCATCTATATCATAGACACAAGAGCGCCAGTTATATGACTTCACTGTAAAGAAAAAAATCTTTGTTGGAAATTTCAAAGGTCATAAGAAACCACTGAAGTGCAATGTGGCACCATACCACATGCTTTGTCGACATAGAAAAAGGAGACATTGCTATTTCAGTTATCACTAGAGGAAATTGCTTCAAATGGGCATAAGCAAGGCAAATCAGGGGCTCAAGAAAAAAGGAAGAAATGCAACACCAATTTCACTTGAAACCAAAGCAAACACCCTTTCCAATGAGTACAGACGATACATTAAAGGGGCCATATTTCATGCCAAATTTATATGAATGCAGGAAAATAACTCAAATGTAAAGGAATGGGTTGCTGAACAATCCACACTATCACAAAGAATGCAATTCTTTAATTAGCATCTACATAGCACAACAAAAGTAAATTGATAAAAATGCATGAAATGCCCAGAATCTCTGGTAAATTAACAAATCAGTCTTAACCAGAGTGCAGCCACATCCTCCTAAAACCGAAGGAAAGACCTTAAACATGCACTACACAGGACAAGGAAAATAGATCCATCGAATGAACAGGCCACCGTTGTTCTCTGTACAATAATGTCCAGGATCCCTTATAAATAAATCAATCAGAATTTCAAAGGGATAAAAATAAAAATTACCTGGCAATATCCAATGCAAAATTAACAGCTGTTGCTGGACTGAGAGCACCCTTTTCCTTGAGATATTGATGGAGATCACCCTGATAAGGAATGCATTGTAGCAATTTAGAGAAATTCAGTTCTTCCACAAGAATTTTTATGTTAGCCAATATAAAACTTTATTTGAGATATAATTCTCATTTATACCCCTCTTAAATATTCTGTGACTAGCATCAAAGGTTTCCTGTCAGTAACTGCTCCGAGAAATTGGACTATATTTGGATGACGTAGCTTCACTAGCAAATTAACCTCGTGCCTGAAGTCTTGACTGAATTCCATAGAACAAGAAGAAGAGTAAGAAGTGCTGATACTATCAATTCAGACCACCATTATAAATCACATTGAGGTTGTTTACTTCCTTCTCTTGAAAGGCTCAAAGATAGATGTTCAAGAGGCTAAACAAATCAAAAGTATTACAACCGAAAGCAATCATGAAAGCATGCATCTTTCTGATGGACTTAAACAAAGAATGCATTCTCTCAAAGTGGTTACATCTCCCAATAAAAGCGTTTGGGAGACCAAATTGCACATCTATATATATATATAATATAAAAGACATGCTTACATCACCAATCTATCATCTGAGAGTGATGGAAGAATACGTTTTACAGCAACTGGTGTTCCACGCCAATAAGCTATTAAAATTTCACCAAATGAACCCTACAGAATAGAAGAGAGATAAGTAAAACCAAGTTCAGCCTCTGAAACATAATTAAATTCAAATAAAATTAATAACTTGCAAAACAGTGAAACATCCCCGATATTTAGTTGCAGATTAACAACTCTCTCATTCCTATTTATTCTGAGGCACCTTCAAGATCATTCCATGCATTAAGATTACAATGTTTAGACTTTTCCTTTCTATTTGTCCCTTCTACTACTTATAACAGCTCATTATTCTGCCATAGTTGACTAGATTTTGATTGTTTGTACATAGCAAATAACTGACCTTTCCAATAACAGTTGAGGTTGAGAAATCCAACTCGCATGGGTCAATTTCCCAGTCGCACTTGTTCGGAAGAGGAGGTGGAACTGCCTTTGGTTCAAAATGACTACCATTTTGTCCCTGTGTTCCATACAAACAGATGATTATTCCCTCCCTTAGCAAACAATATGAGGCCAGATAAAATTGAACAATTAGCATGGTTTAGCCTGAAGATCATAATATATATTTATTTAAAACAAACAAACAAACAAACAAACAAACAACAACAACAACAAAGGCTATCATGTCTCTAACCATACATGGGAACTAAACAATAATGAGTGAAAGCTAAAAGTGGCTTGAGCAAATCTAACAGGCAATAATATAAAACTAAAAAAGCAATGCCGCAATTAACTGATGTTAGAGATTTAAAGGACCATAGTACTGCATATTAGTTTGTTTTATAAACCGTATATGGATCTCATGAAAATATACCAAATGCTTATCGCATATATTAGAATGGACCGAATCGTATTTCCCAAGGCTGCAGCAACTCTGGTTCACCTTGGTAAAGAACAAGCATACAAGCACTACCTATGCTCTCATGGCCATGAGCATTACTTAGTTTTATAAAACATTTCGAAGATGTCACTCATGAGTACCACAAAACTATTTGTGGTCATGGCCAATTTATTTTTTAAAAAATTTCCAAGATACCACAGATAAGTGAAAATAAACTATTTGTACACTGTTGATAAGACCTTGGTTGCAGATGCGATCATTCTAAGCATTAAAACATACAAAATATATATATGCACATAATTATATACAACTTCAGCCCATGTTTAGCAAACAATTCATCGTGGCATATATGCAAGCAGGAAAAATACTTCAAAAAGTAGTAAGCCACAAGTGCCCAACATAGATACGGCCAGTTTTTCTATTTGGCAGCATTCAACATCGAAGAAAGGCTGCGTTGTGGTTGGTATTGAACAATCTTATATCCAAGGTTAGGAAACTTACAAAAGACAAACCACCATAAGATTTCAGTAGTTCGATCATACTGTGCTTTTTGGCTCCTTCTGCATCTGCCAATGGCTGTGAAAAACAAACCCCAGTCAATACCATGTGTAACAAAAGTGAAACTAGTCTCTCTAATCTAAACAGACCAGAAGTAGAAAAAATCTTCTTAATTAACTGCTATGAAGATTTGACCAAAACAGAATACCAAACATCAAGTCAAGTGTATAGCTATCAGAACTGAAAATTGATTTGGGGGCTTAAAAGCCTAACTGCAAGATGACCTTCTCTTCCTGTTTAACAAGATGTTCTCTAAAAGAATCTGTAAAAATCAACCCAGAGCGGACAAGCTAAGACATGATTTAGGATTAAGAGACCAACTACTTACATCCTCTTCCACCTGACTAAAAAGAGTCCTTCAAAAGTTATCCAGAATCGATCTAAACCAGACATGGAAATTCTTTTAATGGTGAAGTTATTCCTTTTCCCTGTCCATCAACCCAAGCTCGTTACATCTGTGCATGAAGCTTTCAGGTCAACTCCCCGCTTGCAAATGCAATTTTATAAATCAAGGTTTGGACATTATAGATACTGGCACTAGAATATCACAGTTAAGTCTAACCATGACGTGTTTCAATTTGGAAATTGATCCATTTATAAAGCTAAAGCAATAGCAATGGATTATCGCATTTAGGAAAAAAAAAATCACAGCTTATGACGAACTAGAGTTTGATCCACAAGAACCAATGATATCAGAAGATTTCAGACACAACTAGTCAAGATACTGTTTACAGCAGCATGTTTCCATTTGAATCAAAAGTGCTGCTCTCACATATGAGATTGAGCTATGGTTTTAAGTCGCATTTAGAAACAAATCATCCAACAAAACAAAGCCACGTACTTAAAAATACGGACAGTTGCACAAACATCAGCGGCTAATTTTCAGGAACAATCACAATTAGGCTCATGCAACGGAATAAACCATTCCCCTATAAGAATTTCTTAGATTTCAACCATCAATGTGTGCATGATAACAAGATATCAAATCGTGAAGGGCAAAGAGAGACCGTATTCTTCCAGCGGTCCTGGGCGTTGACATTGGCACCGAATTCGAGAAGGCACTTCGCAACATCGATCCACCCATGGAGAGAGGCGACATGGAGAGGGGTTCGGTTATCATAGTCATGAGCATTGACAAGGCTGCGGTCCTCCTCGAGGAGCTTCCGGACAGCGGCAGCGTCATTCTGGTGGGTGTGCCAGAGAATCAGAGACGTCCGGCTAACCCTAGCCTTCTCCTTCTGCTTACTCCCCGTTGGCGGCTGTGAGGAGGAGCCACAGCCTGAGTCCTCACCACCGGGAGCTTGATCTCCTTCCTTCCCACTCATTTCGATTCAGCGATGGCTTGTGGGGAGCTTCTTCTCTCGATCTAATAAATCGCAGATGATGGTCGCTGGCGCAAGAGCTTCTCCCTTCTTCTTGGAGGCATCAACTGGCAGCCATTGATGGGTCTCTCTCTCTCTCTCTCTCTCTCTCTCTCTCTCTCTCCGCGTCAGTGGGCTTTTCGAAGATGCGGAGAAGCAGGGGGGTGTGGTTATTATGGAAAACTGTTTTCAAGTTTTCAGTTCTCCGTTTTCGTTTTCTGTGAAGAATGAAAAATGAAAACGATAAAAACGAAACGGACACAAGTCCATTATTGACGGCGTTATAATTATTGAGGTCAGTGTACTCATGACCGTTTCCTGTATTATGCCAGTTTGAGGGCTTTTTTTTTTTGCATTTTTTATTTTTTATTTAAAATATGTAATTGAAATTTTTAAATTTTTACTTATTATTCAAATTTAATTTTCTTTGAAAGTTAATTCTCCTAAGCCCTAATTTTAAAATAAAAAAATAAAATAACATAAACTGGGGAGGAAAAAATTAATTTTGATGATCTCTTTTTTATTTCCCCAATTTTTAAAGGTTGGTGCTCCTAATTTAAATATAAAAATTAAAAATTAAAAAACATGAACATATTCTGCTCTCCATTTGCATCTGCCCTGAGACAATGACCCATGAAAGCCGGTTTGGAGAAGATATTTTAGCATATATAATATCATTTTTATTTAAAAATTTATAATTATGCTAATAATCTCTTTGGTAAAGTATTTGTATCTCTATCGAAAAGACCAATTCAGTTCCGAATTCACACATAATTGGAGTATAAATGTATTGAAGTAATATCTCCATCTCTATACACACAAGATTTATTCATATTTTAAAAAATAAATATAATTATTAATTAATGAATTTAATTTACTCCGGGCTTCCATTTCACTTCCAAGATAGCCAATACATGAGTTTTTTATGAGTGATTGATTTGGCTCCGAATTTTTCTAGGCTAAAATTGCATGTTTTTTATGTTTGAACTTAATAATAAAATGTAAGGAAAAAATTAATTTAGGACAGAGAGTTATATTCAAATTTATTATAATTTAGTTTAGATAAAATTAATCGGCATATATATATATATATATATATAATGAGACTGTGAGAAGGCCTAAACAAGCCAAATATTTATTTCAATTCAAGAAGGGAATGGATCTACTTAAATTAGTGAAAAAGGGCCAAAATTATTCCACTTAATTTTGGTGAATTCATGCACTAATGTCAATGAGTGAGCAGGAGCACATCACAATATGAATTGATGGGAAAGAAAAACTTTTGAAAAAGGTGCCTTTGCCAAGCAAATCAATTCAACATTGCCAATTATATAGGGGCGCAAAATTACTCAAAAGTCCTTAATCCTTTTTATTAATCTCTCTTGTTTTCTCATTATTTTTTGGTCCTTGCCTTAGGAAATTATTTCATATTAGTTCTTACTTAAGGGTTGAGGAATGCTTTTCATAAGGTTATGCAAATAATTTTAAGATAAGATTTGTAGGTACAAACAATGTTAATAGTTAATGGATTTTTATTTTTTTATTTTTTAACAAAGACAATAAATATTGCCATGGATGTATTATTATAGTAGTTTAATGATTCTTTAAAAAATTTAACATATAGGTCTCGCTAATATGCGAGACAATAAATGATAGATCAAAGATTATATATATATATATATATATATATATATATATATATATATAATCTCTTTGATTTAGTGTTTTATCATCCAAATGTTTAGACTTCATGCACCACTGAACTCTTTACATAAAAAATAAAATAATTGGAACTCTAAATTTTCTCGTGCTATCAGAGAACTAAGGAATTTGTTTGTTAGGACTATTAAATGGAATATTTGATTAAAATGGAATGCTTGCATGTTTCATGAGAATAAAACATTTCCGTATTATGCTCTAATTTTTAACTATACTATGCAGCGTTGAATAAATGTAGTTTATCCATTTGCTAATATATATATATAAATTATGTATCACTAAAATGACTGAAAAGCCCATGATAGATGCCAAGGTTGCCTTCCACTATTCCTAAAGCAAAAGCACATCGTCTTCTTTCCTTGGTATACAAGCAAATCCACTCGGCCATGGATTCCATTCTCTTTAAAAGAGGCAAAGCGCGCGCCGGAGAGAGAAAGAGAAAGAGATCGAAGAGCGCTAATGGAGATGGACGCCTCGCCATCGATGCCTTTCCAAGCTCCATGGGCGGTAGAGCCCGGTGGGCCGGAGATCGCCTTTTTCGACTTGGAGACCACGGTGCCGTTGCGGGGGCAGAGCTACGCACTGCTTGAGTTCGGCGCTATCCTTGTTTGCCGTAAGAAGCTTGTGGAGGTTTGTAGCTACTCCACCTTGATCCGCCCCTCTGACCCCTCCGCCATCTCGCCCGTCTCCATGCGCTGCAATGGTATCTGCCCCGAATTGGTCGCCTCCGCCCCCTCGTTCCATGAGGTTGCCGACATTGTGTTCCGGATTCTTCACGGTAACTTGGGTATTCCTTTGTCGGTGACCTTCTTCTTCCAGGTTTGATCCGCTTTGGCGGTTTGTTGCTTGGCAGGGCGGGTGTGGGCTGGTCACAATATCGTGAAGTTCGACTGTGTTCGTATTCAGGAGGCCTTTGAGGAGATTGGTAGGCCTCCCCCTCAACCTCGAGGCACCATTGATACTTTGCCATTACTTACCCAGAAGTTTGGGAGGCGAGCTGGGAACATGAAGGTAGAATCCTCTTGTGGTGGAATTAACTGCGTGGAATTTGTTGTAAAAAAGGTTGCTTGGAAATGATATATAGATATACACACTGCAAATTTGGATGTTGCGCTGGATATTTTAAAAACAAATGATTGATTTACATCATAATATTTTTTCTATTCTCTTATAATAAGGTTAACTACTAGGTTTTGAGATGAAAAAAGGTTGCTTGGTAATGATCTGGAGATCCTATCATATATATACAATACATATTGTTCTAAGCATTGAAAAATGAGTGATTAATGGCAGATTTTTCTTTCTAAACCGCTGGGTTTTATGATTTTGGTCATCCAGTCTAGTGTGTTTGAGTTTAACTCTGATTGAAATTTTTATCTGAGTTGTGCTTTCTGTGAGTTGTTATTTTGCAGATGGATACCCTGGCAGCTTATTTTGGCCTTGGACGGCAAAAGCACAGGTAGGCTCTCACTCATCAACCATGCATTGAATATCAATTGGCATCTCCCAAGTGTTGATACCCCTTGGTTAAGACAATGAACTCAGTTATTCTTTAATGTTCACTAAGATATTAAGCCATGTTGGTATGATCAGCCTAGGGATCCTGTAATTCAGTAATCTCAAGAGGTATGATTGACCTCCTCTTAATATTTTCTAAGAGGAGCTCCTTTTAGAGTCATTGTTCCCATTTCTAAGGTCATATAGTTTGTTTCATGACAAAATTCAGTCATTATTCATTAATATTATCAACCGCAACGGTAGGAAATTAATGATGGAATGAGATGATTTTAGATTATGCATATTTTAACCGTGGCGTTGATGTTTCTGAACCCGGGCAAGATCAGAAAGGTTTTACATTATGCAATTTTATCATTAAAATTTCTTAGTAAATTATGTACCTAAAAAAATATAATATGCTCCAATGGGCTCAAAACAACTTAGTGGCTGTGAATTGGATAAGAAGATTGACATTTAAGATGTGCATACTCCTAAAATTGATTTAGTGACATAGAAATAGATTTGTTTTATCACTGTCACATCTTGCATGATCTAAGTTGATTCTTTAATTTTGTATCTTATATTTATAATTTTTTTTGAATTCGGTGTAATTTATATAAATGATCCAGGAGCTTGGATGATGTTCGGATGAATCTGGACATTCTGAAGCACTGTGCTACTGTGTTGTTCCTGGTGATTCTTAGACCCATTTCTCTCAATTTCTGCTTATTTATTTTTTCAATATATATATATATATATCAAGTCCATGAAGCTAATACATGTGGGAAAGCTCTTGCATAATCCTCTGGTTTCTCCTAAATTGGTTTTTTTATATCACTTGCACTGCAGTTTCTCCATAATTCCTCTTTTTTTTTTTGGGGAACTCAGAGGTAGAATATAAACCAAAGTCTTGATCTCTCAATGCATGAAGAGGTGGAATGTCTCTTATTGATTTCCTAGCGACCATTATTGAAGCCCGGCTTTTCTTGAATATATTTTCTATTTACATTCTGCTGATAATCTATGAGAATGAGCTGCTCCCTCTTTGATTATGGTTCTTTACATAGAAATTTTATTTTCAACATCCGGTTATATGTAATCTTGTCATTTTCTGGTTGGCTTCCATGTTGAAGGCTGTGTCTATTATTCTAGTAACTGTAGGGTCATGTATACTGCAGCATCATACATCGCCTGATGTGTTTATAATATTCTGAATCGTGTGGTTCCTCCAGGAATCAAATTTCTCTGATATGTTTCTGGTGAACAATTTAATCGATGAGAGCACAATTCCAAGTAACAATGCTGATGGGAGTGCGTCTCCTGATGAAATCATCCCAAATACGGGCTCTCCCTCAGCTGCCAGATTTAATGTTGGAACCAATGCTACAGCAGATCCTACTACCCCAGCACCAAACATGGAGCCTTTTAATTTAATACATAACATTGAGCAAATAAGCATTGACCAAAAAGAATCCATGGAGAAGTATGCTGGATTTTCACAACCTGAGGAAGTTTCAACTCAGTGTGTTAAGGCATCACATGCCCGTCTTTTTCAACAATCTGTTCCCAGAATAGTTGTACTTCACAAAGATACCCCTTTGCAACTTTGCCAAATGGGACTGAAAGTCCTTTTCGGATTAAACGATAAATATACCAGTCGCTCCGGCTGGCCAAAATTGAATTTTGTAGTTTATGTGGAATCAAGCCTACACGATATTCTGGATTTGTGTGACGATCTTGCCCAAAGCTTGCATCTGGAATCTGGTAGCAACTCCCAGTGGCAGCCTGTGATAAACACTAGTTATCCAAATACTGCCAGCATCAGATTACAGTAAGTTCTCATATTCTGTCTCATATTTTGTTGCTCTGCATATCTTGATAAGAGAATACCTTAAATAGATTTGCTTGTTTATGGCTAAGCGCCGCAAATTGAAGGTGTGAACATGGTCTCTCACTGTGGAAAGCAAGGCGGCATAGATTTAAAGCCTTACCAGGTTCTGTTTGGTGAGAGCTAGGCTGCCCTTAGGCACTTCAGATTAGAATAGATCTTGATTAGAAGCTGATTTGGTTTAATGACACTTGGATATTGTTCATGGTTAGCAATGAGAATATGCATTTCAGTTGTCACAAATTATAGGAGATTGCCATTCCTTCAAATCTCCATCTCAAATTCTGGACAAATGTTTGGATGACAGCATTGCCGCCACCACCCTGAACATCTTCTGGTATCATAAATAAGTTTAAGTTGGAGATGAACCTCTTACATTAACATGAGCAAATATTTTTTAATGCTTCACTGCATATACATATTACTTAAAACACGATTATCATCTCCTTGATATCCAGTCCTTTTCTCAGTAACTTTGTTTGTTCTTAGCTGAATTCTTTTGTGATCTTTTACAGCATACCTATTGTGGTAAATGGCTATGTTGCAACGTATTCAACGGAGTTTTACTGTAAGGAACCTTTGGGGAACACTCGGAGACTTGTTTTCAGCCAACCAGATGCTGACGAGCTTAAATCATTGATTATTCCGGGGAACATGGTTGATGCCTATTTCAATTTGGAGACATATGATTTCCAGGAGCATGCTGGTATTCGCCTTGTGGCGAAAAGATTGGTGCTGCATGCCAAATAGAATGAACACAAAATTATTAGTTAGTTTGTATGATGGATGCGTTGCTCACTTATTAGTGTCTGATATTCGGTATCTTATTGTATGATGAATTTCCGTGGCGTTTTCACATAATAATAATAATAATAAAATTAATCTATTCCCTTGGCGTGTTCAAATAATAATAATAATTATTATTATTATTATTATTATTATTATAAGTGTACATGAAATAGTTTTATAAAAAATACATGCAAGTCAAACTTCTATGAAATATATATAAAAGAAATTAACTTCTGGCTGCTTTTTTTGGTTTTAATTTTAGAAATACGAAGGTTTCGTGTGTGTATATATATATATATATAATTTGAGATAAAAGAAAGGGAAAAGAAATTTAAAAGCATCTGTTCAAGTCTTCAACCATCCATTTATGGCCACGTGGCAGACACTACATCCCTGTCCTGAAACTCCAACCAGAGAAACGTCTCAGCGTGTGCGAGAGAGAGAGAGAGAGAGAGAGAGAGAGAGAGAGAGAAAGCGAGAGAGGAGATGGCCAAGACTTTAGCAGCAATGGCGACAGGATTTGGATCACATAGATGTACTACTATGACTGCTTTCCCTTCCATTTTGCAAGGTTTAAGTGGGTTTTTCTTTTTCCAGGATTCCCCCCTTGTTCTCTTATAATTCAATCAATCTAATTATCCTCAGCTTGTGGAAACACAACAAGAGTCCTTGGATGGAAAGCAAACAGAGTTAAACACATGAAGTTCGCCATGGCATCATCATCATCAGGTCCAGTGACTTTCAGCTCCACAATCTCCACAGACATCCCCCTCTATGAACCACCAGGCCAAGTATAGTATATATATATATATATATGCACTCATCATTCACGCACTCACTCTTTCTTTTCACTTCATTTCAATATCTTAATGGAATCCATCCCATATCCACAGGCTTCATTTGATGATTATATCCAGGACAGACCCAGAGTTTTCAATGCAATGTTCCCAGATAAACGTAGGAGCAAGAGACTGAATGATGCAAGTATTATATATATTGTCAAATTGAAGATTTATAATATATATATTTATTGGTTTTGCATCTAATAAATATAATCATGAATATTGCAGGAGGAATGGCAGATCCAAATGCTTCCTATACAGTTTCTGTTTTCATCAGTGATGCCAGTGGTGGTAATGAGTCTAAAGTGTAAATCACTAGGCAAAAACTACCCTTCTGGTGTCCCTCTTCATGCTACTAGAGTTTTGGAGCTCCAAGCTGTAATCTTGCTTTGATCTTTAAACTTAAATGTTTCTTCTTTTTCTCCTTTTTCCTTAAGTGATTAGTAAAATATTCTCCGGTAAAAAATAATATTTGAACGGTGGAAAGCTATTTAGTTGACAACAGAGTAATATAACTTGCAGACAAGGTGGGAGCTCCGTGGCCTGGAAAGCATGTATGTGCCTTCAAATTTCTCTCTCAGAGTGCAAGGAGCTTTGTATGCTGAGAGGAAAAGGAGTAATGGAGGGCGTAGTCGTCTCAGGGGTCAGTTGGAGATGAGCATCACCTTGGTTCTTCCGGCTGTTCTCGCCATTGTGCCGGAGAACATCCTCCGAGCCGCCACTGAGACGGTCCAAATATTGTAACAGATAATAGTCTCAATAGTCTTGGATTCTTTATTAAAGATTATAAACATGAACCCTCATGATGCTGCAGGTGCTGAAGAGATTGGTGGACAAAATGAAGCAAGAAGTTGATGGAGCTTTGTTGTCTGATTTTCAAAGTTTCAGGAAGGAAATGCTGATGACTAAAAAAGCTCAAGCCATTGCTTCTGTTGCTCATAGAGATACCAGTAGCAAGCAAATGTAGCATGTGGCTCATAACTGCTATTTTTACTTGCTTTGCTGTGAATCTCATTGATTTGTATAACAATTAAATATAGTATAAGATTGAATAATATGTTTTTTGTTACAAGTATACAGAAGCTTCTTTGAATGTAATGGTATTAGTCTTCGAGGGAACGCTTCCGGGCCCGTAAGTTCTGCTCGAGGCTTTTAGGCAATGGAGGTGTTATTCCTCGGCGGAACAGGACAGCAAGAGCCCTCATCTTGTGGCAAAGATCAAACACCTACAAGGGAAGAGTAGCTGAAAATCAGAAATTACATTAATGGATTTAGCCAAGAAATTCAATGACTCGGTCACTCACCGAGGATGCCTCGATTTCTGCAATGCCTTCGCAGCCTTGTCCTCCTCCTTGGAGAAGGTCACAGTATTTTGCCGCTTCATCTTCATCTTCAAACACCTTCAATGTAGGAGAAAATTTGACTTTTTTTAAAAAAAAAAAAAAACTGAGCTTACCTCAGTCTCAGCGGCAAGAAAAAAAATCAGTTTGTAAAGGTGTGTCTAGATCAAGAAAATGTAGGGGCTTTATTTATAAGCTGAAAACTTATGAGACAATACACAAACAACCACATCTACAATAGTCACAATTAAAATGGGATGCACATGATTAAAGTTTCCCTAAACAAGAAGTAAACACATTTACGGATTATCTCGAACATATCATTAACCCACATTATTTTCATAAAATTCAACTAATGAGGTACTTCACAACTAAATCTCCTCTTTATGCCTATGAATCCATGAGGCAGTACATATGCTTTCCTACTCTCAATCTTTCTTGTTTATGCCTCAATAAGAAGAAAAACAAGAACCAACTACGAAATCAGCACATGAATTTCAGATGAAGAGCAATGTGGTTGCGAATATCAAAAATATTAAAAAGGCATTTTGAATTTTAATTTGAAATCAGTAGATGAATGACTAACGCTTACCAGCACACCCTCCCTGATATCTTCAACAAGCATGTGAAACTTGGTGCCTGCTCTTGAGTGTTTAGTTTTGTTACCAGTCTCAGATCCCTGCTTTGCACCCCTGGAAAACAGTAATCCGAGCTCCCTCTCCACTTCACTGCACGAAAGTCAAGATGATCAGTTTCTCGAGTGTCAAGCTACATCAAACATGTTGTGCATTTGAAACTGAAGCAGACCTCCGATTCCTGCGTGTTTTCATTGTCCAAAGCTGATTTTCTCTCTGAGTTAGCACATAAACAGGCTTTGAATCTTCTCTCCATGGGTTGGTTTCCACCACTGGAAAATGGAAAGCAAGATATGGCTCATGATACTAAAAGAACTTAAACCAGTAACATGAATACCACTCAAAATACCTTGGAGATAAACAAGAAACAGTTTATTATTTGATCAATGTGAGATTTTCATTCTTAACATGCCTTAGACTCTAGTGATAATTGATTCAATGGATCACCCCACACTAACTATGAGTCTATGAGTTGAAACCAACTGACCAAAAATGAACTCGAGGACAAATCATTAGGAAAAAAAAAAAACAACTTGCGTTGTAAAATCTAGAAATATGATGCTAAGATGACATCAGGATAGAGGGGATCAGTCACCTACAAACTCCAAAACCATAAACAGGTGAGAATGACATACATCCAAACAATTTTTATTTGAGCAATATGTAAACATATGAATATAAAACAACATGAAAAAGTTCACAAATTTGAACTCCAACATGACTAAAAACAACTATTTCACACATTGAAGAATATAATAGCATAGAACAGCATGAAAAAACCTCACAAATCTAAGCTTCAACATGATAAAAACCAACTATTTCACGCATTGAAAAATATACAACAGCATAGAATAAAATTCACAAATTTGAACATCCCACCACAATAAAAAAACAATTATTTCACACATAGAATAAGAATGAATACATGAAGTTCAAGTGTTAAACAACATAACACACAAAATCTTTCCAGTCCCCGACCCTCAACATCACCAACCTAAATAAAGTAATAAACATAAAGATCGCTTTTTAAAAAAAAAAAAAGAGGTATGAAACTATTCCGAGATAGAAAGCAATACCATCATAGCTAATGGAATCCAAGGACTGGTTGAGGTGGCGGCGCATATCGTAGGCACGGGAGGAGACGCGCCTCACGAACTCGGAGGAGCTACCGGGGATGCTCCCATCCATCCCAAGCGCCCTCTCAATATCCGAATCGTATCCTCCTCCTCCTCCTCCTCGTCGCGCGCCCGATCTCTCCTCTTCTCCCCCTTCTCCACCAACCGAAGAAGAGCACAACACGAGGGGCTTCCGGCACCTCCGAGAAGAGCAGGCGAGAGGGCGATTGATGGCGGGGGGGAGCGCGATGGCACTGTAGGGCCTGGAGGTGGTGGGGGTCGGGTGGCAGAGAAAGCCCAAGGCCTCCATTAGCGGCCTCGAGATCAAGATCAACACAGAGAAAGAGAAGGAGAGATCTTTTTGGGGGCCTGGCGTGGCGCGTCCAGGAAAATGAAAATGAAAATGAAAAACGGAGAATGAAAACAAACAATTAGAAAATAGTATTCCTCTTGTTGGTCGCGTCACGGCACCCGATTGCCAAATCCAACCTGCAACTGTGCCCAGTTCGACCCATTCCTTAGAACCCACAAGCGTTTTATACAAGTTTAAACCCCTATTTGATCCTTGTAAATATGTCAAGTTTAAACCCCTAGTCTTGAATTCATAATAATGTCTCATTTTTGTTTTTTCATATAAGACTAACTGACCTACGAGTTCTTATTAGTAACCTACTTAATTCTTTGTTTAAGGTTTTTTACTTTTAAAAATAAATATTTCATATTAATAGATTTTTTTTTTCTGTTAAAGAGATATGTTATAATTCCTTCACAGTTTTATTGGCTAAATAAGATGTTTAAAACAAAATTAATAAAAAACTAGATTTTTTTTTTATAAGAAATGAAATAGATAGATCACCTAAAATGTATCATAGAAAAACAAATATGAAATAATGGAAGTGTACCTAACAAATGAGTTGATTCAAGTGATAAAGGTTTTTAGTTACTTATCTAATTAAGTGGTTTCGAGTTCTTTATGTATATGCAAAATACATTACCCCTAATAATTGATTTATGCTCAACTTAAGTGTTTTTTTTATTTATTATAACCTTTAATATTACTTTAGAGTTTTGAATTCGTTTTATAATTATTCTTGTGTTCTTTGTCCATATATATATATATATATATGATATACGTCAGTGATTTATCAAATGTATATAATCAAACAAAAATAATACAAATTTATTCTGAAAAAAAAAAAACATACTTTTCAAATCAACATCAACCTTACTAAAATAAAACAAAAAAACAAAGAATCTATCCTTTCCATCTTTTACATGAACTCTCCATCAAGAAAAATTAAGAAGAAGAAGAAGAAGCATAATCTTTTCCAATCACAAGACACAGTTTCATCTCTCCATTATCCTCCTTTCTGAAGCTCCAAATCTGAACATGGTCACCAACTTTAATCTCTCCAAACACATGCACATACCTCCATTCTTTCCCCTTAATAACAAGCTCCTCCTTTGAGTCCCAGTGAACAAAACTCACATCAAACCTCCATCCAGCCATAGTATACATCTCCACTTCTAACCCATTATGAACTCTCCCAACCTTCTTCATCCCCATAGCACCACCATTCATGTTCTTACCACTTTTCCTCTTCCTTTCCCTCCTTACCTTCTCTCCAATATTATCCAAGTTGGCAACAGTGATCTCATCTTGTGTTAACTGTGGAACAATGAAGTTGTGAACATCATACTTGTGGAATAAAAACCGGTTTTGGGAAGTGCTTTTATCTGCATTTGTGAAGCTTTTTTCTCCAAAGAAGCAAAGGTTGGACCCATTGTGCTTCCTCATCACATTCAACGCCCATGAAGGTGGCTCCATAGTAACTCTTGTATTTTAATTATGATGTTTTTGGCTATGTGTGTATGTATTGTAGTTCACTGTTGTTCTTTGATGTGTATTTATATTGATGGTGGGAAGGAGGTTTACTAGTTCCATTCGGACTGTGGAATTGGGCATTTGGATATAATTGGCTTCGGAATTACTAATTAGAGTTGAGTTTGTTTAGAACTCGGATATCTACGTATATATGTTCAAGCATGGACTGAATGTACAATATTTTTCCATATTTACCCCTTAGGAAACGGATATATATATACATATATTTGTGTAATTATGTACATATCCAACACACACCGTTATGTATGAGTTAAATTCAAATTTTGATAATGATGTGATAATAATAATTTTTTTTTTTAATGAAAGCGATAAGTGTTATATACATCAATGTTTTATGCATAGACCAGGAATGAATTCAGGGATTAAGTGTTATATCCATGATTTTTATTTTTTTATAAAAATTATATTTAATTTTTTATTTAGTGTTATTTTATCTACATAATTACAATTTTAAATATTTTGACTATTTTTTTAAATATAGAACTTAATTTTATGATTATTAATATTTGATAAATTTAAAGTTACAATACGACCCCACAATTTTCTAAGATGCAACAATTTATTTTTTAAATTATATTTAAAATTTTTCATTTTTTTTATCCTACCACATAATTATAATCTTAAAAATTTTAAGTTCTTTTTAAACTGTAAAACATATGTTTAAAACTTTCATTTGTTGTTATCCTACCCACATAATTATACATAATTTTTATAATATTTAAATATTTAAATATTTTTAAATTATAAAATTTAATTCTTGATAATATCAATCTGCAATAAATTTGGTAATAGATGTCACAAATTTGTAGGGCTTATAATTTATTTTTTAATTAAATTTAAAATTTTCATTTACAATTATCCCATTATATTATTATTATTATTATTATTCTATCTCCTTAATATTATCTCATTATTTATCAGAGATAATTAAACAAAGGATTAAAAAAATCTGAGATCTTTAAATTTTTGTAGGTCAATATTTTATTTTCATTGCAATTATTATTAATAACTTATTGATATATGTATTTTTTATTATTTAATAAAAAATAATTAAAAAAATAGAATGATTTTCCAGAGGTTTCTTTTTTACTAATAAAGCAACCCTGGTTGCAAGCCGCATTCCGAACCATCAACCAGTTATGTTAGAGGGCCAATGAATCGCTGCGGATGAAGGTTTGCTCGTGGGAGGCGAGGAGTTTGATTTGGTGGCTGATGATTGGAGTGGTTGTGGTTCTTCACTCTCTCCGTCGTTCTTGTAGGAAAAGGCTCGTTTTTTTTTCCTTGTAAGTCTGGATTTCAGGTCAGTTCTACTGATTGTTCTCAAATATTTTGTGTTTCGAAATCTTTGTGAATGTTGAAAATGTAAATAAAAAACTTGGGCGACCTGTTGAATTGTGCTGTTAAATGTTATCAGGTCTAGTGATATTGCTTAAAAATGTCTTGTTTTGATGGCTTTTGTTTGTGATTGAGATCAGTTTGTGATCATTGATCCTTTTCGTTGACATAGTTTCCGCCTTTTTTTTTAGATTTTAGGTTTTGAACTTTATATCATTCATATGTTCGGAAATGCAACCTTGTGGACATTAATGGTGTGTTGTTGTTAATTGTTAATATAATTTATGATTTTCCTCTAATGTCATGTGTCTATGGCTGGTGATTGTTGCTAATTTGTCATGAATGAGTATTCCTTGTAGTAAAATCCAATCCAAGCCCTTGCTTTTCTTTGTATTTCAAGTTGGCTCCTCAATTGTATGATTTATGGTTATTTATCTTACTCATCATACAAGATGTTGCTTTAGAATTTGAGGGTGTTAACATGGAGGATATAGATTGTATGATGTTAACTTTTAGCCCTATCAATTATTTCATGAGGTTGAAAGTTCCAAATTATGAATAACTGAAGATGAATCATCTTTGAGATTTATGAATGAATGCTGAGTTGTAAAATTATGAATTTAGATCTGCGCCCCATTGCCTTCAGCAGTTATTTCTCATTGTAGCCCTGTACCTGTAAACAAATTCAGGACCATTCTTAAAGGTTTGTTCTTGGAGGGTCTTTTAGGATTTATTTTTGGTGCTTGATCACATTTAGTGTTGTAACTCTATTTTACTGGTCAGTTTGACAGTCTGGTGGCTTTGTTCTACTTAATCATTAATGCTATACTCAATCTTCACCATCTTATGTGAACACAAAATGGCATGATCTTTAGATTTTTATGCTATTTTATCTAATCTTTGAGAATAATCTTTTGTGGATGCCGTGATACTGAACTGTGAAGTGAGTCAACTTAATTGCTCTCTCTCTCTCTCTTTCTCTATATTTAACTTACTAGGTGACATGTAAATCATGGATTATTGCTTTTCTTGTTTCTGCTAGATGCTTGCTTAGAACTTTGATATCTGTGTTCTCTCAGGTAGATATTCATCATGCAATTTTTAGAGAATGACTTGCAGATTTTCAATATGTTTGTGGAATGTCTGCATTGCTTCACTGTGTAAGGCCAGGAATTTGGAGAAGGCTGAGGCAGTTATTGTTGATGGAATACGAATTGGTTATCTTCCTGATGTTGTGACATATAATACCCTTATTGCTGCGTATTGCCGTTTTGTTGGGGTAGATGAAGGATACTCGGTTCTTCATAGAATGAGAGAAGCCGGGGTAGAACCAGATGTGATCACTTACAACTCTTTGATTGCTGGAGCTGCTAGACATTGTCTCCCATCACGGTCAGTGGATTTTTTCGAAGAAATGCTGCAGATTGGAATTGATCCTAATGTATGGAGCTATAACACCTTGATGCACTGTTTGTTTAAATCTGGGCACCCTGAAGGTGCTTACAAATTTTTTTTAGATATGATCTCAAAAAATGTCCAGCCTTCCCCATTTACTTATAACACATTACTTAATGGTTTGTGCAAGTCAGGAAAGGCAAGGAATGCCCTCAGACTCTTAAGAAGGTTAGAAAGGCTTGGTTTTCCTGCAGAGGTAGTGACCTATAACACAATCATCGATGGCCTTTGTAAGGCTGGTATGTATGGTGCTGCTAAAAGAATTCTCACAGAACTCAGAGAATCAAGCAATTCTCCAAATGCCATAACTTATACAACAATCATGAAATGTTGCTTTAAATCTGGAAAATTCAGACAAGGTTTGGAGGTGTTCGCTGCGATGATGGATAAAGGCTATACTTCTGATGTCTTTGCCTATTGTACTGTAATCAGTGTGTTGGTTAAGATGGGTATGATTGAGGAGGCTCACTCACGCACAGAAGAAATGCTTAAGAATAGGATTGGGCTCGACATGGTCTGTTATAACACTCTGATCTATATGTACTGCAAGGAAGGAAAACTGAGTACTGCATTCCAGGTGTTGAGTGAAATGGAGGAATCAGGTCTGGAGTCTGATGAGTACACACACTCTATTTTGGTTGATGGTCTATGTAGAATGGGGCTTCTTGAGAAAGCCCAAAATTACTTGAAAAAGATGGAGTCAAGCAACTTAAATTCAAATTTGGTAGCTTATAATAGTTTGCTCAATGGGCTGTGCAAGGCTGGTAAATTGGAGGCAGCCCTGGACCTGTTCAATGGCATGGAGCTGAAGGATTCTTTTACGTATGCTTCACTAATGCATGGCTTATGCAAGTTCCGCCGGTTTCGCTTAGCGTCCAAACTCATGCGAAATTGTTTGAGAGAAGGAATCAGTGTGCTTTCATCTGCTCAACGTGCTGTTCTTTCTGGTCTTCGAGTGTCAGGGTTGAAGAGGGATGCTATCAAACTCCGGGCTGCCATTCGCACAGCTAGAATCTTGAGTGGCTGAAACTTGAAAGGGTTGTCAGGAAGCAGAAGTTGGCTAATACAATGCTTGATTCTAACACAAATGCGATTAAGAACAAGAGCACTCTAAACTTTATTACATGGATTGTCATTCAAAACTGTTTTGTGCCATCTCATTCAACTCACGAGGCCTGGTTAATAGGGGTGTGCGGCAACATGATCGAACAGGTCAAGTACAGTGTACTGAACAACTGGGAGACTATTAGCTAAGAAGGTCCAATGACGTGAGTTGGTGGTATTGGGATATTCAAGTGCCAGGAATGGATTATGTTTGAAACTTGCACCCGGATTGAAGGCTTATCTACTTTGAGATGATTCATTTCAATATTCAGTTGCCTTTCACACCGGCAAATTTGCAAATAACTGATACAAAGAAACTGATGAATAACAAATGGTGTTCTATCCATGCTTTATTATTCTATTTAACTTATACGAGCTGCCGAGTAGAGAGCATACTTTGTGACGTACAAGATTTGAGGATGAAGTTATATGAGCTTATGGCTTCCCGGAGGAAAATTGTAACATACGTAGAACTACAAAATCCTGTTGCATTCCCAAGCATTTGTATTGATTATTGGTTTTACAGACTAATATTTTTGACCTTATGTTTTGTCAATTAATATTTGTGGATCAAGAAAATATTGCTCCATGGAATCAGATTGGATTGGGATAAAGATGAAAAAAGGAGGGGAAAAAAAAAATCCATCTTGTTCTTCATTGTATCTGGGTCTTAATGCAGGACTACGCTTATTCACAGGGAAATGGTGGAATTAGATTATGGAGTTTGTCTCGCATGGTTTTAATTGTTTTCTAGAGACTCAATTTTTCTCAAGTCTGATGTCTAAATAAATAAAAATAAAAATCTTTTTATTTTTTAAATATATTTTTTAAGCCTCTCTATTTTAAATTAACATTTTTTAATTTTTTTTAATTAAAACATAAGTTTAAAAAAAAAAAGTAAAGGACCGTTATGAGAATTATCTCATAAATAAATAAAATAAAAAAACTAAACCATTAGAGAAAAAGATCGAGCATCATATCCGACGGTCGAGATCTCCCTGGCAAGTTTCCGTCCCCGTTAAAGTTAACGGTATATCCCACTTGCCCGAGTGCGCGAACCGGCCAAAACCCAACCATTGAACGAACTAGAATGCTCCACCTATCACCACTATGAATTTTTTCTTTCTATTTTAAAATCATCATCTTTTTCTCACTCAAATTCCCCCCATTCGCTGGCCATCCCGTCTAAATTCCAAGGTTTGTTTCATCTTTCTCTCTCTCCGTTTGATTCTACTTTGATGTTAAATTTAGCACTTTGTTTCCGGATGTTGTTGGAATATAGGAGTTGTATCCAGATTTTTGTGTGTTTTCTCGGAAACTTACTTGATTTTTAGTTGTGATTGTGATTTGTGCTTCTTTGAGGAGGTAAGGGTTTTTGGTTGAGTTCACTGGTGAGGTTTGTGGTTCATGCAGGATATGGATTATGGATAGTACTGATTGTTTAGGTTGGGTTGCTGTTTGAGATGAGAAGACTGAAATTTTTAGATTTTGATGTTTTTTCTGGTGGCGAATTTCCTCAAGTTAAACGGTCCAATGTATCAAGGAAGCTGGATAATAGACCATATCAGAGCAAGATATGTATATTCTAGAGGAAAATTTATTGTAAAAGATGAGATTTTGGCATGGAATCCATTTATAACTGCTACTGGTGAGAACATTGGAGAGGGGAATGTTCATTTATAACTGCTACTGGAATCCATTTATTGTTACTGGTCTTCTAATTCCAATCATTTTCTATTGTTATTTTTATTTTTTTTCTCCTGGTTTTTATGATGAATTTGTTTGATTTTGTTGAAATTCCAACATCTTACCTGTTAGTTGCTGGATGTTAGTCCCTAAGCTCAGTTTTGAGAGATTTTGTCTGGAGAGAACATTTGTGGCACCGGGTTCACATTTAGTTTCCTAATTTTATAACTGCTTTTGCATTGCCAAGTTTGTGACACCTGACGTCTTTGCCTGGGATTTTGTTTGGTTGAAATTAAAATTTTTTTTTTTTCAGTTCTCCCAACTGAAAAACTCATTTAATGTGCACGACTATTTTCATGTTAAAGAAACTGGAAGTTCTGTGTGTCTGGAATTTGCGTATTCCTCACACTATCTCTTATCTTGACTTTGAATTCTGATTATCGCATTAGTTGATGGCAAATACAGCCATTCAATAATAGACTTTGTCTTTCATTCTGTTCGACGGCAGCATCTTATATCAGGCTGTGATAGAGCTGTTGATAGATAGCAGTGGACATGAATGTTATTGGTTCCTTTTCTTGTGTGAGTTTGAATGGAGCTACACAGAGAAGACATGCTTGGGACCTGAGCACCTCCCTGAGGGCCAATCCCAATATAGACTCTGCACGTGGCAACCTGCAATCTTTCAGAAGCAGTGACTTCACTGGTTGCCACTTGAGAATTCCATCTCCGTGGCTAGGAAGATCAAGAGGGAGCCGGAATGCTTTTCCACTGCAGGTTTGAATTTTAATTTGTCTTCATATTTGTTTGTTCTTGTTGATTTTTATTCAGTGGATGCTAATATATGGTGTAGGTAGTTTGCATGGACTACCCAAGGCCTGAATTGGATAACACAATCAATTTTTTAGAGGCTGCTCAGCTATCTGCATCCTTCCGTAGCTGCCCACGCCCAAATAAACCATTGCAAGTTGTGATTGCTGGTGCAGGTAAAGCAGCCTCTCTTTTATATTATCTGCAGGAGTGTCGATCTTTGTTCATGGAGAATATTTGAGAAAAGTTTTTAATGGTTTTTAATGGTTACCTGAATGTAAATAATCATCCATTATACTATCAATCATCGGGGCTGTTTCTAGCGTCGTTCATGTTTATAAAGATTGATTACTTCAGCACTTTTTATAGGTTTGGCTGGTCTATCTACAGCAAAATATCTTGCTGATGCTGGTCATAAGCCTATACTTTTGGAGGCAAGAGATGTTCTCGGTGGCAAGGTTTAAATGTTATTCTATTGTTTACAAATTAAAAGTTCCTCACCATTTTTAGCTCTTTTATTGAATCTGAAATTATTTAGTTAATAAGTATCATTATTTCTCTTTTGCACCTGTGGCGATGTGTATTTGCTTATATCGGACATGATATGAAATGTATTCCCACCAGAATCAGAAAAATTTCTCCCTTATTTTTTAGTTCGTGAGCTATTGATGAATTTCTAGTTATATGATTTCCAATCATAGTGTTGGTGCTGTTCCTAATCTTGTCATAGGACTCATAATCTCACTTAGGGCCGCTGAAGATATATGGTACTTACATGTTGCTGACTATCATGGTCAGAGATGTATTCGGCTGGAATTGTTGTCTGAAATAACATTTTGATGCATTTAGCAGTTTTTATGTTCAATTGCTTGGATCAATTTCTGGTTTAAGATAAATGATACCTTGGAGGGAATCTAATGTTTCCCAGTGACTCAACTAATTGACATCTATTTATCTTCCTAACTATTGTTGGACTGATCATCTGACCATTCGTAGCATTAATATGCGGTGTTTCTTACTTGAAGGTTGCTGCTTGGAAAGACAAAGATGGAGATTGGTACGAAACTGGCCTCCATATATTCTGTAAGCCATACTCTCCCTGGTTTTTGGAGATTCTTTATATTCTTCTTGTACTGATAGCTGAAATATGTAATTTACAAAGTAGCTATGAGTTTCATGATAATATTATTTCTATTGTAGTTACCGAATGAAATTTGCTGCATTAATAAAGAAACTCATTAAGATTTTTTGTAATGAAGTCGGAGCTTATCCCAACATGCAGAACTTGTTTGGCGAACTTGGTATCAATGATCGTTTGCAATGGAAGGAGCACTCAATGATCTTTGCAATGCCAAATAAACCCGGAGAGTTTAGCCGCTTTGATTTTCCAGAGGTTCTTCCTGCACCTTTGAATGGTAATTTTGATCCTGAACACTCAAGTCTTGTTTTGATCATGATCATTAAAGTCTTTCCTATCTCCTTCAGTTGTTTGTTTTATGTTTCTGGATTAAATTCTTAACTTCTCTTTATGCGTTTAAGAACTGTATGCTTACGATGAAAACAAGGTGGATAGTCCTATGTGATGCTTTACTTTTCACAATAACCAGAAAACTTTACTACTCGTGAGTCTGTGATAATATAGAGGATGAAACATGTTTCGGAATGCTCTAAATTTGATAATAAATATTCTTTCCATACAGTGTGAAGAAGATAAATACATGAATATAAATCTATCCTATTGTTAATTCTAAATTTTTGAATGTGATTAACAGGCATCTGGGCTATCTTAAAGAACAATGAAATGCTGACTTGGCCGGAGAAAGTGCGCTTTGCCATTGGACTTTTGCCAGTCATGTTTGGAGGTCAAGCTTATGTTGAAGCTCAAGATGGTTTGACAGTTGCAGAATGGATGAAGAGGCAGGTATGATGGCTAAAAATGGGTGTCTATATATCCTTTGTAGATTTGCATAGATTTGCAAACATAGCTATAGCCTGTTATTCTTATGCTGCTCTTGTCATAATATCCATACGGAATCTTTGGTTTCTGATTGTATGCTTGAAGTATGTTTTCAGAGAGAGCTTATTTAATTAAATTTCTGTCTGAGATGGATTGCTTACTGTGAGAAACTTACAAGAATATCTATGGCATAAAATTAGCTTTTGTTATTATCATTAATGTGCTATCATTCAATCCAAGTTGATACAATCACCTTCAAAGATACATGTTTGCATCTTGTTAATGAGGTCACTCTCTTACGGAATTTGGAAATTCCCATTCTCTTCGTCATTTAGGATACTTCTTCATGTATTCTCTGATCAGCAATCCCCAGTTAATGACTAAGTAATGGCAAAAAGTTTTCTTTCCCAATAACAAATAATTGTGTATATAATTTTTTTTAATTAGATTCCTTTATTTACATATAACAAAGGTTGATAAGATGCAAAATCTTCATCCTTGCAAACTTATTTCTCTATCTGCTGTAGAGACTTGCTTGAATGACTGATGAGTTCTTAGATGCTTAATGATGTAACTCCTGTGTATGACAATATGAATATAATGTCTGCTGATCATGGATGATGATTGACAGTTGTGGAACAAGCATAGTGTGCATGCATTGTAACTTATTTTGATATTTATATTCTTATCTAGTTGACATACTACAATCTAAATAAAATCTTCCATTTGAATCTCTTAAATTTTGCAGGGTGTGCCAGAACGAGTCAATGAGGAAGTCTTTATTGCCATGTCAAAGGCTCTTAACTTCATAAATCCAGATGAGCTTTCCATGCAGTGCATTCTAATTGCTCTGAATCGTTTCCTTCAGGTTCATTTTCCCTTTTTCATCATTTGCTCATTTTATAGGAATGATAGCAGGACACTTTGACTGAGAACATAAATTCTGAGTCATATGAGACTTAATGAAAAGACATACAGGAACCTACAGAGTAAAATTTTTTTCTTTGGATAACTTCAGATGTAGAAACAAATTCAATCTCATCTGGTGCAACAGTGATGAACTGATGGTGATTTACATAAATTCTAAGTTAATAATGGATGTTTCTATCTTTGTTTTACCTCAATAGGAGAAGCATGGATCTAAGATGGCCTTCTTGGATGGTAATCCTCCGGAGAGATTATGCACGCCAATTGTCAACCACATTGAATCATTGGGTGGTGAGGTCCGGCTTAATTCACGCCTTAAGAAGATTGAGCTCAACTCTGATGGAACGGTGAAACACCTTGTGCTTGGAGATGAAAATATAATCACTGGGGATGTTTATGTAGTTGCTACTCCGGGTATGACTTACCTTGCATTAGATACATTTATTTGAAGTACTGGTTTTATATTCTCAATCTATCATATATTTTTTTTTTTGAACAGTTGACATCTTGAAGCTTCTTTTACCTCAAGAATGGAAAGAAATTTCTTACTTCAACAAATTGGAAAAACTTGTTGGAGTCCCCGTGATTAATGTTCATATATGGTCAGTCTGGAATCTGCTTAGCTATTCTGTGCACTATGACTTTGATTTTTAACTGTAATAGTTTTACTATTAAATTTGCAAATTCCTCTCTAGTTCCCTTTTTTTACACTTAATCTCACTTTATTATTTGTATAATATCTCAGTTTTTCTGAAAGCTTCTCATGTCCTATTTTCTTTTCTCAGGTTTGATAGAAAACTGAAGAATACGTACGATCATCTTCTCTTTAGCAGGTTAATTAATTTCTTACTTCATTACTGATGATAACTTTATAAAATATAGTCTTAATATGCTTCCTTGATTTTCTTCAAGCATGTAGCATGTAAGAGACTTGATCTCGCTATGATTTTTAACTAGCCCTGATATATCTCAAATTGATTCTGAATCTTTTGCCTCAGGAGTTCATTATTGAGTGTGTATGCAGACATGTCCGTCACATGCAAGGTAATTGCTAGCCAAGGCAGGACTTGATTACTATGTTAACATTTCTTGGATGATCATGTTAACTGAGGTTGGGATTTATCCTGAATGATGTATTGCCCTATTAGTCAATAGCTTCTCTTTTTCCTCCCCCATAGTTTAAATCTGTGCATATTAAGAATTTTTCTTAATCTTGTCTTAAAACCTTCCTCTTATTTGACTAATTAAGGATCATAGCCACTCAGCATTTGGCAATCTTTGTGGTCTAGCAGAATGGGGTTTATATCAAGTACATTCAAGTCTCCTTCCAGAATTTATCCTCAAGTTTATGTTCAGTGCCTAAGCTTACCAATGCAATCATTATTATTTCTTTCAGCGATGATATCTTTCCATGTACTTAATGCAAAGTTATCACATGGTATTATGTATGTCTACTCTATACCACAAATAGTATTCATTTTTTATTTGGGTTAGAATGCGAGTAGTATTCCTTGAAGACATAAAGGGATGCTTGAAACTTGGTTTTGCTGAAGTACAGATACCAATTACTAAGATTGGCATTCCAGTAATTTTGCTTCATATTCAAGTCACTTAAGCAAACTTTTATAATGAGTTCCATGTCATAAGTTAGAGCTGTATATAAGCACTTGATTAACAACTCATGACCCAAAATCAGAAATGTGGTGAAAACCATATGGAAATTGTATGTTAGAAAAGATCTTCTGAGGAAACTGTTTAAACTTACATTCCTTTATCGTAATTGTCTTGCAGGAGTATTATGATCCTAACCGCTCTATGTTAGAGCTAGTTTTTGCGCCTGCAGCAAAATGGATCTCATGCAGTGACTCCGAAATTATTGATGCTACTCTGCAAGAACTAGCGAAACTATTTCCTGATGAAATTGCTGCAGATCAGAGCAAAGCCAAAATTCTGAAATATCATGTCGTCAAAACACCCAGGTGTGCTAAGCTTTACTTACATTGTCCTTGTCATATACCTCTGTTTCGCCCAAAAAGATTACCACGTGGATTACATTCTCAATTCTCTGGTAATTGTCTGTTTAATTCTGCCGCAGATCTGTTTATAAAACTGTGCCTAATTGCGAACCATGCCGCCCCTTACAAAGATCTCCAATTGAAGGATTCTATCTGGCCGGTGATTACACGAAACAGAAATACTTGGCTTCAATGGAGGGTGCTGTTTTATCAGGAAAGCTATGTGCCCAAGCTATTGTACAGGTATGTATATAGTATCAGCTCTCTAACTGATGTTTGGTTTGCCGATATAGTTCTTTTCTGTTCATATCTGGACTTTGAATTATCAATCACTGAATTGCCATTCTATTCTTTGTTCACATTTACAAGCCAAAAATTTGTTTTCATCTCTGTGCTTATACGATACTTGATTAGAATCAATTTCTAAAGCTTTTTATTATTTAAACAATTCGTTTCTATAGGATTATGATTTGCTGGCTTGGCGAGCTCGAAAAAGGCAGGAACCTGAGATGAGTGTTGTTTGATTATAACCGTAAATCTCCTTTGATGGCCTGACAACAAGCAGTGTTTTCTTCTCATTATCAGCTCATTGTTCTTGTTTACACTGAATGCACCGCCATTGTTGTATTAAGAATGGTTTCTGATCCAAGAGGAATACTTTGTAAATCTTACATACAACAAAACACCAAAATGAATCATTTTTTCTTTTTCTTCTTTTTTTTTTTTTTTTTTTGCTTATTACATGCTATTATAATCAAGTTCAAGTAAATCATGGATTATTGTAATATTGAGGAATGATCACTTATGTGTTTTTGGGTTCCTCGTGTAGTGTTGTTATATTCACTTACATGGCTAAATAATTAACATTTCATATATTTGTTTTATAGATCATATATTTATCCTTTAACATGACTCTTTTTTTTTAATTTGATGAATAATTATTTATATAATAAACTTATCTTTATACAACTCAGATAAAATATTTGAGAGAACTAAATTTCAATATATTTAAGGGGGCAAAAAGTTTTTCTTTGGTAATTTAATAATTGAATGTGAAAACAACCACATGATTGTAAGTCATAAGAATGATGGAAGGGTGGCATGGGGTCAAATACCTTGTGCTATGTTGTATATTACACAATAGAAATATTATGTTTATTGGGCTTATTGTGAGAGGGGTTGTATTCATTATCTCTTAAAGATTGCAAAGCAGAGGAGATTTATTATTGTGAGAATGTGATGCATGATATATCAATTTGAGCGTATGTGATAAGTTGTTATTGCCCTGCTTGTTAATCTATCTCACATTGTAAATCTTTAGGGAGTTGTTAAGCCACCGTAAATAATGTACTATCGTTTGTTTGGCTCTTAGATAATTTTTTATGGGGCGACGTTTGTCACTTTGTAAAAAAAAAAAATAACAAAAGAAAAATTTTTTTTTGTGAGGGTCTATACATAATTTTAAGTTTGCATTGGGGTATAAAAATAATATCATACGTAATTATCATTTTTATTTTTAAATATAATTAATTATGTGTCATAATTATGTTGCTGTATGAGGAAGTGTTTTGATTGTATTGGGGGAATCATTACAAACAGTGATAAATACCAATGTTTCGGTATCCGTCTTGAGTCATCAGTATTTTTGCAAGGGTAATGGCCATTACCCCCTAATAATGGAGGTAAAATGATTTTAAAATGATTACTAAAAATATTAAATGATTTACATAGATAATTATAAGGATTTTAGTAGTTAAAATAATAATTATTTTACAAATTAAAATGATATACTAAATATATATTAACTAACTCAATGAATTATTACATTGAGATATTTATTTTAAATATTTAATCATAGTAATCAAAATCAATAATGATATTTAAAATAGTTTAAAAATAAAAATGTAATAGTCATGAATTCATTACACATAACTCATTATTTCATATATAAATATCATCATTTTTTTCAAAAGATATAAAAATAATTATATCATATTTTCTCTTTTTTTATTTCTAATAATTTATCTCACCAAATCAAACATAATTTTCATTATTTTTCTTATTATTTTAATTTTATTTTTATTATTTCTATTATTTATACTCTCAATTAATCACATTCAAATTCCGCGAACCATCCCACCCTTTAAAAAAAAAAGAAACAAATCATTCCCAAGTTCTACACCTAATTTAGATCTAAAAGATTTAAAGGACTTCGATTTTGAAGGACAACGCCGCCGAGAGAGAGAGAGAGAGAGAGATGAAGGGGCTGACGCTGTTGCTCTGCGGGGCCTGGGCTATGACCCTCCTCTACGGCGAGATGGTCGCCTTCTGGAAGCCCCTCTGGGCTTGCTCCTGGCCTCCCATGGCCGCCACCACCGCCTCCACTAATCGCTCGGTACCATCTCCTCATGCTTGATCGCTTTTGCTCTAGTTCTCTGACTCTATGCTCATAGCTCACTCACTGCATCAGATCGCTAGCCATTTATCTCTTTCTTACTTAATTGAGATCGTGTGTAGAGAGAGAATACTAAGCCTTTGCTTGGCTTCTGAGAATTTGCCCTGGTTTTGTATTGCATTGTTGTAAATGCATGCATTTTTTATGTTTGAACTTTTTGCTATTATTTTTTGATTCTTTCTAATGAAGTTAGAAGCTGGATGATGTTAATATTGGCATTTTGATGATACCTGCGATGAGAATTTGATGTAGTTTCGTAGGTTTTTTAATTAGAATCTCGTGCTTTGTGAGGCAGAGATCAATTGCCAAAATTTCCATATTTTGGTTGACAAAGAAGTCTATTAATGGTGTATACTGCCAAGTAACTTGTTATTGGCTTGGTTGTGCAGAGTATGAATGATCAAGTGAAAGTTGCTGTCTTGGCTGATCCACAGGTCAGTAGATGACATCCCAATAAGAATTGAAATTAGTGTGTCTGCTTAGTTCTTTTATGGTATTACCATCATCAAGACTGGAAATGTTTTTATTGCTTTTGCAACAATATGCATTCTAGTGTGTGTTTTGGTGTTTGTTTTGAAACCGATTTTCTCCTGAAAAGCTTATGGACAGGACCTCCCTTGGACTTCCTTCAGGATCACTGGCTCTAGAGGCTGCTCAATTCTATACAGATATCTACATGAGAAGATCTTTCCATTCATCAGTTTTGCCCTTCAAGCCTGATTTGATTTTATTTCTCGGTGATATGTTTGATGGCGGTCCTTATTTGTCAGATCAAGAGTAAGGCAATCTTTTAGACCTTTATAATTTTATGATTTACTTCATCTTACTCTGCTTGAATATTATGCCTTCACAAGTCTGTCATATGACATAAAATAATAGCATGCTCGTGATCAATTGTCTTGTAAGAGTTATGCATATAATATTTGTGGCAGTTTTTCTTGTATTTTGAAAATATGGTGGTCTGTGAAAAATTTTTATTTATCCTATTATGGTGGATTTTACTTTACTTTTTAGAACATTAATTCGACAATTTGCTTGCTTCTTGGTGAGAACCATAGTCTTCTAATCTTTTTTAGTGATGGTAATTTTCACACTTTTAACAGCTAACATCCTTATTCTTAACAGGTGGCAGGAATCTTTAAACCGTCTAAGACATATATTCAAGAATAATAATAAGGGAAGAAATTCATACATCCCAGTTTATTACCTTTCTGGAAATCACGATATTGGCTACTCAGGTCTCTATTCATTGTATCCAAAGGTATGTAGTCATCTGTTTGATTATTCATTTTGCTAGATTTATTTTTTATAGGATGAATTTTACATTGGAAGATATTAGTATGATTATGAAACATTAATTGAGCAACTGGTGTTTCAGTTACCTTAAGATGTGACAGGGATTTATGATAGAGAGAGAATTTTTGTCCCTGTGCTTTAATTGACTCAAATATGTCTCTCTGAACTTTGAATTTTGAACCGAGTGCTGCTGCTATTTTCAAGCTATTTTACAATGAGGGAATCTTAGGTTGAAGATTTTTTGAATCTTGGACATCTGACACCCATATCAAGCTTCCCATGACAAATGTTTCTTCATTTATTATCGGTGACATACATATTAACCTTTTACCATGTTCTCTTTGTTGTTAACCTTTTTCAGTGCTATGTTCATCTAGACATGAAGATGATGGCTATATTACTGCTCATCTGGACTTGTAAAATATAATTTCTGACCGTATCGCTTGCCTTTAGTTGATAGGAATGGATAATTTCCTGACTTCAGATCGGTGCAACTGTCATTTTTGGCCATGTTGACAAATGATCTTTCTTTTGAGAGAAAGCAAAGTAAAATTCACTTTTAGGATTTTAATTTCTTCTTTCTACCTGAGTAGAGCGTTGCACTTAAATTGTGATATGCATTTTTTTTTTTTTGGATCAATGTTTTCTATTAGTGAGTTTTCTTTTTTCAGGTGGTCTCTCGGTTTGAGAATGAATTTGGAGCAAGAAACTACCGCTTCCTTGTTGGAAAAGTGGAGTTTATCGTTATTGATGCCCAAACTCTTGATGGTAAATTATCTTTTGAATTAGTAACTCACCAGTATAGCTCTGTACATAGCAAGATCATTGATAAAGATTTTGACAAAAATTCTCTTGAATATATTTGATAGTCAATGTCCTTTACCATGGAACTAGTTGTCAGTTTGTATAATGATACAAATTATGATTAAGACAGATATTTGGTCTTTGTTCTCATTCTATGGAAATGAGGATCAGACAAGGTGGCCTACTGGACCATACCAGACCTAAGGTAGTGATTAGAAACATGTAGATCATCAATCTTCCTAACATCTGATGTGAGCAGTGGGTTTGTGAAAACTGAGTGAGCAGGCTATCTGTAAAATTGTCTTCCAAATGAGAAGGCACAGTACACCACTTGAGGGCAATAGGGTACTTACATGTGAAATGAGTTGATTATGACACCCAATGTAAATTCCTTATGCATCTCTTGACACTTGCTGTGCTATTGCGGGGTTATGTGATACCAGTACTGTTACTATTGCTTTTTAATGACCTTTAACATGTACTTGCCACATGTTACTGCTTTCAGTTTCATATTGTGTCAGCAAAAAGTTACTCATTGCATGCTAGGAACAAGTTAATTATTTATCTAGTGATGAGACAAGCCTTTCCCAGTGAAAAGATCAGGAAATTGAGAATTGCATTTGGTGATATTTTATGATGGCATAATTTATATGATGAATGTGCCTCTAAAACATTATGAGGAGATTTGCCTCTCTTCTGTATGTATTAGAAACGTAAAGGGAGTTTGTGTCTGATCATATAACATTAGCGGCAGCTGTATGACTTGGTAACAAAGTAGTATTTATGTGCTGGCTATGTGATTGTTTTGGTTTTTTGTGCTTGATTATATAAATTTGATAATTGGGCTTGCAGGGCCTAAAGATGACAATCAAACTTTTTTATCATGGAATTTTATCAGAAATATATCCAAAGGTACGTGATGTTCACATTAAGAGAATATAATGGGGACAGATTGTCGATGTAAAAGTGCCTCATTGATAGATTTATATAGATTCTGCACATCCAAGGGTTTTGTTGACACACATACCATTATATCGGCCTGATGGTACACCTTGTGGCTCACACCGCTCTTCCCCTGTTATCAATCAGGTATCTTTTTCTCTTTTTTACAAGTTGAATAGACTAAAATATATACAATTGTGTCCTGCTTTGCATCTATGTCTAGTTTTTTTTATTCATTTGCTTGTTGCATGCGTGACCTTGCACCTTGCTGATATTTTTTCACTTTGTGTAGTGAGGTACTGTAAGGAAATACCTCAGGTGTTATATAGCTAGTTTTTTGCATAATGTGTATTTTGAGATAAATATGTTTTGAAACTAAATTGATTAGCTTTTCTTGTTCATCTTCAGAGGGTTTCTTTTGCCAAGCCTGGCCAAGGAATGACGTAAGTCTAAAAGTTCTCCTCCTCACTGTCATGTATAGCTACTGCATTGAATGCCAACATGGCAGCTGGGATTAGGTTTAACTCTTATTTTATCCATGTAGATATCAAAACTATCTTACTAAGGAAACATCTGACAGTTTACTGGATGCCATTAAACCTGTATGTTCCCACCTTTTAATTAAGACTTGAAAATTTTCTATGCATCTGAAAGCAGCTTCAAAATTGGATTTTCCTTGCAGATTCTTGTATTGTCTGGTCATGACCATGATCAATGTACTGTTACCCACTCTGCTCTTTTTGGTCCTGTAGAAGAGGTTGGCTTGTGGATACTGATTCATGCAAATATTTTTTGGTTTCGCTGTAATTGATTGTGTAAACTTTGCAGCACACCCTAGGGACATTCAGTTGGCAGCAGGGTAACCTTTATCCATCATTCATGCTTCTAACTGCAATCTCACGATCACCTTCAATTGAAAGTGAGTCCAAGAATGCAGTTTCTACGCACCTATGTTTTCTTCCAATGCAAACACACATTTACATATGGTATTGCTACTTCTATAGACCTTGTTTGGCTGGAATTCGGCTTTTAGCAGTTGTTTAGTTCGTATCTTTTGTTTCCACGGCTGTTTGCCTCAGGTATATAGCCCAATTTATGATCACTCTTTTCTTGCTCATCATTTGGCCGAGGAATGGTTTCGGTTGTTTGGGCCATTATGTACATATTATCAGAGGAATGGGCAGAAGTTTTTTGACCACATCGAAAGAGAAAGATGACGAGGATTGTGAATATGAGATGGTATGGGATGCAGAGGGATCAATGCATCTTGTCAAGAAAGCATCAAACAGAGCTCAGCCGACAAAGTCTGATTTAGGATCAACCGGAAGGTAACTGCTGCTTGGCATTTCACTTTCTCTGTATGCGTCAGAGACTAATGAATTTCCATGGTAGGGGTAATGCTGTCGTCCGGCCATCAGCAAGAAAGAACATCACCCCGGAGCAAGACGCGTCAGTCTTTGTAGAAATGTCTGGTGATTTGAGGTCAGGAAATACAGGGAAAACATCAAAATATGGCAATTCGAAAATGAAGAAGTTGATTCAGAGAGTGATTTTGGTCTCTCAATCTCTTTTAATTATTGCTGCTGTGAACGTCCCACTCTACATCATGTTGTTGTTCAAGGATTGGATCTAAAGGAACAATTCTACTACATGAAAGGCTGATTCATTAACTTGAGAGATTAGAATAGTTTGTACTTTATAGAAACAATGACTGGCCTTTGTAATTTTATGAACAATTATGCTTTATACGATTATTAGAATTTATAACACAGGGTTACTTTGGATTATATAAATATAAATCATTGACCTAAATATGTCATTTCTACTTGGATTAGGACTGAATCTACTTAAAAATTATCATATATGTAACACACTAATATGATGTTGTTTAGAATCAGATGGTTTTTGTATTATTACTTATATTTTTAGTGTGTAGTTTTTTGTGCCTATTTATCAAGTCAATATACCACAAGTTCTTGCAAAAGAACTAATCCTGATCATTCATTAATTATATTTATATCATTCTAATGTGTCAATATATCGGGAATATGTTTTATTAATTTGCTTTATTTATTTGAGAAAGTAGTACATATTTATTAATATTTGATTATTCTTTAGGATATAAAGATCACTTAACAGTGATTTTGGAAATATTTTTTAATTATAAAATAAAAATTATGTTGAGTATTGGAATATGGAGAATGGATGAAAAATAAGTCCAAATATTTAATAAATAAGGAAAAATATTAATAACTACATATATTTTAAATACCAAATATTTTTAAAGAAGTTTATTTTCCTACAAAAGCATATAATTTCTTTTAAATATTTATAAAATTGATTTTTAATTACATGTAATAAATCAATTGTCATACACTTATATATTCCTAATCCCAATATGAAATCAATTTAAAAATTTTATTTAAACACAAAGTTTTTTATTTTGAGAAGATGCGGACAAAATACAAACCCTCATCTTTGAGTTGGGACTTGGGAGTAAATTTGTGAATAGATAAATAAAATTATTTTGAAAACTAGTAAATATAAAAACTCCATATCCTTTATCAGTAAAAATATAATTGTTACTTAGAGAGAGAGAAGTTAAACTATTCTCATTAATTAGGTAAAAGTTCAGGGGGTTTTAAGAAGAAGAAAAATCCCTAATTCTGTATTCTCGCCGGGAAACTCACACACTGTCGGAGTGGCGGCTTTGCTCGGAAGTTCTCTTCTTCTCTTTTTCTCTCCCTCTCTTTCATCGTCATCAATAAGCGGAGATGCCATCGCTCCCCAATACCCACTCTCCCTCCTCCCAGAACCAACAATCGGGTGGGAAGTCAAAGCAGCAACAATTGCTTGAGAAGTAAGTGAGACTCCGGCGTTATCTCCGAATCCTTTTCTTCTTCTTTGGTTTGGGAGAAGATGTAATGGAAATTCATGGTTTTTAGTTGGGTGATTGATGTGGCAGGAAGCGGTGGATAGCGCAGCAGAGGAAATCGCTCCCCATTGCTTCAGGTTGCGATCTTTTCTTCACCACAGTCACAATCGCTTCTGGTTTTGTATTTTTGAGCTTCTTATGATGGACTTGCGGTGGTGATGTTTGATGTTTGCTGTTTGCAGTGGAGCGGAGGATTGTTGATGAAGTGAGGAAAAATGATGTCTTGATTGTTGTCGGTGAAACTGGAAGCGGAAAGACCACACGTAAGGTCTTTTTGATGATTGGAGAAGTATTTTGTGGGGTTTATAATGATTTTTTTTCTTTTTCTTCACAGAATTGCCCCAATTTTTGTTTAATGCTGGATTTTGCCAGAGTGGTAAAGCCATTGGTGTCACTCAGCCTCGTAGGGTTGCTGCTGTTACTGTTGCAAAACGTGTGGCTGAAGAGTGTAATGTGGAGTTAGGGCAAAAGGTTGGTTATGCTATTAGATTTGATGATGTTACTTCCACTTCAACAAGGATTAAGTACATGACGGATGGCTTGCTTTTGAGGTGATCATCTTTAGCAGTTGTTGGTGTGTTGCTTTTTATTCGCTCTTATTGTTATTATTGTTGTTTTTATTATGAGTGCTTAAACTTCATCAACATAGGAAACCATCCTTGCGTCATTGTTTTATAATACTTGTGACGTTGTGGTATAACACGTAGAGGTGGAGAACAGCTAAGCAAATTTCTTGTCTTGCAAAGTTAGACATGTTTTACAATCTACAGTAGGTAAAATATAGTTTATTTTAAGTAAATTATCTATTGACTCATCTTAGGCCGGCGGACTTTATGTTTTGTTGTAATATTCCGAGTTACCTAATGGGGCCAAGTTTGAAGTTATTCTAAGCTCGTGCCTACACCCACACACACAAAACGAGGAAGTGTTTTAACAAACTATGTTCTTGAAACCATTTTTTTGGAACTTGTTTTTGGACGAAATGGTAATTGCAAGATACAAGTTAGTTTAAACTATGTTATGCTGTTAAAGATAATAATTTATGGAAGTTCTTCTTTCTTTTCAGATACCTATGTTAGTTGGCAATCTTTTCTTAGTTTGTGAAGTTCTAAGCAGATTTGTGAGGTTAGGCATGCTTATGGGATTATTCTAGTTTTACAGATTGTAGATCGAGGATTTTGTTATTTGTGCTGATTGATTTTTCCTCTTGGATCTTCAGAGAAGCACTTCTGGATCCGCTTTTGTCTAGATATGGAGTCATTATTGTCGATGAGGCTCATGAAAGAACAGTTCACACTGATGTGTTGCTTGGCATACTGAAAAAAGTGCAACAGACACGGTCACAATCAATTTCTAAAGAACCCTTCAAGGAGGCAAAGACTGACATTGACATGTCTAACGGGGTTAATGGTCAAAGACCAAACACTCTTTTGAGTCTAAAGGCATATCAGAATATAAAGCTTCTGCCTTTGAAGTTGATAATAATGTCCGCGAGCTTGGATGCTAAAGGCTTCTCAGAGTATTTTGGTGGTGCAAAAGCCGTCTATGTTCAAGGACGGCAGTATCCTGTTGATATCCTTTATACATATCAGCCAGAACAAGATTATTTGGATGCTGCACTCATAACCATTTTTCAGGTAGTTTTATTTGTGAAATTTGCATGGCTTGAATTATCGCAACTATATAGAAGCAAGATTTGGAAACAATAACTTGGTTGGCCTTCTTGAGTTCATTTGCATAGCTTGAATCATTAAATCTTGTACTGAAATCGTACTCATTGTTTCTTGAGTTATATTTGTGAGGCAGATTGCAAGTTTAATACTCCATCAGTTCCTTCCCTTTTGACTGACGTTTCACTTTTAGTCTCCATTTACTGTGTTGCAGACAGTTTATGTCTGCACGCTATAGCATGTCTAAACCTGCTAGTTTATTAGAGCATTGTTAATGTTGATCAACTCAAGCTCTTTAATCTTTGCTTCATACTTGATAAAAGATTGTTTTTCAATATTTTTTACGCTGCCATGCTGAAAAAAATATTTTTGGTTAGATCCATTTGGAGGAGGGTCCTGGAGATATCCTTGCATTTTTGACAGGACAAGAAGAGATTGAATCAATAGAGAAACTTATTCATGCGCGTCTTGATAAACTGCCTGAGGACAGAAGAAAAGTCATAACAGTTCCTATATACTCATCTCTTCCCTCAGAGCAGCAAATGAATGCCTTCAAGCCTGCCCCATCTGGTTTCCGGAAGGTAATTAACTGTGCTTGTTTTCATCAACTTCGTAAATTTTACCAATTTCTTGTTCATATTAATGCAATGTTTTGCCTAGTGAAACGCAACTTGTTTTGTCATGGTTACTGTTACTAGGAAAGTCACAAAATAATGATAATAACATGCAGATCTAAACAGAACAATGGTGTTTGATTTGTTAGAGCTTATAATGTGTTGCGGATTTTTTTGTTTCTGTGAATATGGATTTTGAAATAGGGCTAGGACATACGTTTATGTTGTTTGTCTAGACAAATGCTTCCTACTTAGAATCTCACAGTTGTATAGTGCAATTTTTACATTGAATAAGCCAAGTTTTTCTTAAACCCACTATATATATTTTCAAATTCTCTATTTGTTGTGTGAAATTCTTGTAAGCTTTTATCCAAGGCAAAAAAAGGTGAAGAAGATGATGTGTTCTCATTTGCCATTGATGATTTTCTTCGTGTTTTCTTTGTCTTATTTAGTTCTTTATTTGATGAATTTGCAGGTTATATTAGCTACAAACATTGCTGAGACATCCGTAACAATCCCTGGAATCAAATACGTTGTTGATCCTGGATTGGTCAAGGCCCGTTCATACAATCCAGTTACGGGAATGGAATCATTGATCATCATCCCAACTTCAAAAGCACAGGCTCAACAAAGGAGGTGGGATAACTTAGTATTCTTTATAACTAGCTTATTTCAATTTCTAGCTCTTTGACATATGTGGATATGGTTGAGGCCCTTTCTACTATGTGATTATTTGTTCCTAGGGCACTATATCATTCATAATCTGAGCAAGCTGCTGTGGTGTTTTGTTTAGTCTGATCAATACCAACTTCTAAGATGGCCAGAGAAAGTGTGTTATCAGTCAATTGTTAGAACCTAATGACCTATTTAGTCTTGTCAGGAGCAGATTTTTTTTTACTCTGTTTGAGTTCTTTATTTATTTGTTTTTCTAATAAGAGTGCCTTTTAAATGAAAATAATGATACGAGTGGCTATCTTTTATAATTATAAGCTAGTAACTTGGGATGTTGATTTCCTATATTCAGGTTTATAATTGCCATGATAACCAGTACCCTGAAGTATCATTTTGACACACTGTATATGATTTTTTAGAATTTTCTTATTAGTACAAAATTATCTTTTTTTTTACGTGACATGAATTATTTTTTCAGTTTTTCTACTCCACAGAGAAAAATTTTCTGTGAGCACATATTAGTTCACACAATGATTAGTTCTCTATGATGTGCTGTTTATGATGTTGTAGCACCACCCCCTATCCTACTGTAAGTTAAATAAGGCAACTATCAATCATTTACAGGTCAAATACCAACTTAGAGTCTTAAATCACCCACTAATAGTTTGGATATGATTAAATTGTTCTGTTGGGTTGCATGATCCTATCATATTTGGTGCAATAGACAGCTTCTGTGGCTGTATAATTCCATCCTTTTCTCTGTAACAAGGATGCTATGCTTCTCTTGTTGATGTGTGGTTCTATGGCAGATGTTTGGTGGACTGAATTTAAGTGGATTCTAAAAATCTGATTTGTTTATGCTTGTAATTTTATTCTTGCCTTGAACAATAATTGCATTTGGTGTACTAGATGATAAAAAGATTTTTTAATGCAGTGGTCGTGCGGGGCGTGAGGGACCTGGAAAATGCTTTAGATTATATCCAGAATCTGAGTTTGGCATGCTAAGTGATTCAACCATTCCTGAGATAAAGAGGTGCAACCTTGCAAATGTTGTACTACAGCTAAAGGCCCTTGGCATTGATGACATTATTGGGTTTGATTTCATGGAGAAACCATCAAGGTAATTGTTGAACGTCATGCTGGTTTCTACTTTTGTTAGCATTTGATATGTAACTAGTTTGTTTATTTATTCATTTATTTATTTTTCAGTTTATGTTATTTGAAGACCTACTTTTACTAGCATTGATGCATAACTTTTTTTTTTTTAACAAAAACAAGTTTTGCCATAAATTTGAATACAAGTCAATTAAAAGAGAAAAATTGATTATCTCTGGACTTGAGAAGTTCACTGTTTTTTCTATCGATGTAGGTGAACTTTTAGATTTATATCTCACGACTTTTAAACTCATGCCTCTCTTGAAATAGGTGTGTAGGAATAGCATGAGAAAACCTTCAGCATTGATTTGACTCTCGGATAAAATCTCTTTTCAGTTATTTTCTTTCTTATTGGTACTGGTCCAATACTTATTTTTATGTTTGTCAACATGACATGTAAAGGTTCATTTGAAACAAGGGAATTCTGAAATAGGTGCTTATATTCTTATATTCTTTTGTTAATCATATAATTCCTTGCACTGATCAATTTTCCTTTTTTTTCAACATGGATGGTTGCCAACAGGATGACAATTGTGAAATCTTTGGAGCAATTATTCCTTTTAGGTGCTTTGACAGATGACTACAAACTGTCAGATCCTATTGGGCATCAAATGGCCAGGCTACCATTAGATCCTATTTTCTCCAAAGCGCTCATCTTGGCAAATGAGTTCAAATGCTTGGAAGAGATGTTGATTGTGGTATCTATGCTTTCAGTAGAATCTATTTTCTATTTCCCTCATGAAAAGATGGAAGAGGTATGGATGCATGATAATGTTGCAACTTATTGATCATATTAGTTGGTTGTTTGACTTTCTTTCAGTGAATGGTAGAACTATGTTCTCTGGGAAGAAAAAAAGAAGAAAATTGTTGCATGCACTTGCATCATAAGTAATCTTTCTTATTGGTGGTATAAATGAAGTCCAGTTTCTTGTATGTCTCCATATTCAGATTAAATATTATGCCAAGCAAACTATCTGTTGGTTCAGTTAAACATTTATGAGGAACTTTGTTGTAATGCTTGCTGACTTGAATATTGTTTGCATGCCAGGCAAGAGCTGCAAGGAAGAGCTTTTCAAGTCCAGACGGAGATCATGTAACCCTGGTGAATGTATATCGAGCTTCTGCAGAATGTCTGGATAAGAGCAAGATGGTTACCAGTAAAGATAAAACAATTGAGAAAAACTTGAAGAAATGGTGCATCAAAAATTTTATCAACAGCCGGTCCCTTAGGCATGCTCGAGACATTCACAGGTATCTCATGTTCTTTACCTTCAATTATTATACCATCATGCTTTTACTTTATGGATGTCAAAATTCTGCTGTTAGACCTACTATTCCTCATGATTCGCAAACTCTTTCCAGTCAAATTCAAGGGCATGTTCAACAAATGGGTCTGTCGGTCACATCATGCAGCGAAGATATGCTTCAGTTCCGGAGATGTCTCACTGCTGCTTTCTTTCTCAATGCTGCTGTGAAGCAACCAGATGGAATGTACAGGTATAGATTCTTTACCCACTAACATGCACTGAAACTGGGCATTGGATTCAAAATGTTTCATGGTTTTCCACAGCTAAAAATGCAACTTCATTCTCTTACTCCAATCGTCGATGTTTATATTACTTGACAGGGCATTGGCAAGCGGTCAGACTGTGCAGATCCATCCATCATCGGTGTTGTTCCGATCGAAACCAGAGTGTATCGTATTCAATGAGCTGGTTAGAACTAATCACAACTATGTCCGGAACCTCACAAGGATTGATCCACTCTGGTTGCCGGAACTGGCTCCTCAATATTATGCTTCTTCATAGTGATCTTTTGCACCATGCTTTTCCTATGTTGTAATGTAACTTAAATGCTATTGCTATATTTTTATTCTTCATTAAAATTTAGTGTATCTTGTATTATTCCAAAATTTTGAGAACATTATTGTAAATTTTAAATTGATTGATTTATAAAGGTCCTCTAAAATTCTAAATCGGGACCAATTCATTAATTTTCTATAATTTTACAAAATTCCCTCGAAGTCCGCTACCATTGTTGCGAAAACACCCACAAAAGAAAACTAATCAGGAGGCTTGTTGTTTGGACTTATCTATATGTATAAAGTGAGGGGTTTTTTCGTAAGAATCATAATGAGTTTCGAATTTAATTTAATTCCAGGGGGTTCTACGTAATTATACCCTGGATGATGTAGCTTGTTGCCTTTTTGTATTTTCCCAAAACCCTAGCCAGCGGGCAAGAAGAGCCATGGAGGAAGCGGAGAGCCGGAGGGAGCCAAGGAGTAAGAAGAGGAAGAGGTTGCAAGTCAGCATGGAAGTCTTATCCGAGACTTCCGATCGGATCCCTCCCCTGCTGGGCTACTTCCCTTCCGGCTATAACCCTGAAGCCGAAGATCAGCAACCTGAGGTAAAGGTGTTCAGGAATCAGAAGCGCACCAACCGTTTGGAGCTTGTAGTGAGCCCCGGAGACTCAAACATCCAGTTCGTTGGCCGGAGCTACGCGGGGGAGGCCGCCACCCCCCAGTTCTGCACCTACGCCCTCGGCGTTCTTGATAAGGAGTCCCAATCCCTGAAGATTGTTCCAATCGCTGCAAACAAAGTTTGCTTGTTGTCTTGTCATTCTGATTGTTTGAGTTTAATTCTAAAAAATGATTGAAAATGGGGGAAATCACTGCGCAGGTATTCAGGTTAGAACCGAGAGTAGTAAAGCCTTTGTCTTCTGAGAAGGATGTTGGGGAGGTATTGACGGAAGAGGGTGCAAGTCGAAAGATATCAGACCTAACGAGTCTCTATGGAACTAAGAAGAATAAGGATATGGTATGCTCTATCTTCTGAAGATCAAATTTTGGCTCTTGTAGTTTATGGGAAATCATATGTATGTGCTTCTATATGACCAAGTTTTTTATTTTTTGGCGCAAAGATTATTTGTTGTTTTTGTACTTGTTGAGGCATGATTTTTTTTTTATGCTTTTATTTATTTGATGGGGAACTGGGGCCTTTTTTTATCACACTAAGTGCAATTTTGTCTAATTAAGTGATCTTTTGTTAACTATGCTATATTGCTACTATGATGTCTCGTGATTCTGGTCCAGCCCATGTCCATGCCATCTTTAGTTTTTGTGAACCAAACTCTTTGAAATCTTTGGAAGGGCTGATATTATCTGCTATTTATGTGATGTATTCATTACAATTTGGAATATATATTTGTTGTGAAGTGAGTTGCTCTTCTAGTGTATTGGGCTAGGGTTTGAGAAAGAAAAGACCTTGTAATCTTTAATTTCTTATTTGTTAGGTTCTGCAGATGTTAATTTCTTGTGCATTTTGTGTTTTCTGTCAATTTTTTGTGCTATTTATTTGAGCGATTCTTTGCCTATGCATGTCTTTCTTGATTTTTTTAACAATGCAACCATTTTGCAATTTTTTATGGCAACAATTTTATTTTATTTTCTCCTGTGTATGGTGAGAATGTTTATTTCAAATGCAGGTGAGTAGGTGGAAACTGTTGAACGAGCAGAAAAAGGATGGTGCAGCTACAGAACTTCTGGAAGGGCCAAAGGTTGATGATGAAATAGAAGAAGAGGCTTCTGAAGTTGCTAAAACCAAAGCTGTGCCTAATATTCCACCCTTTGATATTACTGCTGATACTCCAAAGAAAGCATATCTGCTGGACGAGATTATTCTGCCAGGGGAGAGACGTTACCTCATTGATATTTTTGAAATGGTGCAATCCGGTGTAGCATTTAATTCATCAGTTCAATTTTGGGAAGAAAATGGATATCCAAGCTTTGTTTATAATCGGATTCACAAGTTAAGGGATATGAAGGTTTGTCAAGCTTGCTTCCTGGATCCGATCTTCACTATTCAATGGTTCTTAATCTTTATTAAGTTGATGACCTTATCTTCATCTTTGTCTTCATTATGTTCGCTTGCACGTGCCCATTATGGTGTTGGCTTTGTTGCATTGTGGGGAAGCCAGTTTCTTAAATTGGAGCTTTGTTGGCTGACAATTTTATGTGTCTTTGCCTTGTGCATTTTTATGTCTTAAGATAACTTAAGCCATATGCATTGCATAAATCACTATCAAAATATTGACCTTGACTGTCACTTTTTAAGATTGATCTTTGATATAACCATCGTTTTATATCTTTAAAACTGTTCTTCCAAATCCAGTGACCTTGCTTGTTCTCTTGCTAGAAAATTATTTGTTGCTTGCTGGTTTTTTTTACGATATCCTGACTCCAGTTATCTCTTTTATCACTGATCTGACTTGTCATTCTACTTATTATCTATTATTTATTTATGTGTTTCTTTGTAATTCTAATATTGTTTGTATACTTTGATCTTTCTTATTGATGTCAGATTGCCATCTTTGAATAGATAAATATGATTATGACATATGACTTCCTCCTGTGCTACTGATCATTATCTACATTTAGCAGGACGAGGATGAACTCAAGAACATGGCAGCCATATATTCATATATTACCCATCTTGTCACCTTCATGAGCAGAGCGAGCAGAGCGAGCAGAGCAAGCAGAGGTTGGCGAGCTAGTAATGCTGTTTCCTACAATATACCAAGGGTTGTCTATCAAAAGTTTACAGGACTCTTCATTGATCCGGAGTCACATTGCCTGACAGTCGAGAAGAGAGAGCTTCTCATTGGCTACATCTTAGTGCTTACCCTTTTCGTAGATGATTTCCAGTCTGAACCAGGTGATATTTCCAAAGACTTGAAGATACCTTACGCTGAACTTAAACCTTACTATAAGCAGCTCGGCTGCAAATTGCGGCATGACCCAGATCTTAAGAAATTTGTCCAAGCCCTTCACGCCCCTCTTAAATTCCCAGAGCGAAGGCCGCACCGGAGAAAGCGGCAGTAGCCGGTATTGGGATGCTTTCTGCTGTTGAATCATATGCCTTTACACCCTGCTGTTTTGTTTCTCGCTCTTAATGAAATTCCTGATCAATGTTTGTTTCAGTGTCACTGTGCTTAACATAAGCCTGTGATATTGATGCGATATATGTTATCTAAATTAAGATTTTGAATCTTGGTTCTCCGTGTTTCAAATACTTTTGAACATATCAATGAGTTCTCTGCTGGCATAAACCATTTTTTGATTATAGTTCGTTCGTAAGAGTCATTGTGAATGTAGCTTAAATAATTGTTTTTGGAGAAAAAGGAGAATACATTCATCTTCTTTCCTTCCCTCCAAGGAGAAGTAAACATTTCTTTTTTTAAAATAAAATTATTTTGACCATGACTGGTGAATATGTAACTTCAGGTTTATATATATATATATATATATATATGTATGTATATATATATATATATGTATGTATATTTGAAAGAGATGTAAATGTAATTTGAGTTTTTTCGCTTGTATGCACGTATAGTTACGGAAAAAGAAAAACTTGAGAAACAAGTCAGTCTGGCCTTTTAAAGGGCTTTAAATGAAATTAAGTAACTTTATTGTGTTATACCAATAATTGAATAAATTAATTATTTAAATGGTCAAATTGAATATTAATTTGAAAATTTCATAATTAATAACTCAAACTCTAATTAAAAAAAAATTAAAACAGAGTAAACCCTCGTGACATTCGGCTATAAAGGAGAAGGGGGACTCCGACATCAGCAGAGGATAGAAGGAAGCGAGCGAGCGAGAGGAGCAGATCGAGCATGGCCCCGGAACCGGAAGATGATTTGAACGAGAAGAATCCTCGCCCTCTTGATGAGGATGACATCGCCCTTCTCAAGACCTACGTATGTTTTCCGCCAATTGCTAACATTTCTTTTGGTCTGATTCCCTTCCTTGTGCCCTAGTTCTTCTTTGTTGCTTGCCTGCTCTTGGATTCGCTAGTGTGACTGAACTCTGGTTTATTTTCTTTTGATTTAGGTCTTAGATCTTTTCTGGGTTGTTTTTTCTTTTTTTGTTGTTTTCTCATGTTGATTTGGTGTGCATTATGGTTGTCCAGAATGACTGATAGATCTACTATTCTTGTCAAGATCTGATGGACCTTTTAATGGTTTTTCTTTATCATAGGTTTTACCCTAATGCTTGCATTGCTTCTTTTCGTTATTGTAGGTATAATTGTTTTTCTTCGGGTGTGATTACTCTAATTTTTTTCTGTTTTTTGTGGGCAGGGTTTAGGACCGTACTCCGCAAGCATCAAGAAAGCGGAGAAGGAAATCAAGGAAATGGCCAAGAAGGTTAATGACCTCTGTGGTGAGTTCTTGATATTTTTTAAATTCTTCCTGCTTTGTCCTTTAATTTGTATTTATCGGTTGATTAGTGAAAGTATGATACACTGGGGGAGTTCTATATGAAGAGTCCTTCTCAAAGGTTTAGATTTAGAAGATTGAGGGCAAAGTGGTTTCTCACTCAGCATGGAGGATTGTTGTTTCCATTTTGATTGAGACTTTTATATATCTTTTGCAAGCTTTGTTTCGTAGTAATAGATGAGTAGGGTCATGCCTGATTACCGGAAAACGATTTTTCAGTTGCTGCAACAGCGGTTGTTCTCTACTTTTTTTTTCTGGGCATGATCCTTGTTAATTTATACTCTAAGGATAACATTCTTTGTTATAAAACAGGAATCAAGGAGTCAGATACCGGTTTAGCTGCTCCAAGCCAGTGGGATTTGGTTTCTGACAAGCAAATGATGCAGGAAGAACAACCTCTTCAGGTATTAGCTGGTTAAGTTCATTCTAATTATCTTGATTTATGTCTAGCTTAATTATTTAAGGTGTAAATGCTTTACACAAATTTCCCTATTTACTAAAATTTTTGTCTTAACTGTTACATTTTTGAAAGGTGGCAAGGTGTACAAAGATTATCAACCCAAATACAGAGGATGCTAAATATGTAATTAATGTGAAACAAATTGCTAAGGTATCTTCCTTGGCCATTCTTGGTCTCATGATCTTGATGTGCATTTGAAATTTATTGAGAATGAATGATTAAAACTGGTTTCTTTATTTTTGTTTTATTTTATTTTTGTATCGCATGCAGTTTGTTGTTGGTTTGGGTGATAGAGTGTCTCCAACTGATATTGAAGAAGGAATGCGTGTTGGGTAAGGCTTTAACATTTTTGTTTTATGTTTTTTGTTAGTCAGCTGTTAGAGCTTCACTTATTCTAATTTCCACATGCTTTTCCCAAATAAGTGTTATTCAGTTTTTTCTTGACTGCTATTAATGGAGCGGGAAACAAATATTATAAAGTAGCAGATTTGAAGGACATGTGGAGAAGTTTTAATTAGGGTGCAAAGTAATAAGGGCCTGTTTGTTTTGAGAACATTGGTCATATTCTCATTTTTTATTTCTGTTTTCATAAATCATGTTTGTTTTAATACGTTTGAGAAATGAGCTTTTAAAAATGAAAACAGAAAACATGCTATAAAATTATGCAAATTATATTTTAAAAAAATATTCTTTTACATATGTATATATGGATGATATACTTTCAAACAATAGAAAAAAAATGAAACATAATACTATTTATATAGATATTAATTATGAAATGACCTTGGGTATTTATCCAAGTTTTATAAAAATTAATGTCTAAACTCATTTACTTTCAAAAGATTGTTGCTAAAATGATTGCAAGATATTTCTTTAAAGTACTGATTGTTTATATATGATGTAAATTGGATTTTTTTCCCTGCATATGAAGACCTAGAAAAGTGGGTTACACACACACACTAATCTTTGATTTTTATATTTTTTAAAGGCTGTAAACATCTGATCGTGTCTTTTAATTCAACCTAAATGATTTTAGTGCTTTAAAGGTGATTTTTTTACTATATGCTTATTGATCATTTGTAAGTTTGTGCATAAGTATGATATTTTTGGGAACATATGCAAACGCCATATACATGCAAATCTATACTATATGTTTTTAGTATGATTTTTAAATATCATTATATATATATATATATATATTGAAACTAGAATGGAACAAATCAATTAAAAAGATATATCCTGTTATACTCTAAGTCTTTGGATTTTTTATACAAGCATTTTAATTAAGAAATTAGAGGCTTAATCCTACAAGTTGAGCGCGCATGCACACACACATATAATAAAGATGCAACATTGTTGAGATAAAAAAAAAAGATAAGATATATATGTGAAAAAAATTTAACTATTAACTTAAAAGATTATATGAGTCGCAGGCAGATGTTGGCCTGTAAGCAAATCAGTTAGGTTGATAGTTCAACTTCATGGAAGAGTAGAGACGCTTTGTGAAAAAGTTTTCTGAAAATGGCTTGACAAATACGTTTCCACATTTTTCTTTAGCTCTGGTAGATAAGAAATGATTAAGAAACAGGCCCTAAATTTGCATGCCATGATTTCTATTGCTCTTCAATGGGTGAATTCTGTCATTAGCATTTCTTTTAGTAAACAAAATTGGTAGAATTTAGAAACAAATGTAAGCATAGACATTGTAATTCTATAAGATGTTAGTGAGAAAAGTGTGCAATACGGCAAAACCATCCATAAAACTCTGTGATATGGAAATATAAGATGTGTGTGTGTGTGTATCAAGTGGCATTTTAGACATTGTCTTTCTTTACAATGTTGTTATGCTTGTGCCCAAAAGCAATTGTTTGTTTGAGCATTGATCATCTTATTCTCACTTGTGAGTATATTTATGATATCCAAAATGTATTCGTACCACTAATCCCAAGTTCTGATTAACTAAATGTCATGACTTCATCTTCCCTTTGTTTTACAATGGCTTAAGGGTAAGTTTGATGGACAGAGACTGGTTACAAGCAAAAGTGATCTAAGCTCTGTGTTCCTTTAAAATTGAATTAAAATCGTTTGGCACTTATTCTTGTTGCACATGATAAAATATTATAAACCTTAAATTTTGAATGGCTTTGCATAGTTTATGTTTATGTTAGGAGTCTATGGAAAAGGACTGATATCTCCTTTTAGAAGGGGTTTGTTGATTTGAAGTATATGATTGTGCCCTTAAAATTATCTAAAAAGAGCACTCAAGTTGAGCTTTTATTACTTGAATCAGTTATTCTCATTCTCACCTTCTCCATCTGAGTTCCATGTCAAATATATTGACTGTATTAAGAACTTAATCACAAAAACTTCAAGGTCCCAATGATTTTGCATGAATTGTTGGTTGAACATCCTGCTTGTCGAATTGATACTTCATTTTTTTAAGCCACTATACTTCACTTTTTTAAGCCACTGTCAATACGTTCTTCATTCTTTTATCATTTTATAGAGTTGATAGGAACAAATATCAAATTCAAATTCCTTTGCCCCCAAAGATTGATCCAAGTGTGACGATGATGACCGTGGAAGAAAAGCCTGATGTAACATACAACGATGTTGGTGGATGCAAAGAACAAATTGAGAAGATGAGAGAGGTATATATGATTTGACTGAGATAATGCATTGGTCAGTTCATTTATGGAATTTTAATCGTCTTTGAAGTAGATTTAAATGTGCGGCCACATTGCCATTGTTTTGACAGGTGGTAGAGCTTCCTATGCTTCATCCCGAGAAATTTGTCAAGCTAGGTATTGACCCTCCTAAAGGTGTCCTGTGTTATGGTCCTCCTGGAACTGGTAAAACATTACTGGCACGAGCTGTGGCAAACAGAACTGATGCCTGCTTTATCCGTGTCATTGGAAGTGAGCTTGTCCAAAAATACGTTGGAGAAGGGGCCCGGATGGTTCGTGAATTATTTCAGGTGTTTGAACTTCTTAAACTAGACTCCTTTAATCCACTATGATCTTTAATTCTATAAGCTATTGCTTTATGATGGTTTCTTTATTTTTTCTTGGATGTTTCTGCAAAATCCCTCAAGCAATTGTGTGACAAATTATTGTAGATGGCACGCTCAAAGAAGGCTTGCATTGTGTTTTTTGATGAGGTTGATGCTATTGGTGGTGCCCGTTTTGATGATGGCGTCGGAGGTGACAATGAAGTTCAGAGGACTATGCTTGAAATTGTGAATCAGCTTGATGGCTTTGATGCTAGAGGAAACATTAAGGTTCTTATGGCTACTAATCGGTATGTCCTTTAGACAATATCTACCATCCCGCTTCTGAGAGTTAACCTCAAGTCCATGTATTTTAAGTTTTTTTTATCTTTATCTTATCCGTGCTTTATGCCAAAATATTATAAACAAAAACAAAATCATATGACCAAGACGATATCTTCTCTGGAAAAATTCAGACCTGATACGTTAGACCCAGCTCTTCTACGTCCTGGAAGGTTGGATCGTAAAGTTGAGTTCAGTCTGCCTGATCTGGAGAGTCGCACACAAATATTCAAAATCCACACAAGAACAATGAATTGTGAGAGGGATATTCGGTTTGAACTTCTAGCTCGTCTCTGCCCCAACTCTACTGGTAATTTGTCTTCATATATTGATAGTTACTAGTTTGCTTTAAATTGAAGTAGCTGCAGCGATATCTAATTACAATAACCACATCAGTCGTGTTTCTTATGTATAATGGTACTAAAAGATGCATATGCGTATACATGTGATCTTGTAAAGCTTTTCCTTAAATTTCATTCGATTTATCTCCAGGAGCCGATATACGGAGTGTTTGCACTGAAGCTGGTATGTTTGCTATTCGAGCACGGAGGAAGACAGTCACAGAGAAAGACTTTCTTGATGCAGTGAATAAGGTCATCAAAGGCTACCAGAAATTCAGTGCAACACCCAAGTACATGGTCTACAACTGAAGTCTGAGATGAAACTCAGTGCTTTACCCCATCCTAACCTCAATGGTGCCACACCCCTTATCATAGTGTTGCCAGCACGCCGGTGTTTTGATCAGCACGCCAGTTGTGGGAGGGATATCATCCATCGCTGCTGCCTTGGACCATGTCAGATCTGAACTCATTATTTCAACAGGTTTTTCTTGTTTCAGGGGAAATCAATTTATTTCCTAATGTTATAACATTGATTTGCTGAAATGCAGCAGCATAAACATTTCTTTGTTTATTATCGGTAAATTGTCAGTCTTGAGTTTGCAATGCGAATATTTCAGCCGCCTGCATTATGAGAAAACTTTGAAAATATTTCAGTTGCTTGAGAGCCAACAGCAGAATTATTTCAAAAAACAGAATTTTCATATGGCCTCACCGAGAGCAGTAAGTTAATGCAAGACAGGACTGAACCAAAAACAAGGGAGGCTGTTCATACAGAAGGTTCTTATGCAAGTATTGTAACAGATGCCCTATTATAATGAAAAGTTACATATTGTTTGGAAAAGACACGAATCCTGAAATTGTTGATTAATCATTCCAATGGAATCATGGTAACTGGTAAGCTTTGGTTTTTTGCTTTGGAATAAATACAAAAGAATTCTGGGCGCATGCATATATATTCACATAGTGATAGTTCTGGGAGGAAATCTTAGCGCAAAGTAACCAATTCATGCTCTACACCATGTAATCTTGAAAGTCTGGGTCATCAGCCCGGCGAGGAGTCCCCTGCCCTTCTCCAGCAACCATTCTCTTGCTCATGTTAGCCCTCTGAACAAGACGAACTAATGCTTGGACAACTTCTGACATGGGTGGTCGAAACTCTGGCTCAGACTGTTCAATGCAACAGTTTTAGAGATGAGAATACGAGAAACATAATTAATAAACATATCATCAAGGTATGGCTGACTGGTATGTTGTGGAGGTGCATCAAATCCCCATTTCCATGTTGAATTCAGCTATGAAGTTGGGTCTATATACCTGGACACACAAGGCAATCACATCGGCAAATCTGGAGAGCGATTTAGCAGGGTATAGACCCTTGAGTGCAGGATCGACCATCTTGTCCAGTGCATCAATGTCATGGAGCTGAGGAGTTGCCCATCGAACCAGAGACTGTTCAGACCTTGGCCTCGCACTGTCAATGAGTTTAACACAATCATAAAAGTCAAAGTGAATTACATTAGCATGTTCCCCAGTTTCTTTGGCCATGTACCATCATAGTTCTATAAATAGATATTTAGCACGTATTATGTCTTAATATTTGATATATCTATTGCAAACTCACCTGTCGAAAGGTTCCCGCCCAGTCATGAGTTCCAGCATAACCACCCCAAAGCTGTAGACATCACTTTTAAGAGTATACTGGCCTGACATAGCAACTTCTGGGGCGCTATACCCGGAGCCCATATTACTGTCTGCGGCCTGCAAAACCAAAATAAACATGTACATTAATTAGAATTGCTGAGAGGACAAATCTGATTGAAATTTCTCTGATTCTGAAAAGATATTTAGACAAAATAAATACTAGTTTCAGGTAATAGAATTAAGGTTTTCTCACATATAGAAAACCAATGATCTACTTGGACCTATCTGTTGAGGGATTCTCGTGATGGCTAGCCTAGGAGATTCAATAATCTCCTCAATTACATTAGGAAAGAACAGATAGAAATGAAATCATCCAATTGCCTTGCAGAAACCTTGATTAGAGGCGCATATATATTATAATTCCAAGTTACAGTATACAAGAATATTTAAGTGTCTGACAGGTTAGTTGTGATTCTGACTGAATGAAGAAAATGAGGAATGCTACCTGGTATTCTGGATTTGGGATTAGGGATGCTAGCCCACAATCAGAAAGGTGAGGATTTAGCTCTGTGTCCAATAAAATATTGGCTGACTTGAAATTCTTGTGAACAACTGATGGTGAGCAAACTTCATGCAAATACCTGAATGCAGCATTATTGTATCTCAGTAAAAGTAATAAATGACAATCTTAAATTGATAGGCAGAAACACTTGACAAATGACAGTCATTCTATCAGACTTGTTTTATACTTACTCTAATGCTCGTGCAGTACCAAGTGCAATTTTCACACGTGTATTCCAAGACAACGGGTGGTCATATTCATCAGAAGTATGAAGGAACTCATGCAGGGATCCATTCTTATGAAATTCATACACCAGTAAATGCTGTCCATGCTCAGAGCAATAGCCCACCAGCTCTGTCAAATTTGGGTGGTGCAAGCGAGAAATGTTTGAAACTAGCTCCATGAAGTCATCAAGAGATTGGGTAGGCAGGGCTGAAGCATTAATTTTCTTCACAGCCAAAACCTGATCACGATGTGTGTCAATGAAGCATGTTTGATCTTTTCACAATTTTGGTTTATCTGTCTAACAACCACTACTGTAAATGTTGGAAGTATGAAAAAGTAAAAATAGAGAATAATATGGAGAATAGCAAAATTGTCAATAATTCCACTGGATCCTTATTAATTTGGCAGGTTTTAACAATCCTTTTTGCAATAGGAAAAAGAACTTGTAAGTAAACAAAACCAGATAGGTTACGCCACAGTAAAAATGTGGAATTATTGCATGCACTTAATACAAGAAATAGTGTTTTCTTTAAACATTTCCTAAGAACATAAACAGAGAAGTGAAAATTGTTCCCTTGAAGCTAACACATGGGCATACTTGTTAGGTCAAAGTAGAAAATCATGTGGTTTTAGCATTGTGTAATTCATCAGGCACTTCTTATATTTGACACCTGGTAAACCTTTTCAAGTTTCAATCGCAAAAAAAGTGAAATTAAGTGCCCAACAATCTTCCCACCCATGTCAATCTCCCCCAGTAGTTGCATATTTCTTAATTTCCACTCATCTAAACTACACATGGTAAGAGGCTCATACCCGTCTAACCACAGTATCAGCACCCATAACGGGTGAGTATAGGCAGTGGGTTTATTTGTAATTTTGCAGATCGAAAGGCAGGCAAGCAAGTTCTAAAAATCTAGTTAATATATTTATATAAGTTAAAAAAACTTAAAAGAACTAATTTCATATTATATTTAATAAATTATTAGTTAGGTTTTTTTGCACGCAAACCCATGTAACAATAGATAACCTATAAAAGGTGAAGCCTATATTAGCTAATTATTGCATGCTTTTACAGAAAATTTAAACTATTAAATACCTAAGTTTAAAAAAAAGGTTGATCACATGTTTACATGTGCATTAATAACTAAATCAAATGACTCCACACAGAGTAAAAAAACCTCTTTGCATATATAGCTTCATAAAATGTAAAAGTTATAATTTTACAATGCCCCATATGAATGACCCCACACAGACTAAAGGAATGCATAACCACTTCCAACAGTAGGTAAATTGACACCAGCCTGCTTATTTGCGAGCAGGGACATGTAAGGCATTGATATATCCCTGAAATGCTGGTAAGTCCTACCTGCGGCCACAGACCTACAGGTAAGATTGTCCTGGGCGGCATAGCCAGCCCACCCTATTTGCCAGGTCTGCTATCAACTAACTGCATCCATTTTTGTGAAAGGATTTAAAATGAAGATATATCCCTTGCTATATGAATCAGTACAAGACAGGACATTAAAAGAAATCATTATGAATTTCGAACAATAGCTGGTATTTTTCCTGCTTGTTGGTCTCAATAAAGGCTGGCAAAAATACAATGTCATAAGCTTCAACAGTACAGCTCCTTAAGGTCAATTTGGAGGAAGCTGGTCATCCCAATATTCATCAGATCCCTAGGAGTTGGAATTCTGCTGCTACCTGCCTCGCTACTTATATAATTAAGTGTCCAGTTCTTTCTTTGTTTCACCAAGGAAGAAACCTCCCTAGTTGGTTGATGGAAAACTTAATTGCCAAAGGCTTTCATTTGTAAATTTTCCTTTTGTTGTCTGCTTTTCTTTTGTTCTTCTTGTTTCCTCTTCTTGTATTTGTTGTTTTTAATAAAATAGCTGTGAAGCTCCTTTTCCCCAAAAAAAAAAAAACATAAACTTTGGCTTTTTACTCAAATACACCACAAACTTCTACTTTCTAACTTCCAAAACATCATCAAATAGACAAATCAGAACATTAAGGCAACTGATGTTTCGGATTGTGATCTGTGCAGAACTAACTTCCTTGCCCATCCCAACAAATTGGCATTTTTCACTACGATCCTTCATGTTTGTCTAAAAGAAGCTAACAGCCTATTGACAGGGCAAGCAGCATAAGTGCCTTGAACAGAATACTAATGCTATCACATGGTTAAATATTCAGGTGTAACATAGTAATTTGAAATAGGGGGAAAGAAGTGCAGATGAGACCTTCAGGAGGGAAGTAGAACTCCAATTTACCATACTTTTGGGAGTATCTTCCAGACATTAAAGCCAAAATTTTTAAAGAGTATACTTGGAGTCAATGTAGACCAACTGATTGAAAATCAACTCTTCGATTACTAAAATAGCAAAGAATTGCTGCAGAAAAGACATACCTTTCCATCACTAAATTGTGCCCTATAAACACGTCCAAGAGATCCCTCACCAACAAGATTGTCTATGCTGAAACTATTTGTAGCAATCTGCAGGTCAGCTACAGAATAGACAGTTGCCTTTATCGGAGCAGTATTAGCTTTCTTTGCAACAGGCTTCATTGAAAAGTCATCCTCATCAAACGACTGGTGCCTCGGGGGAGGTTTAAGGCTAATAGGAGCAGATGGTGGCACGACGTTTGTGTTAATCATAGATGATGCTTGAATAGCCTTCATTTCTATCATAGAGTAAATACACAAGCAGCTTAGTTAATCAATTCAAACTGAAGAATAGAATTCACATGAATTGAACCATAATTAACTTTAAGAAAAGGATATGGGACAAGATAACTATCTGATTAATTTGTTACAAAGAAAAAACAAAAGTGCTCAGCAACAGATCATTTTGAAAAGTCAATTGAGCTCAACATAAAACATCATTAAAATGCATAAGAAATTTAACCATGAAAAGGTGTCTGCCCACAAAATAATTACCAACTGGTAATAGCATTAGTAGTTAGATGCAAGTAGAAGATGGTGTTATTCCCAAAGAAACAAAAAATGATAATACACGCATGAGATAGTGATCACAAAATTAACTTGCCTTCAGCAATATAATGGCTTTTGCGCCGAAGTTCTTTGATCATAACGGGAAATTTCTCACCACCAGAAATATGAAAATGCAACCATCAAATACTCAAGAAACTAGGCATAAACAAGGCATACCATAAAGACCTATGAATTCCTTGTGATACAAAATTTTGAATGTTAAAGGATTGGCAATAATAACAAGCAAGGACTGTCAGAATGAATATTTCAACTCTATCTACAAGGAGATCTCAGAATAATTTACAGAGATACTACTCAATTGACTTTTAAAGGTTAATACATTGCCAATTCTGTTCCAGTAGGTCTTGATATAAAAACACAATACTTTCAATCACCAATTCTAACATGAAAACAACAAGAAAAGACATAGAATAAGGGCATTCACTTTTGTGTTATTCATTCAAAACTCAAGTAATAATCTAGCAATCTCCAGCTCATTTTATGAATAATATTTTTGATACAACATCTACCTTACCTTTAACTTCATTTGAAGCAAGGGGAGTGAAAGGCTCATCTTGTTCAAAATTTTCTTGAGCTGAAGATGTTCGCCTTCTTCTACTTCTTCTAATCAAGAAGAAAGCAACTATAGCACCAATGACCAAAACAGCTATAATGATCCCTGCTATACCTCCACCACCAATACCAGAACTCTTTCCACCTCCATTGCCACCAGAATCACCATCACCATTTGGACTATTCCCTGGGCTTACTCGTCGACCAGGTGGAGGTGTAAATGGCGGCGGTGGTGGTGCAGGTCCAGAGCTCCATGAGTTACCACCAGTTCTATAAACGCAAGTTTTATTATAGTCTTTCCTACATGACATGAGCACACAATTCATTGGGCTTCACTAGCAGTCATAGATTACTTACTGTAGATTATTTATTTTCTTTAGCTGGTCAGGTATCCATCCACTGAAGTTGTTGTTTGCAACATTCCTAAAACCATGTCATCAATATGGCATTAATAAACTATTTCATACAAGCTAAATTTTAAACAACAACAGGTGTGTAAGCCTAACATAAATATATTATTTACTTACAAATCTTGAAGAGGCAGATCAGCAAGAACATCTATCTGACCCGAGAATTTATTGTTTTGCAAGTATCTGCAGGATTTTTCTGATTAGATTCATAGATAACAATATCAGAGAATAGCAATCTTTAACTATATAAAAGATATCCTCAAATTTCTCTTACAAGGTTGACAAACTTGAAAGTGAACTCATACTCTGTGGAAGACTGCCTGACATAGAATTGGATGAGAGGTCCCTGTGATAAAAACTCTTTTAGTTAAGCATATAAGCATGCTTTTTCATCATGGGACACAACAGCCAGATGATTTATTGTGCATCTTATTCAAGATCACACAAAAAGTAAAAAATTGCAGAAGGGATGATCATTATTCATTGCCATAAAAGACAATTTCCCTAATTTATTTTTCCATAATTAACATGGCACTTATCAGACAATAGTCAACGTCATGACAATATGATGACTAGTGGTGTTATACAATATGCAACATACCACAGATGAACTATAGGGAACCTTCATGGTTCCCAACAATTTAGAATTGAGTTCTTTATCAAAAAAATAAAAAGAAAAAAAAATTACTAATTGATTTTTTTTTTGTGCTACTATATGTGCACAAGATGACAAAATACACCACACAAGCATTGGTCTATTAAAAACTTACGCACTCACATTGTAGAAAGCTTTGAGAGCTGGCTAAAATCAACATTCAAACTTCCTTGGAGTTGATTACGAGCAAGATTTCTACAAACATCACAATCAAATTCAGTCAGCCAAAATTCCAGATACCATTCTAAGGGTGCATGAAAGACTGAATTCACTAAGCAACTCACAGATATTCGAGAGAAACCATCTGAGAAATGAAATAAGGGGGGCTTTGACCAAATTGGTTACCAGCAAAATTCCTGCAGGAGACAATCCTTATAATATATACACAACCAACAACATGCTGGCAGCTTAAAGCATCCAAGCACATGTATAACTTACAGTCTCTGAAGGTTTTGAGGAAGATTATAAGGTATTTGGCCTCCCCCACCAATATTATTGTTGCTCAGATCACTGCATTCAGCTTAGAACATCAATGAATCAATAACCACTTCATTAAGTGGAAAGAAAGAAGCAAATCCCATTTAAGCCAGAGAACTCACAGCTCAACCAGGGAGTTCAAATTGCCTATGTTGTAGGCCAATGTCCCGGTAAGTCCCATACCTGACAATTTTCTGAAAGTTCAAAAAAGGGAACAAGTATCAGATACAGCACCATTACAATTGCATCAAAGCTCCAAATGTCATCAGTCAAACATAAGCTGAGTTAATCTCACATTTCGGTAACAGATGAACCAGAGCATGTAACTCCCTTCCATGACTGACCGCAGGGATCTTGACCATTCGAAGTCCATCCTGTGAGCTGAGATGGCGAATTCAGGCTGGTATATAGTACATTGAGAACAGAAGCTGGAACAAGAATCAGAATATATCACTTGGTCAAATCCAGAAAAAGCCTCACCACATTCCAAGAACATGCTAAATAAGATCTGGTAGCGAGTCTCAAAGGCCAAAAATGTCATGCAATACATCATCAAATTCTCATTTGAAAGAAGGGCAAACCAAAGAGAATCTTCTCACCATAGCATTTACTCCAATCAAGAACTCAGACTACCCCTACAGATTCATCATCGAATACTAGCAGTACAAGACGTCCAAACTTTTTTGAAAAAAAAAAACCCAAAAAACCAAAATGATGCCAAGATACTGCAGCAAAAACCAGATTTCTATTTTTGTAATCAAAACCCCTCATTTTTTTTTTGTTCACCAAGAAATCCATCTCAAAAGCCTAATATCCAAAAACCAAAAACAAAGCAAAAAAGAAAGCAAACAAGCAAGAAAGAGCAAAAAAAGAATCCAAGTAAAAAAGAAAGATAGAGGAAAAGGCTTCAATCTTGGAAAAAGAAAACCACAAACAAAAACCCATACAGCATCTTCAAAACCACAACCCAAACAACACCCCACACATTGCCATGCTCCGCCCCTCAGCACAAGAACAAAGCAAAACAAAAGCAAAACAAAAGAGAGAGGCTACAAAGCCAGCAAGAACAAGAAGACATCTCACCATCAGTCGGGTCAGTATCGCCATTGATAAAGCTCGGATTGTAAATCCAAATGCAAGCAAAGAGGAACCAGATCCTCCCCATTCCTCTCCTCCCCCTCTGCTCCAACAGCAAGAACCAAAGAAAAAAGAAGAAAAAAACAATCCCTGCTTTTTTCCTCACCTCATCTCACACTCTCTTATTTTTTTTTATATATTTATTTAATCCAGAAATAAATAACTAAATAAATATTTTTTAATTTTTAATTAGTTTTAATAATCGCCGACCTTTAAAGAACGCTAGCTGGCATCAAAAGAAAGAAAGAATAAGCCAAATAAGTAATAAAATAATCACTTTTTTATTAATTATTTTTTATCACTTTTCTTCATGGTGAATGAAAACAATCATTAGATTCACTGTTACCATGAAACTTACCTTTTCAAAATAACAAATTCCTATATATATATATATATATATATATTAATGATTTTATTTGTTATGATTTAATTGTAATTAAAATTTAATACATTTATAAGTAAAATTATGGTTTGTTGCCGTTTACAATCACGTGGTGGTCACGGGACTAGCAAGTAAAAGGGCAAAAAATGACGGCCATAAGGTTTAAATGCACGGAGGATTTGAAGGAATCACCACCGTTGGATTGAAATCGGGCCAGAATGGATGGCCCAGATCGGATGGCTTGTTCCGGTGGGGCCCACCAACACTCAATCATTTGGCTGATTTTCTTAATTATATATAATAATGAAAACAATATAACAAATAAATGAAATTATTATAATGATTGCATATATTTGAGTAAAATGACGAAAAAGCCCCTGTCATCGTTGATGGGAAGGAATGTGTGCCACGTCTTTGTGCAGGCCAGTAAGAGGACAACTCGCGGAAATTACATCTCACTTCACGTCGCCAATTTGGCCCCTTTTTTTTTCCTTTTTTTATTTTACAATATCAAAAGTATTATTTCTTAACATATATTTGAATACATTTTTCCTCGTTATTGAATTATAAATAATATTAAATTAGTTATAGAGGATAACTGATAAGAGGATTGAGATTTAAACCCTAACAACTCTTGACTTGGTTTTTTTCTCTTTTTTGGCGTATTTAATTTAATAACACAAAATTAAAAAACTAGTAAGGTGTCAGCATCTCTCCACTATTGTTGCACATGTTCAGTAAAAGAGTAGAGCTTAAGAAGCTTTAATCAAAATTTAGAATTAAAAAAAAAAAAAGTATGAAATCAATCATCTCTTAAACACCTGTCCAAATGGATGATGCTTGCACGTCCCAATTTGATTAGAAAATTAAATGACACCAAATTGAAAAACGAGTCATTTTCTTCGTTTGATTCGAACATCCCAACCTACACCAATGCAAGGGAAAAAACATCTTATTGCGATCGAATTATACCCAATTATTACTTTTAATATCAAATTTTAATTTATATTAAAAATGATCACTAAACTTTAATTTAATTTGATTTCAACGAGAGGTTATTCAATAGAATTTGATAAACAATTATTATATGAACACTAATTTTACAGTCCACAAAAACATTATATCATCATATTTTATATCATATAAATTAATAACATGTAAAATTAACATCCACTTAGCAATTCTGGCTTTCACATCAACAATTTCTCGTCGAATTTCCATAGGTGATCTCTTGTTAAAACCAAATTGAAACTGGATGACTTTTGATACAAATTAAAATTTACAACCAAAAACAATAAACGGGTATAATTTGATGACAAGCATGCACTCTGAATATATAAACCTAGCACAAGAACATATTATGTTATAAAGAGGCCAACAAAGCAGCAACCAAATAAAGTTATTTTTCATCAGTGCAAGCATCTGATGATTGTTAGCAAAAGAAAGGCATGAAAGCCTGATTAATTTTGAACAAGATTCAGAAAGAAATACAGAAATGCAAACTTTCAATTGGAACTTGCTGTATATGTATGTCCATCAGAGACTTCACAAAAAACACATGCCACGGACCAATGCCTTAATTCACACACATACAGAAAAGGATGAACAGAAGATGTTGCTCTGTCAACTGACCAACCAACAATTGATAGTTGGGGCAGCTTCCATGAATGTCCACATGATCTGGGTGAAACCAAGGCAACTAAAACACTGAATTCGTTACAGAACCAGTAAAATCATGCTTGGCCTGGTTAAAGGCTGAAAACTAGATCATTCACTACATGCTTCGACAATTCAAGAGAACCAAGGACAAGAAGCTGGTATCTCATACAACATCAGATTAGTTGTTATACCCAATATTCATCACATATCAGCACCAAACTACTATGCACTATAAAGAGATTCAGGGGGTTTTGTTATCTTCCAGCCTTTTCGATTGAGTTGGTTCTCCATCGCCACTTCCACGCTCCATTGGTGTAGTTCTATGGTTATCTGCAGCACCGGTTGCCTCGGAGGCAGTGCCACCTCCATCCTGTTTGTTCCCTCGAGCATCTATCGAACTGCTAGGAGCATTATTGATGCCTCGTGGATAGTCAGCCATTGCTGATGGCTGCAAGTCATTGGTGCTGCCACCTCCGAGGGATGCTTCTGGGTGCATTGGATGCATGCCGTTCATAAGACCAGGTCTCATTCCCATGTGGCCAGGGAAAGGCATCACCTGCGATGGGTGGTGGAGCTGATGCATCTGCTGCTGCTGCTGCTGCTCTTGGATCACTTGTTGAGGGTTAAACTGCAAAGGAGGCTTAGTGGGGAAAATGGGTGCCTGCTGCATGTAATGGCCTCCTGGTGGCACCGCACCATGTGGCATCATCTGCTAGGGATAGAAGATGGATAAGCAGGTAATTGTGCGTCCAAAGTGGATCATATAGTATAAATGGTTGCATGCAACTCACTGGAGGTCGAACAGCTGATGCTTGTGGCTGAGCATCTGCAATAGCAGCCAGATACAATAGATTTTTTTGGAGCTGGTTTTGATACCTGACCCATTTTTACACATATATATCAATCACATCAAGCAGACAGATCTAAATCATAGTTCTTATACAAACCATCTGGGATGCACAAAAACTCCACTTATGAGAACCAAGTTGCTAGAGAGACTGATAAAATAACTGGAGAAAAAAATAAGAGTTAAACAAGACAGTTTGAGGGCTGACATCAGCATTTGTGATGTGACATAACCCGAAAAAGGTGAGCTTAAATAAGAAGACAAAAACAGGCCTCCTAAGGAACAAGATAGGAAGAAGACGCCAAATGTTCAAAAAACTAAGAAGCCACAGCCTGTTTTTCTTTTTATATGTTCTGAGACAATATCAAATTGATGATTGATGCTTCAACATATGGACCACATGTAAAGTCACCAACTCAAGAAGAAGACAAGGATAGACAATAAAACTTCTAAAAAAAAAAGGCAAAGGATCTCATAAACTGCTAATTCATGGGAAAAGAATCTTAAGTGTCATAGTATGAGAAGATAAGAACCATTGCACATTGAAATACACGAGTATTAACATAATGATTCCAAAAAGTAACAAAGATATCATTGAGAAATTAACAACATTAACTGATTTAGTAAATTTCTTGACAGAGCAAGGAATAACAAATTAGGCCAAGAACCTAGGAAAGAACAGCCAGAGATCATGAAAATTTTGAAGGGAGATAATGCTCTCTTTTTTTCCTATATAAAGGTAGAGCCTGATATATGCCACAGAATGGAACCCACAATCTCGCTGGCCGAATTGCCAAGCTGGACAGTGGAAGGTAGTTACTTCTATACAAAATAATCAATCAATATGTTCTAAGAAAACAAAAAGAAAAAAAATAATAATAAAATATTTCTCAATTATGAATGGCAGATTTACTCAAAACTATCATTCTTCTCAAAAAAAACTTTTAAAAGAAATAAAAAGAAAATCATGTAAGACGGAATTTGACACAGAAAAGTGATAAGAGGATTTTAAAAGCTTACCCCACAGAAAATTGTTACAATCAAGTCAAGCGAAACGAAAAGAAAATTTTGATGCTTCAACATAACAGAATGCATATAAATAGCCATGAGAAACATTAGTAGGGATTATGTATCACGCATATAGCCCAAAAAAAGACAACACATGCATGCAGTAAGTAAAGAAAATTTAAGTATACCAAACAGAAAGCAGTATAAAGAAGCAGAGAAATCAAAGACTGGAAAAAAACTGTACAATAAGGCCAATCGCCATATATTAGTATGTTACAGTTACCCAAAGAAAAGACCACAAAGGAAAAAAGTTTGTCAATCTCAGTCTTTGGGGAAAAACTCATTAAAAAGTGTGTGAGGAAAAAATGTGTGGATATCTTTTTCGTGTGCTACATATGACATGTATAAAATTTATAGAGCGAAGAGCTATGATTGTATCAAATCTTCAGAAGGCTTGGAATATTTGTGCATGAGTACTCCAACAATGTTAAATGAGAACAAAGCCACCAGCAACAATAATATGCCCAAAGGCCACAGAATGATCTCAGGTGAATCTTGTACAATGAAATATATCAACATCCAGAATTTCGGGTGGCGCTAAGCTCAGTAAGAGGAGCTTCCATGAAACTTTTTGACTAAATAAAATAAAAGGGCAGAAAGAGTCAAAAATAGAAGTTCAAGTTATTCAGAACACTTACTGTGCACACTCAGCGAGCTTTCCCAAGTTCTGATTCTCCAAAATTGCAAGAATCAACTGCTTATTCTCATCCAAATACTGTATCAAGAGGGGAAGAAAGAACGTTTAGCCAGCAATAATTTTGCAATGAATCAACAACCCAAATTTGTCAAAGAAAGTAAATTTCCACCATGTGCACCAAAGATGAATGCTGGTAGGAAAAAAACACAAAAAGACAAGTGGCAAGCACAAGAAGCATATAAACGTGAAGCGGTGTGACATACTTTCCGGCCAAAACGCTATGCATTGCAGAAGGCTAGAGTTTGTATCTTTAGAGATTTAACAAGGTAAAGTACTACATAATAAGCTCAGCTCCCCAAAATCAAAATTCATACAAATACTCAACAACATCTATGCGGAATAATTTTCATAAAAATGATTAAAGACAAATTTTTTTAATCAGATAATATAAAACCCCATTTTCAAAGCAACAGAACATCAAAGAGATTGTCTTCCTTAAAAGCAGATAAAAATCACGATCAGTTGCATCAGCAATTGACACATCATGAAAAGGTTCAAACTTTGCAAGCTATCATCAACCTTAAAAAAAAAAAAACACTAAACAAAAGCAGTACGATAACCATGTCAGCAATCATGATAAGGCCGAAGTTCCGCGAAAGGGGTTTCCAAAAATATTGGAGCGTTAGGGGGAAACGATGGAATATAGATGACGGGAAGATGAGATAGGATGAAAATACCTTCTGAATCTGTTCGGTGGTGATGTTGGCTGGGGGAATCGGGGGCATGGGATGCGCCGCCGCCTGCTGGTGCTGCTGTTGCATGCTCCCTTGGCTTCTTCACTTGCGCCCCCAGCCGGATTGAAGGAAATCGAGGAGAGAAAAGGGAGAGAGAGGGAAAGCGGAGCGGAGATAATGGCGAGGGTTTGGAGGATGCGAGAGAGGGTTTTGGGCCTCAAATTGATCGGCTGATATATTTATATGTTGAGAGAGAGAAATTAGGGTAGCAGAAGTACTGACACGGGGAGACGTGCCCGCTTTTCTCTGAAGCTTGCACTTTTTGTAACTTGGACCATAGAAATGAGGATTATTATTTACAAAATAAAACACTTTATTAATATTTGGTAATAACAAATATATTATTTATTTCATTGTTACAAGATATTTGAAATGACAAAAGTAATTTTTTTAGTATTTTATTTTTAGAATTTTAAAATATTAATTTTTTTCAGTTTGTAATTACGGGGTGTATTTTTTTTTTTAATATGAAACATGGTTGTCGGATATCTACAATAATAAAAAAAGAATATAATAAAAACCTATAATTTAGAAGTTAAATATTGATAAGATACTGTTAAAAAGTAATAAAAAAGAAAGTGGAGGCTATATATAAGAAACCCACAAAATTTAAATAATATACTGTAAATAAAAACATATACCGCCTTGAAATTACGAGTCAAAACCTACAAAACATTGGGAGACAAACCTTAACTAATTTAAAAAAAAACTAATATTGTTAAACACCTGTCAATAATTTTAAAAAAATAAATATTAATTAATGCAAAACTTGGATGCCCTCAAAAAATGAACACTATTATTTCTAAATGGTTTTATGTTATATATGGGAGCTACTGTTATTTCTTGGAGCACCAAGAAAGGACCAGTTTTTTCCCAAAAAAAAGTCCACTATGTTGTTAAACTACCTGATGACTTTACATTATAGCAGCAAGTATTGTTTCATGGTGTTCAAAGAAATAACTAGCACCTGCAATTTTTGTTAAAGCTGAATATATTACACTATATCTTATGTCAGTTCATGCTCTATGGTTCAGAATATTATCAAAAGAGGAAAGTAGAGAATCTTTTTATGGATAACAAAACCTGGTCAAGCTGTGGCAAAGAATCTTGTTTTCCATTAACCGAAGCAAACACACAGAGACATGATACCATTTCTATAACTCATGTGAAATCACTAGATTAAGTCTGGAAATATTTTTACAAAGCCACTAAAATATGAAGAAGTCAATTGGCTCTATTACAAGATAACTGAAGAAGTCTACCTCAAGCAGCAGTTGCCAGCATAATAATATGACAGACAGAGCTTCCGCTTCAATTGCCATAGAGGAAGAGCATTAGGAAGGTCCTGCATGAGAAAGTAGACCATCATTGAAAATATGACAGCCAAACTCACCATCAGGCTTAACAGTTTGGAATCAAAGAAATAAATACATAGAGATAAACAGGGATTCAAATTCTCACAATTGTTGTCAAGCCCGGGACACTTGATACTACTGAAGTATGTGTATGTGATAGCAAGAGAAGCAGCAATTGACGGCATCTGCATTTCCAAATAATCCAGCAACTATTCGGAATCAAAGCCCAACTAAATTCAATACCCTCCAACCCCATAAAAAGTGTTATTAGTAAGGAAATCTCCATCAAGAAGCACACCAAGGCATAACCCAGATAGAGAGCCATCAAGACTTGAGCACTCCACACCTGAGAAGCAATTCAACAATGGATAAACAGAATGAAAAATAGATTCATTAACAAGCCCATACATATTGCAAGGAAAAGCGTTAATATTTTACCTGACCAAAGAGAACGCTTAGGCACCAATAAAATCAACTTTAGCTTTACCGAGAGATGGCATGATCATTTCTTCTGTTTCCTACTTAAAAATGGCACTTTTTTGCTTTCAAGATGTTTCTCCTTGTCTTGGGTGGACGTTTTAAACAGCTTCTGTACATCACTTTGACTCAGTGATTTTTTGGAAGCTAGATCAGCCAACTCATTAGTGGTGGATTTCCTCTTTTTTGAGTTCGCCACAAAGGATGTAGCTGTAGGGTTTTTGATGAAGTTTGTACTGGCAGATCCAGATGCAGAATATCCACTTTTTACAACATGCTTATTGCCAGCAAAGCCCTGCTTTGATGGTGTAGCATTAGACTTAGCATCATCATCAAAGGTTTCTTCATTGATTTCTTGATGCCTTTTTCGTTTCTTTTTAGGACTATCAGCGAATTGACGTGCAGGTGCATCACCCTTTTGGTGCTTTGTCTTAAATCCAAATATAGCCTGGAAGTCTCGTTGAACGCGCTCTTTTGTTGCCTGCTGAGCTTTCCACTGATTAGGCCTTTTAGCAAACCTGAACCAAAATCAGGAGAGAAAAGCTCTAAGAAAACTGAAAAAGTGTAACGTAGATTTTGCAAATAGAATTGAGGGTGTCTAAAGATTAAAAAGCACGTGTTTTCTACTGTCCACTTCACAAAGCTTGATCTAAAACCAAAATAAGCAGGGAAAAAAAGGAAAGGAGATAAATGCAGAAGCAAGTGACCAATTACAGTAGAATGGAATGAAAAGTATCAGTGGAAGTCCATGCAAGAACCCCTTACTCATCAATCTCCAGGTTCCTCAACAAATGAGGGCCATGTTTACTCTTGGAAAGCTCAGCTTGGATGGTTCGCAACTCTTTTGCAATGGCTTCTTTTAAAGTTATATTACTAGCATGGAAGCACTTCTCAACAGTGAAGGAACTACTAGGACGCATTGACAGCTCTCCAAAATGGCCTTGCAATCTTCAAAAGAAAGACAGCAGAAAAAAATTATAAGCAATTTACATAGTTTATAAATGACCAAACTATTTCATATACACAGACCAGCTTTCAAACTAAAAATAGGAAACCACAACAACAAACAATTCCCCATTGAGTTAGGGCTTACTTTAAAATTACTTCTTGCTTTTCTTTTGCAGAAACATCTGAACTAATAAAAGCCTCAAGAACACGAGACCCTCCTGCATCTTGAGCAATTTGCAAAATATAGTTGACATCCATAGATTTCAAGCTATCAATGAATGGACGAATAAAATCCTGTAAAATAGCCACATAAATATTAGTAAAGGATAGAAATCTTCAATCAAGAGTTAATAACCAATAAGTCTACCTAAATATATGAGAAGTCACTAGAAACCAAGACCATGAACAATGAAAGGCATCTTTCACTAATTATAAATACTTGAAATTACCTATGAATAACTTATGCTTGCACCTTCCCATTCACTTGATCGCAAAACAGAGGAAGTCTATCTTTTACTCAACTATTTTGTGATGCATAACATTCTCTAATAACGTCATAACTTAATTTTCAACACAAAAGTTCTTTGTAAAGTAAAAGTTGGACAAAAGCAAGCAAACAATACAAAAAAAAAATTGATTTTGAACTCATGAAATTAAATATTGCATGTAATGATTGGTGTACTTTTGGAAATCTAAAAATTGTTTGTAGCATCAAACAGCCCAATGTGTGCATCTTTTCGTCCTCAGGCCATTCCCAACAGGACCTCCCATGGAGATAGCTCTCAAGAAACAGCAGATGAGGAATGATGCAGCTTGGAGATTCAGACTCAGGACTCACAGCTGATGCAAGGGCCTCACAACACTGCAACACAAAGAACAGAAAATATAAGAAACTAAAAATACTAAGAGAGAGAGAAAAAAAGTTATGCATTGTGAATGATGGACAACCAAAAGATGACAGTCTCTTATCCAAGCAATGATCTAAGTCTTATTGACATACAATAGTTGCTGAATTTCTAATAAATTATCTCCACTCATGAAATCACCACAAAAGTTCACTAGATAAATAGCTCAAAAGAATATAATAGAAAAAACCTCTTGAGCATGGGTTTGAAGACGTTGACATGCAGCTAAAAGGGCAGCAACAACTCCTGCTTTCTGAGAATCAAGCAGTTCCCTTATGTTTGAACCGATCTCATCCCATATCACACACACCTACATTGAGAAAATTCAAGTGATCCACATTGAATATATCACAGAAATAAAGCTTATGAATATGCTAGGATGTAGTTTATAAATCTTTTTAATGTGAAGGGTATCAACTGACGAAAGATTGAAAGATACATGTTTTTTTAAGTATACAGGAAAATTGAGCACTTTAGAACCGCTGCCACTACCATAAGCCTGTCAAGAACTAATAAGTCCAGTGTACTTTCACCCAAAAAGAGTACAGCATACACTTAACTTCCAACTTCACTCATGGAAGGTGAAAGTTCTCATATTAGCACCCTTCATGGAAATTTGAGTCATAAAGCCATGTTCTTCTTAAAGCATAAAGCCTTCCTTGCACCATAACACATTGGACTGAGTCAACAATCTTGCAGTTCGAGGAGGTTATCTCAATCAATAGAACAATCAGTCACAGACCAATGCAATAATTTGATCACTTCGTTTAATTATTTATTTTGGTTGACCAAGGCATCAAATTTAACACTCATGAAATTCACATTTACGATTGAGTATCAAATTTGTGCCCAATTTGATACTTCAGTATCAAATCTTAACTAAAAAGAAAAAATATATACATTGCAGGTATCCAGATAGGTTTCATGTTCAAGTTATGTGATAACCATTCAACATAAGTAGAATGAAATCCAAGAGTATAAGTGAATGTATAAGTACCTGATCACAAGTTCTAGAAGAAGAAATTAATGATTGCACGACAAAATTTCCACAGTGTTGCAATGATATTGTATACATTGACCCCTTGAACATTTCATTGATTAACTTATCATATACAGAATCTGGAGCCACCTCAACAATAACCTATTGAATCAAATAACTTTGGTTATATTCTCAAAAAACCACAACATAAAACAGATAAACAATACATATATTTGAAAAATGATAGAAGTTCTCAAAGCCTCGAAAAGCATAACAATATTAGTAATGTCATAAAAAAACCATTCCTTTCTAAATTACAGTCTGACTACAGTGTCTTGCACTCTTAAGAAATGCATAATTGAATGGCATGAATAATTATTGCACAATTAAATGTGGAGTAATTCATTTTCTTTATATCCCTACCCCTGAAAGAAGAAAGTTTCCAAACATTATTAACTATCATGATAATCAGGGAACACTCAAGCTAAGCCATCCCAAAGAGTGACATTATTGCATTTTTAAGTCTGATCAGGCAAAAGGTCTTGGAATTTGGTTGCACCTGGATTCTTAAAATATGGTATCGTATTATCTCCAAGTATAGCATCAGATATCAAACAGGTGAAATAAAACCATCATACCTTACCTAGACTTTTGAAAATTCATCCATACTAGAAGTTCAAGCATCCAGTGAGATAATCAGCAATGAATGTATTAAAGTAACTAGTAATCCTACATCACTTAATTTGGTCGATATGGATATGAATATATAAATCTATGTCTCTAATATTATTAACTTAAGCTTTAAGTTGCAATGGGCACAAATAACATATTTGGTTTGGTTTGCATCTAATACGGTATTAGTGCTTCATTTGTTTGGTTTATTCATGACTTTACTAGTCAAAATAGACTAGCACATAGCAAGAGGGCAAATTAGAGTAACTGATAGTTCCACATATGTTAATAATACATATGGATTTGAATGTATAAAATTGTCTCCCATCCAATTATCTTAAGCTTTGGGTTGAATTGGACCTAGATAATATGTTCGATTTGGTTTGCATCTTACAAAATGAAGATTGGGTCTTTATGCAAATGTCTTTTAAACATAGAGCATACTACACAATCAGTAATTTATGAATTTCAAGTGTTCCAAGCAGTACATCATGAGTATCTGAGATGATAAGAAGCTATTGCTGCAATAATTTATAAAATGGTGCAAAGATAGATTATTATAAAATATTAAGTCTTCTTTGAGTAATCTAAAGTGCCAAGCAATCATAGATTCATTTCAATATTAAGTAAAGTGAAGTGAATATTAGTGCGCAAATCTGACTTAATCAATTCAACAAAATCGGCTTAGTGTTTCTAGACAGCACGGACATAGATAAATATACAAAAGCAAAACGCTACAATCTAAATCTTCTCAACCAATAAATAATATATAAAAATATTAATTTCAACTTTGCATTAAAAAGATAAATTATTTTATGGTTATAACCAAAAGGGCACCTCCAACAAGCGCGTAGCAGAAGGATCTTGCAGTAGGCTCAAAACCTTCTTCTTCATCACCACCTCAAAGGATTTATCTTGTGTCATATTCATCCCATAGCATTGAAGAATGATTAGAATAGCATCCGACATCATTTGATCATCACCAACCAACAACTTCAATGCAGTCTGAACATGAGTAAAACAACACAAAAAATAAAATAAAGTTTGGTTAACTGACATTCTTATACATGACATTGAGATAATATAATTCAAAAATGATATACCTGCAAAACAAAACTGCTGCACTTGTCACACACCAGATTTTTTATCCCATCTTTGGCATGGGTTAGAATTTCCATAATGAGAAATTTAAATACATTCTCAAAACCAAGTCGAGAGCTCTCATGATTTTGTCCAATTTGTTTAGCAGGATTATTATTTAACCTTCTAGCCAAGATGATGGATGACTTTGAAACATGGAATTGCTCCAATGACTCTAATGGTACTCCCTTACAAAGACAGAGAAGACTTCGGAGGACATGAGAACCATAGATACTTGACATTAAATTGATAGAATCTCTGGCAACCACCTGTCAAAAAAGAATTAAAATGCATAAACTAATACAGAAGGATCATTTGAAGGAACTAAAAATAAGCATATCACATAAGCACCTGACATATCTTAGTTAGTGTATCTCCAATAATGGAATGAGATTCTTCATCTTGTAGATGAAGAGATAAAGATTTTAAAGCTTTTTCTGCCACACGGGATCCACATTTATCAAGTGCGATTGAAGGGAACACTTCAGCACAGCTTCGAAGAAACTCACAAAGTGGATCCAATTCACAACCATCAAGAAGAGCTTCAATTGTATGGCTCATAATCATGTCAGTTGAGAGTTCCACTTCTATCCCTCTTGTTGCTCTCAAAGCTTTGGAACAGAAGATAGGCCTACTCTCTAAGTCAATGGAGTTATCTTCCAAGCTATCTCTAATTTGAGAGAAATACTGTGCAGTCATTGGATCAACCTTTTTTCTGCATTAATTAGACAGTTCATTAGTTGACTAACTCATTGTGCAAATCATGATCCAAGGTAGCAAAATTATTGACCAAGAACAATGTACAAGCCTGTCAAATAATAATATGAGAACTTTAAAACCGCAGAAATTTATTGTAAAAACTGAAAAACAAAGAATGAATATCACCAGAGAAGAAACGTAGAATAGTGACTCAAAATCAAACCTCAAAAGAGCTTGCATTGACTTGGATGAATCAAGGATCCTCTCTGCGGTTATTTGAGCAGGAACAATTTCACTGGGTACATCCAGCGGGTCTTCTACCTTGAAATTGTGCCCTTTACGGTGCTCTACTCTCTTGCTCTTCTTTTTCCCTCGTTTCTTCAACGAATTCTCCACAGCCATCTTTAAGTGTCTTTTCTGCTGAAGAAATCTTGAACCAACACAAATCACAGTGTACTACAATCACATAATCAAAGATAAAATCAGAGAAAATATCAGATAAACAAGGTGACTTTTTTAAAAATCTGAGTAAAAACAAGTGAATACATCTTAATACACTAAATGGCTATGATAACAGTTGGCAGCAAAAAGCTCAAAAGTTGATTTTATACATACTTGCAACAAAAATCTCAAGCTAACCAGCAATATTCATGATTTCAAAAATAAGAAGGATCTTAGGGAGTAACAGAACTCATCCTTCCAATATTTGCACCAAAATTCACAATTTTTTCATAGAAGACGATCAAATCAAGAGAAAATAGCTACTTCAATAAAATTAGAAAGCCGAATCTATGCCCCAAAAAAAAAACGACACTGTTCACAGAGGGAATCAAAAGAGGGGAAAATATCCATATAACAGCAAACCTAAAACAATTTCGAAAAAGTAGAGAAGCTCAAGCTACACGATGTTGAGAGAGAAATTGCGTTCGCGTCGCGCTTTTGGTCCAGGAAAATCCGCGAGGAAAAAAGAACACTCACATTATAAACCCTAATTCTTGGCGGTAAAATCCCCGGGGAAAAACCCTAGAAATCTGAAAGGGGAATAAAACGGGCGTAAATAATAATAACTATGCAGGCAATTTGCATGTGAACCCTTACAAACCCGCATAATTAAAGATAGTGGTTTGTATTTCATATTATTAGTTAAAAAAGGGTTCAGGAGAGGTTTATGTTTTTATAAGAGAAGTCCCACAGATTTTTTTTTTTATTTTTTTAATCTGCATGGTTTATTCATACTTTTTATAAATAATAAATTAAAAAATAAAAAATATTTAAAAATTTAAAAAAAAAAATAAAAATTTTAATTTTTTAAATATATAAATATAAAAAAATTAAAATATAATAAAAAAATAAAAAAAAAAAAAATAAAAATTAAAATTATTAAAAATTATTAAATAAAAATATAAATAAAAAAAAAAAAAAAAAAAAAAAAAAAAATTTTTAAAATAAAATAAAATAAACTGTGTTTATATATATATACTTTTTTTTACAATTGCGAAAACTTAACAGCCAATAATCTATGCTTACTAGGTAATGAATATTCATCTATGCATGCTCACCCAATGGTATGGAGAGTAGGTTACAAGCCCACTTGAACACCAGAGACCCTAGGGGCATTCTATGCATGGGATTCCATTGTAATGAACTATTTCTCATCATAATTTGGAGGATTTGAACATATGAATTCTTGTATGGAAATACATACCGTATTCACTGTGCTAACCTTATTTTATACTTTTAATTTTTAAATAATTAATTATTGTATAAGCAATTCAACATAAAGGACGTTTTTAGATTTCAAATCTAGGGATGTCCTTGCATCACTATCTAGATCATCATTTAAGATTGGTATTGATATGGCCTTTTTATAAAAAAAATGAAGTTTTATAGGTATTTATTATTTAGTTACTTTTTAATAAAAAAATTGGCTTGTATTATTATCATTAGATCAAAATCCAACTATCACCGTTTGTTATCTCTAAATTTTAAATCCAGAGACATTTCTAGATAACCAACTTTCTATTTTATATCTACTTCATAGTGCAAATAAACAGTAAATATATAAAACAAATATTTCTATAGACAAACCACGAACCCTCGCTTTCCAGTTGAGGAAAATTGCACTACCCTCGCAAGGGTGATAATAGACATAAAACATGCCATTCAAAAATGATCAACATCATTATCAAATTAAAATCCCTTTGAAACAATTATAATACATAACGCAAACACTACAATACCTATCCACAAAATCAAGAAATTGTATCAAAACTAATCCCACTTGATGGAATCCATTCACTGCCCTGAATGAAAGGATCCACCCCAAACTTGGTAGCTTCATTTCCAGTGATTGAAGGCCTGTAACCTGGCCAATTTACTCTTCCTGCAACACTTGATCCTGGTCCAGTGTTCTGGTACTCAGCATAATCTATTGTCTCAGGTGGCACCACATTTGCTTCCCATTCTAACCAGCCAAGTTTGTCAACCATGTTTCCGATCACCGACCTCATAAATATCGTCGTTGCATAAACCTTCCATGGTCGGCCTAGATACGTATCAGCCGTCACATTGTCGAAAGGTGATACCATACTAGCTTGTATCACGATTCCGGTGTTTTCATTCGGGTCTATCCGTCCTTGTGCGGTGATCGTGTTCGCTTGCCCTTGCATTGGTTGTCTTGGCATGATCCTGCAGTTTTGAAAGATAACAGAAGCATCGCCAAAGATGAAATCTACGGTGCCGACAATGTCACATTCTCGGTAGTACTGCCGAAGAGAGTGCGTGTATAATGTGTCCTGAAAACCGATGATTGAACATCGGTAAAATACCGATTGATCAGCGCTTGATCGAAGAGCGACCGCTTGGTGTTTCGCCGGCCCAGCGGTATTTATGAACCCCATGTTTATTGCTGTAAATCTCCGTCCTGAAACAACTGAAGATCCGAAAAATCTATACCAAATTTAATAAAAGTTGAAAAAAAAACATTGTAAAATTTTCATGAATTAGTGTGGAGTAAGTAAGCAAGTATAACCCCCAATAAACTTACTGAAAGTGGCTGATTTGAAGGTTGTTGAACCAGCAACCTTGTTCTTGCTCCCTGTCACAACAGTCTTGTACATGCCATCCCCAAAAATGGTAACATTCCACATGCTCTTCTCCACTTCAACATACTCATTATAAACCCCTTCCTTCACATAGATCACAAATGGAAACATATTCTTCTTAGGAACTAACTCCAAAGCCTCTCTAATACTCTTCTTAAACTCGCCACTCCCATCCTTAGCCACTGTCACATTAGGCTTCAACTTCATCTCTTCTAAAACAACTCTCCTCTCATCAACTTGCAGCAACTTCCTATTCAAATTATACCCTCCAAAATTCTTATTAAGTAACCGTAAAACCTTCGCAACAATCGCCAAACTATTACTGGTGAATTGCTTAGAGTTCACCATCGCCGCCTCCACCGTTCTCCTTGTGTCACCTTCGAAACCATCTGTGCATGTTTCTTGATAAGCGACAGCAGCACTGAGCCATGTCTGCCAATCACTGATCAACAACGAAGAAGAAGACGATGACGATGATAACTTTGCCACATCGACGTCTTGCAAAGACAGCAGTGTATCATTGAGTGTGTCCGTTGCATCGGCAAACAACTCCTGGCAATCATCAAGTGCTGCCATGATGTTCTTATCCTTTTGTTGAGGCTTGTATGAATGTAACCAAGAAGACACATTGGATAGTGAATCCATGGCCACTTGCAAAGAAATCTTGAAGATTTCTAATGGATCACTGGTCTGATTATTGCCTTCCTTTGAAGAGATGCTGGAGAAGCATGAGTTTGGGTACCTTGTGGCTTCACACACTGCTTTTATGCTGCTGGATGTGGAGGTGGTGGGGTTTTGGGTGGTGGAATTGGTGTCTTGCCGGTGAACCACGACGACGGTGATGGCGGCGCCAGAGATGATGATGATAAGGAGTAGCAAAGAGACTCCGACGATGATGAGACGCCGGCGAGACTTTTGTAGGTATTCGTAGTCTTCCACTAGCTCCTTCATCCTTCCATAGCCTCTGAATGAATTGACTGTCTTCATGGTTGATGCAGTAGTGGCTGGAAGGATGAGGATGATGAGGAGGTTGTTTATAGTGCATTTGATGTGCTTCACTTGGCGCCAATTGGCGTTGGGAAGCTTGCTGGGGGCAGGGTTGGTATTTTCTTGTGAATTGACACAAATGCCCTTGATGCTGTGACTATGTCCAATTATTTAGTAAAAACAATCCAATTTTTTTTATTAGGTGTCTAATGTTAGTGCTTATCCCCTCCCTCCCGAAAACACTAAAAAAAAAAAAAAAATGATTTATATCGATTGTTATATATCTCCTAAGAGTGTTTATTTTATCATTCAAATTTATTTCACTCCTTGTGCATCTATTGTATTACTAATATTATCCGTACCTATTACTTCAATATATTTTGCTAATTTATCTATTTTTTATTAAAAAATTATTATTATTCATTTATTTTCTTTGATATCAAGCTTACTTGTAATCGATTTACTTTCAAATTGAATTTGTACTTAGTCATTCAAAAAGACATTTAGAATTGAGATATAACATAATTTCAATTAGTGCTAAATTTTCTGTTTTCAAATTTAAATTGTATACAAACGTGAAATAGGTCGCACGTATAATATAAAAAATATATTGAATAAGTTAAATATTGATCAAGTCTTACTTTTTGAATGCATTAACTCAAGACTATTGTTATAGACTAAATATGGGTAGATGAGTAATTACACATTGATGAAGATCGGCCGGCAAAAGAAAGTAGCACTTTAAAAATGAGAATTTACATGGCATTTCCGATAATATTATATTTATAGTGTCAAACTTATTTAATATAAATTACATGATTATCATAATTTGGAGGACTTGAAACTTTCTATCCTGTCTTTCATTGTGCCATCATTCAATGTTTCAATTGTCTTTGGAGTTTAGCCATTGATGGATGGATTCAAATGCCTTAATTTCTAATTAATTAAACTTCTTTTTTTTTTTTGGAGTAATTATACTATGATTTGAGAATTTGTTGAGAGATCAGTCGGAGGAATGCTCCAAATTGCAGTCCTTCAATTTGATTGATCCTCCATGAGAAAACATTCTTATTTTATTCATATGAAAAGATTAAAGTTGAACTCGTTGCTCTTGGGATTTTTTTCATTTATAGGTGTTGAAGATTAGACAACATGAGCAATAATAAAAAGACACAAAAATTTTACATGGTTTTGATTTTGAAAACCTATGTCCATGACCCATTAATATCAATCTTTTTCACTTACAAAAATTAGGGTTTTATAATTACAAGAGTATTTATAGAGAAAATATAACATGATATTCATAGGGAAAAAATAATATTATATTTATAGAGAAAAAATAAACACTAATCAAAATTCTCATATGGATCTTAGGCTTGAAATAAAATTTTTCTTCTAGAAGCTATGCCCCTTAATCCATGCTTGCTAACCGAGCAACGAGACCCTCACAAAGGCGCTGGCTCCTTTGGACTCACGCAAGCGACTCGGTCATGTATCGTTAGGATATACATGAGACTCCACGTACCTAACAATAAGAAAGTAGACATGCATGTATTTGTTTTAAAAATGAGTTTCATCAAAAATTCTTTCTTTATAATTATATATTACCAAGAGGTAAGCCTAGTAATATTTGAAAGTTTCTTCATTAAACCGGCTAGCCTGTGCTAAGACATCTTCCTTGTGGAGTCCCACTAAAGTCTCCCATCAAGTGGGACCCTGTTTGTTTTTGTTTTTTATTTTTTTCTACCTGTTATAGTTTAGTTTATGCTCTACATTTAGATGGCGTTTGGTTGAATATAATACTAAATGCAGTGGATTTCTAATTACAGTGTAACTGGAAGTACCTGAATTTTAAAATTCAGTGAAATCAAATCTAGTGTTTGGTTGAATGTATCTGAAAATACTGTATTATAAGATTTAATATTATTTTAATAATTTTAAGTGCATATTGATTACTTTAACTATTAAATTTAAATTTATTAGTAAATTTATTAAAATTTTATTATATTTCAAAATTTTGAATTTAATTATTAACTCCACAAAAATTGCATTTTTAATATTTTCATCTAATTTTAACAAATTATTTAATATTTTTAATTATTAAATAAATTATTAAATTTATTATTAAAATTAATAAGTTTTTTTAATTGGTCACATATAGATTACATGTGACGGAGCAAAAAGATAAGCGATTTGGTTTTACGGCTAATTTGGCAGTAAAACCAAATCCCTTATTGGATGTAATTTGAGTTACATGAGTTTTTAAAATCCTGTGAAACAAACATTTGATTTTCAAAAACCCAGTAACTCAAATTACATGTAATTTCAAAACCCTCCAAACAAACACTACAATGGATTATTGCTGTTTTTGCTTACTATGTAACTGTCGTGCTTGTTTTTTTTTTAAATAAAGCTAGAATTTATATTTTAAAAAAAAAATTATATGACTTGTAGAATGTTACAGGTCATTATATATTTATATATGCACTTTCTACACAGCATGGGCAACTCTCAACTTTTATTTACTCAACCATGATTTAGTTCAGTTAAATTAATGCACGAAAGCACAACATTCTCGGTCAAAAAAGATCTATTAACAATAAAATCCTTTCATTAAAAAAAATCCCAAATATTCTCAATCTCTATGAAATGTTATCAATTAATGGACAGAAATTTCAATGATAATTATCACATATATATACATCCATAGAAGTTTGTAGTTAGGTGTGTAAATGATACATTAACATTCGCAAGCTACTTAAATTTGAGCAATTGAGTGAGCCTGAGTTTGAGTATCGTAATACTTGACTCGAGTGTTTCCAAACTTAATCATGGTTTATATTTATGTGTGTGTATATATATATCATACATTAGTTTGTTATATATATTTATATAATTGAATTCAAACTTGAGCTTGAACATAAAAATATCTATTATTAAACTGAGTTTATTTGTCTTTATAGAACTTAATCGAGTTGAACTCTAGTAACTCAATTTATGTATTGAGTTGAGTTTGAGTTAGAAAAATAAAACTTGATTGAATTCGAGCGGAGTACCGAGCTTAAGTAGTTTACTACTCAACTCGAACTCGATTTTGTAGCGGGATGAAAGCACACACCAATTGAATTATCAATACAACCCTTATTATTTTTATTAAAAAAATTAATAGAATTAATTATTGCAAATGCATATATATATATATATATATATATATATAAGTGCAGGCTGTGAAGTGCCCAATTGAAACAAGTGTTTGAATAAACATTACAAATCAAATGAAGACGCCTCTCACAGGCTTAATTTGGCGTAGAATTAAAAACAAATACCCACAAACCATGATCAAATTAACTCCACTCTCAATCACTACATCCCACAATCATCAGCATCACCAACCCCAAATGATCAAACTCCGTCAACACCCCATCCAAACAATCATCAAGAGCATGCAGCAACAACAACAACAACAACAAAAGCAGAAATTTTTTTTTTTTAAAAAAAAAAAAAAAAAAGCAAAAGAAAAATCTCCTAATGATAAAGGCCAAAACGAACAGGAACATCAGAACGCTTAATCCAATCCCTTCCCTGCAAGAAATTGGCCACCGTGAACCTCATCGCCGCCGACCGAGAAATGACCTTAAATCCAGGCCAAGGGACTCTTCTGGTAACATCAGAACCCTCACCGCTGTTATTATACTCAGCATAGTACAAAGTTTTCAAAGCGAAGTCACCAGTCCATGGAGTATAACCATCAGGGTGGATGAAGCTGCCAATGCGAGACTCCATGATGATGGTCTTGGAGTACTGTTTCCAAGGACGGCCGAGGTAGCTGTTGATGGAGATGTTGGAGGAGGTGAGCGTGTGGTCGGGGATGATGCGGCAGTTGTGGAGGACGAAGCCGGTGGTTTCGTGGGGGTCGACGCGGCCGTTGGCGGTGACGATGTTTTGTTGGTTGGAGAGAGGGCGGCGGACGACGAGGACGCTGTTTTGGATGACGGCGGCGGCGTCGCCGAAGATGAAGTCGATGGTGCCGGAGATGACGCAGCCGCGGTAGAACTGGCGGTGGGTTTGGGCGTAGAGAGTGTCTTGGTAGCCTTCCATGCGGCAGAAGAGGAAGATGGACTGGTCGGACTGGACGCGGAGGGCGACGGCTTGGTGTTTGGCCGCGCCGGCGGTGTTGCGGAAGCACAAGCCCATCGCCATGAAACCGGCGCCGGAGGCAACTGCATGCAGGCCCATGCATCACGCATCATTGATTAGCTTTAATTATTATTAATTTAAAAAAACATACAGATAAGTAACATCGGCTTAATCACCTCTAACACTTTAAGCGACAATTTTGGAGAGGGGAGAATACAATTTTCCAAAAAATTTTATTTCTTAATTAATTGGAGAGGTGGATTATAATTTTTTTAAAAAAATAATTGTTCTATTTAAACGTTTGTTTAGTGGGGAATCTCTGAATATGAAAACCAGGAAATAGGAAAGAAAATTGTTTTTTTAAATATAAAAAATATAGTTAGGATGTGGCTGCTGGGATTCGAGCCCAGGTCTCTACGGCCACAACGTAGAATTCTAACCACTAAACTACAGCCACAGAAGTTACTAATTTTGAAATTAATTGTAAAACAAAGGTATACTCACCAAATGTAGCTGTCTTGAACGTTCTGGTTCCATCAACGAAGTTCTTGCTCCCAGTGATGATGGTCTTCTTACCACCATCTCCATACATGGTCACGTTCACCATCTTCTTCGTCACATTCACTGTCTCCTCATACACTCCTTCCTTCACATATATCACATACCTTTTCACATATAAAAAAAAACCCCCTCCAATTACTACTCACCACCATCATCATCATCATCATCATCATCATCATATATATATATGTGCAAAATCCAATTAACAAAAGCATTGAACTTAAAAATATATACCTTCCTTCATATTTCTTCGGCATAGCATTAAGTGCATCAGTGATGTTCAAGAAGTCACCACTTCCATCTTTGGCCACGGTCACATTAGGTGTAGCCTTCTTCCAGCTATACCCCTTCAACATCCTCCTATCCCCTTCTGCAACCCAAGAAGGATAACCATCATCATCCACAACCACTTCCTCCTCCTCCTCTTCCTCCTCCTCCTCCAGCAACCGACGCCGGTTAAAGTTCGAAAGCTTCAACGTTGAGAAAAAGTTCGTCGCTTCCTTGACAATTGCCAATGCATTGCTAGTGAGTTGTCTCGCCTTATCCATTGCCTGATTCATCTTCGTCTTCAACTCTCCGTCAGGGAATCCATCAATGCAAGTCTGTTGGTAAGACATCACAGCACTCAGCCAAATTCGAATATCATGCGACCTTTTCGGTAGGTTCTCGAGCCCATCCGCCGCAATGTGCTTGAGTGCGGTCTCAAGCTCATCTTTAGAATCTAGATACAACTGCTTGCAATCTTCAATGGCTCCTCTTATCATTGGATCCTTACTTTTGAAGAGCTTGGAGTGGCTAAATGCCTTCTTCGCCTCATCAGCAATCACGGCAATGGCGGCCTTGACGAGGTCCTCTGGTGCCGGAGAACTTGAGTTCACAGCCTTGGAAAGGGATGACTCACATACGCTCGAGTAATCGGTGGCAGAGCACATCATCTTGACGGACTTTGACACCGAATGGAGATTACGGTTGTTGTCTTTCTTCGATTCATGGTTTGTGTAAAAGAGAGCACCGACAACGCCTGCGGTGACAATGAGGGTGATGGCTAACAGAGAGACACCGATTATAATGAGCTTCTTTTTCCTTGATTTCTTCTTCTCTGATTCATAAGAGTAGTCATTGAAATCCCCAACGGCATACATGTCTGTGAATTGGAATTGATCTCTTTTCTCCCTTTCTCTGCAATCCAATGAAGGCAGAGAGAGAGAGAGAGAGAGAGAGAGAGAGAGAGAGAGGAGGAGAAAGAGAGGGAGAAGAAAGGGAGAGAGGTGGAGCGTAGAGGAAAGAGGAAGGCCTTGGGTAAGATCAGGGAATGAGAGGAAGGGAGAGAGTTTAGGGGTTTGCTGTTTGAAAGTTAGTTGATGTTGGTGAAGACCGTTTGTGACCGTTGCTCTGGTTTTACCGCCAACCTGTCCCTGGTTAAAAATAGATGAATGCAAGTAGAAGGAATCTGGGTCTTACATTTTTTAGGCTGTTCTTGCTGGGTAAATAATGTATTAGTAATTATTTTTTATTTTTTTATATTACTATTGATACGATGACAAAGCCAGCAAATTAAGGTTATTGTGAAACCTGACGTGTAATTTTTTGGGTGGGTTATTAAACTGTGGTCTTTTTTCACCTTGGTTACCGAACTTCAATTTGTATATTTTCAGTTACCATAGATTGATTTGGTTATTCCGGGTGGGTATTCTAATGTTATTTGTCCACGTGGCCACCGGAAACTCCACATCACTGCCTATTTCAAAAGTGACAACACAGCCACGTAGGATACTTGCCACATCAGCTGATTATCCCTCAAACTCAGACGCACCTTTGGCTTGCCCCTTGCCGCTTCAGGCCTATGTGGCTGTATTGTCACTTTTGAAATAGGCAGTGACGTGGAGTTTCCGGCGGCCACATGGACAAATAACGCTGGAATACCCACCAGTGACCTCCGGGAGTAACCAAATCAATCTATGGTGACTGAAAAGATACAAATTGAAGTTTGGTAACCAAAATGGAAAACGACCAAAGTTCGGTAACCCACCCAAAAAATTACCCAAAACCTGGCAGGTAATTAAAATATATATGGTGAATTTCACTGTGGAAAGACCCAACTATGTTACACTGATGCTTATGTGGCATGTCAAGTAAATTTCTCACTTTTAATTTGATTTTTATTCATAACCTTGCTATAACATCAAACTTTAGATGCATGTTTCATTCTGCTTGCCAAGATATCCCCCCTATTCACCCACCTGGGGTAATTTTTTGGGTGGGTTACCGAATTTTAGTCGTTTCTCACTTTGGTTACCAAACTTCAATTTGTATCTTTTCAGTCACCATAGATTAATTTGGTTACTCCGGGAGGTCACAGGCGGGTTTTTCGGTGTTATTTGTTCACGTGGCCGTTGGAAACTCAATGTCACTGCCTATTTTAAAGGTGACAATACAGCCACGCAGGATACTTGCTATGTCAGCTAACAACACAGCCACATGAAGGTCTGAGATGGCAAGGGGCAAGCCAAAGATGCGTCTGAATTGGAGGGATGATCAGCTGACGTGGCAAGTATCCTACGTGGCTATATTGTCACCTTTAAAATAGGCAGTGACGTAGAGTTTCCGGCAGCCACGTGGACAAATAACACCGAAAAACCCACCTGTAACCTCCCGGAGTAACCAAATTAATCTATGGTGACTGAAAAGATACAAATTAAAGTTTGGTAACTAAAGTGAAAAACGACCAAAGTTTGGTAACCCACCCAAAAAATTACCCCACCCACCTGCTTTGCTATCTGGACTGTCTCTGATATGCATTTCATACCAAGTTTTTTGCAAGAGTTTTATTTTTTTTACCTTGTTTCTTTCATGATTGGAGCAGACATTATCTTGGAATGGTGTTTCTGACTGATTATTTTTGTAGATCCCTCTTGGGATCAAGGTGGTGATGAAGGAAAAGCAATGTATATATAACACTGATCATCAATCACTGATATGAGGAAATGGTTGCATTTTTCCATGTATGGATTAAACGGTGCTGATGTCTTGGAGAATATGGCCTATGGAAGGGCATACAACACTGATCATCAATCAAGGCTGTTACTGGAAGCAGCTTCCATGATGGTGGAAACCAATCATGCTCAATTTAAATGCTTTTAACTATATACTCTCAGAAATTTTCATTTTGTGATCTTCAGTTGAGCATTATGTGCTTAATCAACTAGCACATTTTGGCCAGTTATGCTGAAATAATGGCCTGCAGATTTGCTCTCATCATAGTAGACTGATCTGCTGTGAAGTTCTTGTGGACCCTTCAGAAGTTGGCTAATGAGGAACTTAAAGACTGATCTTATCTTTACTACATAAATTTTCAATTACAGAATTTGTTCTATTAATTATTTGCTATGTCAGGTGCAATGCTTTTTTTTTTTAACTTTTATTCGGCTGCTGCTTTTCCGGTGAAGTGACAAATGAATTCTATGCAAAGCCAATTGATTCAAGTGGTTAGAAGCACTAACATAAGTTCCTCGCATGGTATAGAAAATAACTCATAAGTGATGTTGCACTTTTACTCACGTGCACCCATAATATGAGGGTGTGTTCTAAGCAAAATAACTCATGCTCGCACGCTCCTTGACAGACACGTTTGAGGCAAATAACTCATGCGTGATAAAGATACTCACAAATAGTTGTTCTTTTTAATAAAAAAAAAAAAAAAAAAATCTGTTTGGAGGAAATATTCTCGTCTCTTTCCATCTGATAGCTTTTAATCTCCTTTTCTTATTTACTTTGGCCAGAAGTAGCTTTCGTTTTTGTAATTCAAGAAAAAGTTCGTGTCCTAATTCTCATATATTTTTTCTTCATCCTTGCAGAAATATAATCTATCAAAATTTGGATTCCTGTGGTTCATCCACTTTTCCAAAAAAAAAAAAAGAAAAAAAAAGAAAGATTCCTGGTAATAACAGCTGTCTTTATCAGAAAGAACTACTTGATTCTTTTTTTGTTTTCCCCTACAATTCATAATCAAACAGAAGCATTCACTGCTTTTTGAGTACAAGATCCCTGTTTCTAGCATGGGTTCAAAAGCACAACCTTGCTTTTCCCTGTCTCAACAACACAAGAGGCCTTGCATTCATTATTACATCCATCACTAACATTTTTATATTCTAAAGTAAGATTTTGCTAGCAGACTTCAGGGATGTAAGAGTAACTAAGAAAATATAAAGAAGAGCTTGAAGACATGCTTGAGGGGAGCAGTAAAGGAATGGTACTGTTTTATGGCAGTCAAAGTCTGATACTGGTGCTCATGCTCTCTACCTGCCGAAGTCTGTCTTTTTTATCAGTGAGAAAGTATGATGATGATGATGATGAAACCTGGGAACCAAAGTGAAGGAGTTAAAGGTTCTGGTTTAGTTTCCAGCAACAGTGCCATGGACCTCAAAGCCTCCAGACCAGTGGAATGTGCTTCTGTTTTCCAGTCCATAGAAGGGGTAAAAGATCCAAAACTTATGTTTGTCTTTTGGGCATTTGAACTTACTTCTCTTTGTTTCTCTTGCTAGGAGTCTCCATTGGATGGTGATTCAAGCTTCCACTGCAAAAGCACAGAAAGGCCGCTTGTAGATGCCTTTAGTGATCCACTGTGCAAGCTCAATCTCAAGGAGACATCAGACTTTGTGAAGGCTTTTCCAGTGAGCACCAAGAGCAGCAAGGAAAGCTCAGCTCTGAGGAGGAGAGAGGTCGTGAGCTTTGTTGGGCAAAGGAGGCTGGAAGCTCCTTCCACTCCAGGAAGACCAATCTTTAGTTTCAGCGCTTGGAATCCACCCAGGAGGAGCATACCTTCCAAGTGGGATGATGCTCAGAAATGGTTGATCAGCAGCTCATGCTATGAATCCTCTGCCCATGGGATAAAGCCTTCCGATTCTTCAGTGATTTCTCAGCAAAATGATGGCTTTCACCAGAAAGGTGATGCCTTTGCAGAGTTACTGAGTTCTAACAATGAAACAGGCACTGTGTTTCTGAAAGGTTAATTCTTTTTTGATGTTTTATTTTTTTCAATCTCTGGATCTTGAAACTCATTTTGCAACTCACATCACAGATAAGTTTACAGACAATGTGGAGCAAGTCTTCACCAATTTCCAACCTTTAGAGCCCATGAAAGAAGGTTTTGTGTTCAAAAGCTCATTCTGTGAGCCCATGAAAGATGCTGCTGAGGTTCAACATAGAGACATTGGCACAGAGATGACTCCTCTTGGAAGCTCTACAACATCAAGATGCCACACTCCTATGAAAAGCTGTTCACCTTTAAGGCACAACACTCCAACCAGCAGGTCTGGCCCTCTGTTCCCCTCTAGCAACACCACCATTGATATTTCTGAGCTCAAGGACTGTCACTTTGCAAAGCTTGAGCTGTGTTCTCAGTATGATGCCATGGTCTCAAATTGGAGCTCAAGGGAAGAGGAGGAACAGGAAATATCAAAGAGTTTGAGGCATTTTGATATTAGTGATGGAAGGAAGAGTGTAGTTGAATGTAGAGCATCTTCATGGGAAGATAAGGAGAAGACCAAGAGTTGTACAAGGTATATATATAGCTCACGAAATTAAAAAAAAAAAAAAAACATTGGGTAAAGTTTAGACTTAATGTCTCTTTAAAATATATGTTTACAGGTATCAGAGAGAAGAAGCAAAGATTCAAGCTTGGGTAAACCTTCAGAATGCAAAAGCAGAAGAACAGTCCAGAAAACTTGAGGTAGTAAGTGAGCAACAAAAATTAGTTCTAGTTTCCCTGAAAAGATTATAAAGAAATGAGTGTTTGCAGGTAAAAATACAGAAGATGAGGTCTAATTTAGAGGAGAAATTGATGAAAAGAATAGCAATTGTTCACAGGAGAGCTGAGGAGTGGAGAGCAGCAGCCCAGCTACAGCACTCACAGCAGCTTTTGAGAGCTATTGAGCAAGCACAAAAGATGAAAAGCCAACAACAACAGACGTCTCATTTCACTGACCACACATCCTGTGGCTGTTTCTCATGCAACACCAACCTCTGAAAAATGAAAATCTATGAATTTTTGTATACAAAAATTACTTGTTTTGAAATGAGTGAGATGCCAATGGTCTCATGTGTCTTGTTTCTCTGGAGCTCTGTGCCCAATTGAGAGAACCTTTGTTTTTTATCCACAGTTTCAATACTATTCAATAAAGTACAAGAGGCTTGGCAGTGAAGGCATGTGGTTTTTTTTTCCCCTTGGTAGCAGGTTTTGGTTTGCATGAGAAAGCTCTACAGCACTGAAACCTTTCTATCTACTCAAGACTCAACCTGTGTGTCTTGATCCTCTGGGAACAATTCAAAATTTAAATCTCTGCACAAAATTATCTGTTATTTTATTCACACTTTCCAAATTCATTCAAGTTCCATACTATGAATGAATATCAGGAATGACTCATACAATGAGAGACTGAAATTTAGTAACAGACATTCCATCAATTAGTTCAATCTAATAGTTTTCTGTTACATTTGGATGAGTTAATTTCACCAAAAAAAATGCAGGACAATGTGAGCAAAAGATTGAGACATTGATGATCTGATTGGTCCAACATACATACGCTGAGGCAAAGAACAAGTTTCTCAAATCTTTGGTGATATTATCAATTTAACAAGTTCCAACAATCAAGCAAAATATCCAAGCAGGATCATTGATCGAAATAGCAATCTCCGACAATCAGATGGGTTGCGAAAAACATGCATAACACATTCTGATTCAAATTAGTTCTGGCACCAGAACTGAAGCTCTGATTTATCATCCAATATATTAGTCCTCAGTGATGAGAAGTGATTATCTCAAGAACAGAGATGATGGAAACCAATTACATAAAACAGAAAGATGCAGAGTCCATATATGATTAAAATTTGTTTACAATTTCGATGGTGAATTGTCGATTTCAGATAGAAACTTTCATTCTTTCTTGTGGTTTGTCAAAACCGCAATATACTATGTATGATCACTTTTTAGCAGAAAAGAAAAATCTAAAGAGCAAAGTCATCAAGTACACAACAAAACCAGTGAGAATCTTTAATGACTTTAGATAGGCTTCACAATAAGCCTTGGTTCTTTTCTTTCATTTCCCTAAACATCACACACAAATATAAAGACACTTTTCCTCTATATAACAACCTCCTATGGTGGCCATCATTATGGTTCTGACTTGTTCTAGTTCATGTTAGCCATGAAAAAAAAAAGGTATTAAAAAGATGAAGATAAAGTAAATGTGATTAATTTGGCAAATCTATGGACAGTGATCAACCACAACAGCAAGAACAATAACAATTAACAATTGGTGCACAACTAAAGCAATATATGGACAGACAGTGGAATGGATAAAATTCTTGATCAGCATCGATGCTCACCTCAGTGGTGGTCCTTCCATTGCCAATGCTTTTCTAAAGCCCTGTGTGCAGCATAACTGCACACTTTGACACTCCAATGATCACAGGTGATCGACCGCTTTCCAGCACCAATCCATGCCCACTTCCGCAGAAGGGTTGATTGAGCAAATCCTAAGGTTGATTCTGCTTATGACTTTAAATGGTAAGTGGAATCCATACCGCCTATGAAAGCAAGTCCTCACTTTTGTTATTGCTGGCCAAGCTAGAGATTCACTGAAGAAAGCACCCATGGAACACTAAAGATCAATTCACTGATCAAATAATATGGAGAGGCATGTACAACAACAGTGATGACGAACTCTTTCTTTCTGGTAACACCACATTACAACAAATGAAGAGCTTGAATGGCAATCAAACCGCAGAGATTTAAAGAAGTCAATCTTATGCACATAAATTAACTCTTCTGAAGTTCATACCAACGCCTCCACCCTTGGCTCAAAGGATAAAGCAGACATGAACTCCCTGGCTTTCCCATTTACATAGCACCGGGGAAGCTCAACCCACTCGTTTGCGATAATATCGCACATGACAAGCCGGCCGAACTCACCGGAGTTGATGCATATGAAGATCTTATCAGCTGAACTGACACAATTAATGTCTGCCTTCTTTCCATAGAACTCATGTGACATTCGTGGTGGCATCACTGCAACCTGCTGCCATGAACGTTCATCCTTACTGAACCTCCAAACTCTTAAGCTTGCACTTTCTAGGAACTCTGACAAGATAACCACTGCCATCTCACCCTGGTATTCAACCAAGTCTATAGAATATTCAGAATAAACAGGCAACAATCTCGGTAACTCGATGAAGGTCTTATCAGCAAGATTGCAAGCTATCACAGTACCAGTATGGCTTAGAAAATAAACCACTTCTCCATCTTCATTGATGAGGACCGATGAGTATTGTTTTGACGGGCTTCTTTGCATGTTGGTGGCTACCACATCTCCAGATTTGCTTAGAAAATACAAGGGTTCATCGCCGGTAATTTCTGTCTCTGATGAGTTTCCCACTTTGCGAGCAAGTATCACCTCATCTTCCCACAACCCTTTTGCTGCATCAAAGACTTGGGCAGCAAGCTTTGATAATTCACCAAAAACTAGCACAATCCTGTAAGACTGATCTTTGGGGGATGAGTTCATAGCAATGGCATGAAGTGTTTGGCTTCCGCTACTGAGGGAGACCAGAGGGAGTTGTCGGGAGACACCAGTCACTGGATTGGAGACGATAAATTCGCCTGAGATGGTCCTGAAGCAGACCAAACCACCACATGAAGCAACAGGAATGGGTTTTGAATAAAAGTTGTCCGGCATGAGGTAAGGATGATTGATATTTCTCCATTTCCATTCAGTGGCATCAAAAACAACAGACTGGTTTAGTTCTTGATCAACCATGAGAAACCAAGGATCTCTGAAAGGAATCTGTGAGCATGCAATCTGGAACGTCGCTGAACTTGCTATAGAACTCCATCTTTTGCACACTGACCGGAGCCGGAAGAAGCTCGAAGCCGGGAGCCACGCAAGGATCCTTTCAAGCAAGTCTTCATTCAATTCATTCAAGGAGAAGATGGAGAGCAATTGAGCATCTTCAGTAGCCTTTCTTTTCTTGTTTTTCCCTTCTGTGAGTTCAAGATCAAGCTCCATTTATCTGGAAGTATAAGAAAGAATGATCAGCAAAACTGAGAACACAACACAAACACAAAACCACAAAGAAGAACATATAAGCTCACATCTAAAACAAAAGACAAGAAGATGTTAAAGCATCCCATGCAATTCTCTTTTAAAAGCATTTAGGAAAAAAGGCTTTTTTACAAAGGAGAAAATAATAATGTTTAAGAGAGTGAAAGAGAGAGGAAAGAGGAAGAAAGAAACAAAGTGTCTCCTTTACAGTGAGCTAAAGATATTCCATGCTAAAAAGATTAAAATTCTTCGGGTTAAAACTTAAAAGAAAACAATTCTTTTAAAAACATGTGGATTATCTCATCAAATGGAGCAAGAATTCAGACAAAAACATTACATTTGAGTACCCATCCATCACAAGAATAACAGTTTGAAAGAAAATCTCTTCAAATTGAAAAAGATAACAAGATAGAGCCTCATCTTTTAGGCATCATTTTCAAATTTAGTTCTAGAAAGCATCTTATTGAAGAAAACAACAACACCAACACCAATACCACCGCCACCACCAACAACAAGAAGCATCTTCAAATTTAGTTTCTTTGGAATGATCTCCCATCCTAATCCATTGAAGAAAATTATAAATCATGCCATAAAAAAAATAAATCATTTATCTCAACTGGTGAGACATGACTTCAGAGAAGAATAAAAAAAAACTCTTCTTTCAAGTACCCCGCTCTACTTTTCCCATCAAGCAAAGCACAAAACCACTTGAAAACTCCAAGAAAGGATCATCACGAGCTCAGAAAACACAAACAAAATCATAACATTAGAAAGAAAAGGATTCAAAATTTCCAGGAAACATCACCATGAATTAGCAACCAGAGCACAACTTTCAGCAGATCAATGTTTCATGAAATGGATTCTAAACACAAAAATCAGAACAAACAACAAACTAATCAATATAATCCAAAGACTACCAGCAAAACCAAGAACTTCAACTCACATAAAAAGCCACCAAAGGAACAAGCAAAGAAATGCACCTAAGGGAGTGAGTAGAGTGTCTTCGGATCAGAGAAGACAAAAGAAGCAGTGAAGAGTGGGTGGGTGCTCTCCTCCTTTTTGTAATGGCAATGGAGGGAGGGAATGTGGAGGAAACTTCGCAAAGGAGCTCTTTTTGTTTGCGTTGACACACAAGAGAAGAGAAGAGGAGAAGAGAAGAGTGGAGGAGAAGGGGTCCTTTGTGGGCAAAAGCTTTATAGAAGAGCCCAAACCCAATGTATAGAGAGAGAAAGATGAAACCTTTGGAGAGAGAAACAAAGGTTTTCTGGGCAAGAAGTGCATGTGACCAGCCTCTGACACTGACCAGCCATTGGTATCCAAAAAAAAGTATTTTTTTTTCCTCTCTTTTGATATATATATATTTATTTATTTATTTATTTTCTTATTATATATATAGAAACAACTGTTTGATGTTCATGTTTACTTGATAATTGCTATGCCCTACTGTTGGATTTTCACTCTGAGAAGCATTGGATTCTCCACCACAAAGAAAATCCAAAAACTAGTTGAATGAGCAACAATGAATTATGTTTCTGATAAAGTTTATCAGAAATTAATTGAATGAACACGTCCCATGTCAAAGGAAGAAGAAGAAGAAGAAACAAGGACAGAAGCGCAGCAGAACAAACATTGATCATTGATTCATTTGATCATTCACTTCTATAATTGAGAACTTTTGCATGGAAGCCTTGAATCATGCATTGAAAAGCAAGGAATTATTATGAGTTTAATTGATGAACAGAAACATTTAGCCTGTACAATCTTAAAAACCAAAAAAAAAAAAACTTTTTCTTTTTCTCAATTATCAAAAGCATTTTGGTCCTTTTCCACAACCATGCATGCAAGAGAAACAGCTCCCCATAAACCCAGTGGAGAGGTTTGACTCTACACACACACACTTCCCAACGCTGGTAAACAAAACTACTGAAATACAATGAGAAGTATCAAGTAGCTCACCATTAATTATACTAAACTAAAAAAAAAAAAACACTCCACACATGTCCTTTGATTCTTTCTCACAAGAAGTTAATATTTGAATATAGATAAAGCAAGACCAATAAATAGAAAAAGAGAAAGAAGGAGAACATCAAAGCATGTCAAAACAGAGAAGAGAGAGAGAAAGAGAAGGAATATGTGGCTGACCTTTGGAAAGCAAAAGCAAAGCTGGCAAACAAACAAACACCCTTCTTCTCTCCTCGTAGAGGGCATCTCTCTCTCTCTCTCTCTCTGTGTGTCTGGTTTTCACTTTAGTTTTCAACTTTGGAGGAAGTCAAAGGAGGGAGGAGGTGGTGAGAAAACCCAGGGGATGTGAGGGAACATCAAACATGGGTGTGCAGCCAGGAAAATGATAAGAAATGGAGGGAAAAAGCCGTTAATTCCGTTCTCTTTTTATTATTTATATATAAATATATATAAATATAAATATATTTTTTTTTCATGCTTGTCTCTTGTGTGGTGTAGTTCTGTCCTCTTTGCTGTTCTCTTCTTCTTCCCACTGTACAAGCATTTCAATTTCACTCTCAATCTCAATCCCATTCTCAAATCTCTTGCAGAGATCTCGATGCCCAATCCATTTCTTGTCAGCCGTTTGCTTCTTTGCTTTTTCAGTTGTTTCTGTCTTATTTTTCGTCTTATTTTATATGTATACATTCACACACACACACAGATGGTGGAAAGAAATATTTGCATCTACTAAAAACCAGGAAATTTTTTCACTTTACTGTAAACTTTAATTTAAATACGTAGGCCGGATGGATAAGTTGTTTAGAGATAAACAGTTGCATTAAATGTTTCATATACATTTTTTTTTCACATTAAAAAATATGAGTTTGAATATATAACTCTCAGTATTTTATAATGCTAGTTAGCTTAAGCTTTCTTGTTGAATCAGATGATATGTTTGATTTGTAACCAACAATAAAAAAACATACATTAACTGATAATTGTTTTGCATGGATGATTGAGAATTAAATAATGCCAAGTTGTTAAAAACACAGAGTTTTCCTTTTTTTTTCCCCCTCAATACCAAACATAACAAAACATTTATTGTTCATGTTCTTCTTCCCTTAGTCCAAATACATTTAAATAGCTAGTCAACAAAATAGAAAAAAGAATTCTTTGATTGTGTTTGATTGAATGGAAAAAAAATTAAGAACAAGAAGAAAGAGAGGAAAACCTCAATGTTGATCAATCCAAATGAATTAAATCCAAACATAAGATCCAATGCAAAGAAATAAAACAAAAAAGGAAAAAAAAAAACCAAATGAATGAAAAGAGAGAGACAATGAGAGGGGAAAGGGAAGGAGCAAGCAAGTAATGACAAAGTTGTGTATTGATAGAATGATGAGAAGAATACAAATAGGGGGTGAAACATGGCAGGCTTTAATGAGAGAAAATAAAGAAGACAAGGAGTGAGGGGGATTGCTTCTATTACAAGTAGAATGATGAATGGCAAGCACCAGCAGGCCTTCATTTTTCAATTGCTTTAGAAGCAACAAATTCAAAATATAAAGGTATACTTGAAAGTGACCATAAAGAGCTACAGAGACTCTTGTTTCATGTCCATCTAAATTACCAATGTTGTTTCATTATTTCAGTCCAAGCATTGTCATAACAAAAGATTAGTCCATTTGTTTTATTTGCTTTTAGAAAATGGATTAATAACTCTTATTAATCCATGTTTGCCCTTTCGCATTGGATTAATAACAAATGATGAATGCCAAGCACCAGCAGGCCTTCAATTTCTATGCATTGGATTAATAACTTATATTAATAACTATATATGTGCTATGCCATGTAGCGGTAAAAACAGTGGATCATTTATCTTGACACTCCTTTTGACATTGAGGATTTGGATGTCATATATTACTCTTTTCAATGCCCCGCCTATCTGGATTATACCTTCAAAGAGGTCTGGACCGCATGAGTGATTGAAATTAACTTCTCCCCTAAAGATTTAGAAAACCTCATTATTCGAACAATTTGTTGGGCTATCTAGCTAGAATGTAACAATCATATTTTTTTCCGACATTACATTTGAATATCCTTCGATTATTGCTAAAATTAATTACTTGTCGATTGCTTTGGATTCATGCACCTCTGGAAACTTCAAAAGTCATCCAAGAAGAGTCCCTCCCCAAGATTAAGCGCAGTCTCAACTTTGCGAGAACTCTTATATACACCCTAAAGAGAGCCCCAAATATGTTTGAATGATCGCTCAGGGTTGATCAGTTGTCGGTAATAAACCTTCTTGTTTTTTGTTTGGCTTTGTTGTTTGTTTTTTCTTGTTATGTGGTTTTCTTTTGTGTCCATGCTCCACCTCTAGTGGACGTAGTTTTCTTTTGGACTTGAGTCGTTTTTGTTGTTCTTTCCATGTTTCGGTGTATTTGTGTTTTTTTCAATAAATTATGGTTTATCCATTTTAATAAAAAACTCATTTAAAAAAAATACTATAATAACATAAGAGGAACATAATATAGAATAAAAAAGCGATAAAATCATCCATTAAATGTGAGAATAATGCTAGAAGAAACTAAACAATTATGATAAAGCAAGCGGATTCTCCCAAGATATTTAAGGGTGTGGCAATCTCCTTGTGAAACACTACGAGAGCGTTTATTTTATTAGAAGCGGAGAAAAAATGGGAGATAGTGACCTGACACCCCTCACTTCTAATATTTTTTTATCCTCAAAGTGAGGGAAGTGTCATTTTTCTCTTTTTAGGCTGAAATAGGTTTTGAACTAGACTCACTTATGTAAAACAGGGAAAGCGAGCCATCATATGAAATTCCACTTCTCCGGCTTCTAAAAATATTGTTCAGCTCATAAAAAATCACCCAACGTTATAATTCTCCAGTTTCATTTTCACATATTTTCAAACAAATAATCATCAAATGTATTAAAAGTGATATCATTTATCTCATTTCAGGAAAATGACACTGTACCCACTTCTTCCAAAATAAATGGCTGAATATGTACCGTTTGTTATATGTATATATACATGGAAAATTAACCATTTTATCAAAAAGTATATACTGGAAAAATATGGAATGACATATTATATATTATTAAAAGAAAGCTGAATATGGATGCCTTTGACTTAACCAAACCTGTTTTTCAAAAACAAAAGTGAAAATTGGTAGGGTCTGAATTTATGTAAGACTAATATATAATAAATAAAAGTTGTAATAAAGTAGTAAAAAAATTTAAAAAGAAGGGAAAATAACAAATAACATATATATATATATATATATATATATATATATTGTAGGGGGAAAGAGACATGATTGAGTTGATTTAGGGCAAGGGGGGCTTGAGGGGCCTTTCTCTTCTCCCAAGATGAAGAGCAGGGCACTTTCGGGAAAGCAAATGGTTGAACTCACGCTCACGTGCAAAGCCACACGTCTACTCAACTTCGACAGCTCTCCCGTGCTCGTGCGCTGCTTTTTTTTTTTTATATATATAAAAAAAATTAATTTTGTTGTTTATTTCTTGTTTGGTTTACGTGTACGGTAATCTTAGAGTGAGTCATCAATAAATAAATATTTTATGAGATGCTTGTAAAGAATCCAAAAAATATTTCTCCCAATATATTTAATCCACTATATAAAGAGAAATTATGATCATATACTATTGTTATGGTTGGTTGTAATCCTCAAGTAAAACTACAAATTTTGATAATTTCATCACAACTATATCTATATAATATAATATAAAGTTTATGAGATGAGACAGCTGATATTGAGGACATTTTTGTCTAAGGCACTGTTTGGTTGCAAAATAAAAAATCTGGCATAATTTTATTATGTAGGAAGTGCAACTAATTATTACAGAAATTATGACATATTTTATTATTACAGAATGAGTGTTTGATTAACAAAATAAAAAAATATCACATAAATATTTCACCCACTTTGTAATGAGAAAAAGTCACACATTTCAAAATAAAGCGGAGTGGAATATTTTTTTATGCCATAATTATCACATTATGGCATAATTTTATAATTTAAATTAGATACCCAAACAACCATTATGACATAATTATGTGAAAATATTATATTATGCCATAATGGCATAATATTTGGTTATCCAAGATGTAAGAGACATGCCAATATCTTCACTTTGGGGTTTTTTTTTTTTGGGGGTGGAATTTTGTATTGTAAATTCTTCATGTTTATTGACATTTAATGTATTAATATAATTATATCATATGTTTATCTTTGTACTAGTTTATTCTTATTTCGTTATAATGGCTACGTATTTTTTTCATTTTAATGTAATGTGGTTTATTATCTATTTTTTTAAAAAAATTATGAGCTTATTGCAAATATATCCCTGGATAATTAATGTTTATTTTGGTATTTTTATTGATATCATGTGCATCTAGGGGTAAAATGGGAAATAAGAGACAAGTCAAAATACTGTTGTCAGATATTCGGAATTTTCTTCATAATTTAGAAAAGAATGGAAGGGTGGATGGTATTGTTGTAAATAACATAAAGGAACAGGGCAACATGGAAATATAGTCCTACAAAAGTGGATAACTATGTACATTGTTGATATATATGTGCAAACCATCTAATAAAATCATGTATATATATATATATATATATATATATATATTTTTTTTTTTTATTTTGCTCATACAGAGACATTGTAATTTTTTAACTATTTGTAAAGAATTTAAGATTTTCATTTTATTTCCTTAAAAATATAAAAATTCTCAAATCTCATTCAAGTTTGAACAATGTATATTTTATATATTAAAAAATAAAAAAGGTAGTGAAACTTGTGAGATTGTGCACGCAAAATTCCATTATGATGCTATTAAAATAGGAGAATTAGTATTTTATTTCTTTCCCCACCCAATAATTAAGAGTTTGATTTGTGGTTTGTGGGTATTTATCATTAAAAAATTCCAATATGATAAAATTAAAAATTAAGAGATAAAACTAAACAACCTTATAATAATACATGATGGGTTACAACTATGATCTACAGTGCAACTAATAAGAATTTCATAAACCTTATGAAAAGTCCATACCACCCCCATTATCACACACAATAATTTATTCCAACAAGAAAAGAAAAATGAACTTACACTAATAATCAAGCTCAATGAAGTTTGGTTTATCATCCAACATGATCCTCTCGCTCGTAAACCTTGCCGAGAGAGATTCTAATTGGATCTCTACAACCACTTGCGTCTGAGTGCTATAAAACTATAAACCATTTATTTCTTATTTGCTTGTTTGTGACCAAAATTTGGAGACACTTCTATATTTTTTTCAACGTCCATATCTCGTCTGCTTCTTTGAATGAAACCTGAACCTCTTAAGTGTTGAAAAGCAACTTCTCTCTTAAAAATCTCAGTAGCCTACTTATCCATTGTTGGGCTATCTTGATCGAAAGGAACAATCACATTTTTTTCATGCATAGAATTAGAGGTTTTTTCAATTATAGGTAAAATTAACCTCTTGTTCATTGCCATAATTAATACAACTCTGGACACACTTAAAACAACATTAAATGAGTTAATCCTGACTATCAAGAGAAATCCTAATTTTGTTGGTGCTCTGACGCTTGCTGCCGGGGATAGTGCTATTTTGTTCGCTCCATCGCTGGTGGACACCCTGCCTCTAGTCAATTTGTTGATCATTATTTGTGTTTTGCGTCTATTTCTCTGTTGTTGATTATAGTTTGCTTTATGCATTTCGTTGTTGTAGCTTGCTCATTCTTCTGTATCTGTCCCACTTTTCCAAAAAGAAAAAAATTTGGCTTATCAGAGCCAAGCGATTGAATAAAACCATGAATTTTGCTTCTCTAGTTTCGTCCATTCCTGAAGTTCACTGACAAAAGAACTCAAAAAAGGTTCATCAAACGCAATCACAAGTACAAGCAAGTCTATCATCATGAACAAGTGTGATTCACCTGTTGGAAATCCAACTCTTTGCAATTCACATTGAAAAAACAGAAAGAAATCATTCTGGATTTTTGTTAAACAGGTATTCGAAGATCAAACATTACGGATTGTCTGCTATACAAATGCACAGGGGCAACAATCTGCGAGGGCGAAGGCCCTCGCATCGTAAGCAAGCTGCAGAAAAGATTTTATCATGAACGGTAATTCTAAAACAGCATATAATTGCTATGCAGAAACAATGTTTCTGACCTCTAGTTTCCTGCAAGTAGGGTGGCTTCATGTGAATGCAGATGTCAATATTTATACATAAGGATTGCTGTTCCAGAGCAGAACTAGAACTTGATCCTTGCTGTTATCTCTGCAAATCAATCGCAAAGTTATAGAAATGAAGAGAAATCAATATATGCATCTCCTGATATATATCAATGTCTGCTAGACATCCAAGTTGGTTTCGCAATGCATACTCTTATTTTGTTCATTAATCAATCCAAGAGTTGACAAAACCTTCAAACATTTTCAAAAGAAAGGCACAAGAATGATTAGATTACCTGGAGCAGCACCAGCTTCTCAATGAAAATTTTCAGCAGCATGTCGGAGAAGTCGAAGTTAACAGGCAAATACACAATAGCATGAAAACAACCATGAAAGGAATGACACATAGTTTATTTGCCTCTTTAAATAAATCATGCCTCTATGCATTGGTAACTTTTTGGTGCATGATGCTTAACACAATTCTCTATTGAAAAAATAATGAAGTTTCACATATTTATTCAGTAGCTCATAAGAATAAAGAAAAAATAATACATGAATGAAAGAATAATATTAAAATTTAATTTCCAAAAAAAAAGGAAAGAAGTGGGTAAAGACTAAAAAAAGTGGACCATTTTCCCTACCTACAGAATGAACAGTTGAGGCGATCGTTTCACGGTCTCAGGGAGGCAGAAGCGTCCTGCAGATCATCTTTGCTGAAACAAGCATCTGTTTTGTCAAGTATGGGGGATGGTGGTAACCACTGATCAGGAACCATGAGAAAATATGTCGACATGGCCTTCCTGAAACGTTTCTTGTATTGCTTAGGCGAAATAACGGTAGGCAATGCATTCTTAGGCCCACCCAAAATACCCGAAGTTTTTACCCATGTTTCCAAATGTTTGTCCCATGTGTACTTTCTCATGAAGTCGATGATTCCTAGAACTAGTTCATGATTCTCCTCATCCACTCCCACCAGTAAAGAGTAATCCATGACACCTATAGACTGCAGAAGAGACAACAATATGAAGGAATTAAACAGAATATATATGCAATAACAATGTGATATTGTATTAGTAGTAAAAAGACACAGCAAGAAAATATTTTTCGACTACATACAGCAAGAAAAGAAGTATCATTCCAAACAGCTCTCTCCAACAGCCGTTTCGCCTTGTTTCCCACAAATATTGGTGATGTTGGCATTGCCTCGATCAAGTTCTGATCTAGAAGCACTCTGTTCTCACCGCTTGAATCTGGGTTATAACGGGACCTTGAAGATCCCTTCAAGTCATACAGCCTCATTACTTTCCTTCCGAAAAGAAGGTTTTCCATAACCAGCACGTCCATCCTTAATTCTTTGCCACTCTTCAAGTGTTTGGATATCACCTAAAGAAAAGGAAATGGCATTTAACATACAAAGCGAAAAATAAGGAAAAATCAAATAGATATATAATTTATATAACATCCAGTTGTGCTTGGAGTCCTGATGTTGTTAGTTCAATTAAGTTGCCTCTTTCCATTTTCTGCCTCAAAATGAAGTTCTAGTTAAAACAGGCATGTCAGGACTTACAGTTAGCTGAATATTTCCTTTATTATTATTATTATTAAAAGTATTTTGTTCTACCTTGAAGACTAGAAATTATTCAAATTCAACACTGCTAGATCCTTAATTCATGTCCTACTGTCTCCCGGCACCACAAAGCATGTACCATAATCATGAATCTATTCTATCTCCCCCCCCAAAAAAAATAAATCTCAACATTATCTTTCCAGTACTAGTGATCTTTTGTATATGTACTCTATTAACTGGTGACAAAAGGTATCACATTAACATGAAGAAAATATCAGTGATCAAATTATGCCACAAGCATCAATAGACACAGAAATAGCCTAATTCACAGCAAAGCTCCAACTGCTAAAAGACAAATAGGTGCTTGAAGTACTTTCTATGCAAATCATGAGGGAAGAGAATCCCTTCCTTCACATCAAAACATATCAAAGTTGGAAACATCAAACTGATTATTTCTTCCTTGTTCATAACTATTTTCTTTTTCCCATTACTTCTTTTTATCTTATCTTGACAAATGGGTGGTATTTGGCCTAATTCAAATTCATGTACTGAACATAGTCTTAACACAAACAAAATCCGCTACCAATACATAGAATATGTACTAATGGAAGCAAAACTAGAGCAGCTCATACCTGATATATCCCAAGAATTTTTGCCAAGCAAGTGGGGCTTTTTGTGTCGATTGACTCCGATAGATATTTGAAATACTCGGGCCCGAACTTTATAAATGACTCTAGCTCTGTTTTAGTAACTTGTTTAATAATAAACCTATCATCCAATGATTTTGCAAAAAATACATTGCTCTTGCCACCTTGTGCTCCCCATTTCTTACAACGACTGAGAGATCTAACAAAATCAAGCTCAGATGGACAACATTCTTTCCTTAATGCATCAAACTTTTTAGCAAAATAGCATGTAACAGTATATTTTACTTTCCCTATTGCTCCTTTGTGTGCAAACGAAACTCTAATATGCGCTTTCTCTGCGTAATTTGGTGGATCTGAAACTTGAGAACTTCTACTTCCAGATAAAGATGAAATATCATCATCAGGCATTGGACCAGTACTTGAGAGATGTTCAGAAGATGAATCATCAACTAAATGAAATTGGTGAAAGGTCACAGAATCATAGAGATGCACTGAGAGTGAAGGATCCTCGCAATCTTTTATCCTTTCTTGATCATCTAACATCTGAAAATGATAGCCGGTTGAGACAAGCGCATATGTAATGATACTGGTTGGCTCATCATCATGGATTGGGATGACAGTGTCGTTGATTCCAACAGGAAGAAGCAGCCTCCCACCATTTTGATGTTCTATCTCTCGGAAGAAAGAGACATAATTTGGTTTATACTCACTAAGTGCATCAAGCCTTGGAGCACTATCCCAGTTCATGTTGAGAGAACGGTAGATATTCAGGAAAGGAGTTCCGATCCAGCTTAGGAACTCCTCCGCACTGTCTCCCCATTTGGTAGGTAATGCATGAGCAAGTGGTTGGGTCATATGAGCTCTACTTCTTTCTTCTGAATCCTCAGAAACTGACACTGGAACTCCACCTTCTACAGGAACTGAAGATTCCAACATGAGAGCATTAGCACGCGGTAGGCCACTTTCGCCGGTCCACTTTGCATCTAAAGCATCTGATATATTTGCAGAAATTGGAAAATGACCATCAGAGAGGGTTCTGCGGACAAGAATATCAGCTTCCAATAGGTCCAATTGATCTATTCCACTTGCTATTGTCATAAGATTGTTTTTATTTTGGTTAGCCTGGAAAGAATCAAATTCCTTGCCTCTTTGCTGCTGCTGATCTGTCTTAAGATTGCTAAGGTGGTTATTGAGGCTCTCTTGACAATTAACCACCTGTGCACTGCCATTGAAGAATTCATTGGTATTGGCATCCGAATTAGCGCAGCCTCCTTGAGGGGTTGCATTACAATCTACTGACCTGGTGGAACAGAGCTGCTCCTTATCTGTTGTCACTAAATCACAAGGCACTTTATAGGGACCATTTGAAGCATATGTTAATCGTTGATCCCATAGATATGACTGGAAGAGCAACTGTCTCCTTAATTTATTAACCACAAGAATATCCAGAGCTGGCTGTCCTTCCTTCACTTCATTCTTTGATAACTTCGTTATAGACTCCTGAAAGGAATGCATGGAAACATTATTAGTATGCGAGTATTGAGTCTGGAAATAGCATTAACAAACACCAACTAACCTCAAATTCCATTGTCTCCTTTTGCAGCAGCTGTTCAAGTTCAACAATGTGTCTTGGTGACGCCAGCACTCCCGGATTATTGTCAAGGGCCCCCCTTGCACTTTTCAAGTTTTTCTCCACAATCTGGGATAGTGCTTTCATTACATCACTGAACAGAAGCTTCGCCCACTCAGCAACCTATTATCAAGCATGACTTATCAGTCAGCTTCGAGAAAGCAGCTCAAGTTTCTTAATCTCATGCATTATTGTTTCGTGACATGTAAACAAACCTCATTTGCTTCTTTTTGTACCCATTCTTGAACTTGATTATTAAACTTGAGCATTGGAGGAGGAAGATACACTGAGTGAACATTGATCGAAGAATAGCGGAAGCAAGCAACCATATTCCCAAACCTGCTCAAGTGACACAGTGGATAAAGCAATCTGCGTTTTGGTGATAAAGATGAAAAGAAAAGAAAGGAATGGCGTACCCATAAAACCGAAGGCAGTCTTTGTGAACAGAATGGCCGCAACTAGCTACCCTACTTGCAGCAGTATGATTTGAAAAGCTAAGTTCCAAAAATTTACCGAAAGATAAGCCCCAAGCTGCATCTGACATCACAACTCTTTGAGTAGCTGGAGGCAATCCATTAATCCGAGGGCAGCAAAGGCACCTGTGCCACATCCATATCTTACCATCCTCTTCTCCAGCCAGAAGAAACTCAGGGAGCTTCCTGACGGATATTGTAAGACTGCCTTGCCGGTGAGTATAACAATGAACATGAGCTTCTGATGGCATATCACAGGAACGACACCGATAACTCTGGCATTAAATAACAGACAGATTGAGACCAAGACAAACATTGGCAAACCAAACACGCCAAGGTAAGTAACAAATAATTAACCTGATCAAATAGATGGTCTCGCAGAAATCTTCCCAGGGGTTTGTCAAAGCTTCCATAGTATTTGATGCGGAAAAGATGCGGACACTCACAAACAGTCCCTTTCCACACGCATCTGGTCAAGAGGGAAACTAGAATGCTCTGATGATCTGAAGGAGGAGGGGCGAACTCCTCCTTCGATAAGCTGAACTCATTCTTACCATTGTAGTCTTGATGTGTGATTTCATTTGTCATCATGTTATCTTTGTTAAAGGTATGCAAGTCATCAGGATAGTTGATGGGAACAAGAAAATCATCCTTAGTTGCTTGAACATCACTTCTTAACTTCTCCAACTCATCATGTTCAACAAAATCAACTTCACTTATTGGTTTTGGTGCATGATAAGAATTTATAACTGATATTGAAGTAGAAGGAAAGAGGGTCTTGCTTTCCGATTTCACAGCAGATTCACAATCACCATTTACCTTTGGAAAATTTTTTATGTCAGTTGGTGAATGTTTAAAGGTGAATGCAGATATTCTAATCAGAGTATTAAGAATCTGTCACCTTCACATTTTCAGGATCTGATGTTACGGTTGGAACTGGCATATTAAGCACTTGAGCATCCATGCTGCATTCCGATCCACCAGTAGGAGAGACCATGAAGCCAGGTACAGTTGAAATGGATCTGTTTATGGTGGATGGTTTGTCCAGCAATGCAACACTAATTGGAGATGCGGAGGAAATTGCAGCACCTTCATCCGCAAGAAAAGATGTTTCCATGGCCAGATGATAGGCTGCAAAAATTCCATACTGCATAACATGCTTTATTTTCTTCAGCTCATCACCATTAGCACCCTTGAGCAAAACCTATAGATATCAAATGAATTAGATGCATGAAACGCCTTCCGTAGTGGCTAAGCTAAAATTTAAAGAGCATAGCACAAAGCAGAAAGTTCATAAATCTAAACTAGAAAAATAAACAGTAAGCAGTAGAGTATCTCCAAAAAGAAATTTTAAATCCAAATTCAGATCAATTTGATTGGATCATCCAACTCAATAATCAAAATATGTTGTTGCACAGAAATAAACGTGGGAGGTAGTGGATTGCAGTATGAACTATAAGATTACTTCACAGTAAAACTTTATATTGCAACTGGGTTAAATGACATGCTTTAACGACCAGGGTCAGTTCAGTAGTTGTAGCATTTCAACTTTGATCAGGAAAGAAGACCAAATACATCAAGGTGGAACAATCAAAATTGTAAACGCAAATAAAACAAGCTGGTCCAATATGCACATCAAAGATCAGGAATAAGTATCATAGAAACTTCAGGTGGCTGGCAGAATTAAAATAAATCATAAAAGAAAAAAAAAATCAATGAATCCAATTACCATGTAAATCCTCATACTGGGTGTGCTACTCTTTGAGACTAACATTCTCTACCTTTAATAATTGTGTTTTGTTGTGTTGTGCTCTTACATTTTGTGCATTATCCAAGTAGCAATGATCCAAATGTCAAAAAGATAATCAATAAAGGAAAATTTTCTACAGAAGTAAATATGACTTACAGTACAACCTAAAGGCTTTGGGCAACCTTGAAAAAAAATTAGGTTCTTCATCATTTTCTTGCCACCCAGGCCAGCAGTACCATGATCCTCGAAACATTTCTCCACGTAAAATAATTCACAACTTCCCAGATTTTGTGGTGACAGATAATCGATAGAAGGAACTATTTGAGCACCAGTGCAGCGAGCTATACGTTCAAGGACTGGCCTTTTGATATTTAGAACAAGTGAAATATTTTTCTCAAGAATATAATCCCTGGCAAAGTGAGAAACTGATTTTTCTACCAAGAGGACATCAGGGTGCTGAGCATCTATCTTTGCAACAGCCATCTTCAAATAATCCATTTCCTGTTCACAAGTTATCATGACATAAGTACAGGAAAACAAGAATAAAGGATGCGAGTCAATCTGAAAACAAATAAACAAATGAAGATCATCACACCTGCTGCAACAGGGTATCAAAACTTGAGAGCAAATGTGAAACTCGCTCATATTCAAGAGCTCCTCCAAGGATTAATACCCGAGGATTTTCCACTTTTGAAGCCATGCGGCGATTTGCCATTTTTTTCTTACAAACAACACCCTTTATTACCGTGCTAGAATAAAAGAAGAAAGCATCAGGGATGTTACAAAAATACATTCAAATTCATCTTACCAATTCCTATTTTCAAAAAATGAAAAGTCAGCACATCTAGACATTTTTATTAATTAGTACTACACCACAATGTGGGAGACAACTTAGTTTGGGAAAAAGGACATGAGAACACAATATTGATCATTAGGACTCGAAACTGCATCATCAATATTGTTAAACTTACCTTTCATTGCGAGTTCCACAAGCTATGCACTTAACCTTTACATATCCACCAGGATCCATTCCTCCTCCTTTGCTAGTGTCAGGTTTAAGGAAGGTTGCTGCTTCCCATGAGAGGGATGTAATTATGTCCAACCAGCTCCCTTCTTTGTCTTCTTCATCAATGGAAAGGCTTTCAGTCTGAAGAAGTTGAGCTATCAAAGTCCGGAAATGTCCACCAACAACATTTTTCATCGCATTCTGATCTCCTTCATCCATCTGCTCTCTTGTATCGCGTTCACCACTTCCGAAGTAGGAATTGCAAAAATATCCCCACTGACCTGAAGCAGCATCATCATCGTCATCATCAAATAAATTATCTTCTTTATCATCTTCTTCATCTTCAGGACTGGGGGGGAGCCAAAGCAGTCCATTGCTCTCAAAATCCAGAGACTTTGGATCTAGATTTGCCATACCATACACCGAGGAAGGCACCTCATTATCATAGGCACCATCTGATCCACTATTTTCAGTCATCTTATGCACACCTAGAGAAGCATAATAATCTTTAGTATCATGCAATGGAGAGAAATTTTCCATGGCACTATTGATTTCTTCAGTATGACACTCTTCAGGAAAATGGTTGCCTTGGTCAACACCATTGAACTCGATTTCAAGATAGTAATCATCAGAATGCTGAAAAGACTGTGTTTCTGTGTAAGTTCCAACATGATCTTCATCATCATTCCTGTTATTGATCATAGAAGAAAAGCAAAGTAAGCATCTCAAGAATATAACAATCTTTGCAAATCTTTTATATGGTTGTTGATGGATCCTTAGTTACCTTAGCTTGAAAATGTAAGATTATATGTAACATACATAATAGCAATGTGAATGTTTTTTGGCTAGATAAAAGCAATTATATTCATCTTAATGATATAGTAGTCGGCATTAATTTTTGACAACTAGTACTGCTTACCCTTAAGAACATAAATATATATGATTTGAGGAAGCAACATCACCAGATAAACATGAAACCACCTTGGTGTCCATATTAATAAGAGTTAGAATAAGGTGATATCAAGAATTGATGCAAAAAGAAATAATACCTGTTTGTGTTCATTCCATACAAATCAGGAGGTGGATCACCAGCTTGCAAAGCAGAATCACTGTCCTCCTCTGTACCAAGAATGTCTAGTTTATTGCAACAGGATTCCCTTAGCACAGACTGACTATTAGTCAAACTGGAATTATGAGGAACATGAGGATATTGTCCGGTTGATTGTGATGAAGAGCAACCAGTTCTAAAACTGCTGTAAATTGTGCCATCGGACTTGTTGCTTGCAAAGCTTGTGAATGGAACTGAGGAGCTGGCACTCACCGAGGAACCCTGATTCCTGTTGTCAGCTGTTGTTTTATCCTGCTCCCATTGCTTGAAGCAAAAATTGCAAACCCGGACACGTCCTCCACTCTCTTGGGCATTCTTTGGGTCAACAGACGAAATGGGAACAGAATTTTGAGTACACTTTGCACAGAAAACACGACCACAAAGACGACAATGATGCCTTCGGTTGAATACAGTGAACTGAGAATCACACTCATAACAAACCCTGCAGCTGTGATCAGGCATCCAAAAATCCCTAGATAAATTTTCTGGCTCAGACCTCTTCGGGATCCATGATCTCAGGACCCCAAAGAAGTCTGAGAGTGCCTTCTCAGAACAATCCATCAATAGTGCAACCTCCCTATCCCACTCATAATCAAACCAAAACTTCCGAATTCATTGCACTGATTATCATCGTCTAAAACTAAATTCTATGCCACAAAGCACAGCTTCCATCAACCTCTAGCTTCCAAACAAAACAAAATCAAATTCAATGCGAATAACATCCCCGCAGAATGACAATGCCACCATACTCGCACGAAATGCCGGAAAATATTCAATTTTGAACATCCATATGCACTATTCTCAACCAGCAAAACATATTCAGATTGAAGGTTTGATTCTGAAACCAGAAAACACTGTCGAAGAACCACAATCATTGAAATATATCCTTGTATAACATCAACAACCAAATACGAACCCCAATGGATAAACGCAAATCAACCTCCGCGTATAGCATGAACCCTTCAGAGCCAAATTGAATCACTTCCATGCTCCATAACCAATCAGAAACCAATTCCTCCTGAAGTTCAATCACTTTCTATCATCTAAAGACCCGTAAATAAAAAAAAGAGGCACAAAACCCAATATTGGGTGAAAAAAATGGAAATCAAAGCCAGGTATGATCTGGATGGCGATAAACGAGAGCGCGTGATGGGAGAGAAAGGCGGAGCGAGCGAGGGAGAGAGAGGGTGGGAAAACAAGCGGCACCAGTGAATCCCCCCATCTTTTTCGATTCCAGTGATGGAGAATTCAAGCCAAAATCAAGCAAAACATAAGCGAAATCAGGGGAATTCGGGGTATAAAAATCCGGACTTTCTCGGTAGCGCGAGGAATTTCTTGCCAATACTCTGTTCAGTGGACCTGCCGTGGATACTGCACACGTGCACACACATAAGATGATGGCAGCCACTGATTTCAATATAAATAAAATATAATTTTACGTTATATAATATATATATATATATATATTATTTATTTATTTATTTAGTGTGTGTGTGCGTATGCATCATATCAGAGGAATAGACAACAATTTTTATTTATATAAATAACTAAATAAAATAAAATAAGAAAAGTGTTTGAGTTATATATATATATATATATATATATATATATAATATATGCGTTAGAGACCAATGTTGTCTTAATTTATTGACATGAGTTCCTCTCGACAAAAATGTTCATGTTGTATTGAGGAGGTGGTTTGAGTCTTAACTAATGCATGATAAAAATATAAATGTGTTAAGATAATAATTTTATGTTTATACATGTATTTGATGAGGCTTGTACATGTTTATCAAAAAAAAAAACTTATATTTAAAATTATGTAAACAAAGAATTATTTATTTTTACAAGTACTTTTATTTTTTAATTTATTAGTTTTAGTTATGATGGCACATTAATTATAAAAATTGTATATGAATTTCAACCCTTATGAAATAACTACCCAGCATTTTATTCTGATACTTTATTAAAAAAATAGAGATTCGCATTATTCTTTTTTTTTTTTTTAAGAATACAGACAAAAAATAAATACTTTAATATACTTATGTTTTTATCTTACATAAACTGAGATTTGAATCCCTTACCTCGACAAAGACACAAACACTGTAAATAGAATATCAGTATCAATAGACCGAGAAGTGTTTGGTGGCTTATGCATAATTTTCCAATATATATATATATATATATAAGAAAACCTCTGGATTTTTTGTTGTTGAAAAAACTATAACTCAATATCTTGCTTCACAAGGGATTTATCCGCAAAAGTGAAGACATTCTCCAGAGCAAATTAGAGTTGCCGTAATAACAAGGATTCACGGGATTAGTTTGCATTTTATCCATGTTTAATTAACAAATACACCCAAAAAGAATTACTATTTTTGCGAATAAGTAAGGCGGTTCATCTCCCTAATTGATTCTCTCTTTTTGGAGCGAGTCGTTAAAAGAGAAAAGCGCGAGAAACATGTGGAGGCGATCCGCTTCCTTCGTTCTCGAGAAGTACCAGCTCCCCTCTTCTCCCATGGAATCCCCCAAGAGCCCTCAAAGCCCTAACCCTAACCCTAACCTTAATTCTAGCCATGGGATTTCCGCTTACTACCAGACGAGGGCTGAGCAGCATGGCGTCGTCACCAGTGACTGGCTTGCACAGGCTCAGGCTGCTGTGGAACCACCGTCGCCGCCGTCAGAGAGGGCCTCACCAGGCTCTGGAAAACCGTTTAGCGTCATCGAGGAATTCAACTACTGTCGCAAGAAGCCTGACCTCGCTGAGGCTGTCGCCGCCATCATGGCCCTCGCCGCCGTGATCCGGTCTAGCAACGCAACTACCATGATGGAGCTCGAGATCGAGCTAAAGACGGCATCGGATGCTCTCAAGGTGATTGTTTTGGCTTTCATTTTTCCCCTGTGGATTGCTCCGGACTGTGAATTATCTAGGGTTTATGCGTATGTCTTATAATCTTACGCTGTGAGCTTTGCCTCAGTGACTTTGCTTTCTGGACACATTTTTCCCTGGTCATTATTTCTTTGTTGTTGTGTGTTTCATTTTCCTGAATGTTTGATTGATTCAAGCTAGGGTTTGAGAGGAATTTGGGCAGGAATGTGGAGACTGATTTACATTGTTACTATTTATGTGTAGCATTCAAAGTCCTAGGAAGAGTGAACTAAGTAATATCAACCATTTTCTATGAGTTTTCACAGATTGTTCACATCATAAGTGACATATTATGACGAAGCTCATAGTATTGGTTATGCAGTACAACTTAGAAAAAATTTAGGCAAAATATTATTTACCTTTATATTCTTGCACGGCAAGCTTGAAACGTAGTGACCTTGCAAGATCCAGTCCTGATAAGTAATGGATTACCAAGATTTTAAGTTAAATCTAAGTATGCAATTGCAAGCTTTTCCTGCTTGAACCAAGACCATTGGTTGGCTGGTTGATAGGAATAGTGGAAGAAAGCATTGAGAATTGTAGAATGCTTGTATAAGGTTCGCATGTTTTGTGCATGGAGTACTATATGTATATGGTTCTTTGGAGTATCTGTTTGAGTTTCATTCTATCGAAATCTTGCAAACCAATACTTCTTCTGGAATTGTTTTGTTAATTTCTTCATATCCTGAAACATGTGTCATGTTCATGTATAATGATCATGCGGATGTCAAGGCATTTGCAAGTTTTCTGGATATATTGAGATCCTTAGAACCATGGGACCTTCAGATTCTTATTGAATCTACGTAAAGAACCTGAAGTGGACTTGTGAAAGGAATATGTTTTGAAATCTTCCTTGCAAGCATGTCTGTGCCCATAGGAGTGACTAGAGTTATACTGTAGTGCATAATTCAGATTTATCTTTCATGAATCCTTCCTAGTGAAGATGCAACCAAGCCATTTGGATTCTTGGAGATAAAAGGCTGAATATTTTTATTTTGGCTGGTATCTTGTTTGAATTGCAGCAATTCATCAGTCTTATGCCATCTACCTTGATGTTATTACTGCCGAGCATATGATGCTGAGTACTTTGATGAGTGCACTGATCATTCTCGAATAATTGTGCCAGATTTCCTATGCTTCATGAGTGCATTTTTTTAGCAAGTAATTGACTATCATAATTTACATCCTTTTGCTGAACTGAATTAAAAGACCGATTACTATCTTGATTTCAGAAAGGTGACAAATCATCAATATCCTTGTCTGCTGGCTGTGATTTGTTCATGCGGTATGTGACTAGGACTTCTGCATTAGAGTATGAGGACTTTGATGCTGCAAAGCTCCGTTTGATTGAGCGTGCAGAAAGATTTGGGGAGATCTCGTTGAAGGTTATTAATCTGCCTGAATTCAGGTCTTTACTCTTGCATTTGCCTTTGTAGTAAGCTTGATGTGGAAATTCAATTTGCCAGGCACGTCGAACCATTGCTATGCTTAGTCAGGATTTTATATTTGATGGCTGTACCATACTAGTTCATGGTTTCTCAAGAGTTGTGTTGGAAGTATTGAAGCTAGCAGCTTCTAATAGGAAACTATTCCGAGTGTTCTGCACAGGTCTGTTGCATTTTGTGCATAGTTGTATTTATTCCAAGTATCAAATATAAATCATATTGCGTTTGCATACAGAGGGAAGACCAGACAGGACAGGACTGCGTTTATCAAATGAACTTGCGGCCCTGGGCATACCTGTTAAGCTTCTCATTGATTCTGCAGTGGCCTATACCATGGATGAGGTTGACATGGTATTTGTTGGGGCCGATGGTGTTGTGGAGAGTGGAGGAATCCTCAATATGATGGGAACATATCAAATCGCGTTAGTAGCTCATAGCATGAATAAGCCTGTCTATGTTGCGGCAGAAAGTTACAAGGTACAATCCACAAGCGGAAATATTCATCTTCTTGAAATTCTTTTCATAACATTCTCACATCCTGTCATTTGTATAGTGTACTAGGATGATTTAACTAATTATGTGACCTTGCAAAGGTAGAACTCTAATTGCTTTGTCTCACCTTGGTTTTAAATTCATATGGCATCTGATTGCATTGCAGTCCTGGTTTAGTTATGTGATTATGAAAAACTAAACTATATGAAGGATCTTGAGACTCTTGACATAGTTATGTACTTATGTGATTATGAAAAACTATGACTATATGAATGATCTTGAGGCTCTTGACACTTGACAGTTTGCCCGATTGTATCCGCTGGACCAGAAAGACCTAGAGCCTGCAATCCGCCCAATTGATTTTGGTGTTCCCATTCCCTCGGGTGTTGAGGTTGAGGAATGTGCGAGGGACTATACTCCTCCCCAGTATCTTACACTTCTTTTCACAGATCTCGGTGTTCTCACACCGTCTGTTGTTAGCGACGAGCTTATTCGACTGTACTTATAGTTGGGAAACGGACATTTGGAAAGTTTGGAATCTCAAAATATTGGAATAGATTTTGTGAGAAATATTTTCAACCGTGTGTTTTGTGAAATTCATTGTCTGTGGTTCTTTGGTTCTTGTTCATTGGCATTCCTATTTGCTATTGGTTCAGTCTGTTAGCCCAAGGTTCAGTTTATTGAATAATGGATGTTTTCTCAAATAAATGCAGATGAATGGTCTTTTGTTTGCTGTAAACACTAAACACTAGGATAACGTTTTTTTTAACATGAGGCTATTTTTTTAAGAAAATATAGAAATAACAGCAAAATGAAATCCTTGGCTTTTTTAAGTACATAAAAATTAATTTAACTCTATAAGAATAGATATATTCAGAGAACACATTTCCTTTATTAAAGAATATTTTAACTGAAATTAAAAGTTATAAATGAAAATCAAATATCAAGCTAATAAATCTATTGGCACTGGGTCTTTGTGCGCATCAACATGGTTTCTCCATTTTGTCAAAATGATAATAATAATTTTACTCAACAAATATGTATGAAATTGGTAATATTATCTTCAATTAATAAAAAAACAAATAGTGGGTTATATGTTTTTATAAAACATATTTATCTCTAATTTATTTTCTTTTCCTGTCCTTTGAAATGAATGATGTCCCGATCAGAGAGGAGCATGTTAGAGACTGACAATAATATGCAAGAGAACGAGCATATCAACAATTACATATATACTTACTGAGGAGTATAGTAAAAAAAAAAAAAAAACTTGGGAGAAAATGTCTTCAAAGCTTAGTTAGCATACGCGAAATTGGGCCTGATTAATTGATATTGGGTTGGGCTGAGCCTAATTTTCAAGAGTCCTTTCATTCATCCCGAATTCGGCTCCCTGGGTTTGCTAGGGTTTCGGCGGCCTTTCCCCGCCGGACTGAAGCTTCTCTCCTTGATTCGATCCAAAAGAAAGAAGAATTCGAGAAAATTTACGTAAAAAGGAGAGATTGCAGCACAGCAATTTCAATGGCGGTCAGTTTTTTTTTTTTTTTTTGCTTTGATATCTTTGTTATTTTCTTGCATTTTTCATTATCTTTTGCTTGTTCTTAACATTGGATTGGTGCAGTCGATCGCCGCTGGTGAAGAACTAAGTCTCGTAATCCGACTGATGAACTTTGATTTCAAGAGCACGCCTTTGGCAAAGGGCATTGGTGACTTCTTTTCCAGAGTCTTCTCCAGAGTATCTGATCGCCATGATCGCAAAAGGTTCTTTTTTTTTTCTCAGATTATTCTTTTCACATATTAGATTCAACTTAAAAATTCAATTTTCGAGCCTTTTGTTGTTTTTTATAAAAGAGAAAAATATGTATATATGCATATATATGTTAGTGATTTCATGTGTTAATGTTTATGTTTTGATAATGATTTTGTTTTAAACTGATAGGAAATCAGGCATAATGGTGGAAAGTTTGGTATTGACTGATGAGGAGCCCTTCCAGATTGACGTCCAGGAGTGGTTCTCCAAGCGAAATCAGTATTATGATTCCGGTGATGGTGGCGAGCAGCATGCTGTTTTCAATGTCTTGGATAATGTTTTAGTGTGTACAATGGAGCGGTTGAAGAAATTGAGGTTGCTTGTGATTTTCTTGTTTGTGATTGTTGCATTAGCATGCATATTTAACTTGTGCATGCATTGTTAGAGCAACACCTCAAGTTCATGTTGTTTGGATATTTATTGCAGGGAAAGCGTTACGATGGCTGGGAAGTATGGCTTCTATGCAGGTGTTACTAGCTTTTTGAGCTCAGAGAATTATTATGAAACTTATTCTGATAGTCATGGTGCATTGATCAGGGCGCTCTGTTCAGAGGGCAAGGTAGGCGTTGCTTTACATCTTCATGATGAAATGCGAAGACATAATGTTGTTTTAGATCTTTTTACACAAAACTTTCTTATGAATGGACTTTGTAAGATGGGTGACCTATCAACTGCTAGTTGGCTTTTGGAAGATATGTTACGTGTTGGTGTGCCGCTAAATTCTGTAACATATAATACTTTGATCAATGGATATTGTCAGAGCGACAACATAGACACTGCTCTTCATCTTGTATCTTTGATGACACAAAATGGAGTTAGACCCAATGTAGTTACCTGTAATATACTTGTTCATGCTCTTTGCCATAAGGGTCTCTTAGACAATGCGAAGAAGCTTCTCGCTGAACTAGTAGATGAACATGAGGCCACAGATATAGTTACTTCAACTATACTCATGGATGGATGTTGTAGAAAAGGGGACATGGTGCAAGCGCTCGAGCATTGGGATGGGATGTTTCGGAAAGGTGTTGATGTTGATCACATTGCGTTTAATGTACTAATAAAGGGTTTCTGTTTGATACATGATATTGAACTAGCATACAGATATCTTTGTGAAATGTTGAAGAAAGGTCTTTTCCCTGACCATGTGACCTTTAATACCCTTATCAACGGTCTTTCTAAGGAAAGGAGTATGGATGAGGCTTGTGACATCCAGAGTAAAATGGTTCTTTCTTGCATAGTACCTGATGAGATCACCTACAAATCAATCATTCAGGGTTTTTATCTACAAGGTGATGTCTCTAAAGCTTTTAAGTATTTAAATGAGATGTTGATGCACAAAATGGTCCCAGAGCCTCGTATTTGGAATCTTGTGATTAATGGGTATGGAAGATGTGGAGATGTGGATAGTGCATGTTTAGTTAGAGATATGATGGTGGAGCTGGGTGTCTCTCCTAACACCTTCACATATAATGGGTTAATTCATGCTTATGTTAAGAGAGGGAACATTTATGATGCAATTTTGCTAAAACAGGAGATGCTTGCTTCTGGGATATTTCCTGATGTTGTTACTTATAACTTATTAATGACTGGTGCATACAGTATTGGTTCTGTTTATTTTGCTCGCCAATTGTTGCGTGACATGTTATACAGAGGGTGTCAGCCAGATATTTTTACTTACACTGAATTCATTAGAGTCCTTTGCCGAAAGGGGAATGTGCAGGAAGCTGAGGAAGTGTTCTACAAAGTGCAGAAATCTGGTTTGTCAGTTGATCATGTCCCATTTCACATTCTTATTAAAGTGTACTGCACAATAGGGAGACCAAGGGAGGCTTTTTCATTTTATCAGAAAATGATAAGGAAGGGGCTTGTGGGTCGTAATTCAATGTACTATTCGCTGTTCATTGCATTGATGAAGAAAGGATTCTGCCAAGAAGCAATTCAAGTGTATGACCATATGGAGAGACTGAGACCGCAAGGATGTGAAAAGGCTGAAGTTTTGGCTGTATTTTAGTGGGAATTTCATTGCCATGGAGAAGATGCTGGTAAATTTTCATTATGATGTTCGTCAAGATCATGTGGAAAATTTTGGATCCTACCACGATGACTTGTTCAGGAGAAGCTAAAAATTAAAACATGTATTTGCAACAAATGGATGATTGTAACATAGCACCTATGCCTTGGGATTGCATCAAAGGAAATCTTGTTCCGAGAGGGTGGAAGTTGGCATTAATATATCTCACTTGTTGTTTCAATGTCTAAAACTGAATTTGCTTCCTGAACATGGATGCTAAACTGATACTATCACGCTGTTGTGGTTGAATGAGCAAGGACCGGAATGAGCTGATTGTGATTGCTGGAGAGGTCATATAATTTTGGCCAGGGAAAGGCCATAAAGAACTCAAAAAAACATTTAATCTCTATCATCATACTCGTAAGTGACATTTGCTTTCAGTTTTTCAGTACTGAATTTTCTTACACTTTCTTATGCCAAGTGTAAATTTTCTGTTGGTTTCTTGAGTGAAAAATTCTGCTGCATTTGTAGGCCTGCTTCATATTTAACTCAGCAAGTTATGGACAAATCATTTGGATCGTGACAACTTGGTTGTACTTTCTTGTTGACCAAAAGTTCGATAAGATGAGGTGAATACGATAATATCACCATCAGTATGATTTGGGGACCTCTATATGGTGAGACTAACATTGAACTGTTTATGTGGTTGCAAGTGCAGGGGTACAAAATCATTAAATACACACATTACAGCCTCAGAAAGGTAAATTCACCAAACCTCTACTTGTCATTATGTTTTCGCAGGACTTTCTGTATCTTTTATGGAAAATTCCTGCCTGCCCATGGAACTGTTCAACTGATCTTTCTTTCTTTCTATTTGTGTAATCCCATTAATCCATTTATTCATATCGGTTTCACTGATTTTGAGAACTCAATGCTGAATGTGGTAGTGGCAACTTATTTACAACAGTTAAAGCTTGCCATAGTGACAACTTAATCCATTTTGTTATTATTCGAACCTTTGATTATGTGCCGTCTTTCTTGCTCATTCACCATTGACATTCCTGTCATCGCTGAAGTGTAGCTCCATTCCTATATATGAGCCTCCATCTTGCTTGAATTTCCAGCTTTTCTAGTTTAATTTAAGCCACACATGCCATGCTATTAATTTATGAGAACTCTTGCCCATAATCACAATATCTTTTTGTTTTTTTTTTATTTTTTAATTTACAGTTACTGAAATTAAAGCTCCTAAACATAATACCAGGATATCATAATACAGCTAAAACTGTCTTCTGACTTTCAGGGACCTCCAAGGATGTTGTAATTGATAGAAAAAACACCAGAAGGCCATTATTTTTTGTTCATATGTGCCTAAATCATTGTTTCAACGATGAAATCCATCATTTTTTTTAATCGACGACATTGATATCTAAGCTGTAAAATCTTGTATTCATCCAATTATTATGTGAATGCATTATCCATCTCCAAATATGGTTTTCCGATCTTTCAGTGACTTGATAATCATGTTTCATACATTATCATTCAGTTCTGGAGAACTTTAATTGCGAATCAAGAAGTCTAGTTATATACTTCTATGTTTGCAATCCCATTTTTCAGGGACATTATGATCAGGAATGGAAATGTTCCTTGTATATTCTTATAATTATTATTACCATTGTATATAACAAGTTGACAAAGTCCCAATGATACAGAGTTAGGTCCAGAAAAGGTTGGTAGGCACAAGTTGGCATCAACCAAATAACAAGTTGCAATTTAAAATATAAAACACACTCATGCACACACTTGCAGATTCTGACCTTTTTCTTGTTTTATATATATATATATATATATAATGCTTATGTTTATCCAAACATTCATCAAAATTGTACATAATATAGAACCAGTCTAATCAAAGATGGGCAAAATAAAATTTGACACTAGCTCCTAAAAATCATTTAATTGGTTGTTTGGTTTGATGTAAATAATTGTGATATAAAATATTTTACATGTGAAATTTGTTTTTTTGATGTTTAATTTGTTGTAAAAATTATTTTACCCGTGTTTACATTAGACTTTCATTTTACAATATTTCAACTCACAGTAACTTTTGCTGTGGGTTGAAATACTGTAAAACATTGTTTAATCACGTATGCGTGGTTAGTTATCCACTTTGTATGAGAAGCTTAATTAGATATTTATTCAAAATTTATCACGTCTATGTGGTTCGTAATAAATAATGTATTTAAGTTAATTAATTTCAGTAACAAGTATTAAATAATTAGTAATAAAAACCAATAGAGGTAATTTCACTACACCACTTATATGATGATCACACCTCTTACTTTACATCAAACCAAACAATAATAATGTAAATTAAATTATAGCATTTTCATTTATATTTTTAGTCCATTTTATGTAATTTGATTTACCGCTAACCAAACAACCTCTAATTCTTTGATGAATACTAGTAGCTAAGAATTGGCCCCTCCAAAGTCCGAATAAATAAGAGGATCAAAATCCCATTCCCAAAATAATGTCAGAGAAAATGATGCATTCCATTGATGAAGTTACTTAAATTAGCTTTTAAAGTGTGGTCCTCAGGACTCTCTCTCTCTCTCTCTCTCTCTCTCTCTCTCTCTCTCTACAACTTTAATTTGGTTGGACTCGTTGTCCTTTTTTTGATGTGTGTCTGTCTAACTCGGAAATGGGCCCCCACCCTCTTTTGTCCTCTTCTTCTTTCTTCATTTGGGCTTTTAACGGGCCTCCTCCAGACCGGCCCGCATTCTTGATCGGATCTTACTGATAAACCCGAACCGAACTCGAATCAACTCACATTTAGTTAATAAATTTTGCAATATTATTTTCAAAAAAGATATAACATAATTAAAACTATGAAGTATATATATATGCATGTAAAGTTTTTCAGTTCAGGATACTCTTGTATATTAAAATTTTGAAAATCAAGTGAATTGCCTTTCATGTTTTGTTGCAGCATATTTCTAAAATATTTAATAATTTATATACTTCTTTATATATATATATTAGAAAATCCCATATTAATGATGTTGGATCTAGTTGACCAAAAGAGGCCCGGCCCGGCCCGGACCGTAAAGGCATAGACGAAGCCCGGTATCTAACCAGATTTGGTGCATGCATCTCCCTCTATTGTTTTATTTTCAAGATATTGCTTTCACTCAATCACTTTATTTTTTATTATATTATTTTCATACTATGTTTATGGAAGTAGGGCTTGGTGAAGGTTCTTACTTAATTTATATTATTATTATTATTATTATTATTATTAATCAGTGATGAAAAATACTAATTCCTTTTCATAAATAGTGAGTTACAAGATGTTTCACATTTGTATCTCGAGATTAGTGTGGATGAATTGAATAAATAATGTGGTTTGGGTGGAGATTAAATAAAGATGAAAGTGTTTTAAAAGTATCATTAGATTCCTTGAATCACATGCAATGTAAGGTCATTCTCATGGCACGAGAGTTACCCTCCTCCCTGGGGAGTATTATTATTTTTAATTTTTAATTTTTAATTTTCCTTTTTTTTTATTTGTATGTACTCACTGCATCTCATGTGTCTTAAATTCGGATATTTGAGCTTTTTTTTGTAACATGTTAAACTTTTTTTTTACTAAAAATTTCTTTGTCATTTATTTTTACTATAAATATTTATCCAAAATAAATTATAAATTGTTTTTATTTTCTACCAATTAATGTCTGCTTTGCAAATGGGTAAAATGGGAAAATCGCGCACGAAGATGTTTACGTTTTTCATCATATATATATATACTCAATTATTTCCCAGTTTCGCTTTATAATTACTCTTTCAAAGATTAGCCTGAAAATATCTTAGAAGTGAACCAGTAGACATCTCTATTCATGCACAATATACATTCTCTTTTAACGAAATTGGCAAATAAAAACATAAATATTCTGTATATATAGACTTATTTCATGTGAGCTAAAATTTAAATTCGATTTTTTTTCAGTAAAAATATAAATACCATGTATAAAAACATAAATATTTTACACTAAAAATTATGCTAATAAACTAACATATCGTTCGTTGTATATACATTGAATTCAATCAAGAATACAGTATCATACAATAATTTGTGTACCCATAAAATTCCATAACTTCAAATACTTTTAAAAAAATTAAGCTATTTTGATTTATTATATTTAAATAAGAATTAAAGTTACAAGAGAAATTTATACAAAGTCCTATTTTATTATAATAAAAATATTCAATATTTATATAATTGATAATCTACTTCAATAGTGGATTTAAGGTTATGAAGGGTGTGTATATATATATAAGGGTATAATGGCATTTCATTTATTCATAATGAAATAAATTTCCAAATGTACAAGGGCAAAAATAAAAAAAAAAACCCATATCTGTGTATTATAATATAAATACGCTCATTGATATTCTAGATTTACTATATTATTTGCAATAATAATTCTCTTCCCATTATACCCTTCTGTGTGTTTCTCTCTCTAGAGTGGCCAAGAAGCACACTCTTGTTTTTTTTTTGCCTCTCTAGTCCTCACCAATATAAAATCCCTCCACCCACCCCCATCCTCCCCTCTCACAGCTCAATCATCAGCCATTTGCCCATTTTTCAGAGAAAAAAGAAGGAAAAAAGCGGAGAAAAAAGAGTTAAAAAAGTTGATTTTTTTTTGGTTTTTTTGTGTGAAGATGTGTGGAGGAGCGATAATATCGGATTTCATACCGCCGGCGAGGTCCCGGCGGCTGATCGCCGAGTATTTGTGGCCGGATCTCAAGAAGGGAAGTGGATCGTTTGGGCCGAAGAAGAAGCAGCAGCATCGGGGGGTGGTGGTCCGGGATGATGACTTTGAGGCTGATTTCAGGGAGTTCAATGATGATCCCGAGGAGTCTGAGGATGAAGCAGAGGTCGTTGACGTCAAGCCCTTCGCTTTCGCTCCGAAAGCCCCTTTATCTCGAGGTAATTAGCTGAAAAAGGTGAAAAGTTTCTGAGTTTTTGTTAGTTTTTTTCTCTCTTTTGTTGTTCTCAATGATATTATGTTGTTGTTCTGGATCATGGACTGGCTTTTTTTTCTCTTTTTTTTCTTTTTTGAATTTTTGATAGCTTAATTTATGATTCTTGGGAAAGAAGTTCTGTTTTTTTTCCTAGATTGTTTTTGGCTAGTTATTGTTCAATGTATAGAATGGCAGGGTTTGAGTGTTTTGTCTTTAAATTGATATTAAAAATAGGATTTTTAGTTCATTTTGCCCTTGATTTTTTTATTAGATTTAGTTGAAAAGAGAAGGAAATGGCGGACTTTTGTTTCTTGGGATCATGAGTTATTTTTCTTTTTTCCCATCTGCTGCTTTAGGTTGCTAGTTGTTATGGTTTCCTTGCTATAAAATGTGATTTTTCTTAATTTTTTATTCAAATAACTTAGATTTTGTTTTTTGGTGTAAACAAACTTTATTTTGATTTCTTTGTTGAAGTACATGGATGGTCACTTTCTTCTATTGATTATTTTTCTTGATTGATTTATTTATTTATGTTTGTATGTTCTATTTGGGAAATTTTAATTATGAGTTTAACTGATTGAAAAAAAAAAGAGATGATTCTTTGCTTTGTTCATTAGGGTTTACTTTTTGTTTGGTTTATATTATAAGAATCCTTCATTTCCCTATTCCTATTTTTCCTAATGAATACACGGAAGAAGATTGCTGTGCAGGGCCTTAATTGATAACATCTTTCGCTCTATTGGTGATTTAATGGTGGATCTTGCGCACAAAGCCAGATTCTTTCCTCTGTTAGTGATCTGGTGGATTATGGACATTGTCATGTATTCCTTGCAATATGTTTTCTAGTTTCTTTGTGCCTCTTTAATATTTAAGGCCGTATATTTATCTCAATCAATGAAATGCCAAAACTGTTGTGGTTATACATCATTTTGATTGCAGTCTCCATTATTATGGATTGCTTAACAGTTAAAAGTTCTGTATTTTGTTTAAGAAAAAACTTAAAAATTGCTTGGTTTATTATTGATCACAATATGTCACTTCTTATAGTTTTTGATATAGGTTCTAATTATCTTTATATTCGTTTGTTGAAAGTTAGGAAAATTTTAGTTAATACTTGGATGATGATTTAGCTATGATCATCACCTGTGCCTCGCTAGTTATTAGTCCAGGTTCATCAATTTATTTTCCAATTCATGCTATCATGAAATTTCAGCTTTGACCTTTTGTTTTCCTTGGAATGCAGAAGACTCTGTTACTCCTAAGTGTGAAGAATTCTCCAGCTCATTGGATAATTCTTCCAAAAGGAAGAGAAAGAATCAGTACAGAGGAATCCGGCAACGTCCTTGGGGAAAGTGGGCAGCTGAAATCAGAGATCCTCGCAAAGGTGTCCGAGTCTGGCTTGGGACATTCAACACTGCTGAAGAAGCTGCGAGAGCTTATGATGCTGAAGCCCGTAGAATTCGGGGTAAGAAGGCCAAACTGAACTTCCCTGAAGAACCATCTCGAGCTACTCAGAAGCGCAGTCAAATGCCGATTTCCACGAAAACACCCAAGCCAATTGTGCCTGAAAATTCTAGCCTCATGCAATCTGTCACCAACTTTGATGAGCCTGATCCAGATTACTACTCTGCTTTTGGTTTTCTGGAAGAGAAGGAGCCTCCAACCCTTGAATTCCAAACTCCCTTTTCACCGATAAAGCCTTTGGTGCCTTCTGAACCATTTTCTGTAAATTTCCACTCTGATCAGGGAAGCAACACTCTTGATTGCTCAGACTACGGGTTCGAATTCGACTCAAAAAATCCTGAGATAACATCCATGCTCACTCCCACTATAGCTGAAGGCGTGGAAACTGAATTCTCGGAAGGTGTCTCCCCACAGAAGAAACTGAAGAACAATGCTGGGGAGGCAGTCTCAGCTGAAGAGAACACAGCAATGAAGCTTTCTGAGGAACTGTCTGCTTTTGAATCATATATGAAGTTTCTTCAGATTCCATATCTCGAAGGGAGCTCCGATGAATCTATAGACACCCTCTTCAGTGGTGAATTGACTCAGGATGCTGGTAATGAAGTGGATCTATGGACCTTTGATGACCTGCCAATAGTGGGCAACTCTTACTAAGAGACTTCTGATGTCGTTACTAGTTATCTGTAGATATCGACATGAGTTGAGTGTAAGCATGGTCATGTTCTCGCATTGTTACCATTATCGATTATTGTTTTTCTCTCTTTCTGAATCAAAATTTTGCTTTCAGGGGTGAATAAAGTCTGGAGGATTTGAAGACACCTGAGATGTTGCCTAGCTGTTATTGTGCTTAGAGTTTGTGGAACTTTGCTTATAAGGGTTTATGATTTAGGTCCCATATTTAAGTTTATATACTGTTGTAATGTTGTGCTCTTTGTTCCGGTGCTCGGACATCAGACTTGTTATTCTGTGTTTGTGCTATTTTGTTTCTCAAACTGATCAACATTGTCCATGCGTATCGTGCTTCTTTTTGTGCGAGTTGTTTGGGTTTTGGGCATGTTTTCTAAATGTTTTGGCTTTTTTTTTTTTCGTTTATTTTTTTTGACAGTATGGTGACAAATGTCTCTATTGAAAGTAGTGTGCACAGGATTAAACTCAATAAACATTTGTAATCTTATTTTATGTGAAAATTTTTTAAATTGAACATTTTATAGAGAAGATCTGGTATTTATAAGCGAAAAGGTTGTTAGTTTAAAATGCTTTATTATAAGTTTTGTTTAAAAATGTATATGGGTAGGGGTGTAATCGATCTAGTTCAAGCCGAGTAGCAAGCTACTCGAGCTTGGTGAAAAACTCAATTGCTCGAAACTCGATCGAGTTTGAGCTATTTGAAATCAACTTGATTAAGCTTGATAAAGACAAATAAACTCAATTCATTCATAGGTATTTTTATCCTCATGCTCAAGCTCAAATTTTTATATATATATATATATATATATATATATATAATAAACTAATATAATATATACACAATTATAATTACTTAATTAGACTCCTAAGCACTTTAGTCAAGTATTAAAATGCTTAAACTCAGCTCACTCAATTATTCGAGCTCGAGTCAATTGCGAGGTATCATTTACACCCCTATATATGGGCAATAAATTCATTCTGGTTAGTGAAAGCCATGTTCATTTTAATTTGAGATTGATTTTCATTTTTTCTGAAGTAAGTTGGTTAGGAGATCCTTTTTTTAATGTTTGGTGACAAGTCATTCACATGAATCAATATAACTTTCATAATGCGATTACAACTAAGAAGTATTTAATTTAATTATTAAAATTGAAATTAGAAATTGAAATTCATTTCATGTTGATTTTGACCGTGAAAGGTTCAACAATTTTTTTTTCCTTAAGACCATTGTAGTCAGTTTTTTTTGTTGTCTAATGTTGAAATTCATTTTTTAATATTTTATTTTGGGTGGAAGAAGCCAGAAGAATAATTTTCAAAAGATTAAAAAAAAAACATTTTGTGTGCTGAGGCCCTCCCTTCAAGGAGGTGTGAAATTTGAGCATATGATCCAGACAGTCATAAAAAGGCGGCAGCTTTTGATGTTTTCTTGATGAGTTTGTTAGAGAAATAAGAGGGTCTCATGCTATCTTATCCACTCTGCTGGATTTACAGATGTCTCCAGCTTTCTATACGTCTTCTCCAATCCAACTTGACTTTTACTTTATTTCCTACACGGTTAGGGCTGAATATACTTCAATTTCACAAGAAAGAGTCAGAATTTGAGAAAGAAAGATACCCCACCAGAGATTGAATCCAAACCAAATTGCAACTTTGAAAAAGGCCCACCACTTTGTTCAGTGCCAGTTGCAATGACAAATTAATCTTCCGACATATTTACACACAAAAGTCAATGCAACAGTAATTTGAATATTATTAAAGTGATATATGCAATAGAGTAATGAAGTTAGGTCTATATACAGATTGACTATGATAAGTGGAGGAACGAAACAATGAACTGAAAATAAGGTATATCACAGGTTATAACTTGGAATTCAGAAGAATGTGAAACAGAGATCGCTCAGGATCTTATTAGATTTGAGTAGAGCTCATCCAGAGAGGAGTACAAAGGTTCGGCAGCTTTAGGCCTCTCTACTGTGCCCAGAAGAATGTCGGTAGTGGTCAGGTAAGGATCACCGTAAAATCGTAGATTGGCATCCATCCTTGTTGCTACAATGTTGCCTTCCAGTGAGACTCCGACGAAAGCCCCTGTTACAATATTCCACCATGAGCAAAGAACATGAATACTCCCTGATAGACTTAAGCAACAAGGGACTGAGTGAAGCTGTTGCTTGACTTTTTGATCAATTGTCAATACCCTATCAAGCCTAAGTGTATGAAGCTGCATTGGCTTATATGCATGAAATGTTTCAATTCTAAGGGAATTTCTTATAAACATGGTTATATGTTGTACATTATGTTTTGAACTTGTCTAAATGCACTGAGAAGCACATATGAAAGATGCAGAAGATGAGAAGAAAAACAGGAAGAACAACGTAACCTTTGCTGCAACTGTAAGTATAACACAAGCCAGAGCCTCTATCTCCAGATCGGAGATCTGCTTCAAAAACTCTACCGACAGGTCCTGCTGCTGCACTCAAACCAGCGCCAAGGGAGAAATGCATGCGGCTACAGAATGTCTTCACAGCTTTAGAACCATGAAGGACAATGATGAAATCTGTTAGCTCGGCCCCAACCTGTTCAAATGGGTGTTAAAAGAGGTATTGCAAATTATCAAATATTATCCAAAAGAATTGCAAAGTAGTATTAACAATAGAATTTGGTGCCACATTCTATTAAGCAGCTTATGAGATGAAAATAAATTGCCGCTCTCATTTTGCTTTTAAACAAAATATGATGCAGCTCTCACTTTTCTCCGACATTTAACCTTATTCTATCAACAATAGCAATAACAGCTGCTCTGATAATGTGCCAAAAGGTTCAAGTTTTTCACAAAAAATCTCACAGTACCGGTCAGCGAAAGAAAAAATAATTAGAAGCATTCTGTGGGCTTTTCATGAAACACGAGGACTGATTACCATTAAAAACCAAGTCTAACACTTCCTACCTGTGCTCCCCATCCCAAACCAACAGACAATATGGCTGATGGTGCAGACCATGAACCATCTGATCTTCGAGAAACAACCAAACCAGTGCCAAGTTTGTATGTAAGAAGTGCCCCAACTTTAGCAACAGTTAAGATGGCAAGTCCGCTAGCACCTTTTAGAACATTGTAAGGAATAGTTCTCTCAGGGTTTAACCTAGCAACCTGTATATGAAAAATACAGAAAATAAAATAAATAAAATAAAATAATTTGAAGGCATCTACACCTCTAAAAATTCCTCAGCATATGAAGTTTGCAAGAGGCATGAACATAATGTCACATAAACAATCATAATTCACAAAAGGGAAAATAGACATGCAAAATAGTGCACCTGACAATAACTTTTTAAAGTGTTGGATGCCTTGTATATCTCATGTTCCATTGACAGACCAACAGGTAAGTTCAGCCACCCTCTTGTGCAAGTCCAATCCATAACATCATGCTTTGCTGTCTGCATTGCATTACTGATTGAGTTAATCAAAATGCCTTGCAAAGGGTCAAGCCTGTCATAACAGGCATCACAAACCCTTTGAGGATCACGTTGCCGAAATTTAATCGGCATCAAACATCTCCCTTTTGTGCACACTCTGCAGAAAATACCACCACAAAATCGACAATGATGTCTTCCGCGAGTAAGGGCTGTAAAAGGAGAATTGCATTGCATGCAGGTAGTGGAAGAACTGTCTGGCAACCATTCAGGGGGATCAGCTTCAAGTATCTCTTTATACGCATTATAATTGATAGCCTCTGCCTCAAGCAGAGGGGGTGCACTAGGAATGTAAACTGATGGATGCAAGAAACTATCCTCGTTTGTTCCAGGTCCAAGAAATGATATATCTGAGCTACTCTGCTGCAATCGAGTATCTCCGGAAGTTTTATTCTTCCCAGTCAGGATTGCCAAAATTCCGCCCAATACATTCTTTAAGTTCACTTCAGGCTGAGCCCTTGCCTTTGCATAAGTATATGGATCTTTTTCTGAATCATACCCACCAAGAAACTCCGGATCAATTGATGACTGGTATAGATGATTTTGTCCAAATGGACCTGACCCAGATGAGAAAGAAATATTCCCAGGGTAGAGAACTGGTCTCAAGCTCTCTTCGTAGTTACTTGCTTTATTAACATTAGAGAGTGAAGAATAAGAAACCACTGCATTCGATTTCTCCATAAGAATCAATCACCTCTTTATCATTAACAATAGCTCAACCTGAAGGTCAAAACAAAATAACATTTCAGATCTGTTGAAAGTCTAAGTAGCCTATCACATCCATTACAACATGAAAGGAAATATGCATGCACTGTAGCATTACTGAATTATTTTTCCTACCAACTCAAAATATTTACTCCAGGGCACTCATTATCATTAAATCAGTGATCACTACCACAAAAGCCCAAACTCTAAAACTGATTGCACAATACATACACACACGCACACACATATGTATTATGCCCTATTCTTCTACAAAATCCTCAAACTAAAAGATTAACGGGAAGGTATCACCATAAGCAAATTCAAGGATCAAGTGTGATTATGTAACAACATATTTGAGACATTCACATACTTTCAGACTATGAATCATCTCCTTGGAATCAACCATGTGTTTATATTCCTTACATTCAAAACAAACATATAATCCAATCCCATATCCGTTCCTTATGCATTAGTTTCTAGGTCTGAAGCATGAATTCACAGACGCAATTACAAATAGTTCCTAAGAACATCAGACCTCATAAACTGGAAGTTAAATAGTTCCAACAAGAACATCTTAGCCAATTACACAGCCAATAATCATAATTGAATTTCATCTTCATCAAGATTAAAACAACAACCTACTCGATATTCATCATTTGTTTCTCAATCCAATCTATGAAGAAATCTAATCTACAATATGAATCACAATCTACATCAAATAAAGACACAGAAATCAATCACAGCAACAAGGCTCCATCCAAGACGTCTTCTCAGAAAGCCAAAAATTTCTAGCACAATATCAAGAAAAATCGATCGAAAGGAACAGTTCAGTACCACAAACCAGAATCACAGCAACTTGAGGATCGATCGCGAAGAGGATACAAATTGATGGGTATTAAAAGAGAGGCTTACCAGATGGGCCGAATTAGGGATTCACAAAGAAAGGTGATAAAGGGGGAAATTTTAGGGCTTTTTGGACGGCACTTTGTGTTGCGGTGAAGGGACGAAACCGCGAGAGACATCGGAACACGCCGACTTAGCTTTTTTATAGCCATTTTCAAAATTTCATAAGAAACCCCTTAACGTTTTTCAAATTTGCAAAAAGACCCTCAATTTCAAACCCCGGAAAGAACCGAACGTAAATTTTGACCTAAAAATAACAGTTTTTTTTTTTTTAATTCGAGTCATTCAAGTAAGTTTTATTAATTAAAATATATATATATATATATATATATATATATATATATATATATAATTCATTTCATATATGACTATGTTTTTGTTACATTAAATTTATTTTATTTGTGTAGTATTTATTTTACAGATATAATTTTCTAATATTTTTAGTAACAAAAAATATGTACATAATTATGAAAACACTACAGTAATAAATGCTTGCCAATTGACTATATGTTACATGTAAAGTGTTGATATATTTATTAATGAGACAAGTTCGAATCTATCAGTTTAAGAATGTGTGTGTATTAAAGTATTAACTTCATTAGCAATAAAAGTTCAAATTTCTCAGTTTAAAGGTGTGTGTATTAAGGTATTAACTCTATGTTGTTTTTTTAATTAAATGATTATTAAATTTGTAAGGAAGTATATAAAATCACATATGTGCTTTTATTTTACCACTTTTCATTTAATAAATGATTTTGATATTCTAATAATATTTTTTGTTGTTATTTCTTAGAATAACTTAAGATTGGTGATGTATGTGTTTGATAACTCTAATTATTATCACTTAATCCAATAAAAATTTAAGGAGGGACCCAACTATCTTAACCCTTCCCCAAATTTTAATCTTTTCCAACAAATTATACAAATATTTTCAGTGCATGATCCTATTATTTACACTGGTCGTAGTTTGCACTCTGTATGAACATCCGTGAAAATTAAACGAGAGAAAGAAAAATAATATCAAACTTCCATCAAGTAATCAGTTGAAACTAAAACAAAATTGATAAATAAGTCTTGATTAAGATTAGTTTAATGCGAACACATAAAAAGTCCTCTTCAATGATCCACTGACTTTATTTCACATTCAAGAAGGCAATTTATGATATTATCCATTCATGAGTACAATTTCACAAAATTAGAAGTCACCAGCTACCAATAAATCACATAACAGATCCAAAACAACTGAAAGCTAAACAGATATATGATGATGTTTATACATATGGAACATCTATTGCTTCACTTTCAAAATCGTGTGGACTATTCTTGGAAGGAGGCAATCAAAATCTTCCATATTGCTGTAAATTCAAATACTGCCATCAGAATGTGGAATTTCTTTCCCTGTTTTAACAAAGAAGAAAAAAAACACACTCAACATAAATGAGGTACCAGATTCATGAAAAATATGCACCTAGTTGAACAATCAAGAATATTTGCATTCCTCCTGCATGTTTGATTGACATGAAGTAGAAACAATTTGATAAAAAGTAGATAGTGCCAGAAGTTGTAGAATTTTTTATGCCAAACTCAACATAGTTATTCCATGTGATCATCTGGGACATGTGACTATCAGAGCTATCTTTCATCACCTTTTTCAGTCATTAACTTCCTACTATAGCAGTAGTATGTTAAGACGGACAATAAAGTTCCGATTTGGTGGACAGTTTGATATCATACAGGACTGTAGTACTGTAGTAATCAACAAGTGACAAAAGTAATTGTGTGAAAAAAAAACCAATATTAAGGAGAAACATTAATGGCTGGACATTGATGGATAAATATCTCCGTAATTATAAAAGGTATAACTCATCCATATACGACAGGCACACGAGGACATGTCAGTTGGAAATACAATGATGCCTGCCATGTAGTTTCTAGTGAGCAACTTAGAAACAAATTGCCAGCATTTCTTTTTATCTGAATTCAGGTGAAGAAGACAGAAATAGATTAGCAAAGGATAGAGATCAGAAAGAACAACAAACCTTTGACTAACAGGAATTCCTCACATCTCCCATCCTCCATGTAGCTAGAGCTTTTGTTCGATATATCCAAAATCTTTAGGTGGCCACAACTGAACATCAACAATGTCAACAACTAATTACTTTGAAATTTTTATTTTCTTAGACAAGCAAACAATGAAATGTTATCCGCTGAATAAAATCATGAATAAGAACTATCTCCACTCAAGATGTTCATACAAACAGGGCGATAACAATGAATGGAATTTGCAAAGTTTTCATCATCCACCAATATGATTTGCAAACAACAAATGGAAACGACTCAATAACAGGCAGTTTAGCTTAATAGATTTATTACTCAGTCTTCTTTAACTACACAACCCCAAGACTGTGTTGCAATAATGAACATTCTCAAGCTAGGAATCCTTCGATATTCTGCTTTTTTTGGCCTTGGTATACTCTTCCCCCAACAATTCAATCCAAAAAAAACACAAACCATAATACTGATGACAACTTCAAGGACTGTCCATCCATACAATGCTCTAGTGATTATCCGCATCAAGGCGCACCTTAAACCCTAATCCCTGTGAAAATCATCACAACCATTTTGCTCTGTCACCACTATTCTCAGGCATACATGTCCAACAAAATCAAATTGAAAACCAATAGCTGCCTTAAAGTCACTCAATGGAATCAAAACAGACTCCATGATTGGTCTGACTGATGTTTTGCTAAATTTTAAAAAAGCATGTATCTTTATCTACATAAATCATGGGAATCAAACAGCACCATGAAGAATCACCTCAGAATGATCAACACTATCATTAAGAACAAAGTAATAATACATTAAACTCAAACAAGAAGCAGCAAAATCGGAACAAAAAATCCAACCAAAAACAATCACAATTCCTAGTCACTCACCTTGCAGAAGGCCCTTCCTTGGATAAGTCCATATGCCACTGGCCCGAACTGCCTCGAATCCCTCGACTCATAAACATTATCCCCTTGCACCCACACATGCCCCTTCGGCACCTGCAAAAATCCCCGCAAAAATACCATCAAAACTCACTCAAAAATCACAAGTTCCAATTTTTCACAGAATCAAACAATCCCAAACCCTAGACTCACAAGAACAGTTTTCAGCCGGTGATCCCCGCGAGCAGGGTCCCTCTCGAACGTCACCGAATCCCCTTCAAGCCCCGTGACACGCTTGGTGACAATCTTCAGAGGATTCTCAGGTGATCTCAATAGGATGACGTCGCCAACGCCAATGGTCCCCGATCGCACGGAGATGCGCTCGACGGCCACAACGTCACCAGAGACATTGATGGCCGGAAGCATGCTAGGGCCACGGACAAGGGCGATGCTGCAGACATAGTTGTTGAAGACGTGGACAGCGCACGCAGCCTTGCATACAAGCATCAAGCGCGCCGCAGCATCGGAGGCGATCATCCGCCATGGGATTCCGGCGAAGCGGCGGGCAGTGCCATTCCCCCACGCCATAGCCAAGAGCTCAATGCTTCGTTCTCTCTTGAGGAAGGGTACCAACATATAAAGGAGAAAATTTTGGACTTTGTTGCACATATAACCTTGTGAATATTTTTCTTATTAAAACGTAATTAATAAAGATATATATACACACACGAACGATTTGATGATGAACTAAGAATTTATGTAGGAGATATAGAGGCCAAAATAAATAATTCATAGAGTTTAATTGCTAATTATAAAAATTTCATCTTTTAAACAAAAAAATGACATAATTTTTTCAAAATAACTTATTTATTTGGTCAATTAACACTTAATTTCTTCGGAGAATATTTGTATTTCATGAGAAAATAAGTTTCAACTTCAATTATAAATAATGAAACCATAAATGTATTGAGAAAATAGCTCTATGTCTGTACGTCTGTCCATATATCTGATATGAATCATCCTCAAAAAAAAATTACAGAGGTGTTGGATAATTTATATTTAGTTTAAAAAAAATCTATTTTTGAAAAAATTTAAATTTATTTCTCCCCCGAGAAGGCAATTGTTAAGGATGGTTTGTCTGTATTTATTAAAAAAAATACACATGAGAAAAATCTTAAATAGCTTTATTTTATCCAATCAACACCCCACAACTCTACATCATTCTGGCACCTCAGTGCGTTGCTGATATTTTAGCACTCCTTAACTTTTATTGCATTTAAAATAATTAAATATTTAATAAAAAAATACAATGAGTGCACAGCAATAAAGATTGATTTATATGATACTGATGCAGCATTAGACATCAACCATGAAACATTACCACAAAGATAAATTCATTTGTAATCATAGTTAAAAACTAGAATAAGCATAACTTGGAACTTGAGTTTTTTTTATGCCATAACATGGAAATTAAGCATTCAGACAACTTCTGAAGTTCAACTTTGGAAAAGAAAGAAAAACTCTCACAACAACAGACACTCAAGAGGAGGATGAAACTCTCACTCCTCACTCAAACTCTCAAGCTTCCATGACAAAAACCAAACAACTAATTCCCTCCATTAAGCATTTGATCAGCATCAACAGCTAAAGGCACTGACTTTGCCTGCAAATGCAGATTGGATAGTAAGAAGTAGCAATTAGTTGCAGCAATTAGACAGAATTCAACAGTTTTCCAAGCTTCAAAACTCACCAAATCGCGATATTTCAGAGCATATAACATCTCGAGATATCGCTTGGTTTCGCGCCTGTCGAGATTAGAAACATACTTCCAGAATCCATAAACAGCAGATAAAGTCATCAATCTTTCTGAGTAAAGCTTCCAAGTGTACCTAAACATTGTTTTCAATGCATGAGAAACCATAGGTGGTAGACTGAACAGAGTTTTAAGGGGAAATAGAAGGAATTGAAACAAACTTGTCATAGATTCGTTTGAGCCCGCCTTGCGAAATTTTGTCCCAGTAAGTAGAATCTTCCTTGCATTTTTCCAAAAAAGTTTACGAGAGTTTCAGCAGCTTTGTCACCCTGATAAGGATCAATATGGAAGCCCGAAACACCGTGCACTATGATCTCCGCAGGCCCTCCATGAGCCGTTGCAAATGTAGGTAGACCGCAGGTCATGGCTTCGATAACAGTCAAGCCGAAAGCTTCATACAATGCAGGCTAAACAAAACACCGAAATGACTAAACTTTAGTATAATGTGTATCAGTGTTCGATACTGTTGAGACATGATACGCATTTATACCTGAACGAAAACCCCCTTGGAATCACAAATGCAGCGGTAGAGCTCTCCGTTCCTAACACGGTTCATCTGCGCAGAAATCCAGCGAATGTGGCCTTCCAACTTGTACTCCTCAATGTACTTGTACATCTTCTTCATCTCCGCCTGCTCCTCGAGGTCCTTGGATTCTTTGCCATGGTCTCCACCCACTACCACAAGGTTGGCAAGCTCTCTAAGACGAGCATTCTTGCCATAGAACTCAACGAGTCCAGTGATATTCTTTACTCGATCTAGTCTTGCCATGGAAAATATGATGGGCTTGCTTTTGTCCTTGAGAACAAACCTGCAAGAGCATCGAAAGTTTAGAGAAACAATAAAGACAACAAGATTTAAAAGCAATTGGTTCAACTCACTTGTGCAGTGAGTTCTCAACAGGACTGTAAATTAGCTCCTCTATTTCAGGATGAAAAGCAGTAAGCCGATTGTGGTGTTCAGTATAAGGGAAGTAGATCGACATATCGGCACCAGGGGAAACAATGTTGAATTTAGGATCAAAAACATCAATTCCATGAACCACCCGGTACAGACCAGGAAGAGTGAAGGCGGTATGAGACTCGTATTGTCCCACAGTATCCTTGCTGCAAACAATAGAACAGAGCATGTTATTCATTTAACAGTTTTTTCAGGTCGATGCATAAAAGAAAAATGCCGAACAATACCTTCCCGCAATCTCTTGGAAAGTACTAGTAATGATGAAATCGGCATGGTTCATGGCAATCAAATCGGCAGTGAATTGGCAAGAGAAATGGTACTGTTTCTCAAACTTCTTCCAGTAGATATCAGAATTTGGATACTTTGTTTTCTCCAAGGCATGAGCGATGGTACACTGTATGCAATAAGAAGGAAATTACAATATTAAGTAATGGACGAATACTGCTGCAGAAACTGGATTCAGAAGAGAACCTGAGTGACGCCCAATTTATGCGCCAGCAGAGATGCAACTAGATTTCCATCACTGTAGTTTCCGATGACCAAGTCCGGGTTTGCTTGCAGTTCTCCGGCCAACTCATTTGCAACGTCCTATCAGGCAAAAAAAAAATGAAAAATCAGATAATGACTATATATGTTTACATAAATTGTTGAAGTAAAAAGAAAAGGATGAAGTGAAGATCTACATCAGCATAAGTCTCCAAATAAGGCCACACTTCGAAACGAGATATCCACTTCCTAAGAATCCCCTTTTCGGTCCTGAATGGAACCCGAAGAATGTGAGTGTGCTCCGTTCCAAGGACCTTCTCAAGTCTCTGACCACAGGTAGTTCCTACAGCATCCGGCAGCAACCTAGTCACCTGTGACAGACAAGTAAAAAGCCGAAACGAGCTCAATTTAAGTTCCTACAATAGTCAAGAGCTTAAAATTCACTCACAATCAGAATTCTAGGAGTAATGTCAAGGCCTTGTTGCTTTATCCTAAGAAGCATCTCATTCTCCAAAGCGCGAACTTGATCCAAGATGTAAACAATCTGCAGATATAGTATAACCATGAATACATTAATGTATAACATTTGATTGAGAAAATCTAAATCATGAAATCTGAGAGCATACTTGACCACCAGTATCAGGATACCCCAAGACATTAGCTTGAGCAAAGTAACCGTGCGGAGAAAGGATGGCAACATTGAACACCATAGGAATTATGCTGAGGAACTTCTCCAATGTGCATGGATCAGGTGCTTCAAGAAGATCAAGGAGGAGATGGACATTCTCATGAACACGTGCCGCGGTGTCACCCCATCCCTTCTCCAGACCAAGTTCTTGAAATCTAAACACCGATCACACAGGCGTGTTTAATTTCAATAACTTAAACAAAGCCAGTGAAGTTTGGTTACCTATATGTGAATTCTGAGTATGGTGTATCCTTGGGAATGCTCAGCAGATATTCCTCCGCCTTCCTTAGCGATGCTCGGAGTGCGTTTAAGCTAAGAATTCGATCATTCAGCATCATAGACTGCGTGCGATCATCAATAATGAGTGTGCATGCAACTTCAGCAAAGATTATAAATATCGAATTCTAAACACTTACTGTCCCCTTGTAGTTATGAGCTCGCAGGAAATTAAGCAGAGGATACAGGCTTTCCTTGTCCTGGAACAGTTTCGATGAAAGATGACGATTAAGGAACTGCACACCATTACCGATCGATTTCGACAAGGAAGGGCGAGGAAACGAGGCATTGAATGGCTCAAAATCAAGTTCCAACATAAAGTTGCTACGAATTCTGCAAGACAAGGAAAACATATTATTCGGTACTAATATACGGTATGTTTAGAATCACTTACACCTACCCATCCTCCACAAGATCCTCCTTAAATTGCAGGTATTCAGGCACAGTCAAGTCCTCAACAGCAAGTTCATTAACGTTCACTCTAACATATTCCCAAACTCCCGGCCTCGGCCGAATAGCAAGAGCAACCCATGGAGGGATAACGATCGCTTCCTGCTCAATATCCAGAGATTAGCATATATATGGAAATCAAATCTACGAGCTTATATATTTAATGCTCTCACCTGTGCAGCGTTGATAACATCTTCAAAGATGCCATCCTTGAGTGCCTCTCTATCGGCCGGGGATATCACAGCTTTGTACTCGGCTTGCAACTGATGCCGCAGTAGCATTCCTTTTCCTTGATTAACAAACCTATACAATGATTTAGAATGCATTCCATGCTTATTATAGAACTGAAGGTGTTAATTGATGAAAAAAGAGATAGATAAAAAAAAAATTGAGACCTTGAGAAAACGGCCACCAATTCATTACGATGAGCAGAGAGGTTATCGACCAAACGTTCACGAACGCTGTGGACATGAGACAATGCAGGCTCCACCATGACTTCTTCTCTTCTTCAAAGATCACACTGTCAAACAAAGAGCAAGAAGCATGTTCAGCATGATGTTTGTCAATGGAAATAATTGCAGACTGACATAAAAATTTCACAGGAAGCCTTAACAAGTTTATCAAAATTCAGCTGTGCAGAAACAAGAGAAACTGCAAGCCAAAAATATTTCTCAAACTCTACATATGAGAATAAGGGCTGATCTATCCACCCAAAAATTATTGTAATATGAAGGACATGATTTTTCTTATAAAAACACACCAACTGAGAAATCCCTCACATATTCAGGAAAGAAACATAAGAACAACAAACTAGTTTGACACTCAAAAAAAAAAAAAAAGAGGAGTTCTTTGAAAGAAGTGAAAATTTGCTCACAGGACTCGAGCAATGCAGGCACCAGAACTTCAAAAACAAAGATCTAAAGATGAAAAACAGATAGAAGAAGATTGCTTGAAAAAATCAGCTTAGAAAACAGAAAAAACACACACACAGAAAAATTGAAAACCTGCTCACAAATTAAGAAAAGAAACATAAAACCAACAGACCAAAAACTCTGAAGAAAAAAAAAATTAAAAAGAACAGAGATTTCTCCAAAAGAAGAGAAATCGTACTCCCAGCTTAAACAAAGGATTTCAGATTGGATAAACACTTACCAATCACACAGCTAAAAACTCCTCAAAAGAACTCAATCAGCAATGCATGAACCAGAACTTCAAAAACAAAGAACTAAAAAAGGAACTGAGCTTTTCTGAGGAACTTGCAGAAAAAAAAAAATCTCTAACCCAGAATTTATAGCAATGGAGGTTCACAAGGAAGCTATATCATCTACACAATGAGATAAACACCAACTACAAATAGAAACACAGCACTGAAAGCCATGGAAAGAGTGGCGTTACCCAAGACACCGACCTAAGAAAAAAACAACAAACAGCTGTTGTTCAGCAATACTTCTCAACAGAAAAATAAACATTTATCACCAAAAAAAGAAAAAAAAAATGGTACTTTTGCATGGATATGGCCGAGATAGTGAACACAAGTGTCAAGAAAGCAAACAAGTGGAAAACACTGAAACGGAAGCTCAAAAGAGCATTAAAAAATTCGGCTTGTTTTCTATAAACTAGATAACAAAACCCAAGTGTCTGAGCAATACCAGATAAACATCACGCTATCTGAAACTAAGAAAACAAATATATTTATATATATATATATATAGATAGATAGATAGATAGATGCAATAGAATAACAACAGCAACATGAAAACTTGTACATCATTTCCATTAAATTAACAGTAAAAGAACCTGATTCTTGAACAAAAGGAAAGGGGAGAGAGAACCAGAAGAGGAAGGAGAATAAAACCAGAATCAAAAGGAATGGATGGAAGGCAAAGAGAACTAATGAAGACAATGAGGAATGGGAACTCTGAGAGCCTTGTTTATATAGAGAAGGAAAAAAAAAGTCACAGATTTAGCTTTTGTGAGTGGATGACACAAATGGCAGGTGAAGAAGAACCACCAAGATAGACATCACTGTCTCTTTGAAATCCACTGCTGGACTTTTTCTAATCTCTCTATTGCACTCAAATCATTCACTGTTCTTGCCCAAAGGTGTAGAAACTATTCACAATTTGTTATCTTTCTCATTTAGAACTCATCAAAATCTTAGCTTTTGCATTGTTAATCTCTTTTCAATGAAATTCTTATGAACAGGAAAAGAAAAAAAAAGCAAGTGAAATATGATCTTGTTTTTCTCATTGTGACAAGGACTATATATATATATATATATATTAAAACTAAATAATTATTTATTTATGAATTATTTCATTAATTGCATTTTAACCAAAAGGGACATATAACAAAAACATCAAAGTTTGGCTTGTGTCGACAAAACCACAAATATTCTCCACAGAAAATTCAATATAAATTGACTCAAAAAATTATTAATGATTTTACACAAATTCGCCAACTGAATTCAATATGATTGGAAAATATGAATTTAAATTTGTCTAAAAGTATTTACCTAAATCACTAATTTCATGTGTTTGTTTAATTATATTTAAAATATTAATTATGAAAGTAGCTCAATGCGTATTGAGGGGCCACAGAGACGTATGTTTTTTTAAAGCTTTAAATAAATATCTTTTAAAGCTAAAAAAAATCAAACAGTAAAAATTTGAATGTATAATGGTTTGGTATTTAAATTACGTGTATCAAAGCTTGAGTAATTTTTATCATATATGACAATTTTAATGTATATAAATAAAAATATTTTAGAAAATAAAAAAATTAATGCAGACATAAAATATCACGTATTTAGGATTTAATTTTCAAACTATATGCTAAACTCAGCAAAAATAACAATAATTTTGTCGAAAAAAAAGGGAATCTTATATATATAATTTTTTTTAATTGTTTATTTTTCTTGAAAATAATAATAAGTGGATCCGTATAGACTTTTTGGATATACTAACTGAATGCAAACTAATATCAGAGATTTAGGATTTAATTTTTAAATAATTTATTGTTTTGAAAAAATAAATGGCCACATTTTGGATAGAAAACCAAATAAAAATTCAAACATTTAGGATTTATTTTTTAAACATTCCCTGTTTTATGCAAAACAAAATCAAATATTTGAATCTAAAAATTGAGGCATTTATGATTTAATTCAATTTTTTTAACAGTTTGTTGTTTTGAGCAAGAAATAACTAGAATTTTATCGACAATTTGGATATAAACACTAAATCCAAAACAGTAGGAGATATGTTGTTTTACGCAAAAAAATAATTAGAGTTTTGTCCGATAATAGCAATTTGGACATAAAGATTGAATCCAAAACACTAGGAGATATGTTGTTGTGAGAAAAAAAAAAATAATTAGAGTTTTGTCGATAATGACAATTTGGATATAAAAGTTGAATCCAAAAAGTTAGGAGATATTTAAGATTTAAATTTTCAAATGTTTGTTGTTCTCAAAATATTGCATATTTAGGATTTAATTTTTCATCCTCAAATATTAGAAAGAAAAAAACTACAATTTTGTCGGTACGACCAATTAGATACAAAAATTGAATATAAAAAATATTATACATTTAAGATTTCATTTCCCAACAGTAATTTTGGCAGCTATAACTTTGCTGAGATAATTTGGGTGCGTAAACAAAATCCAAAAAAGACATACAAAAATTATCGTCTATTGTTTTTTCAACCATGGAATTTTTATCCTTCTCATGCTAACATGTCAAGTTACTTGAAAAATTAAAATTTGATTCCATCCACTAAGGTTTGAGTATTCATATAAAATCAACATAAATTTTTAATGTTGCACATAAAAAATATCTATTAAGTGTTAGGTATCATAACATAATTAATTTTTATATGATTTTTAATTAATTATTTATTATTTTATGAAAAAAATAAATTGATGTTAAATTTTATTTATTTATTTATTAAATTTTAATATATTTATAAAAAAATTAATATGGTATCAGAGTAATATAAGCATCTAGTTATTTATTATCATAATATTCAGTGTTTTTTTTAATAAATAATCAACAAGTATCATTTAAGAGAAATCAAAAATATGCACTGTAAAAAAGTTTAAAAAGTATTTGTATTTCTAATAAGTTATTAAGTCATCGACTATTATAAGTAGTTTTTTTTATTTATTTACTCACCTACTTGAGTTTGTTTGGATGGTATCATTAATTAATATATTTTATGAATAAAACATAAAATAGGAATAATAAATCAATATCAAAAGAAAGTTTTATTATTCTACTTTATATATTTTTATATTATTTTTAATCCAAAACAAAGAAATGATTGAGACCACTCTAGACGTTTTATGGTGTTGGAAGTCAGTGAAGTTGCCCTTTCACTCACCGAAAGTTTGGTTTGTACAGTGTTTGTAATTATTCAATGAGAGTGGCAATGCCATGAATTGGCAATAGAAAATTATTGATTTTATTTAATTAAAGACATAATTTTTAGAATTTTCAGTAAAATCGATTCAAGTGATTACAAATATTAATATAAATCACACTCGTGACATGCAAGAGAGTGAGGATTCGAATTTTTATTAAAAAAATAACTTAAAAGTATTATTACTCTCTCTCACTTGCACTCATGAGATGATGATGTGTATGAAACAATAACTTATACATGCACATCTTTTGACAGAAGCATTCGAGACAATAACTCACGGCCGCGCATCTTTTAGCAGACTCATTTTGAGACAAATAAGTCAGACATAATAAACATATTAATATTAATATGTATTTATCATGTTATATATATATATATATATATATGATAATTTTTAGAATTAAACTTATAACTAATAATTTATCTCTTTGAAAAAAAAAAAGTAGAAACTTTGTAGACTCCTTAATCAACCAAAAGCTGACACCGAAACATGCAAAATAATCTAAAAGAATTTGTCCTCAATATATATGCACATCTATTAATTTAAAAAATAACTTATATCTCAAATAACTTTTTTAAAAAATAAAATTGTTAATGGATGGATATTTGTTTATTTCCTCCTTAGGAGAGAAGTTTGTATCCGGATTCAAATAAATAAATATGATTAAATTAAATTAAAATATGAATATATTTATCTTAAAAAAATTTTATTTAATAATGATCTGTAAAATATTTTTAAATTCTTTAATTTATTAAAAAGAGAATTCTTTTTATAAATTTTAAAACGAAAGTGTTTTTGTTATTTTTCAAATTTTTCTTAAGAAATATTTTTCAAAAATATTAAAAAAACAAATTATCTTTATGGATGGCGCTGCACGTGTACGGCTGTGATGCATCTTCAAGGACGAGTCCCCGCGTACGAATTCTACACGTGTTGAGGCCGCCGATTAATCGCCGATCTTCTCGATGGTCGTCCTTGACGTTGACTGGTAGTCAAAACGCATACCAATTACCAAACGAACTCGTCTGACTACTGGGCCCCACATACCGTACATAAAGTGGGCCCCATGGTTCTAGCCCACCAACTGGATAAGTCTCCCTAAGCTTGGTGGGCCTTTTCCCTGCCTTGCGGAACATTCTAGCTTAACCTTAGCCATCACATTCTCTCTCTATTATTATTTTTATTATTATTAAAATAAAGGAAAAAAAAAAGAATGAAAAAAAATAGGAGTATATATTTATTGGGTTTACAAGATGTATTGTCCAATGTTTATATCAATCAATTAAATGTGTAACGAGCTCGATCAATATTGTCCTTGTTAATTCATTAAGTTATTAAGTCATGTCTAGTTAGTTAGATATAAAGAAAATTTAATGCATTCAATACAAATTAGTTACATGTCCACACCTTAAATTAATCAATATATTATCAATGATCTCTTGATCTATCCAAACAGGATTTTTTTAAGTAAGGTGTTTATTTCGAGAAAATTCTATGATCGAATTGCAAAACCCACGTAAGATTAGGGTAGAAATACTTGTTGAACTTGCAGTTAAAATGCACGCTCATACGTATCCCCGATTTCCGTAAGTGACTAGCACTTCGCACCTATTTATCAAAAATAAATAATAAATAATAAATAATAAAAATAAGTGTGATTTGGTTTTTATTAGTTTGAATTAAAAATTATATATGTTAGACATATATATTAATACATTAGTATTTCATATTAGATTATTATTTTTTACATGGTTAAATATTTGTGCATGATGAGTATAATATTTTTTATTTATGTAAATTAAGATCTTGTGTTTTTTAACATTAACATGGTTTATAATGTATATTTCTAATATATTAAAAAAAAAAAAACAATTGTGATAGTTTCTTATCAATGATTTAGATGATCACACCGGCTAGTGTTAAGTTCAATCCATGAATTATTACTAACCCTTAAAAAAGATATAAATGAATTGGAATATAATTATAATCTATGATTATTTATCAAAGATTCACATTAGTCCAATCCCTTGTAATACACATGCATACACATAGGGAATAATATATCTAGTGAGAATAAAAAATTGAAAATAAAAAGATATCATACACTCGTATGGATGAGAAATAAAGATAAAGACAAAATTAAATATAGAAAATGACTAATGTTGATATGAAAACACACTTGGTCGGATGAGAGATTAATACATAGCAAAATCAAACAAAAAGAGAAGGCCTCAATTCTGTTTATTTAGTTTATTTTTCCAATAGATGAGAAAGGAATCCAATTTTTTTTTTTAATTAATTAATTATATCATGAGTTATCTTGATAAGCTTTGTTAATCATTTTGATGTCACTAATGTGATGATTAAAGGGCCCAATACTATTTCTTTTCAATGAGAATATTTGTTCATCCTCCACATCTAGTGATCCACCTTAAAAAATTAAAAAGAAGTTAAGATTCATTTTAAAAGAAATTCTCATAATAAATAAATAAATAAACAAACATGAAAAAGTTAGGCAAGCAACATTGTAGAAAATTATATCAACCAAAGCTTCGAGTTAACGGGTTTTTATTATTTTTTTGATAAATAAACGATAAGCGCATTTGTTTAAAAGTGTTAAAAAAGCAAATATACAAAAATACACCAATGACAATTATTTTATAACTTTTTAAAAATTTACCACATACAGTGACACTAATACGTAGAATAGCTTTTAAGATAATATATTAAAAACTAAAGTTTCGAGATGGTAAATCCTTCCACTATGCAATCTCGAAAAAGTGAAAAATATAACTCTTCCCATATGTGCATTATACTCAGACCTAATTTATCGTAATTAATACTAATAAACAATGAATGTTATTATAAGCAAATATATTGGTGTTTTATTTATAAATAACAATAGATAAATTATTCCTCTCTTTAGATACAAGGGCACCAAAGTTTTGTCTTTTATCACAGTGTCTAAAACTCTTTTTTTTTTTTTAGATTTATTAGAGAATTTAAAGAGAAGATGAGCTAATAAAAAGTTGGGTGGAAACTTATTACCTAAATTTCTTTTTGTTTCGTTTTAATAATCAGACACTGATTTTTTATTTTATATAATATATAAAAAAAACTTTTAGGTTCTAGACTAATTTGATGCTGATATTGATATGAATCTTCTAGCGTAATAGCATAATATGAAATAAAAAAATTTGGGTTTTAAATAAAATAAATTAAAAAATATTGGAGCGGCATATCCAAATTAATGGAATTATTTAATATAAATTTATTTTAAAAAATCATATTTTTTTAAATAAAAAGGTAATTTTATATAATTATAAAACGAAAGAAAATTATGGCGTAACCCCTGTGATTTAAATAAATCAATTTTGAAATATATTCAAATAAGCCCATGGGCCCAAAACAAGGCCATCAAACGAGATGCATTCAACGAACGGCCAGGATTTCTTTACGAGTGATCTATTCGTCTGAACTCCGAAGCCGGGGTTGAAGGTCCCTTCCTCTTGTGATTTCTAGGGTTTCTAGTTCCCCATCGAAATGGCGAGAGATCGAGAGTCCTCGCAGTCTCCGCAGCAGCAGTATACCGTGGAGGAGCTCGTGGCTGTGAACCCTTACAATCCCGACATCCTCACCGACCTCGAGAACTATGTCAATGAGCAGGTGTGCTTCTCTAATCATTATGGTTTGATTTGAATTTCTATATGGTCTATCGTTTTCGGCAATTGGCTGGTATGTTCGTGCGAATTGACTTTATTGATGTGGGAAAGATTTGATTTTCGATGTTTGGGGCGACAAAAATTTGTAGCTTTTGATTTTAAGGATGATAACTTAATATCATTCGGGTCAGACTTTGGTCTTACTTGATGTCTGGTTGGTTCATTGTTCTTAAATATTGAAGTTATTGATGTGAAAAAAGATTTGATTTTGGATGCTTGGGGCGAGAAAAGTTGAGAGCTTTTTGGTTGTATGTATGTGAATTTATGTCATCGGGTCATATGTTATTGCTTGCTTATTTGAATGAGACTGTAAATATCAACATATAATTTTATTGGTGAGTTAGGGCAAAAATCACAAAGTAATCGAAAATGTAGCTTAATTGCATTATAGTAAAATAAAATTGCGCCAGTCAAATATTGAAGAGCATTGTGGATGGTGGTAGACCACCAACTAAAGTGATCATTGTCCAAATTGGCATTGACCATAAACTTTGAATCATGCAAGTGTGGTATTCAGCTTCATGGTGGCATAGCTTGTCTTTTGTGAATATGTTATCCAGTGGTGGTTCAACCGGACAGATTAAATTCATGCATGTTGTGTCTTAGTTGGATAATCTTCATGTATCACCAAGGAGCAGAGTGGAAAGGTTAATTTGTTATAGGTTTAAGATGCATTGCATTACTTTATTCTTTATTCCTATAATTATTCCCTTTTGTTCTTTATGTTTCTTCGTAAATTTTCCCTTATCAATTGGGCTTTGGGCGGTGAATTATTTGCGCATCATGACCTGGGAAATCTTTATGAAACCTCAATCAGTTTTGTTTTATGCCATTAGTCAGTAAAACTGTCCTGGCCAATACCGTTTATTATATTATCATATAGTATTGCGTGCAATCCTTCATGTGGGCCATGCTTCAGATATCCTCCAGAAGACGAATGAGAGAGGTAATCATTTAGCATATGAATCTGAGATGCTTGCGTGGTCTTTCCCTTTTGATCTATTCTTTCATCTCTTCCTTCTGTTATTTTCTCTTTTTCCCCAAATTGCCTTTATTTATTTGTCTTTTGAGTTTCACTTTTGGAGTATTTTTGTATGTCACGATGTGGGAATCTCTTTAAAAGCTGTGTCAGTATCATGATTTAACATATTAGTTAGTAAAGCCATTCTGGCCATGGTCTCCATTATCACATTATTATATAGCACTGTGTGCAAGAGTTCCTGCAGATCGAATTTTCTTAAAATTGTTTATCTAAGTTATAAGAATGCTTGCTTGATAGGTCACATTTCAGTGTATTCTGTATGCTCTTTTGATTTTTGGAACTTTGTTTCTGGAAGACTGCCTGCTTAATTTATCAGCCCCAGCTGATCGTTTAATTGTCTGCAAGCTATATAGTTCTTCTGTTCCATTTATCTTGATTAATTTAGTGTCAATTTTAATTACCATGGGACCTTTTATTCATGATATTAGGTTACAAATCAAACATATAGTTTGGATGCAAACCTCTGCCTGCTTCGGTTTTATCAGGTAAGAAAAATGCCTTCACGGTTGTAACAGGAATATGTGCTTCCTTGTGAAAATCAGCCACCTTACTCTTCCTGCATCTTTTACAGTTTGAGCCAGAGCGCATGAATATCCAGATTGTTGCTCGGATCTTGATTAAGGTATGTAAGTGTTTGAACTAAGAAATTGGGAAGTATAACTAGAAAAATTGACTTGCAAATAAAAGCCTTATGATCTCGTGTTGTCATCATTTCTTACTTTGGTTTTTTTTACTTCTGCTTCTGACAGGCTCTCATGGCAATGCCAGCTTCAGACTTTAGCCTGTGTCTCTTTTTAATTCCTGAACAAGTGGTATAATTTTATTTCTACTCTATAATTGAGTGTATAATTGAGATTTCAGTTAAGGTTGCATGATTATACTGCCTTGAATGAGCCCTACTTTTATCTAAACTTATAGCTTGATGTCATGTTAGTTATATATATATTTTTTTTGCCTTCCTCACCAGCAAATGGAGGAGCAGTTTAAGACCCTGATTGTTCTCTCTCACTACCTTGAGGTATGTAGTCTGACCTGTGATGTTCTAAGAATGCCATTTGTTGATGTTCATGCTCCAACTGTTATTTGATGAACTGTCTTTGGTGAACCAGACAGCAAGATTCCGTCAATTCTGGGATGAAGCAGCAAAACACCGGAGCATTCTTGAAGTTATTCCAGGTAACGTGAATTTGTGCAATACGTATTGTCTTTTCTGTTTCCTGGAAATAATGCCTCCTCATTATCAAAGTTGGAACATGATTAATGTCGTTTACATATCTAGTCTACTTTTGAATGGTTTACTTGCTAAATTACAATTTTTCATTTTGAAACTATGGTCGAACAATTGGTCAAATTCTTGCTTGTAATTTATTTCAACATGTAAAAATCTTATTCTAGACACAAATATTTATGAATAACAATTTTTAATTGAATTTCTGCTGGTACATGTTGCCTGAAAAAACGATTTGGTTCAGGTTTCGAGCAAGCAATTCAAGCTTATGCAATTCATATCCTCTCGTTGACTTACCAGAAGGTACCCAGGCCAGTGCTCGCAGAGGTAATCAGTCAAGCCTTTTGGCTCATCTTTCTACTCATTAAGATTCAGATGCATTGTACTTGTATAAAAAGAGAAAAATTAAAGAAAAAAGATGGAATCTAAAAGCTTCTGTCTTCTTCAGCCAAGGTTTCTCATGAACAGACCAATGTGAGGTATATCACATCCAGTGTCATCTCTAGTATCTAATACTAAAGTTTATTAATCAATAATCAGGCAATCAATCTTGAAGGTCCAGCACTGGACAAAACTTTGGAGCATCAGGTGGCGAACTGTGGGTGGGTCCTCGAGAAGGGTCACGGGCGAGATCAGCTTATTGTTCTTCCACGCAATGAGTTCAACCATCCAGAGCTGAAGAGGAGCACCGAAGACAGCATGCCATTCGATCATGTTGCAGGGATCTTTCCCATTCTCGGCTGACTTAGCTTTTGTACTTGAAATCAGATCATCTCGGCGTATTGCTTCTCATCAGTTTCTTGTAATGAAACCTAGGATTTTTGGCTGCCTACCCACAGTTTGAAATATATCATTTGAATGAATTTTGGATTTTCAGAAATTCAAACGCATGTTGTTCTTTTTCCTAGTAATTCTTATAAATTTTGCAGTATTATGAAGCTTGTTCTGTATTAAGTATGGTGTTTTTTACAATTGAGAAAATTATATGGATAAGTAAATAATTTAACAGAAATTCAATCAACCAAACTGGTAAATGTAATACAAAGTAGAAACAAAATCATTGAAACCCAACAATCTGACAAAAAATTATGTTGCAGAAACAAATCCTAAGTCAGATTGTTCATGCACAACAACATCTTCAACTCTCAACTTTGGAAAATCATTGAAAAGGAGGTCCTTGAAAGTGTATGATCCTGGCAATGAAGGTGTGGCAGTCCATAATTCCAACGCAAGCTGCTCATGAACTTTCTCTGATACATGAACAGAATCCCACCACAAATACTTATTTGAATCTTCACACACTTCATAACCATCCTCTTTCTTCATCCTTCCACAACTATTTATTCCTCTAAATGCCCCCTGCCCACAACAAGCATTCACTGCTTCCTTGAATCCTATTTAAAAAAAAAAAAAAAAAAAGAAGTTTATAACTCTTCTTTCTTTTTCTGCAGAATGGGAAGAATTAAAAGAGGTACATAGAAAGAGAAATACCATATTCTGAAGGGAAATGGATTCTCTTTTCCATCCATTCAAAGAAATTTAAGTGCACATACTTAAATCCTTTGTAAATATGTTGTTGTATAATGAGAGTAGCTGAAAGTGCTCTGTTATGGGCCTTTGCAATCTCAGAGACTTCATCAAAACAGCTTCCATTCTTGGTATCTGGATTCAATGCTCTTAGACTAGGCATGCAACCCAGTGGCATTAAATCCAACACACAAAACTTTCTAGCTCCTCTATCATATAAATCCTGCCAGTATATACATATAAATATAATTTCTTTTTTTATAAAAAGAAAAAGATATATTTTATGGTAAACTCACTTGGATTGCTTGTGATAAGTTCCCAGTGACCATTCCTACATAATCTTCAACTGAGAAGGACTCTTGCATGTTAGGATTGAAGGTGTAACCATGGAGGTAGTCATTGGTTCCAATGCTGATTAAATACACTGCTTTTGATATCAATGTATTTGCCTCTGTTTCACCAAGCTCTTCTTGCAAGGATTTCTGCAACTCCTCAAACTGTTTGATTTGTGTCTCAAAATTGATTACCTGCATTTATTCACTCATTATATTAAAATAAAAGCATCATTAATTCTGTGTTTATTAAAACATGCATATGAATATATAAGACAATGGAAAACAATAACTGACCAATCCTTGATTAGTTTCAGATAGAATTCCAGCTCCTGCTGATGCAAAGTTGGCACCATTGATGAACTTAGCAGAAGGTTGCAAGAATGGTGGAATTGCAGGTATTTTTGCAAGTTCAGCTGCAGAAATGAAATCAATGTAGTCAATATGCAATGCAGATCAATTTCTAATTATGCGTACTAACCGATGAAATCTACAAGCACACGGCCATCAGAAAATCTCCCTGTCGGGCCATTGAAAAACCCATTTCGACCGTATGGATGATAATCTGCCTTAAAGTTTACCACAGACTTAATGTGATTGTTTGTTCCTGCATCAACTATTGAGTCACCAAAGATGAACAAGGCCGATGCCGGAGTTTTCAATGAACTCGATATCGCATTTCGTGCAAGTGATGTTATTAGAAAGAGTAGAACAAAGGAAATGGATGAGTTTAGAGTTGCCATTGTTTCTTTAGTTTGCCGAGATGTACATTGCTTTGAACTCAATATAATCATTCAAACTTTTCATAAAAAAATATATAAATAAATAAAAGTTTCAAGGTTTGCTTTTGGCTGATGTTTGTGTTTGATTGGTTTTGGAATTGTAAGCTTTCTGTATTCCAAATGGCAGATTAACATGAATTTGTTAATTGTTATCTCTCTGTTAATGATCAATTGAATTAGTCAAAAGTTCGATTAGTTCAGAGTTTGATTTTGTCTCTGCATGTGATGCTTGAACCTTGTTCTGTTAATTTAATATAATCTTGATAAGTACAAAACCTCAAGTGATTTTCAATTAAAAAAAATCAAAATTTTTAGCTCACATTTTATAAAAACATTCAATCCACAAACTGCAAACAACAACAAACAATATTGAAAAAACAACTCATCACAAAATCACAAAGATTCACGATGTTCGGTCACTATTAATTCTGGCACATAAGTACAGCTATACATTCATCTTCTCTTTTTAGTGTAAATAGAATGAAAAATTTTGAAGATAAGATCTATAGAAGGAATCTTTTATCTTTTGATAAAAAGGAAAAAAAAAAAACATGCAGAAATTTTTCTGCAGATTATATTCCTTGAAACCTTGTTAGTTAGTGTTTGCTGACACTAACATGTCAATTAAATATGAAGAAATAGATATGTTTTATCTTATAATTACTTCATTTTTTGTCTTATCTATGCCTTCAAAACTTTTTATAACTTTGTATTTTGGAGACATTCAATGTATCATGCTGTCCATTATGGATCTCCTGATTTGTCTTTCAAGGAAGTGATCAAATCTCATAACATGGTACACAGTTGTAACATGGCTTTCAATGTTTAATTTCTCAAATGTTATAAGATAAAAATATTGTTTTTTGTTTATTCATTTTCTTTTGGTCACCAACCTTTGATTCTTGCAACTTTGTTTGATAGGAAATGGTCAATGGTTCAAGAATGTATGGTTTAATAAGAATAATCAGACATTAGGTTATTTCACCTTCTAACACAATAATTATATTATGTTTATAATTTTTTTCTTAAATTAATATATATATATATTCCCCCTAAAATGAATAAACTGTAATTTTGTTAAATGGAAAGAAATGGTTACAAACATAGCATAACATGATACGATAAAGTAAGACTAAATAAGAAATAAAAACCAACTGAAAACCAAAGTAAAGTATACAAATATAGTAGTGATGAATGCAAGGTTTAAAAAAAGAATAATCTATAGTTAAATTATGGCTCCTGTGAATCCGTAAAAGATAGTAATTCAACTTACAGGGGTTATTTTGATGTAAGTGGGGGAAATCAGGAAATGGGAAAAGTACTATTTTCTTAAAATGATAGAAGTAATATGACTTTCACCACTTACTATGTTCATTGTGCATGAAGTATCACTTCTATGAAATATTTATTTTCTCACTTTTAGTATTTATTTTGATATAAATGGTGTCATTTCTGAAGGGTTTTTAGAAATGGAGGGAAGTGAGTTTTTATAAAAAGCTTACTTGCTCCACCTTAATGTAAAAATTACTATAAGAGGAAAATGAACATAGAAGTGAAGAACATGAATCTACTTCCGCCACTCCACTTCACTTACAATGACATGAACAACCCTTATTCTCAATTAAAAAATACCTTTGTTTTTTTTTTTTATTTAAGGATAATAAGGAAAGAACTAAACAATGATTGGTGGGGAATTAAGAAAATGATAGTCTTTAATTAGTGAGCCAATTGTCCTCTGGCTGGTACAACCAAGAGTAAACATCAAAAGTCTATGACTTGTTTCAACCATCTTGTTTAAATATAAATATAATCATCAAATTTATTTATTTTTAGCTTATATTAAATAATCATCAATTTGGTTTGACTTTTAACATAAAAAAAGAATCCAATTTTATAATTTTTTTTAATTTTTCTTTAAATAAAAAAATCTTCTTCATGATTTAATATGGATTGTTCTAATTTATGAACTTTAAACCTACCTCCATCATTAACCCTCAATAAATAAATAAATAACTTAAATATTATCAATTGAAACACTTAACTACTTGTTGTTTTTAATACAAAATATAACATCCCAAAAAATTGACTTATCCATTTACTCCATCCTCAAAATTTAAATTTTTTATAATTTTCTAAATAAATTCTCTTAAAAACAAGAAAATTATATATACATATTATAATTTATAATATAAAATATAGGATAAAACGAAGAAATATATACCAAAAATATCCGCACTTCTATTTCTCCTTTTTTTATTTCTGGTTTTTTTTAATATTTATAGCTATTTAAAAAATAAATGGAGAATCCAAATTAATTGTCCAAATTACATCCGCAGATGAAATAATAATAGTAATGAAGGGCTGCTACAGTACAATAGCAAACCACTATTTATATATTTTACAAAATATATAATATATAAAGGTTAATAATTTGTCTCATACGGAGGTGGGCCCACCTCAAACTCTCCCATTTGAACTTTGGGTCCCACAATGTCTTAACGGGGGCCTATATAAAGGCCCAAACTCCATCATCCTTCTTCCCTTCTCTTCCTCTCCTCTGCGATCCGGTCACCGCCCGGTGATCCTAATGGCCAACACTCGCCGGCTTAGCAAAATTAAGAGCGTCCTCAAGCGCTGGCACTCATCCAGCCGTCTAGGCTCCTCCTCCTCCTCTTCGTCCATCTCCAGAGATTACGACACGTGGCACTCTTCAACCACCGACGGTAATCCCGTGCCATCCGGTCTCCACCCCGTGCTCGTCGGCAAAGATCGCCGCCGCTACCTAATCCGCTCCGACCTCGTCGATCACCCTGTATTCCGCCGTCTCTCAGGCCACGACGTCAACTCGGGCTGTGACGCCACTGTCGTCGGCTGCGAGGTTGTCCTCTTTGAACACCTGCTATGGATGCTCGAGAACTCCGATCCCACCACCGAGTCACTCGACGATCTGGCCGAGTTCTATGAGTGCGGACCCGCTGGCTCACTTTAACCTTTTTACACTGTTCCCGCGATTAAACTACCGCTTCTGGCGACGGTTTGCACATATACCCCTCCAAAAATTTGAAAATTTATGTATTGCTTATGAGGATTTGCAGGTGTGTGTTTGTAAAAGGAAAAATTTATTATTATTATTATTATTATTATTATTATTATTATTATTATTATTATTATTATATATGTTTATTTTGCTATTCTTCTAAAGTTTTAATTTTAAAAAATAAGTATTGATTGGTTGTCAAAAATAGGACATTACTAATCAAGTTTTATTGTTTCAGACTGACATCTACGTCTCTTGCTAAATTAATAATTATTAAAATGGTTAATTTATTGATGAAAAGTAAATAAGAAACCAGAGATTTATCATGTGTGTCAGTGTGGATGACACTGATCCTTCATGGAAATGGATGCTATCTTGTATTTTAATCCTTGTTTTTATACTAATACATTATAAGCCAGCTTAATTTGCAGTGTATTTATAAATAAGTAAATAAATAAATTTATTTAAAAAGCACCAATAAATAACTAAATAAATAAATTAGTATATTAATTTGCAAACCCTTAGGCCCTGATTCCCATGCCCATGTTAGTGTTTTTTTTTTGAGGTAATCATTTGTGTGGAATGACACTTATGCCCTTATTAAACTTCAAAATGACACTATATAAAGTAATAGTTATTTCAAATTAATTTTAATTAAATATTAATTAATAATAATAAAATAAATATTTTTGTTTTCATTATTTTATAAATAATAATTATTTGAAATAAATATCATTTGTGATTAATTAAAAAAGTATAAATAAGTAATGACATTTAATAGTTATTTGAAATTAATTTATAATTAAATATTGATTAATAACAATAAATTAAATATTTTTGTTTTCATTATTTTATAAATAATAATTATTTGAAATAAATATCATTTGTGATTAATTAAAAAAGTATAAGTACACAATGACTTTTAATAGTTATTTGAAATTAATTTTTAATTAAATATTAATTAATAATAATAAAATAGCTATTTATGTTTTCATCATTTTATAAATAATAATTATTTCAAACAAATATCATTTGTGATTAACTAAAAAATTATAAGTACATAATAAAATTTAATAGTTATTTGAAATTAATTTTTAATTAAACAATAATCAATAATAATAAAAGATTATTCACATTTTTTCATTATTTTATAAATATTAATTATTTAAAATAAATATTATTTGTAATTAATTAAAATTATAAGTACGGAATCAAATTAATAAGACTTTAAAATTAATTTTTAATTAAATATAATCAGTAATAGTAAAATATATACTTATGTTTTCATTATTTTTGTAAATAATGATTATTAAAAATAAATACCATTTTTTTATACAAGGGATAAAAAGGTAATATTAACACAACTCCATTTTTTACTTTTCCCATTCCGAATGAATAATCCTCTAACCAAACACCTTTTTCATTACCATCCCTACCCATTCCTTTCCCCCCTTTTTCATTACTTCATTCCCCTTCATTCCATTACCCCCATCCAAACGCACCCTTACATTTATCAATGATGCGTTTTGAGATTTATCTATCTCTAAAAAAATAAATTCATAGAATGACTTTTTTTTATTTATAATGATTAGATTAATTGATTTTTTTAGTTGATTAATTTAATAAATTTAAATATGTAAATTATGGTTTTTTTATTTTATCATTTTATTGCTTGAGTTTTACATCCAACAATATAATCAAACGCATGGAGGAGAAAAATTAATTATTGGTATCATATCTCTGTCAATAAATCAGTGAGTGATATATTTGTACTATTTAATATATGTTGTATCCCATCATCTATTCATATCCCTACATGCATGCAAAATTTCAAGAATATCATCATGAATAAATACATTATGAATTTTCTGAATTATTGGTCAAATTTTCATTACAAACAACCAATAAAAATCAAGAGCATGATTTGATTATTTTTATTTATAAAGAAAAAAAAAACATGATTTATTAGTGGAGTAGATGGAAAGAGTTTTAATAACTCCATTTGTTGGATGTGATGCACCAAATAGAGTACTAACATTAGTACTTAAAATTAAACTTAATTATAACTAACACCCGTTCCACTTAATCTAATCCTCTTTTATTGAAATATTGTTTTTTATATTTCATAATTACATCAATTATTAAAAGTGCATTAAATGGTACTAGAATGACTAGGGTGATTAATTATCATTAAACCATGAATTGATTGCCTAGAGAAATGTACTAAGAAAAGAAGTCTTCAAGAAAAGGCCACATGGCATGTTCCTCAATTAAAATCATTAATCAAAGTGTTTGTAAGTAAACTTGATTAAATGAAATCTCTCATTGAGAATTGAATCAAATCACAAGATAGATTTCTTGGTTTCTTTGGAAAAGGGAATGGTGCATGCTTGCTTAAATGCATGAACCTTTGGAATGAGGCTTTCAAGCTTTTGAGAGTTAGGAATGATTGGTGGGAAGCAAACATCAATGTGTCTTGAGGTTAGGGGCCATGCAAAAAAGTTCCTAACATTTTAGGATCATTGATTTATTAATTAGGTAATAAATGTATAACCTAGAGTTTTTTCTTTTTTTTTGGTTTGGAGTTTAATTACTATGATGTCTTAGACTTTGCAATATCATGTGTTTCTGTCACACGGCAAGGAGGCGGGGTTTGAACTTCAACTAATATATAAGATGAGAGCAGATACCTATTGAGATATTAATTCTACATTAGTATACACTTCTAACGTAATTTATCTATTTTATCCGGGAAAAAAAACAGTGATATAGTAAGAAGTATGTATACAAGGAGAAGAATGATTAGGAAAACTCATTCAATTAAGACCGTTTTTACGGAGATTATTTTGTTTTTTGTCAAAAGAAGCTAAATCTCTAATGGTCTTATTAAACCAAGACAGAAGTGTGTGCATGCCTCGACTGTAATCTGTGGAGTTGCTCACACGTGGGCGATGGAACCACTTATAGTTCGTGCTTACAGTTCTCATATATGATATATGTATCCTCATCTGAGGATTCAAACTTTTTCCACTTACGAAGTATCCTCATGGGGAACCCATTGACTATAGACATTATTTTGTCGTCGTCGTCATCAACATCATAATCACTTTGTTTTATTATTTGTGTAATTCCTGTTTTAATTGAATTATATTATTTTCTTTCCTTAGGGTGTCAAAAGATGGGGATGTAGCTCAAATGGTAGAGCGCTCGCTTTGCATGCGAGAGGCACGGGGTTCGATCCCCCGCATCTCCAAATATTCGAAGTTTTATTATATTTCATTATATATATATATATATATATATATATATATATATATTGTTTTTTCTTCTACTAATAATTAAAATAGTTCGTTCCTTCACTATGATAATATGCAAAAACTGATGAGGAAGAGTCCAATAGCTTCAATAATTTTTTTTTTCATTATAGCAACAGTTCCCAAATCACAATTCCATATGGAACTTATTTTCAAATAATAATATTCATACAACATCAAGCAACCACATTGAATTACTAACGTATCATGAAACTATTGTCTTGCGTCTTAATTACTGAATATGATGAGAAATAAGAATTCAAACTTAATCATAGCATGGATCTCAGCCTGTCATGCTCTGTTTGCACATGATTTCTGGTGATATCCTTCAAACCAGGACAACCATTGAGGGCCATGGTCAGCTCCAACTCATTCTGAAGCATTTCGATAACTCGTCTAACACCGTACTCCCCCTTCGCAGCAAGACCGTATATTATCGGCCGGCCAATCTGCTCGGTAGAATAATATCAACAACAGTAAGCCAGATGCAGAAACTCAAACTGTATCAATCACTCAAACATGCGCAAGTGAACAAATACCATAACAGCATTTGCGCCGAGCGCCAATGCCTTGAATACATCGGTTCCCCGGCGAATGCCTCCATCTAATATGATAGGAACTGCTCCAGATACAGCTCTCACGACCTGTTTTTTTTACAAGTGTGACATGATTATGATTCCCATTCACTTGTGTTTTTAACCTGCATTGGAGGAGTGATTGACTAATTAGAAGCAAAGGATACCTCCTCGAGAGCTGAAATTGAGGATGGAACGTAATCGAGCTGACGAGCACCGTGATTGGATACAATTATGCCGGCTACTCCTGCTTCCACTGCTTTTCTAGCTTTTGATTTTTGTGGATTATAATTCAGCTTATTGGGTTATTTTTGTTTTTGTAAATCTCAGAGGAGAAAATTTTGTGGATTACCATCTTCTGCAGTGAGGATACCCTTGAGTAGAATCGGCAACTTCGTGATCGATCTCAGCCATTCGATGTCCTGTGGAAGTCGAAGACCATATGCATGAATACACTCATTCTGTCATAGCTTTTCTTGCATAGTTGATCAGAAAAAAAAAAATTGAATATGTTTCTCACTTAGCACAATTACCTTCCAAGTTAGAGAATCATCTAAAGTTGCAGAAGCGATGGCTTCAAGATCAGAACCACCTTTCTGCCCATAGAAAAGTAAGAAGAAATAATACTTTCATTATAAATCATGTTGCTAATTACAATGGTCATGACCAGCAATCTGCTGCTCTGGTCACAGTTCCAAAATCCCACAAAAAAAAAAAATGGTTTATTCCAAATTTCCACAAGCTGTACATTTTCAAAAGTGTGTATTCATACTCACTGATTTAACAATCACTGACAAGAGGCCTTCAAGGTTTGCAAATTTTGGTGTCACAAACCTGTAGAAGAAATCAGTTTTAGGTCTCATTTGCTAGTATAACAAATGAAAGGGCAAACAGTCAAGTAGCTCAATACATTTCATAGCTTAACACTCAGATATATGATCATGAAGGGAAAATATTTCCCTCCATTTCAAACATTCATCAATAGTCTCATACCATGTCACAACCTTAGAGAATCAAAGGAAGCAGCATGCATGGGGAAACAATTTACTTGTTTCTTATGTCGGCTTCCCTTCGGCCAAGCCGGGGCATGTCGACAGTTAAAACAAGAGCTTTGTACCCATTGTTCTCAGCTCTCTTCACCAACTTCATGCAAACATCACGTTGTTTCCAAATCTGTTCGGATAAAAGGTCGTAAAAGAAAACTCGAAAAAGACTCAGATCGGAGAGAATCAACAAAACTAAACCGGTATCAATGCATCGTACAAAGAGCTGATAGAACCGGACAGCGTCACAACTCGAAGCAACCTCCTCAAGAGTACAGTTGGATGCAAAGGATAAAACCTGAAAACAACAAGGGAACTCTATTATGATACCCGACAGATAAACTTCAATACCGAAACCATGTAAAGTACCAGAATGGTGTTGAATGCCGCCGCTGCTCTCGCGACCGCCACTTCTCCTGAATGTAAAAGAGAAGCTTAATTCAGGACTTACAATGACGCATTAAGGAATAATATAATTGCGAACAAAGACCTTCATGGTTTGCCAGCTTGAGAACGCCAGTAGGAGCAACCATGATAGGTGCTGCCATTTTAAATCCTAATAAGCTTGTCGACATATCAATCTTGCTCACATCTATTAGTACTCTTGGTCGAAACCTGAACAAGTGAACAAAAGAATTAATCTTGAACACACACTGCTGCATGATAAACCAGAGTATCAAAAGTAGCAGATATTACAAAATTCTTCGAAACGCTTTGATGTTTTCATGCAGAGTATATTGATCTTCAGCTCCTCCGCTGAAGAAATCATAATTCATCTTTAGAAGAACTTTCCTGGCAAGCTCTTCAAACTCATCCAAATTAACCGGGTCAGACTCCATAAATTCAGTGCACAACCAACACTAATGTCACTGAAAAACAACAATATAATCTTAGCAGCACTGACAAAAACTTCCAAGTAGATAAACCAACATTAATGTCACAGAAAAGCAACAATATAAGCTTAGCAACACCCACAAAAACTTCAAGCAGATAAATTCAAGCAAAAAAAAAAACATCAGAAATTGATAATAATCAAAATCAACTACATGTAAAAAAATGGTATGGCAAATTAAGCAAAATCATAACAATAATTTCTCAAATGCAAAATCAGTCATGATGTTTGGGTCCACACATCAGAAACACTCTGGGAATATCAATCTTATGAAAAAATAAAGATAAAATCACGGAAAAAGTAGATACAGTTCTCTCAGCAACAAACCCTGTTGATCTCAATCATACTCATAGAAAACATCAGAAACAAAAAAAAAGGGAAATACCAACTGAATGAACACAAAAAAAAAAAAAAAAAAAAAAAAAAAAAGAATGAGGACCAAAAAAGAGGATCAAGATAATACCTTTAGATGGGAAACAGGACAAAGGTACTATTAGTGAAAAAAAATTAGAAAAGGATGCAGGAGAAGAAAGAGGAGACTGCAAGAGAGCACCACTGGGAAAAAAATACTGAATAATTGACTGTTGACTTAGGAAAAACTTAAAAATAGTAACTAAAAAAATAATACACATAATTCCAATAAAAAAATGATGATGAAATGGGAATTATTGTATGACTGCTGTATCTGATAGTAATTTCATTGACTTCATGATTCATTTCACACTAATAACTAAAATAGTAAAATAGTAACTAAAATAGTTCGTACTTTCACAATGATAATACGCAAAAACTGATGAAGAAGAATCCAATAGCTTCAATAATTTTTTTTCATTATAGCAACAGTTCCCAAATCACAGTTCCATATGGAACTTATTTTCAAATAATAATATTCATACAACATCAAAGGTCTACATTGAATTACCAAAAAGTCCTGAAACGATTTTCTTGGGTCTTGATTACTGATTTTGATCAGGATTGAGAATTAATCATAGCATGGATCTCAGCCTGTCATGCTCTGTTTGCACATGATTTCTGGTGATATCCTTCAAGCCAGGGCAACCATTGAGGGCCATGGTCAGCTCCAACTCATTCTGAAGCATTTCGATAACTCGTCTAACACCGTACTCTCCCTTCGCAGCAAGACCGTATATTATCGGCCGCCCAATCTGCTCGGTAAAATAAGATCAACAACAGTAAGCCACATGCAGAAACTCAACCAGTATCAATCACTCAAACATGTGCAAGTGAACAAATACCATAACAGCATCTGCGCCAAGCGCCAATGCCTTGAATACATCGGTTCCCCGGCGAATGCCTCCGTCTAAGATGATAGGAACTGCTCCAGATACAGCTCTCACGACCTGTTTTTTTTACAAGTGTGACATGATTATGATTCCCATTCACTTGTGTATTTAACCTGCATTGGAGGAGTGATTGACTAATTAGAAGCAAAGGATACCTCCTCGAGAGCTGAAATTGAGGCTGGAACGTAATCGAGCTGACGAGCACCGTGATTGGATACAATAATGCCGGCTACTCCTGCTTCCACTGCTTTTCTAGCTGTTGATTTTTGTGAATTATAATTCGGCTTTTGAATTATTTTTGTTTTTGTAAATCTCAGAGGAGGAACAAGATTAAGCTTATTACCATCTTCAGCAGTGAGGATACCCTTGAGCAGAATCGGCAACTTTGTAATTGATCTCAGCCATTCAATGTCCTGTGGAAGTCAAAGACATGTACAAGTATATGCTTAGTGTATCTGTCATAACTATTCTCGCCTGATTGATCTGGGAAACAATTTAAAATATGTTTCTCACATAGCTCAATTACCTTCCAAGATAGAGAATCATCTAGAGTCGCAGAAGCGAAGGCTTCAAGCTCAGAACCATCTTTCTGCCCAAAGAAAAATAAGAAGAAATAGTGCTTTCTTTATACATAATGTTGCTAGCAATAATCATTAATAGCATTTGGCTGCTTTTGGTCACAGTTACGATATTACTATATGAACTAGCTACAACCTAGAATAAAATGGTTTTCTTAAAAGATTCCACAAGCTGTAAATTATCAAAGTGTGAATTTATACTCACTGATTTAACATTCACTGACAATAGGCCTTCAAGGTTTGCAAATCTGGGTATCACAAACCTGTACAAGAAATCGGTTTGAGATCTTTCTGGCTAATATAACAAATGAAAGGGCAGACAATCAAGTAGCTCAATACATTTTATCACTTTACACTCAGATATATGATCATGAAGCAAAAGTATGTTGTTGATGTCCATTTCAAACATTCATCAATTTGTCTCATGACATGTCACATAGAATCAAAGTATAAAGGAAGAAGCACGGGAAACAATTTACTTGTTTTTCATGTCAGCTTCCCTTCGACCAAGCCTGGGTGTGTCGACTGTTAAAACAATGGCTTTGAACCCATTGCTCTCAGCTCTCTTCACCAATTTCATGGAAACATCACGTTGTTTGTAAACCTGTTCAGATAAAAAAGGTCATAAAAGAAACTCAAAAAAGAATCAGATCAGAGAGAATCAACAATCCTATATTGGAATCAATGGATCATACATATAGCTGATAGAACCGGACTGCATCACAACTGGAAGCAACCTCCTCAATGGTACAGTTGGATGAAAAGGATAAAACCTAAAAAAAACAAGGGAACTTTAGTATGACACCCAAATTCATAAAGTTAAATACCAAAACCATGCAAAGTACCATAATAGTATTGCATGCCGCCGCTGCTCTTGCGACCGCCACTTCTCCTGAAAGTAAAAGAGAGGCTTAGATCAGGACTTTCAATGATGCATTAAAGAAGAATAAATGCGAACAAAGACCTTCATGGTTTGCCAGCTTGAGAGCGCCAGTAGGAGCAACCATGATAGGTGCTGCCATTTTAAACCCTAATAAGCTTGTCGACTTATCAATCTTGCTCACATCTATTAAGACCCTTGGTCGAAACCTGAACAAAGTCCACAAAAGAATTAATCTTGAACATACTCTGCTGCATGATAACCCAGAGTATAAAAAACAGCAGACATTACAAAATTCTTCGAAACGCTTTGATGTTTTCATTCAGAGTATATTGATCCTCAGCTCCTCTGCTGAAGAAATCATAATTCATCTTTAGAAGACTTTTCCTGGCAAGCTCTTCAAACTCATTCAAATTAACTGGTTCAGACTCCATAAATTCACTGTTTCACAGATAAACAACAAACTAATTTTAAAGCACTCACAAAAACCTTCAAGCACATAAAGTTGGAGCCCATTTCATGAATAAATTCAACTAGGGAACAAAGAAACCCCAGAAATTGATAATATCAGGATGAACCACATGTAAAGGATGGCATTGCAAATCAAGAAAAATAACAATCAATAATATCTCAAAAGCAAAATGAGTTATGACATTTGGGGTCCATGCTTCTGCGAATTATCAACCATTAAATGGGAAATCTTCATTAATATTCAATATCATGAAAAAACCACTGAAAAAAAGCAAACATTCTCTCCCTACACCAAACCTTATAATAGATCTCAACAATCTTCAAAACAAAAAATCAGAAACACAGAAAGGGAAAATACCAACTGAATGAACAAAAAAGAAAGAAATTTAGAAATGAGGACCACAAAGGAGGATCAAAGATGATACCTTCAGATGAGAAACAACACAAAGGTGGTACTCTTAGTGAAGGAGACAAATAGAAAAAGGATAAAGATGGAGAAGAAAGAGGAGACCGGAAGAAAGCACCACTGGGAGAAAATTAAACATTGAATGATTGACATTGGAAAAACTTAAAAAGAGTTATTAAAAATAAATAATAATAAATAATAATAAATAAGTAAATAAACATGATAAGGAAATGGAAATTATTGTATTATAGTGTCCAAGCTACTTGTTGTTAAAATGGTCATAGGCATTGAATAACGTGTGGGGTGGTAAAAGTTTGAATCTTTGTTTGAAGAAATAACTCACAGATGTTTACCATTTTTGTTAAAAAAAAATTATATTATCACAGTATTTAATATGATTTTCAATTTTTAGGTTAAAAAGAATTTATTTTTAAATAATAATAAAGTATAATGCAAAACCGGTGCATCATAAGTCCTAATAACTGAATAGTCTGAATACAATGAATGAAAACAACAAAACTTCATACGCATGTATGCTATAGCAGTTAAGATTATTATTTGCTCTATTCCCATGACAAATCCAGAACATAGAAAAGGTGAAATAGAAAGAGTGCAGCTTTTATGTTTTTTTCTTGTGATTAAAAACACTAAAATGCTGACACATCTATCTCTATCAAACTTTATTGGGCTTAAACACCCATGTAATTACCGTGGATTAAAGCATTTGATTTTTATGTGAGAGTGTAAAAATTACCATTATTTAATTAAATAATTTAGGATGAGTGCAATTTTAATAATTGTTTTTTTCACATATATATATATATAAAGGAAAACCTTAAAAAATTCTCCCCTCTTTTTATCACTTCTAAATTTATAATAGCTTTCCATTTAATAACTTTATTAATTCAAAAATGCTCAAAGTTCTCTGAGTGAATCAACAGTTCTAATTTTCTATTTTTCTGGAATTTAAAAAAAAAAATCTCAGCTAATGTTAATTTTATCTTTTACTTTTATATCTTATTAATTTGGAACTATTGAGATTGTGAAATAGAAATACCTTTCATGTTTCCTAAAGTACTGATGTAGATGAACAACGTATCTCTAGGATGTAACTTCGACATGTCTCATTTATTTCTTGAAAAATAAAACACCAAAAATAAATAAATAAATTCTCAGTATAATGAGCGGCTGATCTTGCTTGCTGCATTAACAGTGATTTATATCACCAACGATTGAATTGCAAAACAGCGCTTGGTAAATTAGTTCTGATTGTCATGTAAAGTTTCATATCAGACAGCAGAAATGTTGAATCTGATGAAATTTTCATATCAAATGATCAATTTGCTGAATTTTACTTTCAAATAAAATCTCAGCCTTCCAGAGCATATCATGAACAAATATTTCCAACGAAATAAGAATTTCACAGTATCATATTTTTCACTTAATCTTAGAACAAGGATTGCTTCTTGGATGCATGACCTGAAGTTTCAATAGATGCAAACAATAACAGATTATATCGCATTCAATGAAAGACGAATAACTTCATCTTCTGGCTAAAAACAGAAGCTGAACTCGAACAGAGAAAAGATGATGGTAAACTGATTTGAATATGATAGCATACAGAATTCAACATCCAAAGTCTAGTCATTCATTTACTAGAAAAAACTATTATTTTCATCTGAGTTCATATCATCAATAGAGGAGGAAGCAAGAGGATTTAGTTCAAATACAAAACAGTGTACTGAGGCAGTTGTTCTGTCCCCATTCCACACAGCAATACTCAGTTCAGAGGCTTTGCCATTTTGGGTCCTAACAAGACTCTTATTTTCAATCCTAAAAAAGAGAAAAGATAGAAGGAACAGAGTTGAGAAAACTTAAAACTAAGGAAAATGATCAATCTTGCTATGACAACCAATCCCCGTCCAACCCTTCAATTTCACCGATGTCCAAACTGCAGGAGAGTAAAATGAAAGCAGCAGTGAGTTCATTATAGCATATAGTTCAAATTTAGAACCATTAAATTATATATATAGTTACCATGACAGGGAAGTGTCTCGCAAGTGGTTATCCAAGTAGTAATCATCAAAATGTTGCATCAAAAAGCTACTATCACTAGTGTTCCCTCCGGAGCCATCGCTTAACCAAGCGGGAATGTCCATGACCTCTTCAAAGACTTGGAATCCATCTCCACATTCTCCTGGTCCCTCGTGCGAGTCCGACTCCATATTGTCGAGGAATTTGCACCACCAAGCAGATGTCATGAGGTTCATGGTGTCGTTCCACTCCATGTCATGCTGCTGACCGAGGGACTGGATCTCTGCTATCTCATCATCATCCATCACTGGATGCAATACTGAAGAGGGAGGGTTGAAAGCAATCTCAGAGCTGGGTGGAGGGCCATTCAAGACTGTTGGTACTTGGAGTCCTGGCAGTGTCATAGGAGAAGGAGAAGGAGAACAATATGAAGAAGAGGATGATGATGGCGATGATGGTGAATAGATTGATGGTTTGTTGATATAGAAGGGGCTTTCTATGTCAGAGAATCCTTGGAAGCTCAAGTTCAGGCCTAAGGGTTGGTTAGGCAGAGGGAAGTTGAGGTTATCAGAGATGGGTAACGGTGTGATTGGAGAGTATGGCCAAGAGTAAGGAGAAGGGTAGGTATATGGTAGGAGAGGAGGGTTGTGGAAGTAGTTTGGCAACATGGAGTTGGTATGGCACACCCTCGGTGTTGTCTCTTCTAAAGGCGGCAAAGATGGCTGTGGAGGTGGAGGTGGAGGTGGGGGTAAGGGAGGTGTTGTGTGCTGCTGCTGTTCCGCAGCTTGTTTCATGGATGCCCTATGGAACTTAAGGGCAGTCACAATTTCTCTCCTTGCCTCAGCCATATTCAGCAACCTTTCTTGATAAGGCCTGCTAGTATGAAGCCTTCTCCTGACTTGTTTCTTCGGCTGAGGAGGCACAGCCAGTTGTGACAGTTGAGGTTCATTGGGAGATTCAGCGAGTTTGGTAGGGTACTGTGAGAGCTCATCTCCAAGGACAGTGTTAGGGGATCTAGGATTCATCGGTTCTTTGGCTCTTGAGGAGCTAAGTTGCTTGACAAGACTTCGAATGTAGGCTCCAGAGAGATGAGGCTCCTCTTGTGTCTTTGATCTCTCCACCTCCATGCTACCATAGCTATGCTTGGATGAAGACCGACTTCTCATCTCTTTCAGTGTTCTAAGCTCTCTGATACAGGCTATACATACAAGGGGTTGGGAAGGGTTGTGGAGAGGTTGAGGAATGAAAGAATCATGGGAGTGTGATTCCTGGTTCTGAGAGCAAAGTACACAACAAAGCAGACTTTGTTGATGATGCCCGAAGGAAGGCTTCCTGGGGTGCTATAAATAGTATAAGACATTCTATATTATTTCTTACCCATTTGCTATGCTAAGCAGCAAATCTAAGGATCATAGAGCTTTGATCACTTGAACACTTGGATGATTGAATCCTTTGTTTTTTCTTACCTTTTCTGGTTGAGTAATCAAATACTTAAACATATTCCTCTGCTCCCAAGTATTCAGATTATAATATTCTCATTGAATTGACCAAAACAACCTCATACTACTGTCATAAATCATGCATCACATCAGTACAGAGACATGGCAGGTTACATGTCATAGCCAGAAATCACAATATAATTGAAGTTTGTCATTTGAACTCAATCATATCACGCAGATCATTCAAACTGCTGGATTCAATCTCAGATATCATCTTTTGAGAGCATAACTTTGCTTTCTTGCAGAAAATAGAATTTATATGTCTACTAATTTCACAAACTAAAGCTTTGGCCAAAAATGGAAGTGTTAAATTGTCCATGCCACAGGAGGACATTTTTGTCTTGCATCAAGGATCAACTAATGAGTTAACATAATCCTGAAATAAACGTCATGCAGTAATTTTCGCCGAAACTTAAAGAGATATGATTGAGTCTTGCAGTATGCTAGGCTGTATAGGGGACCAAACTAGACGAAAACGTCACCAAAGGCTAAGAAACTGACAGAAGAATCTCCAATTACTACTGCAACCTTTTTTCTTCTTTTCTCAGTCTTTTTTTCCCTTTTTTCCTATACTTTATCCTCTAATCCTCCCTCTAGGTGTGTATGGACATGGCTATATCTCCTAAAGACATAGAACTTGATCTTTTAGAAAGGCATTTGACAGTATGTTTAAAGACAGGAAATCTCCATATCTATCTCTCTTCCTTGTATTTAAACGGTTATCACTTTCACCGCCTCTGTGTGTGTGTGTGTGTGTGTGTGTGTGTGTGTGTGTGGTGTCATGGCACTGACACGAGGTATGGTTGTGTTAATTTGTAGCAGGTTTCACAGGGAAATAAAGACCTAGAGTTGGTGAGTAATTACTGCTGTAAACACAGTAAATATGCTCCGCTGCTAACATTGTAGTAGTATTTGAGATCAAATGAGTCGATGCCAAGTCAAACAAACTCAATTAATCCGTCTATTTGACATCATAGATGCTACTCCTAACGCCGCCACATTGCACCAATCAAAGGAGAACTGCAGATGTGATGAAGTTACAACATTTATTCCCAAGGGCAGGACAGACAAAGATTCTTTAAGTTAAGCATTTATTATCAGCTATTCCACTCTAACAAATAATTGATGCCAACCAATCTCAAAATTTTAAGTTCTGATTGTGTGTGTATCACCACAATAATACGCTAACAGCGTTATCCATATGGATGATGAAAATTTCAGCTTCACTTTTAATCATTTCTAGCATTGAACATGGCTCTCGAGTGTGGACATCAAAGATTCGCAGTTGACCATTTAAACCCGTCATTGAAAGATGAGGTTTAATGTGGCCATTTAGCAAAACGTCAAGAATGGAAATCAAACAGATATAGTTTCAAGAAAATATACAAATTGATCAGACTGATAATGAAAGTTCACACACTAGAGAAAGTGAAAATGGTACTAACGACAATTCAATAATTTGGATGCAGCAAGTACAAAGAAAACAGGTGTATGACTGATAAAAGCTGGTGGTGGAAACAAGTATCATGCAATATCTTAATTTTAATCCACATCTTAATTAAATCTTGCATTGTAACTTGATTTTCATGGATGCAGGTAATGAAATTCTGATAGCATGGTCATGCCTTGCCTCATAAAAATCAATAATAATTCTAATTGTTGTTAGGACAGTAACAGCATTTGAACGAAAGACTCTTTGATATTGATCCAAACACCAAAACAGATTTATGTATTTACCACCGTAATTCACCTTACATAATAAAAATAGTGTTTGAATTTTTGGTGGTTTGATAACACTAGTGTAGTTTATGATGAGTCATTGAAGATGCCTGATTAATAGCCCTATTCATCATATCTAATTGTACATAAGAATTGTGTTGGGAAGAGTAATAAGGATAGATTAAGACTAAGGATGGCGTTGGCTTATTTTTACTAGTGTTCTTATTCCAAAGTAAGCAAATACTACCCAAAGGTAGTATGGAATCTAATCTAGAATAAGGTCTTTAATGCTGATCAAGGGTAATTAGGTAATTGGAGGGTTTTTAGCTCTTACTCCAAAATAAGCTAATACTAGCAGAATTCCAAAATAAGGTCCTTAATGCTCATCAAGGAGATTAAGGTAATATGTGAGTGTTTAACTCTTATTCCAAAATAAGCTAATATTAGCAAAATATGGTATTAATGCATTTCAGAATAAGCCCCTTAATCCTTATCAAGTGGAACACTGACACCGTCAATATTTCAAATTAATAACTTACTAGGTTAATGTGTTAAGCTCTAATGAGCTTTCACTGAAACAATTTAAAAAGAAAAATGGAAAGCTATACGTTCATTCACACAGCCGCACATTGTTACTTATTGAAAGACAATATGATATTTTTTGTAAAAATAACATAATTTCCTCATTCAGAGCTCTTTCATTAAAAATTCAATCTACAATTTATCTACTTCCTTCCACACCAAAACATATCAATAAAATTAAACATGAACATATGAACAATGCAATACAAAATTACAAACCCAAAAAACAAGGCAATTACAACAATTATCTTCAAACATAATTTCACTAGTTTCATCCTAGTAATAAATTTCCTTACACCAACATAAAAGTCCATATCCTAATCAAAAAGAAACTTTCAGCACACAATTATCAGTCAATCAAAGACAAGAACCTTGCAAGATATATAAATATATATATAACAAACGATAGAAGTCCAAATGGGGGCAAAAATCTTCATTTATGGTGTCCTTATCCTAAATTTTCTCTAATAAATAAATGGATAAAACAAGTTGACAAAAAACAAAAACAAAGAACATGAAACACTCCACTAGAACTGATGCATTTTCCAACCTCCCAAGATCACACATCTCATACATTAAAAAAAAACTTATAGATAAGATGGCAGTGCTATTAATTAGGGTTTCTCCCCACATACAAAATTAAATTAAAAGATAAAAGGGAAACATACTAAAAAGAGGAAGAAATCAAACCAAAAGGCCAAGGAGGAATGGATCTCTCTGTGTTCCCTGTTCCCTGTTCCCACCAGTGCCTTCACTCTCCCAGTCCTGTGAGGAGGCGCTGCGGCCGAATGAGAATCTCACACCAAGACTCCACCTTTCTTTCTCTCTCTCTCTCTCTCTCTCTCTCTCTCGTTCTCATCTTCTCCATTGATTTTTTAATCTCACTCCTAAGAAGAGCAGCAACAATTTCGGAGGAAACGCAAGAACGAAGCAAGCCTAGTGGCTGCAGTGGCTGAGATTGCAGCCCCTGTCACATGTGATTATTATTATTATTATTATTATTATTATTATTATTATTATTATATATTACATATATTTAAATTTATAGGGTTATTAATAATATTTAATTTATACTACCACTGTATGGGATTTTATAATTTTCCCAAATAGTCTCTATGATAGTTTTTCGTTGGTCACTCGTTTTTAATTTTTTTTATTTTTTTTTGTTATATTGGTAATATGCTTTTTTTTAATAAAATGAACAAAGAGTTAATTCTTCTAGTCAAGTACTTTTATCCCATGAAATCGATCTCTCACTTGCTATGACAACCAAGAAACAAGCTCCCCCTCCAACCTCCCAGTGATTTAAAGATTTTGGACATTGGGGGAGAGGGGAAGTCTGAAAGGAAAGAGGTGAAGATGAGACGTTAATGTGGCAACCACTTCATCATCTCTTGAATTTTATAATGATTTGTTGGTAGCCACATCATTTAGTATTTTGTATGAAATGATGGTGACGATTTGAATACAAATATGTAAAAGCAAAGCTGTGAAATTCACATGGGTTGAAATGCAAGATGTAAACGGTTGTTTCAATAAAATAATTATTAAATATTTACAGACTAATAATGTGTTAAGAAGAAGATGAATTCTATTAATATAAAAGTTTGCTATCCTAATATCACAATAAAAACCTTCATACATTTTTATGATATCATATTTAATATATTTTGGTTTTGGCTGGATTACATATCTTTTGTCTCGCGGGTTGTCTATGCAATTTTAGTTTTAATATATTCGTGTTAATGTTATTTTCGCAACCATTGATTTATTTTCTGGAGAAGCTTCCATAAGTATAAAAAGAAATAGTTTATTTCAAATTTTGAATATTTTATAAACAAAAAATTAAATTATTTAAGTTTCAGTTTATTGCCATCTTATTATTTATATAGTACGTATATTTTTATTAAAAAGAAGAATTTGGATTTTAACTCTCATATAAACTGAAAGATATTAATTTTATATTTATGTATGCCATGACATTGATTTATTTATATTTCATAAAAAAAATTCAATTTTTGCACAAGAAACAAAAATGAATAATAACTTGAAGAAACTTGGGAAATTAATTTACTAGCAATAAAATAATTTACTTTGTGTAATATATATATATATATATATATATATATAATACTACTACTTTATGAAAGAAAGGTAAATATGGTTTTTATTACATAATAATGAAAGGGACAATGGTGCAAATGTAAATTTCTAAAAGGTCATTATGCAATGCAAGCAAATTTCTCTGTATAAAATGAGAAGCATTAGACTATCAAGAGATAGAGACCACTCAACTGGGCCCATTAATAGTATGGTCCTGTTCTGACTTATGCCCCTACAGTGGAGGGCAAGGGGCCCACCTGACATTTCTTGCCACGTGGCTGACATCTGATCCATCTAATGAGATTAGACTGCCACGTGGAACCCAGCTAGAGGACAAGATGGGAGGCTACCTTGGCCTAAATTAGGACCACATTCGACTAGTCTGGTCCCCTCTTGGGACCATCTTTTTCATTGAGACCTTTCACCAAAACAGCTACCACTTGCTCTTGTGAGTAAATTTTGGATTAACGCTTTGAATATTAAAAAAAAACTTCTAGATGGATCCTGATAAGTTAAAATTATCATCATATTAATGTAAATTTGGGGACCCTTTTCTCATTAAAAAAAAAAAAAATTTGCCAATCAGTGGCATTGAAAAAGGGGTGCCCACCAATGGGCCCATAATCCAGTCTTAATCTCATATAAAAAAATAAAAACCAGACATCCAAAAATTTTAAATTCAAAACTCGTTAAAAATAATGTTAATAACAAAACTCGAGTTGAAAGTCTATTGGCTATACAATTAATTCTTAACACGTATTCATTGAGAAATATGATAGAATTATCACATGGTTGATTTGAAATGTAGTATGTTATATGCTTGCATGAGCGGTTAGTATGAGTTGAGATTTTGAACAAATATTAGTTAATTATTTTCTAAATAAGTTACTAAAAAAAATAATTCTTATATATACAATTTTAGAATACAATAAAATTGTAATTTTTTTTTTCTTATTTTACTATTATTTTGAGGGATACGATTATCAATGATTATAAATGCGAGAAAAAAGTTATGTAAAAAAAAAAAAAATCAATAGAGTAATAATTGAGTATTACTTTTAATAAAAGAGTATTTTAATCAAATACTTGCTATTAAATATTTTCATTAGTGTTAAAAGGAAAAATCATTAGACGAACACTTATTAGTTTTCAAATCCGAGTCAATTTTCATTCACTAATAAATTTCCGATAGTTTCGTGGCGTTTTTCCTCCCCCAAGATCTGTATGTTTTGGCTCTTTTTAATTCCGAATTTTTATTTTCTCAGTTTGTTTTTCCAACTCCAAAGCTTAGTTTAACCATTAGTGGATTATCTCTATTATGGCGGTCTTATATGTAATTATTTTATTTTGCTGGTTCTTATATCATTTATTTCTATTGTGACTTCCTCAATCTTTGTTTCTCGTTCCATTTCAATGGAAGCGGTTTATCCAATTTTTTTTTTTAAATATTTCTTATTAAAATTATGCAAAAAACCAATAATAGTAGCCCATGGGCTAAGAGTCTAGGACAGCAAGGCCCATATTAACTTTTGCTGATAATGTAGAACTTGCGAGCCCATCCCCGCCAAAAACCCTATTTTTCGCTTTCGTTTTCCTTTTGGGAGTTCGCTAGTCCCTCACGCTTTTGGTGTTCCATCATCTCTCGCTCCCGATCTCTACCTCTCCGAAGGGTAAGCACTAGCCCTAAATCTCATTGTCCACCGTATTCTGGTTCTATGTTGACATCGATCTCGTTGTTCACATCGATTTCTCATGATTTGTTGTTGATTGCCGTAATGGTGGTTTTTTTTTTTTTTCTTTCTTTCTTTCTTTCTTTTCTTTTGTGGTTCTGAGATCATCAGAGATGTATGTATTTTATGTAATTTGCGTTAGTGGAAATGGACGGAAAGTGTTTTATTTTTCGGTTGAATAGGGTTTAAGTGTGGGTTGAAATTGAGATATATATTGGAAGAGTTTTCACGATCTTTTAGGTGGAATGGGGAATGCTTCATGTGGGAGGAAATGATGGGTTTTGTGAGATGCGAAACTATGTAATTTGGATTCGAGTAATGGATGGGAAGTGGTATATATATATATATAGGGAAATTTTGTCTTTTACTTGATTGGATTAGAGATTAGTTTGAGTTTGAGCTCGAGGTGTAGTTTTGGATATTTTCACCTTATGATTTTTTAGATGACAAGTAGAATAAGCCATGTGTTTGAAATGCAGGGGTTTATCAGAAGCAAAAGATGCTTGTGGTTTTGTTCTTGCTGCATAGTGTAGAGTGAGATATTATATAACTATGAAAGGAAAATGATAGAATAAATATGAAATGTTGAAATTTATTATGGTTTTGTTTTCGAAATAAAATCAGAATTCTATTTTTAGCCTTTATGTCTTTGTAATCTCTCGGTTGAAAAGCCAGTGTATCTCTTGAAGTTTCGGTGTATCACTCAAATTTATTTAAGGTATATCATTATTGTACAATGTTTGTATGCGATGCAGATGGTCTTACGATGTTTCTCTTTGTTGTTTTGTCGTTTCTGAATGGTACGCTTTTGTTTTGGTGTTATTATTGTGATTAATGATTATAGTAAGTTGTTGTTCACTTCGGCTTGTGTCAGAGGGTAATTGGTTCAATAAAGTTGTCGTATTCACATAATTCAAGGAGCTGTGACTTGTGTCCATTTTGATGGGTGATAGTTCAGATGAGTCCTTGGATATCAGTGATTCTGAAGTTGGTGAGTATGAAGAGAAATTTTATTTGAAGCTAAAGAAGGGAGATGTTAGAGTAAAACAAGCGGACAATGCGTACAAATGCCCATTCTGTGTGGGGAAGAAGAAGCAAGACTACCATTACAAGGATTTACTTCAACATGCCACTGGCATCGGTAATTCTAATAGAGGTGGAAAAGTCAAGGCAAATCACCTAGCATTGGCTAGGTTCTTGAAAAATGACCTACCTGACACAGGAGGGCCATCCCAGAAACCATTATCTGTTGGGCAGCAGCCAGTTCCTAAGCCCAAAAATGAAGAACAATTTGTATGGCCTTGGGCTGGAATCCTTGCTAATGTTCCCATAAAGAGGCAAATGGATGGACGCTACGTTGGTGAGAGTGGAAATAGAATCAAGGACAGGCTTTCCAGATTTAATCCTTTGAAAGTCATCCCAATTTGGGGTCACCATGGTCACTCGGGATATGCAGTTGTTGAATTCAGCAAGGACTGGACTGGTTTCAAGGATGCCATGGCTTTTGAGAATCATTTTGAATCAGATCATTGTGGGAAGAAGGACTTTGATCAAAGAAGGAAGCATCACCGGCAGCGATCATACCTTTTTGGATGGGTTGCTCGAGCTGAGGATTACCACTCTAGGGATCCATTTGGTAATTATCTACGGAAGAATGGGGACTTAAAAACTGTTTCTGAAATTTCCAATGAGGAATATAGGAAGACTGGTACACTTGTGGCAAATCTAGCTAACATGATAGAGGTGAAGAACAAGCATTTGTTAGATTTGGAATGCAAATTCACGCAGACGACCATGTCTCTTGAAAAGATGATTGAAGATCATGACAAATTGCAGCACCAACATAACAAAGGTGGCTTCTTAATTAGTTCCTTATATGTTCGACTTGGTTCTGTGCCTGATATCTTCTAACCTGTTTAACTGTCGGCTATAGGAGGTTTTACCTGAAACTTAGGTTTAGGGCTTGGATGATTGTAAGTTTGAACTGCAGGAGCCTTATAACTTTTTAGTTGGATCATTCCTTTTGGATGTAAATGGGTGCACATAAAACCTACAGATATAAAATTAGGATTTCAGAACTTTCCTTTCAGTCCAAATTTCCCTTTCCTGCACCCTCATTCCATCTTGTTCTTGAGAAGCTTTTGGTGAACCGTACTGCCTGCAAGTAATTCCAGCTCTTTCTGTTCAAAAGTAATGGAAGATTGTTTAACATAGGGCCATCTGACTCTGTTTATCTAGTGTGTGGAATGTGGTTTATGTGCATGATGTTGCCTTATTAGTGTATTCAATTGTTTTGTCAATAGAGATATACTTTATTGCTTAAACAGTATTAAATATTTGCATCATTAAACAATAGAAAATGAGAAATGCTGATTTGTTAAGATTTACTCTTTGTTATAACCAAAACTTTATAATTAATGTTGCTATCATGTAGTTTGAAGCTTCTGAACTTCTTTAGTATTACTATTATACTGGTATTTGTATTTGCTGGCCTGGTACATTCAACTATTGTCTTATGTGTGTGTGTGTGTGTGCGCGCGGCCTTGGACAGAAATAGAAAAGCTGCAGCAGGAAGCTAGTGAGCATTCACGTAAGGTTATATTGGAGAATGGAAAACTGAAGTCTGAGCTGGAAACTAAAAGGAAAGAACTTCATGCCAGATCCAGACAACTTGATAAACTAGTCACTCAAACTGATGCTGAGAGAAAGAAGCTTGATGATGAGAGGCAGAAGGTAACTGTTCTATCATTTTGACAAATTGGTGATGAGTGTTCTGCTGGCATATCTAACTGCTTGCCTAGTTAATGAGAATCAACATCTCGATGCAAGATATTGTTTTAAATGAAACTTATAATTTGCCTGCATATTGGTGTCTTCGTGTTTGTCTATGAGATTTCTTGGTAGGATTGTTTGTCATTGTGTAACCTAATTTCTTGTTTCATGCATCCTCCTCAAGTGAGGACATATGAATGGTTGATGTTGCGCTGTATTTTTCCTTTTAAGGAAATCGATTTCATTTGGATATTAAGTTTTATAGGAATGTTTGCGATCCAATGCATAACTTTCCTAACGCTTTAATATGAGTTCTTTCTTTTTATTTTTTATATTTTCAGAATGCAATGATTAACTCCTCACTTCAAAAGGCAACTATTGAGCAGAAGATGGCTGATGAGAATGTCTTGAAGCTTCTTGAAGAGCAGAAGGTTTTTTCAGTCAAGCATGCTTACTTAATTATCATATTGAAGGCATGTATCTAAAGTGAAACAAACTTTGCGTGAAATGAACAGAGGGAGAGAATGATTAACAACGAGAAGATATTACAGTTAGAAAGACAATTGGATGCAAAACAAAAACTAGAACTCCAAATAGAGCAGTTGAAAGGGAATTTACAAGTGTTGCAACATATGGCAAACGAAGATATGGATAGTAAGCAGAAGATTGATGAGATGAAGGAAGATCTAGAAGCCAAGATGGAGGAATTGGATTACATACAAACTTTGAACCAGGACCTTATCATCAAAGAACGCATGAGCAATGATGAATTACAGGAAGCTCGCAAGGAATTAATTGCGGTACTGCATTTATGCTTTCTAATAATACAAACTGAGTATTAACATTAGCTTGTGAAAGTCGAGACCCTTCCTGTTCTGATTAATTGAATTTCATAAGTGCTAAGGAGTTAAATGGTTCAGGGACTGAAAGATGCATTGAGTGGGCGTTCTTTCATTGGAATCAGAAGGATGGGTGAACTTGATGAAAAGCCATTTAGAGAAGCCTGCAAGCAAAAGTTTCCAAAAGATGAGGCTGATGTTAAAGCTGCAATACTTTGTTCCGAGTGGCAAGAGAAACTTAAAAACCCTGACTGGCATCCGTTCAAAGTTATAATCACTGATGGGAAGGAAAAAGTGAAGACATCTTTTTATCTACTACATACTTGACCTATTACTTTGGACACAAATAGAGCTCCTGTATATCATATTTCTTATGCATGCATTACTGGACAGGCTAGAAGTTAATGTTTTTCGGAAAATAGAAATTGTTTTGCCTAGGTTGCTCGCTCTTTCTTATTACCATTATGTTCTTTCCTGCTAGTCTTGTATTGGCTTCTTCTGATCATTGTAAGATGGGCTGGATACAACCTAGATATAGCCTAAAAGTTTAATGATAGAATGAGAAACACAAGGTTGAGTATTGATGCCAATATTTATTTAATTAACTGATATGGGACCATGTCAGGACTGATGTTTTACATACGCCTCAATGGGAATGTGAAGTTGTGATTGTTTGTAAACATTACCTCAAACAAAGGCGTAATATTGTTTGCTATCATCCCTTATTTGTCAATATATATAAACCCTTATTTGCAGCTGTTGATCTTATAAATCAATTGTTGCTTATTTGCCAATATATCAAGTATGTGAAAGTGAATCTATTTTTTCACAGGAAGTTCTTGAGGAGGAAGATGAAAATTTGCAACGCGTGAAGAGTGAATTAGGTGATGATGTCTACCAAACTGTAATTAAAGCCTTGTTGGAGATCAATGAATATAATCCTAGCGGAAGATACGTTGTCCCAGAGCTTTGGAACTTTAAAGAGGGACGAAAGGCTACAATGAAGGAAGTTGTGCAATTCATTCTAAGAAATTGGAAGAACTATAAAAGGAAGCGATAAACCTCTAATCTGCGGTATGCATTCTACTGTTCATTGTGATAGGGTTTCTATTGCATTCATTCAATAATATTTGCTTTCAACCATAGATATGCATGGTACGATTGTTGTTCTTGTTCCTCTTACTTGTGTGCAATGGCGGATCTAAGCGGGGGTGGGCGGGGGCCACTGTCCTCCTAACCTTTGAAATCCTTTATATATATATACACACACATAGAGAATTTAAAGGTTATATATAGATTTCAAAGGTATCAGTCTTTTCTTTCTCTCAAAAAAAAAAAAAAAAAAAAAAAAAAAAAAAGTTTTGCCCTCTAAATAGGAATAGTCATGAGATGGGACAAAATCTCTCCCTCATCTTGGGTAGTGATTCTCCATGCTCATCCTGAATTGGGTACCGGGAGAGAAAACCCTCATTTCCCACTCCACGGAGATTCCTATGAGATTAAGAGCTAATATAATAATAAATATAAAAATCAATAAATTAAAATCATGATATTAGTTTAAAAATTTGTGATGGTATTGAAATTAAAAACTTAACATAACAATAAAACTTAAGCTTTAGCGAAAGAGATAAATGAACCTTAGTATTACAATGCATAGACTATTAAATATATTTATATGTAATTATTATATTAGTTTTTTACCTTTTTATTAAATTTATATTAATTAGTAAATTTAATTTGTATTAGAGTTGGGATCCCATAGGATTTGAGTGTTTTCCTCGACTTTACCGCACTATAAGGTTTAGAAATTTTTTTCTCCTCATTCCTTTTCGGCGAAGAAAGATAAGGATCCCCCATCTAAAAAGGACGGGGCCTATCCTATGTTCCTTCTAACTCCCAAAGAAGCTTCCTCCCCGCCCCAAAAAAAAAATGATTTTTGATTGTTAGTCTAAGGTTCATCACATAATACTGAAAAGGTTTGTCTATGAAAAGATTATGGAAGAAACTCCCTGAAATTATTGTGTTTTCTCTTCCATAATATGCTGGATAATAGCTAAGTATGCCTCTGCTAGAATAATATGTTTATTCCCCGCAACAAGAATAAAACCTAAGCCACAAAAGGGGTGTTTGGTTCACGGTAATGTGAAAACATTACCGGGAATATGGCGGTAATGTGGTTAGATTACCATATTTGGTTACTGTAGTAATGGTAATGTTAATGGTAATGTGAGATTACCAATAGTGAAATATTACCAGATAAGGTGGTAATCTGATTTCCACCAAAACATGTGTCCATCCAGATTACCAGGTTGGTGGTAATCTGGAAATTGTTTTTCCAATTTGACCCCACTTATTCAGTTTAATTACTTATTTACCCCTACTCATTCGACATTGAATTAAATTTGCTCAAAATTTTAAATACAAAGGTATTTTAGAAAAATGTGAAATATATAATTTTTGATGTTATAATTTAATTATTTATTTATCTAAATACTTTAAATTAAAATTTTCAAAATTTTATATATAGGGGTATTTGGGTAATTTGACATATTACTGAGGTGATTATCACGACTAACCAAACATGGTAATGAAAGATTACCAGTAATATAAGTTCTTAACCAAACATAGTAATCTTACATTACCACAACATTCCCGGGCATTTAACATTCCTAACCTCATTACCACATAATCTCATTACCATGGTAATATATCATTACCGTGAATCAAACACCTAGAAAAAGTTTGATTGTTAGTCTAAGGTGCATCACATAATACTGAAAAGGTTTGTCTATGAAAAGATTATGGAAGAAACACCTTGGAATTATCGTGTTTTCTTTTCGAGTATCCCTCTTTAGTCCTCAATGCTTGTTGGAAGATTTGTTGGGGATTTGCTTGTTTATTCTGAAAGACTGCATCGCATCTGGTTGTCCACAATGCCCACACAATAGATGTTATTAAAGCTTTTAAAGTATTGCTTCTCATTCTATGATGGCTATACCTTAATAGGCAAGCACTTTCAACAAAAACTCCAAGTCCCTCCAGTTTGACACCTGCAAGAGTTTCCATTCACTCCCAACACTGACAGCTCACTCTGCATTCCCAAATAATATGCTCTGTAGTTTCTTTGTGAATGCCATAGAAGGGACACATTAGATTAGGGCTAAGATTCAAGTTATAGAAAATTCCAAATGTTGGGGCTGTTCATGAAATAGCCTCCACACGAAGGTTTTGACATGTGGTGCCACATGGACTCTCCAAAGAATATGCCAGTCTTCCCAAGTATCAAAATTAGAGAGGTTTTTGTGATTAAAGAAATTACATACTACATTGGCAATTTTGGCAGATGAGCTATGTTATGAAAGCACATCCACTGGTTAGGGCAAGAGTCATCAAAAATCATTTTAGAAAGTTTTCCAATCAAGATGGTTAGTTAAGCGGTCAAACGCAATTACCATCTTGAATGAAATCATTAATGTTCAAACCTTCAACTGGGAGATTCATATATAAAAAAATAGACTATAAGGTCAAAGAAATTTCAAAACACCAAGGATCAGAAAGGAAACTAATAGAGTTAGGATTGCAACCATAAATTCACAAGTTAGGCTTGATTTTCACAGCGGTTTTACAAAGCCTTTTGAAAACCAAAGAAGCATTTTTAGTCTCAGTGCTGGGCCGCTGGCCCACATGTTGGAAGTATCATATTTCAAATTCAAAATGTGCACCCGATGTTTATCTTCAACATTAAGCACAACTAGGATATACTTGGTCATTAAGGTTGTCTGCACATGCTTAAGATTTTTTATCCCCATGCCTCCCTCAGTTTTAGCAAGTGTAGTAGTGCTCCATCGCAAGGAGTGGAAGCTATTACCATTCCTACCTTTTCCCCAAAAGAAAGCCCAGGCAAGCTTGGATATCTTTTCTAAGATAGACTTAGGAACTAGATAGCAAGTAAGCAGATAGGATGGAAAAGAAAGGATAGCACGATTAATTAGGACAACCCTATTAGCCAAAGAAATTGAGGAGCAGTTCCAAGAATCTAAACACCTAGAAGCGCTATCTATCAGATGTTGGCATTGATTGACTGTTAGCCCTCTAGAAGCAATCCATACTTCAAGGTATTAGAAGGCCAAACTAATCCTAAGGTTGTCTCTAATAGCAGAACCTATTCTTTTATTACACCAAAAAGACAAATGCAAAGAGGATTTGGCTAAATTACTTTGTTGACTAGTAAGACTCTTGTAGATGTCCAAGCACAATTTGCAAGTTTTGGCCGCAGATCTGGTAGCCCTAGTGATGATAATAAGGTCATCGGCAAATATAAGGTGGTTGAAAATTATGTCAAACCTATAATCAAAACTAGTAACCAAATTCAATCTTAAAGCATGATTCAAAAGAGCAGTGAGATTTTGGGAAACTAAAAAAAAAGGTAGGGAGAAATGGGGCCTCTTTGCCTCATCTCACTGGAGCTCCTAATTTAATGTGTGGGTTGCCCATTAATTAAAAAAAGCATAATGAGGAGAGGTAATACATGCATTAATCCAAGAAATCCAAGAGTCTGGGAAATTCGTTACCTTAAGGGTAGCAAGAGTAGTTTCCTACTCCAAAGCATCATATGTTTCCTCTGTATCTACCTAAACTAACATCCTAGGATGGTGATGGGTACCAAATTCCAAAGAGTGTGCAATTTCTTGAATTGCCAAAATATTATCGAAAGTGGATCTACCAACTAGAAAACCATTTTGTTTGGGTTCGATTAGCTTGTAAATCACTTGTGTCAAACGGTTAGTAAGAATCTTTGAAATAAGCTTGTGACACATTGCAGATAAGATGAAAGTCACTAACACGATTAGCACAGTTCTTCTTGGGAATTAACATAATAAAGTTTTGTCCCAAGACCTAGGCATATAAGCATTTTGGAAAAAAATCTTTAACAGCTCTAAACAGGTAATCCTTCACAACATCCCAATGAAAGAGAGAATTCTACATTTAGACGACCTGGACCAGGGCTTTTGTCCTTGGTATAGACTTAAGAGTAATAAAAATCTTATTCATAGTCATTGGTCTAGTGAGCAAAGTTCTATCAGAATTATTAAGAACGAGCAAATCATTGGGAAAAGCAGTAAACAAGATCAGAAATATTACCCTTGGAAGCTATAAATTAGTATAAAAATCTGAAAAACATCTGCCTATACTCTAATGATCATAAACAAAATCACTAGTATCAATCATAATTGCAGAATTTTTTTTTTATGGTTCCTAATATGCACATGATTATGAAAGAATCTAGTATAAGATCACCATTGTTAAGCCATAAAAGCCTCGCTCTTTGGCCCCAACGAATATTATTTTGCTCTAAGAGGATAGTATGTTTGTTGTAGAGACCTCTTAAAGCAACATTAGCCAAATCATTAGGATTAAAGGCGGCTTTAGAGGGTTCCAACATACTGATATCTCGCTCAATATTATGAATATCAATATCCAAGGAAGTCATCCTCATGGATCTCCACTTCAAAATGCACTTCTCAGTGTGAGAAATTAAAAAAGACAAGGCATGCATAGGAGAACTATCTAAATCGAAGTTCCAAGCTTTATGAATAGCATTATGATAACTCTGATAGTCCAATTAGAAATTTTCAAATCTAAACACTCTGCGACTACGAGAAGCCCTAAAGTTAGCATTCACATACATGTGCGAATGATCAGAAGACACTCTAGGCAAGTGTTGGTTACAAGAAGAATCAAAATTAGCAATTCAAGGGCTATTAGCCAAATATTCATTGAGATGAGCCCATCTTCTAGCTAAACCCTTTTGTCTATTGCACCGAGTGAAATCAGGGCCCCACAAAACCAAGATTAAACAACTTGGATTTAGCATTATAACTACTAAAGGTGCCACTTCTATGCTCAAAAGGTAAAAAAGTAGCTTTAAAATCGCCTGTGACCAACTAAGGCAGATCAAGCATGGTACTATAGGATAAAGAGTTCCACAAATCATGCTGCACATGAACATTTTGAGCATTGTACACCAGATTGAATCCATTGACTGGGCCTATTAGAGGTAATTACCAGATGGAGAGCAAAGCAAGTAAAAGCTAATAGAGTGGTCTTACCAAAACCTCGCTTCCAGAGGATAGTGATGCCTTCAGTCAAACCCATAGTTGGAATGGTTGCCCATTCTCATCACTATAAGAATTTATTACATAAACGCATCATTCCATCCTCATTTGCCCAAGTCTCTACTAGGCAAACAAAGGCCAAGTTCAATCTAGCTAGTAACTCCTTGATCTTGTTAACAGTTCTGAAGTTTGAAACTCCCCTGCAATTCCAACACAGAAAGTTAACATAATTTAAGAAAACAAATTATAAAGCACCTAACATGAACAAAAACTGCTCTGTAGGAGCAAAGACATCATCAAAGGATACAATCAGGTTCAACATTGCTTTTACGTTCATTCTTCGGACACGAGCTAGTCTTCAACTTATCCCTTTGAGCAAGTGCTTCAAGCTTAACATCATTTTGGTGCTGACTCAATGATGTTTTCATACGTTGCTTCAGCATCATCCAATTAGTCACAGATTTCCTCATCCATACTATCCTTCCCCTCCTTCACTAGGACCTTGGCCATCAGAGCTGCCTACTACAATGTCATGGGCTTTCATTTTCTGGTCCTGCTGGTGAGGTGTCCGAGACTGATTTTCATATCTTTTCTACCAGTATTCCACTGTTATGAGGAGAGGTTTAACGTGGCGATGCGACCTTTTCTTCCGAACATGAGGCGTTGCATCTATGGGGTTAGGCCATATTGGCACGGGAACGATGGTGCCTTTTCGAATAGGTCCAACTGACATAAGAATGTTTGGATTTTCTATAGTGGTGGAACACATAATGGTCGGATGGCCTTGCTTAGGTTGCAAGGATGGATGTGGACTTACTTTGGGATTGGATAAAGCTGTATTCGAAAGGTCATAACACTGATCTCTGGTAGCTTCCAATGTCTTTCCTCCCACTACTCCACTGGCAAGTGGTATAGTTAAACCCAAACCGCTGCAGTCTCAAGCTTCTTGGATGTTGCTTGGAAATTCTCTTTCCATTAAGTAAGCTGAACCCCTCCCAGAGAAGACGATCGACCATTTTAGAGTTTTGACATTTAGTAAGAAAATCCATTCGGCATGTCTGTCACTGAGAACTCCTCCAGATTGTTCTAAAGATTAGAGAGAGCCAGCTTCACTTGTTCTAATGGTAAAGCTATACTGAGAAATTTCGCGAAGAGTGAATGTTGCATACACTCAAATGCCTGCGCATGAAAGTCCTCATCAATATATGCCATGCTCCTTACTGAGGTGTTTAATTTCTCTAGATTGTCTTTCTGATCCACTATGACTGTTGCCAAGATGCTGCTCCTTTCCACACCCCCCCCGACAACTTGAGCCCATGATCCTCCCCAGGAGAAGCTGGGTTTGCAAGAAGTCCACCTGGCCCAGAAGGAGTAGGTCGTCTCCTAGCATTCACTCCACCCCTGCTCGCCATGGCAAGTGGGGGAAGAGAGTTTAGAGAATAAACGTTGGTGAAAGCGAGTTGCTCAGGAATAAGGTCCGGCAAAACCAAGGATAACATGAATGACTAGATATTCCATGGACTATTAGAAAAGCCTTCTGAACATCATGTTTTTCTAGCACATCATCAATGCCTTTTTGTCCCGCATTGGTTTGTTATTTCTTGATGCCCTGGTCATGCCTAGCTTCTTCTAGAGGTACTAAAATTGTGCTTATATTCAGAATGGTAGTTCTCTGGAAAGTCATGTCTCATTCAAGTATGCTTATTCTTGCATATTTTTTTCATTGGCAGATTATAAACCATTCAATGATTAAAAGATTTAGCTTTATGCAATTGCTCTGATAGTCCATTCATCAGTATTCTGGCTTTATTTAATTGCGTCTGATACTGAACTTTATGTTTGCTTTTGTTTTTGAGCTAATCATCTGATCTCCAAGCAATTTCATTTCTATTGACATGTGGGAGTTTTGTAGATTTTTTTATTTTTTTAACATAGACCAATTTCCTGAATGGACAACATAAATTTGTTATGGAAATAAAACTTGTCAGCCCATTACTTATTAAACATTTTGTCAAATACACTGAATTGATGTGCAATTTGTGGAATATGACATTTTTTCTGCTTGATTCTACCTGAAAGTAGGGAGGTTGCTAATTTAATACTGGAGGTGTGGAGAAACATTTGAAAGCTAAACTTTTTAAGTTTAGCGGGGTAAAGATGGAACATGTGAAATGTAATTTCAGTAATAAGGTAATTAGAAATGAGGAAGGACCTAGTATGGATGACACTAAGATTGGGAGAAGTAGAATATTTCAGTATCTTGGCTGTGTAATTTAAGATGACGAGGAACTTATAGAGGATGTCATAGATAGGATTAAGATGGGTTGGGTAAAATAGAGGGGTGCTTGTGTTTTATGTGATTGTAAAATATCTCTTACATTGAAAGGCAAGTTTTATAGATCGATTGTTAGGTTAGTTATGTTATGCAAATCAGAATGTTGAGTAGTTAAGAAATAACTTATTCAAAAGATAGGAGTGATTGAAATGCGAATGTTGAGATGAATGTTTGGCATTAGTAGGAAGGGCCGATTAATGAATGAATTTATTTGAGATAGTTTAAGAGTGGCATTTATTACTAATAAGTTAAGAGAGATTCGGTTAAAATGGTATGAATATACCTTTAGATGACCTATAGATGCCCCCACATAGGAAGTGGAAGTTCTATAGGTGAAAGGCCATAAAAAAAGAAGAGGTAGACCTAAAAAGTGTTTAGCAAAAACTTTACATAATGATATGGTTGTGCCTGGTATATCTAGTCTTCGGGCTTTTTATAGAGCAATGTGGAAAGGAAGGCCCTACACTGATGATATCATCGCTCTAGTAAAAATCAAGGGAGGAGGACCGGAGAGTCCCCACCACTGATCCTATATCATGTGTATATATATACAATATTAATAATAATTAATTTAAATAATTAATAAAATTACTCTTCTTTATGTCCGGTTTTATTTCTTGAAAAGTTGATGCATATATAACCTGACCCAACTTGAAATTTTGCTGGAATTTCCTAGTCATCACAGTTGCGAAGTTGGTGTCTATATAGTCTTACATAATTTAAAACTACCCTTCTTTTCGTCCGTTCTTATTTGTTCGCATCCATTTTGATCCCTCTAAATTATTATTTCTGCAGGCTTCGTTTGGATGAACTTCATGCTCATGCTCTATTTCACCTGAACAGAAGATTACCTGATTTCTGTCTGTGACCTTGTTCAACGCTGATGATCATCAGTGGTAACGAGATTGCTATAGAGTTTGTTTCCTTTCTTAACACCTTTGATGCCATGTAATGAGGCTGGAATCATTGACACGTTGTGCCATAGACGTTTGCATCTAGCCTTCAAATTTACCCAAATTTACCCACAATGTAAATACTTTGACAGCAGGCAATGGAAATCCACTGTGGAACTTTCACCTTTTCTTTAGCAGTAGTACCATTTTTGTTGCTGAATATAAATTAAAACTTTTTTGTGCTTCTTTTCCTCCCATTTGACAGGATGCTGCAATATATGCATATAGTTGAAAGACTGATCGAAGTGAAGGTGAGCCATATGACCACAACGATCTATCTGTTTTCAATTGTATGTTTCATTTTATAAATAAAACAGTGCAGATACTTTCCGACGTTCTCACTGTTTTATTTTCATTAATTCAGTGCTTGTGCCTCCATTTCAGCTCGAACCATAGCAGCATAGATACCATTCATCCTGTTAGCGAGCAGTGAGTCATGGCTCCCATATTCAGCCGCTTTACCATCCTTGACGACAGCAATGCGATCCGCCTCCCGGATCGTCGCTAACCGGTGAGCAACTACAATAGTTGTAGCTCTTTTGGATGCCTTCTTCAATGCCTCCTGAACATGCTTCTCTGACTCCAGGTCCAATGCACTGCTAGCCTCATCCAGCAGCAATATTCTTGATGCTTTGAGAATTGCTCTTGCGATCGCGATCCTCTGTTTCTGACCGCCCGATAGCTGCACTCCGCTCTCCCCCACCTGATCAATGATCATCATCATCATCTTTCATCAATCAACAATGCGTTTAAACATCAGAAATTTAAGTTGGTGTTAGAGTACCTGAGTTTCGTATCCTTGAGGTAGTCCACTGATGAACTTGTGTATGAATGCATGCTTAGCGGCATCTTCGATCTCTGCCCATGAAGCTTTTGGGTTTCCAAACCCAATGTTCTCCCGAATAGACCCAGAAAAAAGTGCCGGTTCTTGGCCTACTAAGGCGCATTCACGCCTTAACCATTTAACATCCATTTCTCGAACATCAACACCTCCAACCATCACTCTACCACTGTCTGGATCATAGAACCGCTGCACCAGCCATATCACGGTGGATTTCCCACTGCCGCTTGCTCCGACGATGGCCAACTTACTCCCGCCCTTGACTCGAACCGAGAAATCAACCAACACAGGTAGGCCTGGCCTAGCAGGATACGAAAACACAACGTTCCTCAACTCAACATCCAACACTCTCAGCGGCTCAATTTTCTTCGGCATTGCTCGATCCCACGCTATCTTAGGCCTCCGGCCTAGTATCCGTAACACAGCCTGTATTGCTGCCGGAGCAGCGGAAGTATCCGGTGCCAAACCCGCCAACTGCCCCACTGAAAATGAGCTTAAAACTAGTATCAGGAAAATCTTGTACACATTTCCAAAGCTGGAATACCCTTTCTTGATCAACAAAGAACCAACATACAAGGTTACCGTATAAGCACCGTACATGGCACCTTGACAAAGGCCATGGACCAAGCCAGTGACTTGGGCTCGGCTCATAGATTTATTCATGGGCTCGGCCAAGGCATTATTGAAGCTCATAACCATGTGCTCTTGAGCTGAGAAAGTAGTCACCGTTCTTATATTAGAAAGAGCCCCAGAAGCAATACTGCTAGCTTGCTCATAAGCTCCATTGTTCAACCTTGGTCCTACGTTGATGATCAAGCTAAAGTAGCTTGCACCAAGAGTGAAAGGCATGACGGCCATGGCCACCAACGTCAACCTCCAGTCCAAAATGAACGAAACAGCGAGGCCTACTGCCGCCGAGCTCAGCCCCATGAAAATCACAGAATACCGGTCTCCGAGCACTGACCGAAAAGCCATGCAATCAACGGAGAGTCTTGATATTAATATGCCGGTTGAGTTCTCTTCTTTGTCGAACCAACCGGGCTCTTGCCGGAGAATTGCCCGGAAAAGGAGGTCTCTGACTCGCCTTGTTAGACGTGTGCCTGCCCAGCCACAGAAGCCCTGCTGGCCAGTCATGGAGACAATGCAACCAAAGCCAAGTCCAACTAATGCTAGCGCTAAGTACCCCACATCTCTTTTCATTTTGCTTGAGTTATCACTTTCAGTGAAGTAGATTTGAAGAGCTTGGCCTAAAATGAGTGGGAATATTGATAGTATTGCGCCTGCATTCATGCCCAAAAGGAAGCCAAGAAGTAAGAGTGGGATCTCTGGTCTTTGGAGTTTCCATATCTCTGAAGTGTGGAGCTTCTTTGATGGTTTTAGAGGCTGGTCAACCTGGTCAACATGTCCTTGTACCATGGATTTTAATTGGTATGGGTCGTTGACTGGATAGGTTGATAAGTCAAAGTTGACTTTTCGGACTAGGGGGGAGTTGACTTGGGAGATTGGGGAGGTGGCGGTGGCGGCAGCCGTGATGGAGATGTTGGCGTCGGAGGCAAGTTTGATGAGGTTAGTGTAAGTGCCGTCGAGGGACATGAGACGGTCATGGGTGCCGGATTCGATGACGGTGCCGCGGTCGAGGACGATGATAAAGTCAGCATTGCGGACAGTGGCTAGACGGTGAGCGATGACAATGGTGGTCCGGCCGGCGGAGATTCTGTCTATGGCTTGCTGGACAATGGTTTCTGATTCCGGGTCTAGCGCGCTTGTTGGTTCGTCAAGGAGGAGGATCTTCGGCTTTTTTATTATAGCCCGGGCGAGCGCAATGCGCTGCTTTTGCCCGCCGGAGAGTTGAGTTCCTCGGTCACCAACCTACCAGAAAAAACACATACTAAACATTTAAACAAAAGACTATATATATATATATATATATATAGTGTTGGTATTTTATTTGGAATGAAAAAGGCTTACCATTGTGTCATAACCACGTGGCAGGGAAGAGATGAAGTTATGGGCATTGGCCGCATGGCAAGCAGCAACGGCTTCCTTCCTTGAAGCATTCTGTTTGCCCATCATCACATTCTCAATTATGGATGTGGAAAACAGGGCTGGTTCTTGCCCTAACATGCCTATTTGTTCTCTCAACCACTTCACACTCAGTGTTCTTATATCATGTCCATCCAAACATATGTAACCTACGTTAACATTTTAAAGAGCCCCACTAATCAACATCAAATATAGTATATAGTATTAGGGTTAGAGTTAAGGGTTTGAGAAACTTAAACATATACCTTCATTTGGGTCATAGAACCTCTCAATGAGAGCAAAGATGGTGGACTTGCCACCCCCACTAGCACCAACAAGAGCTAGTGTTTTTGAAGCAGGTATAATAAGATTAAATGCATGGAATATCACTGCATCAGGCCTTGAGGGATATGCAAAGTTAACACCTTTAAACTCGATGTATCCCCGAACCTGTGACAATGTTCGTCCGTCGTCACTGTAAGGATCGATCACTGGCAATCGATCAATGATCTCGAACACCCGGCTCGCTGCCACTGTGCCTTGTGCAAATTGCGCAAAGTATGACAGTGATAGAGCCAAACCCCTACACACACACATATATATATATATATAAAAGTTTTCACAATTGCATTTTACTTTTAGTATTACTTTCTAATCATAATTAAAGAAGAGAAACTAAATCAATCACAATGCTCTCAAAGTAAGAAGTAACGGATCAATGAAAGTATACCTTCCGCCGACATTGACGCCGAAGAAGCAAGCAATGGCAGCACCACCGGAAATCTCACCTCTAGCAACAAGAAGAGAACCATACCAAAAGGCAAGAGCCCATTGAGAGTATGTGACCAGGTAAATAACACCCATACCAGCACCCTTAGCAAAACCAATTTTAACTCCAATGGGAGAAGACTCTTCAAGCCATTCAACATACTTGTCTGCCAACTTATCCTCCATCACAAAAGAGAACACAGTACGTATACAGGTTATGGCTTGTTGTGCTACGTTCCCTGCTTTACGGTATGATACCTTCATTCATTCATTCATGCATGCATGAGTTATGTATTTATATATATTAGTTTTGTATATATTAGTTGGTATTGATATATACATATACAGAGAGTTAGATTAAGAAGAGAACCTCTTCTTTTGAGGTGAGACCAACGTAGACGGCCTTGTATGCAATGCCACAGAACATCATGATGGGGATGACGGTGAAGACGACGAGGGCCACTTTCCATGCTTTGATGAATCCTACCGTGTATCCGCATATGAATGTGCAGATGTGATGAACGAAGTGTGCCATCTGTACGTACATGTGTGTATACATGATTATTAAACTAAATAAATTAAGATTCTTCTTCTTTGTAAACAACACTAGTTAATTTGGCCGGCCTTATATTGCCGGCAAAGAGACAATGATGATGACATTGATGATAAATTGATATATTTTGTTTTTTGTTGACTTGGAAAGAAGAATTATTATGAAGATTTGAGAATAAAATAAAATAAACAAAAAGAAATTCACCTTTTCTCCCATAACTTCTTGGATCTGAGCAACATCACTAGAAATCCCATGCATTATATCTCCGGTGGCAACCTCAGTGTCAAAGAATCCAATGTCTTGCCTTAATATGGCTCTCAAGTATTCCGTCCTAATCCTTTGTGATGATCTCTCCCCCACTATTCTCCAACAAGTTATCTCTATATATATATAAATTACTCCATATATTCCATGATAAAAAAATGCAAAATAATAATAATAATAATAACAATAAATAGTTCTTACGCATATAAGCTCCAACCACAACTATAGCCGCTAGCCAAATCATGTACAGACAAATCTGAAACCCATTAAGTGAAAACATGACATATAGATATATGAAGAAACATTAAGATTAAAACATAAAAATTATATATATATATATATACACACACACACACACCTTTTTGACATCGTCCATCATCTTGACCTTATCAGTCACAGAGTCCAAAGCAATCTTGTTAACAAAATCACCAAAAAGATAAGAGTACCAAGGCAGAGAACCTCCATTAATCAAAGCTCCGATACAACCAAGCATAAGAAGCACCATGTCCCACTTGCTTGAATACTTGAACAAACTAAACAAGCCAACCGGTGCCGGTCCCCTAACCTCATCATCATCATCATCATCATCATCATCATCATAGCCATCATCACCATGATGATCAGCACCACCATCATCCCCATAATACTCACCATCCACGTGATAACGTACGTGCTCGTCTGCATGGTGACCATGCTCACGTACATGCATGCCATACGTGCCATGATGCATGCCCTCATCTTCGTAGTAGTCCTTGTCCATCTTCGGGCTCACATGACTCCCTGGAGTTTCAACGATGTAGTCATGAGATAATGATACGTTGTCATACTGCCGGCGATCACGCCGGTGACCGCCGGAGGACGGAACTATTATGCTACGGTGAGTGGACTGTGCAACACTATAATCAGTCAAACTCAGCTCATCTTTGCTAGCCAATGACACCTTGCAATCGGTGTTGGCGTGATGACGACGACGATGACGAGGTCCCTGCCTTCCTCGTCGTCGGCCTCCAAACGCAGTAGGGAAGATTGAAGACACACTAGCCTCAACTGAATAGAAGTTATCATGTGAATGAAGAGGAGCTCCGGCAACGTAGCTATTAAGTTCCAGCCGGCCACTGCCAGTGGCCGACCAATTGGAAGCACCAGAGAGGTAGAAATCTCTTGCAGAGCCACGGACAAAGACGACCGGAGTTCGAGACGGTGTCGGAGTCCAGGGACTAAGAGCAGCGGCAAAACCACCAGCATCCCGCCAACCAGTTGGCTCAACCTGCCATGAAAATTCAGACTGGTCGAATGACCTCATCGGAGACGAATGCCGAGACCTCATCGGAGAAAGACGGGCCGGTGTATTGTGGTGGCCGTGCCGAGCCATGACTGACACTTTGTGATGGTGTTAATAGGATTGAAAGGATATCATCTTGTTCATGGGATCATCGTCAAGGCCATATAATTATAAGACAAGCAAGCTTTGACTGCATAATGAGTGTTTTTCTTTGGTTGTAACTTTGGATTGATAAGTTTGTTTGTTCGTAAATGTTTGGATTTCCAGGCGGACTGACCGGTGACTCTGTCAACATTAAATAAATGGATGGACGGTTAGCATAAAAACAACAGCTTGAGACTAGGTTCAATGTTGTCTTACTATGACTTTTGTGTTTCCGGAAGTCATTTGGCACACTGAGAAAATAGTAGTAATAATAATAATAATCTAGCATATTCAGAGATTGATCAACAAGCAGCATTCATCCTTTCCATTTGCAAGCATGAGACTAGTTTTACTGATTCTATGCTCTGGGTTGTCCTGTTTTTATCGTCGTACTGGAGTTTCATACATACCAGGAACATCAAATGGCAGGGGAAAAAATTGAAGTATTGTAGATTTGTACAAATCAAATACATGATAGGAGCAAACTCACTGAAAACTAATAATAGAATTGTTCTGTACCAATTGGCGAGTTAGTGTTTACCATAGAACACCAGCAATGGGGGAGCCGATGATACATAATCACACAAAATATGGCGTTCATGGAAGAATCCACCGCGGTATGTGTATGTCTTCATAGTGTAACAGAGAAGAGCGTACGCTGTTTGGTTACCTGAACTTGGATTCGCTACCCTTGCTTCGAAATGATGAAAGAGAGAAGAAAGAGCGCGGTGCTGCAAATGCACAAACATGTTAATAACAGGATTTCATGTGAGCAAAAAGATAAATGGCTAGCATTACCTTTAAGAGAGCTTCCAGATATATGATCATCCCTCAATTTAAAGTTTGCAGGAGGTGTCGGAATGGAGCTGCGCAAAGATTGAACTGAAAGAGAAATGATATATTTTCAGTTAATATCATTATGATACTAAAATTACACATAATATTTCAAAGTTATAGTATTGATATCTTAATTCAATTGAATGGTAGTAATTCAATTAAATTTGTCAGCATCAACATCATACATTGCATGCTGCAACTTGAGGGAAGAGCTTATTATCTGCAGGAATAAACCAAGATTTCTATTAACACTTCCCTCAACTTTTCACTAGGACAAATATGACATATTGTATTTAAGTCCTGCCTAAGATGCGTTGACGAAAAGAACAATGCTGACAGGAAAGCTAAGCAAGCACTTGTCTCATACCCGCCCTATGTCTATTCATGTCTAAAGAAATAAAAGAAAGATATAATAGAAGGGAAAGACATCCAAAAGACTCCAGTTTACGGCTAGGCCATTGTGACAGGATAATTTCTTTGTTTTTGTCTATAGTATAGATTACAGAGAGCGCATGCTTTGCTTCAAAAGTATATTCAGTTCCAGAAACTCAACCAAGGGGAGAAAAACCAAGAAACAAATAATGATGAAAGCAATTACCTTGTTCACTGAACACGTCGCCCTCAGTAAAGCCTTCGTAAGAAGAAACTGAGTAGCCCATTCTTGACTTCCTAAATTCATCTGGTGTCCGAGTTCCAAGATCACGACCATCTTCTGTGTCATCATCGCCTTCTGAAGCAGTTGATGCAGACACCCAGTCAGGTAGTAGACTCTCCGCGCCCCTGCTTTTCCTCCCGAATTTCAGTAAACGTTTGAAACCTTTGGTCACATCCTTGCGTGATTGATGAGAAGCACTAGCGACAAGAATGGGGATCTGAGCACTTCCCCATTTCTTCCTCATTCGAGCCACATCAGCCTCCATCATTTGGTTTAGTGGGTGAGAGTTCCATGATGCTGAACTGCCAGTGGGTGAATCCATTGAAGCATCAATATCAGATGCTTCCTGCATGTAAGAAAAAGAATGATGAACTCTGGAATTCCAAGAACCTGGGCTTGCTCCAGGTGATTCTTGCACATTTCTGGCAGTCATATCAAAATTGGAAGAAAGAACAGCAGGTTCATTATCAGCTTGAGAAGGTGATCTTAAAATATCAGCATTATCTGATCCAAGATCATGAGAATTTCCAGAATCTTGACTTGGTCTCGGTTTTTCACTATCTGAATCACCGGGATAGTCTAATGGCCCACAATTTCCTTCTATTGATGGATTTTCGAATTCATCCTCATCTCTTACCATATCGGCCAACATATCAGAATCTTCTGCCTTCTCCAACATTTCTGAGGTCATAGAGGCTTTTAGTTTAGCTATACCAGCTCCGGCTCCACGACCTATACTGTTGCCCTTCTGAAGATATGTTTTTGAATCACCACTCATTGGGTATCTATTAACCTGCTCAATTTGCTCCTTGGAAAACCCAATTGGTGTCATGTTGGTGCTATCAGAATTGAGAGGTGAAGCGCTTTTAGTTTCTCCTACAATAGCGGCACTTTTTCGCATGGACTGTGGCCTATGTGACTTCTCTTCTTTGATATGGTTTGCCTCTTCATTAGTGCTCTTGCTTCTAGTAATTCTCGATTGTGCACGACTGTTTGCCTTGATAACCCCACCTGATGGTTTTGTATTCTCCTTCCTGAGATCAGAGAAATTAGGGACTGACTGTGCAAGAGGATTTTCAGATTGGGTTCTGCGTCTCATTAAACCAGAATTTGTAACTCTGACCGAAGTCCTTGAAATCTGTGCTGCTGAAGTACGAGGGGTTGAGGATGATACAGTTCTATTCGATGCAAGCTTCTTTAAATGAAGGCTGATAGAAGAGCCATCGTCATAGGACTTATCTTGTTCAGAAAATTCTGCCAGATCTTCTTCATCCTCCCCAGGGGGAAACTCTACAGTCTTGAGGGAAAAGTAGATAAATCAAACCACAAACGACAATTTTAAACCCAAATGCCCTAATCTGTCAAGCGTTTTACAACTAAGAGAGAAATTCACTCATAGAACATTTTCAAAGAACTTTTTGTCAAAAGGATAGCATGGCCATGGAGAAGGTACAAGTTTCACACAATTTCAGAATATGTCCTGCCTAGAATATGTCATCTGTTACAATATAAACTGGCTGTGAAACCTATTTGATGAGCAACTAAGTATTGTCATAATGCTGAAGAAAATTTGCATGTCATCTGTTGGAATATAAACTGACTGCATCACCTATTTGATGAATAGCTACGTATTGACATAATATTGAAGAAAATTTGCATGAATCCTTCAGAGCAGGATGTTAGCATGGGCTCAATACACCAAGTCCCCAGGGTAATAGACCCAATAGTACATAACTCTCAATGTCAGCAGAATTCATACATAACAAAAAGTTTAATTGCTATCATGAATCATAACTACCTCAATATATCTTGACATGATACTTTCTCTAAGTTAGTGTACATGTGATCAACTTTGTTTTATTGTGTTCTGTTACCAATTTACGGAATAATTCCATCACTATAGAGACTTGAGTTTATTATGTCCAATGTGTCACATCTATCTGACATCATTGATGATTGATCTCCACCACAACCCTGAGACATTCACATCATCCATATATATACTAAAGAAATTAAATGAAAACACAAACACGAAAACCATAACTCATTTTCTTCATATCGTTTTTCTTGTTTACTCCCAAACAAGGTTTATGCAAATATTTCCATTTTTCTGGAGTAGAACAATTTTCAACAAAAACTACCTTGATCAGACATGATAAACTTCATAAACATAATGGTTCTTTCTAATTTGGAGCATTATCTGTTCAGCGACTAGCAGTAATGCTAAAACCTAAAATCCAGCCTCAACCTTTTAGATCATAAGGATTGGTGATGAGAAAGAAAAGGAAAGCGTAATTTTTATACACGCACAACAAGCGCATACCTGATCTTTGATCTTCATAGTTGCAGCACTAAAAGACCTCCGCCTATCTGCACGGCGACTTGCACGAGTCTGATCTTGTCTGCTGGCTAGTACTGCAGATTTAGCTCTCATCTCAGCATGACTAAGCTCTAGGCTGTCATTCATTGCCTTCATCTTTGCTTCTTTCTGAGCCCTTTTTGATCCCGACTCTTCCCTCAGCTTTGTGTCTCGCTTTTGCATATATTTATCATAGAACTTCCCTCTACAATCACTTGATGGACTGGCACTACCCAGCTTCTGTTTCATGTTATTGACATAGTCCTGATTATCCACCATCTTCAAAAGCACGCTAGGATCAAAATCCACTCCATTGTTTGCATTCCCCGTCTCAACTAAGTCATCAGAGAGGGGCTCTGTTTGTGGTTTTTCCACAAACTTAGTCACGAAGTCTGACTGAACATCAGCCTGTTTGCTCCTCCGAGAGGAAGCTGATTGATCACCATGCCCTCTGAGCTTGTGAGCAGCAAAAAGTTTTTCCAACTCATCTGCCTTCATTTGCAGCTCATTGTTCAGTTCTTGATTTCCTTTTGATGGTCTCTCCCCATGCAGCTGTTCACCAGAATTTGAAAATGAAATGACATTTTCCATGTTTGCATTAGCCTTTGCCACAGATAAACCTGAAGAGCTATTTCCCTGAGAAGGTTTTCTACTAACCCTGCTTCCATAAGAAGAACTCTTGGCCTGTTCAGGAATAGATGTTTGCCTAAGCAACTTAACTCCTTGGGGTTGAGATTCTTCTTCTTCAGCTCGTAGTGATCCAAATTGTGTCCCAGAAGCAGTTGTCACTTTATTCACTGCTTCCTCTGATTTTGGAGGGACATTTTTCCACTGTGATTGAGAGGTCACCAGATCGGTTTCTGTGCTAATAGAACTATCCTTGGTTAGACTTTGAGAACCTGATTGACTTTTTAGTTTCCCTTCAACATCCTTTGAACGTGCAAATACCTTCTGTTGAGTCATTGAGGACAGTTTGTCCTTCTCTCCAACTTCACTGAATCCAGTTTGAAAAGATTTTGATAGGGATCCAAAAATTTCAGACTGACCAACCCTTACAGGATTCTTCAAAGCAGTGTGATCTCTACCTCCACCATCATCTAGTGAGATGGTGGAAGAAGTTAACTGATATTTCAAGCCCACAGTTTCACCTGGTTTCTCAAAACCCTTTGTTTGGTTGTGAGAAGTGAATGAATCACTATCACTCAGTCCTCCAGCAGAACGATGGGTTTTGGCATCTCCCTGTTCCTTTTCCATTTGTCGCATCGGCAATGCATCAAAAGTGGTCTTTTCACTTGATACAACATTATGATCTCTGTCCTTAGGATGAAGATCAAATTGGCTTTGGGATGACGGCAATGAAAATGGAACGCCTGGCGGGTGATCTTCCCAACCAGAGCTAGACTGTGAAGCTGCAGTGTCCTTCATCCAGCCAGCTTCTTTTGCTTCAAAATTATCAGACTGAGACTCAGTGACAGATGAAGAGGGGGTCACAACCACATGGCCACTCTCCCTCCTCTCACTGTTGCTATTGTTGTTACTAAGGTCAATGCTCATGTCACTTGCGCCACTCCATCTCCTCAGCACTGACTTCTCCATAGACACATCAGAAGGAAGCCTCCTGTGCTCTGCCTTCCCAGAGGCCACCTTATTCATGCCACCACCACTGGAACCACTGTTTGTAACACTACCAGTTGCCGATAGTTCCTTCTGTTTACTTTCAAAGAGGTTGATTCGGTCCTGCACACTTAGCCGTCTAGATCCACCACCACCAGCTGGCTGACTACGCTCAGCAGATACAACAGCTGATGCCAAGCCTTCTTCTGGGTTTTCCATCTCCTTTTCCTTAAGACCATGTGTGACAATCTTGGGTTGCTGAATAATGGTAGAAGGCAGATCAGTTGATCCAGCTTGGAGTGCTGACTTTGATGGTTTGCTCTGGATGCTAGGCTGATTTAATTCCTTACTTGAGCCACTGGGTTCAATCTCAGGCTCATCTATTGACATGTCTGAGCTAGAGGAGGCACGGACATTCCCATCATCAAAGCCTTTCCATACTGGTGACTGATTCTGGTGGTTTATCAGCTCGGGCCTCCGTTGGCACAATGAAATAAACTTATTGCATGCCTCACTGGAAAAACCGAAAAAGCCATCCACCACACATTATTATTAACATCATTTATAATCACATCATTAGCACTGAATTATTGAAAATTAATATGTGATTATACACAATCCCATATTTATCATGAGACATTAGCAAACCCTCCAAAATAGCAGATGTGTTGCATTACAGCAAGATAATAATTCAATTATTCACTTATCAAAACTGTAATATTCTTCGCTAAGAGGAAAGATGTATTGCAGTAATAAAAGTACATAACAGGAATTAACTTCTGGTCTAGTTTCTTAGATCTCCAAAACTATGTACAATATCTTATAAAGGCAAGTGTAGCCACTCAAAGAACTTATATCCTCTCAACCAACTATGAACTGTGATTATGTTTTTTTTTTATTTTATTCTGAATCCCGAGCAAATGGTGTGCTTTGAATGTTTAATGCAAAACCTAGCCAAGATGAGGATACACAGCACAATAGCACCAATATACTTAAAATTTGGAAATTTTAAAATTTTACTTTAAGCGATGTGCACCAAAACGCTCTGCAAAACAATACAGCTCAGAGATACTGTCATGGGTGAAACCAGCAGCTGATGCCCGGGCACATGACACGGTTAGGTCCTGTTTAACAGCAGCTAGCCGCACATCGATTGCCCGGAGTAGTTCCTTCCTACACAATGTCAGTGAAACATCTGCTGTAATTAATGATTGCAAGGAGTGGCGAAAGATTATAACAATATATAATGCAATATGCTTAGGTGCAACTATTGATATGGTCCTGCAACATTGATCCAAAACACAGCTGCATCTTCCAAATGATTGTTTTACCACAATGCATGTAATTAAAATTATAGAACTATTAAGAACAGCAGAGGGAAAAATAGACCTCCAAATCTAACACACATAAGAGGACTAATATTGATTGGCAAAGAACTTATGAGATTAAGCAAAATGAAATTAAACAAAGCATACTTTGTACTGTCTGCAGCAGCCGCAGTAGAACTTTCTTTTCCACCTGAATCAGATCCACAAAAAAAAGTCAGCTAGGAAAGGCAACACCAACCATAAATAAATAAAGCAAATAATCAATATAACGAAACAAAAGAGCTAATAGAAAAGTATAACAACACAAATCAAGTACTTTTAAAGGATAATTTTTTTTTTTTATGGTAGGAAAAGTAATAAGACTAATGAAGGGGATCAGATCTCCTCTTCCTTAAAATAAATAATAAACCTATCAATATTTAGAACTAGAAATAAGTTCACAGCACCTTTCTGATGCCAATAAACCATTCAATAAAGTTCTCACCAGCCCCGGCTCCAACAATAAAAATATCAGTTGTTTTGAGATTATAACTAATAAGGATACAAACATCATTTACAATTAGAAATTAAAGCGAGTAATTACTTCTTCTACTCATAATAGAGGTAAGGAGGCATTGACTGGCTCATAATGAAGCAAAGTAATTGCTTCAATCCATAAAAGTATCATATGGAATCATGTATTTGTCCCATGTTAAGAATAAGATTGTCCACAAATAATATACCAATATAGATTTTGCTAGCATTAATATTATCTGATTAACAAAAGCATCAATTAGCTTAAAAGGAAAAACCATTTATTAACCTTCCAAGCCTAAATCAAGAGTAAGACATAGAATAGAACTCCAAATAAATGCATGAAAACAAATTTCAGCATACCCAATGTACTTGAATCTTGCTCTCCTCCCCCCTAAACAAGATAAAAAAATTCCAACTTAGAACAGCAAGGCAAAGCTCCTTCTTATTCATACCAAGAAAAAATACAGTGGCACTGCCCTCACCTGAGCGTAAATCTTCCTAGCTCCTTCCAACTGTGACAGCTCGGCATCAAATGTATTCACCAACTCTAGCACCTCCGGCGTACTAACAAACCGAACAAACCTGCACCTCAAACCCACTCAAACATAAGAGCCTCACATTTCATCATTCACTAATAAGACGGATTATTAAGAATTCATGTTGCAACCTTTCAAGGGTTCCTTTATTAAACCAAGTACCAGCATTTCTCTGTCTCTCAACTTCAAGTTTGATGGATTGCACTGCCTGCGAAGCTTGCTCCTCTGCAACCTTTAAATGGGAAGCAAACGGCTTAAAAAACCCAGACGCGAGCTTCTCCGTTTTCCCGTCACCCGAGACGAAAAGCTCGCACCTGGAAATTAAAAACCTCAGTTTTTCATCAAAAATCCATCACAAAAATCAAACTTTAAGCCACACAAAACCAGAACACAAGAAATCCCTCACCGTGACCGCCTGGGCGAGAGCTGGAATAACGCATAGTCCAACGGAGTATCCGAGTTCATATTCAAAACGCATTTAAAAAAAAAGGAAAGAAAAAAAATCAAAACTTTCCAACAGAATAAAGTCAAACTCAAAACAATCCACAACCCCAAGAGGAATTCAGCATTGGATCTAACAGATCGAGATCTAAATTCCCGAATCAAGACAATGCCATGGAAATCAGAGCGAAATCAAAACCAAAACGAAAAGGAGAAACAACAGATCCCAGAATTCGGCATAGATCGAAAAATAGAGGAGATTTAAATGGAGGATTCACAGAGGATGACAAGAATGCGTCTTTGGGAAGACGAGCGTGATGGAGGGGGGCAGTGGACCTTGCTTTACTTCTCACTCGCTTTCGATTTGTCTCACCATCTCTATCTTTCTCACTATTTGTACTCGAGTACTGAGACAGTAGTGGTAGTAGTAGGAGCAATGGTAGAAGGAGGAGAAGGAGAAGGAGGCGCGTAGTCACAAAGAGTGTAGCTTTCGGACAGCGTGTTGGCGTTTTGTTGCTTGTGTTGTTTGTGACTGAGATTTTGTTATTTACTGCGCTGTTTCTTTTCAATTCTTTACTTTTTCTTTTCTTTTTTCTTTTTTTTTTTTCTTTTCTTTTTCAGTAATTATGTGTTGTTTGTGACTGGGATGTTGTTGCTTACCGCGCCGTTTCGTTTTCATTTCTTTTGAATCTTTTCCTTTTATTTCATTCCTTCTACTGAAATTGTTTTACTTCTCTTTTTTTCAGTGAAAGTAAAAATTGGTCAAAAATTAATTGATTTATTTTTTTAAGTGTAAATTGACTTTGTTCAAGTTTTCCATCCCTTTCTCCTTCTACACGGGTGTTACGCATTTCTTGCAAGAAAATGAATAAAAAAATCTTTAAGAAATTGTTTGTGGAGAACCAAAAAGTATAAATTAATCGATTTGTTCGCAATCTCCGGCGGAAATTTTTCGTTGATGTCTTCTGATTCACCAACTACCAATTGACTTGCTTGGCTTTTAATCAAATCTGGGCACTCGAATGATACGTTGGAGAACTTTGGAACTAGCATAAGATTGATAATTTAAACTTCAAAACACATAAAAGTTGATGTTCAAGTACCCCAAAAAACAAAGCTATCGAAGTTTTCCTCAGCTCAAAATCTTATAGCGAAAGCACATTTAACTTAGAACAGCCATTATATCGGATGATCTCAAAGCAATGTAATCAGCACCATCGGAGCTCTTGAATTCGGTTCCAGCGTACTTTGAGTACAGAACGGTGCTGCCAGGGGTAACAGAGAGAGGCTTTCGCTTGCCCTCCTCATCTAAGGGGCCTGGCCCAACCGCAACTATCTGCGCAGATGATAAGAGTATGTTATAATCATGCAAATATGCCAGCACATTCACCATCATGATTGTATTTTCAGATGGAAGATTATTTCTTCATTTTTAACTCAAACAAAATATCCTTTGAGAATTTTCACTTGGGGGTTAAGCAGAAGGCCATTTAGGAGTCAACTGGAAATATGCTGGGAAGATCAACACTTACTGTGCCTATGGAAGGCTTTTCCTTAGTGGCCTCTGTCAATAGCAAGCCAGCAGGGGTTCTCTCCTCAGCTTCCGCGACCTGAGAATTATACAAAAGAATGGACCATAAGGAACACCAATGAAAAACCTTGCACAATGGTCGATTTGAGATGCATAAATGAGTCATCGTGGATACACAATATCTTCTGGAGAAAGAATTGAAGATATTTGAAGAAAAACACAAACCTTGACCAGGACTCGATCGCCCAAGGGCTTGAGATCTTTGATATCATCAGTATCAAGAATACCAACAATATCATCCTCCTTTAACAACACATGGTTAGCCCCATTGAATTCCAGCTCCGTTCCAGCAAACTTGGAGTACACAACTTGGGCTCCAGCCTATTGCATGAAAGGTTATATTGATAGTCAGCCCTCTAAGAGACAGAACACATACTTACGATTTTCATTTTGGGGAAAAGAAAGCCGCTTGCCATACATCAAGAGTAAACACACATCTTGTGGTGTATGAATGCAATAGAAAGTGAAACATTAGTGAAGCAAAAGCAACAATGCTAGAGAAGGGCGCAACTTGATCACCCAACATGTCAAAAAAGGCACTGTAAATAGCTTCTGGTGTTCTCATATACAAACATTCTCAACAATGACAACCAAACAAGGTGAAAGTGCACTTTTGCTGCAAGAAGTATAATCACCCTACTTTCAGTATTTCTTTTTTAATCCTTGAGCTTAAAAGATTGTACAAATCGCACCTAACCTATGAAAAACTAACTAGTTTTGGGCACTAGTCAGCATTTCTTTTTTAATCCCTGGACCGAACTGAATTTTGGGTATAACCCACGGACAAAAGTGCATTCATACTAATAAACAATTCATCATCAAATCATAGTTATTATATGTGAGGTAAGTAAAATGATAATGAAATTAATAAAGAAAGAAAGAAAAGAAAACAGTATTGCTCCTTTATGATCTCTGACCAGTTATTGTTGCATTACAAATGCTGAGGCTTAAATAGTTACCGGCACACTGATCTCTACTTTTTTGTTGCTGACAGTTCTACCATCTCCAACAGCTACAACCTCACCTCCCTGAGGCTTAGTCTGAGCAGTTGTCGGAAGCAATACACCTCCAGGTGTTTTCCCTTCAGAAGACTTGATCTTGACTAGAACACGATCATCCATAGGCTTAATGGATGTAAACTGTGAAATAATGAACAACCAATTGCACTTTACACGCGGAGACAAAGACCTCATGACATGATAAATTTCTAATTTACAATAGACATACCAGAATTAAAAACATTTAGCAGACTAAAGAACAGGCAATCTAAACAACAATTATGCAAATGAAGTCCAAAAGAGTTATATAGGCTGAAAATGAAAGGGATAAATCAATTAATTCCCTTGGTGATGGGATATGCATCAAGATCACCAATATCAAAGCAACTATGTCAAACTTTTGAAGGCCATTCTCAAAAACAAAACCAAAAAAAAAAAGTTCCGCGAGCTAGGAGCGCATCATCGGGGCAAGGCGAAAACAAACAGAAGATAGGGTCATCACTTCTTGTTTCTTTTGTTTGTTTGTTTGTTTGTGTTCAGTCCGTTGTCTGTCTTTGTTTTTAACTAAGAATTGCCAAGCAGAGAAAATACTCAATTTTCCCCACAAGAAACCGTAATTATTAACTACTTACAAAATTGAAATTCCACTCGAAGAACTCAAGCTAACAAATGAGACATATCTCTTACTACAGTAAAAAAAATAAAATTTTGGGCATCGAAGGCACATTCTGAGCATCAAGCTATCTACTCAAAAAAACCAAAATCTTCGAACACACCCATTGGATGAGAAATGAGATACCACCAAACCAGCAAATCATACGATTTTAATTCTAAATCAATAACAAGCAACACACAGCGCTTTTTATACTTCAGATGATATGCTGCAAAAAGGCAGTAACTTTCAATTACCTTAGGAGCTACAGTGGTGGCAGCCTTGACAACAAGACCTTGGAAGCTCCTCCGGTTAAGCCCGGCATTGCAGACACTGACCAAGGGAGCAACTCGCAGAACAGATGGGGATTGACGAAGCCCATCAAAAGAGGGCACCGCGACCCTCCCCGCCAACCCAGCGCCAGTTATCGGCAATGTGGCCATTAATACCTGGATGGATTAAACCACGGCTTCGATCAGAGCTCCACTAAAAAACCAAAAAGTACTTGGGTTTTCACTACAACAATACCAAAACCCAAAATTCAAAAAGGGGAAAAAAGGAACTTCGCCAAATTCCAGAAATTTGAAAGGCCTTGTGATTTAAAAATGGGAATTTTTAAGCTGATTTAGAAGTAAAACACGCCTAGAACTCCAAAAAACAGTAAAGTTTTCGACTTTGTGAAGAAAACATAGATCTAATGAACCTGAGCCAGACTCATAAAGCACAAGAACAAATACATAGTTATATATATATATATATATATATATATATATATATATATATATATATAATATATAACTAAATAAAAAAAGAAAAAAAGAGAAAATCACAGAGATAAACACTAACAGAAGCTCGAAACTACCTTCTGAGAATGGAATACAGAGAATTCAATTTCTCAATCGAATGAATCGAAGAGGCGTCGAAGCGATAAAACCCTATAACCGATGGAAACCCTATCAAACTTTATCCTGAGTGCAACGTTGTGCTGTTCCTTCGTATGTGGGTCCACTAAACTGTTCCAGTGTAATCTATATACGACAGAAATATTATTTCGATTTACTTGGTTGGCTACTTGGGCGAGCGTATTAGTTCAGGAGGAACATCGCACCAAAGCATGCTCTCCCCGATCGCAGGCGATGGTTCTAGAATGTTGTCTTGAACTTCTGGAGAATGGGCCCTCTTTTATGGGCCTTACTGAAAATATATTAATTGGTTTTATTTTGTTATTAATAAATAATTGTAAAATTTGGTAGTTTTCTTGTTATTACTAAAAAAAAAATAAAAAGAAAAAGGTAGTTCACCAGCGAAATGTTTGTATCATTTAAAAATTTTAATCTGTATTTTTTTGTAACTATTTAATAATGATTATTGGTGAAACAAATAGAGTTTAACTTTAAGATTAATTAATAAACAAAACTAAATTATATTTTCAAATTAATATAATTTATATGAGATTAGGTTTACAAAAGTTTTATTATTGAAATTTAAAATGGGCTAAACATAATAGTGCCAAAGATCCATGATTATAAGAATAAGCTTGCAACCCAATTTTTATGTCATTCAAATGAACACGCAAAGGTAGTCTGTCATTGTTTTTGTGCGTACATATAAGATACTTTTTGTGATATGTTAATAACAAATCTTTTATTCTGAGATTGTGTATCTTTATATTTTCAAAATATTTATTATATAATAGTATTAACAATCATTACTTGAATGCATTTAAATTTTAGAGTCTTTCTAAGCTATCGTAATAAAAAAGAATTGTATGCGTGTGGTTTGGGATGACTTATCTATATAATTAAAAAAAACAAATTGATTCCTATACAAGTATAAATCAAAAGCAAAAATTCACATAACCAAACATAAAAACTCTAGAGGAAGCAATGCACAAGACAGATCATCCATGCATGACAGGATCATTTGAACCCCTAGAGGCCCAAATAAAGCCATCTTGATCCATGTGTGGCTACTAATTGAGATTATATATATATATATATATATATATATATATATATATAGCCAATAGTATTTTAGTCTATTGGTATTAAATTTTTTGTGAGAATATTTATTTTGAAGATAATTTGATATTGAATTTCACAACTCTCATAAGATGATGGTACGAATGTTATTGAGTTTACAGTTTATATATGCATATCTCAGAAAGGTATTTAATGTTGTATTTCATCATCATATTATGATACAGATTGGAGGGTGTGCCTCTCTTTACTGCAATATAACATCTTTGGAAGGGCAAGTCTTCTTTAGATTAATCACACCAACAGGCTTTTATTATTCCGCATACTGTACGTAGGTGAGCTAATTAAAAGCTCTTTTGAGTAGTATCAAGTGAAGTCAAAGATTGAGATAAATGTAAGATATTGGTAGGTGAGTGGCGTGCTTAATTTGCTATTGCGATGATGGATGGTTGATGCTTGCATGGGAGGAAGGGTTTCATGAGGTACAGCTAGAGGTGGATGCTATGTTAGTGGCACTCTGTGGCTACTAGCATATATAATTGATGATATGATCTGAGCTTGTTACAACGTATTGGGACTTTCAAGTGATTCATAGTTTCAGGGTGGGAAACGCTACGGTTGATGCTCTTGCAAAGCCTGCATGCATGTGTTATTTTTGAAGAGAAATGGGACGATTACAGCCACCAAAAAAATGTTTTTTTATGAAAGTATTGTAGCAGCGATCATGGGCACTATGGTATCAGTAATGTAGCAGATACTGTAGCAGTATGCCAAAGTTCATAAAAACTGCAATCTGTACCGACTGAAACAAGGTAACCATAGCATACTTGTAACTTTTTGTTTTATCAAGCACTATAGCATTATTATTGTTGTACTGAAAAATTCAAAACATGTAATATTCTACACGAGCTGAAACATGATTACATGGATACTGTAGCAGCAGTGTAACTCTTTGTTTGTGAATTTTGATAATCAATTCTTTCTCTTTTTTGGGTATAAACTTTGGGATCTATTCAACATAATAAAAACATATGTCAAACAATAACAAACAAGACTCGTAATTTAATGTGAAAAAGCCATTTCAATCTAAAGATGAAAAACCATAGGACCCTAAAGTTACTTAAAATCTTTTCCTACTATATCAACAAAGAATTACAATGCTTCTTTAGATTAAACTAAAGCTACACATGCTTAATGGCAACAACATTCATCAAAAGAGGTTTAACAACATAAGCGTTATCATCATCATCAATGAATAACAAACACCGAGTAGGGATTAAAAAGAAAATCAAACATAATCAATAAGAAGAACTTCTTGCAAAGGTCTCAATTCGGAATTTGAGTAATATCTCGCGTCATATTTCCGTCCAATTTTCTTGCCCTAGCTACCCTTTTTCTTCTCTTCCTCTTGGTTTCTCTCATGAATTCACTCTTAATTGATTTCTCCGATCTCAACTGTAACACCATTTATTGACATAATTTTTTTTTTTAATTTATGAAAATAGACCCCACTTATTAATAAGGCCTCCACTAAATAAAAGCTGACTCAAGAGAGCTAAGAACCAATTTATCAAAAAATTATTGATCTTTTAGGGGTAGTATATATATATCTCATCCAAGAGATAGCAAAACTGAATGAGTAATAAACGGAGTTCCGTAGAGCTACACTCATTCAGGCATATTAATTATTGTCCATTCTTCTCCCTCCCAACCTCCCTATTTATGAATCCCCCTAACAACATATATAATTATACCAATACGTCCGAATTAATTAAGATCATTTTCAAATCTATGAAAAACATTCATAAACCAACAAGCTTTCAAACTTCAATAAAATATAAGTGACAAGAGTACGTCATTATAGTCTAGCCACATCTTAACAGCAAGAACAAAGAAAAAAAAATAGCCTGGAAAACAAGAAGCTAAGCAGGCACCCAACCAGCACGGCCGCGCGCGCTTACAGCGCGGCCGGGTATGCGTCGACACAATCAGTCCAGGGCCCGCGCGCAGGCTTCTTGATGCGGCGCACAGCGCGCCAAACAGCACTATTACACTTGAATCCGGACCCGAAAGCCAGCTGCCAAACTCTATCACCGCGCCGCACACGCCCTTTGGCCTCAATGTAGGCGAGCTCATACCAAATGCTGCTGCTCGACGTGTTGCCGAACCGATGCAGCACGGCACGAGACGCTTCAATGTTATCATTACTCAGTTCAAGATTACTCTGCAGCGCGTCCAGCACGACCTTGCTCGCGGCGTGCACGCAAAAGTGCTCGAACGCGAGCTTGTAATCAGGAATGTATGGTTTCACTGAAGTCGATGATGTTTCGGTCTCTCCGGCACCCCCCCGTTTACCGCCGAATAGGTGCCGGTAGAGCAAGGTTGCAAAGAAAAGGAGCTGCTCGGAGAAGGGAAGCACTAGTGGACCTAAAGTAGTGATGTTCGTCTTCAACGCTTGTCCTCCGATCTCCATTAGATCTCTGCTTATTGATAAACCTTTGATCCTTTGCTCATCTTCTTCTTGATACACACATCTGCAAGCAAGCAAGCAAGCAAGCAAGCAAGCAATGACATACATAGTAAGATGTTATTATTTTATGTATTTGTAATGTGTTAATTAGTTGGTCAATACCTGAAGCTGCGGTCGTCGCTGCCTTTGTGAGTGCGGACGATGTGCTCGAGACGGTACTTAGCGCGGCTAAAATCTCGCCGTCTGTTGGAAAGAAGCACGGCGGAGCAACCCATACGGAAAAAACAATTGGGGATGAGCATGGAGCGGTTGCGGCCGGTGTACCAAGTGAAAGACACTGCCTCAGTGCTCACAACCACTGCATAATTGTTGGCGTTGGCTTGCAACATGTCTTGGGCGAGATCAAGTGCAATGATGCTGGCACTGCAACCCATGCCGCCGAGGTTGTAGCTCAGAACATTGCCGCGCATTTTGTAATGGTTAATGATCATGGCTGAAAGAGAGGGGGTTGGGTTGAACTGACTACAATTGACGATGATGACACCGACGTCCTTCGGCCTCACTCGAGTCTTTTGGAAGAGCTCGTCGAGAGCTCCGAACATGACTTCGGAGGCCTCAGCACGGCCTTCTTTCATGGTCGCACATTTGTCCGAAGAGTAAATGCATTTAGGGACATATGTTTCGTCGCCGATGCCCGATGACTCGAGAATTCGGCTTTGGAATGCCAGGCTTTCTTCATCAAACTTACCTGATTTTCTTGCTAATTCTATAAACTCCTTCTTTGAGACCTGTTAAAAATCAAGTCTTTATATATATATGCAAAGAAAAACAGTATATTTTATGTATGATATGCATGTGTCTGTATTGATGCATGATATATATATACCTTGAGGTCATCGGAGGGGCGGTAACAAGTGAAGTCGATGAGGTAAATGGGACGAGGACGAGACATGAAGTAGACGGAAACAGTGAAGACAAGAACAGCTAAGAAGGCAAGCAAAGTGGCAAGATCATAAGTAGCTTCTTCCCAGATTTTCTTCCATAGTTCTTCTTTACTTAAACTTCCGATTTCAGCACCAAACACAAGAACAATAACGGGAATGGTGGCTAGATATATTGCATGACTTATGAGGTAGTGGTAGCCAAGTTTGACGTATTTGAGATTCACTGACTGTAAGAAGTCCGGCAAACGGCGCCTGACTATGACGGAGAAGGTCGGAGAGCCGGCGTCCGGGCCGGAGGCTTCCACGCCACGGTTAACAATCTCGGTTGAAAGGAGAGCTTGCTCCGCAGAAGCCATGAAAAAAGTTTTGGGCTTGGATCAGGTGGTGTTGCTGGCAGGAGTTTGGGTTTGAGGATTTTAGTGAGTGGGTGTGGAGTTGGGTGATGAGTTGTTGTGGAGGAAGATGGAAGAAGGAGTGGTGTTCATATAAAGAAGGAGGTGGATGGGGGATAGTTAATGCTTCCATCCAACAAGCGAGGTGTAGTTGGCTTGCCATGAATTACTCATTCAATGAAAAGCATGGTAGTGTGTTGTCTTTCACATGGTTTGCTTAAAAAAAAAAAAAATAATAATTTAATTTTTAAGATGGAAAAAAAAAGAAAAAAAGAAAAAAAGAAATCACAGTTGATCTGAATTAAGGATAAATGATAATAAGCAAGAGAAAAGAATGAAAAAAACATGGATATAATATCCGGTTAACTCTACGGTGAAATGGTTGTTTTTATCCCTCTATAATATTTTTCATGGCTTCTTGTAATAGTGATTAAAGCCCTGTTTAATTATAAAATAAAAAAATTTGGCATAATTTTATTATGTAGGAAATACAAATAATTATTACAGAAATTGTGGCATATTTTATTATTACAGAATGAGTGCGGCATAATTCTGTGAAAATATTTTATTATGTCATAATGTATAGTTTATGGCATAATATTTGGTTATCCAAACATGGCCTAAGCTTTGAGTTTGAGTTGCTGATGTGATATTAAATAATATTGAAATATTTACAAAATAACACAAAATAATAATTTAATAAATGACAATTTAAAAATAGTATATATTTTGTGTGTTTATGTTTATATTTGTATTTATTTCATTAGGTGGTTTCTCGATTTATACAACTATACATGGGTTATGTACCACAAAAGGAATTATATTCTAATATATCTGATTAGTTTTTTTTTATTTTTGAAAATTTCATAATATTTTAATAATTTTATGTAATATTTTAATATCTAATGCCACATCAACAATCCTAACGGAAATCATTAGGGGAGGAATAAATTTTTCTCAAATAAATAATAAAAAGACTAAACTAGGTACTATAGCATTCAAACGGAAAATTCAAAATCAAGAAAAAAATCATAACCATAAAAGAAAAAAAATTTCATTTATTGAAAGTTAAGTATTATGGTGTCAGTTTAGTTTGTTAAAAATCATTTCACCATAATAAAATAAAAAATATATCTAAATAGACCATAGGTTAATTATAAGATTCATTGACTTGAATTCATTCTGGATCGTGACATGACTCTATTGTCTTTTGGGTGCAATTTGATAACACAAATTCTCGTAATGGAGTCCATGGTTGCTATATGATTGAGTCTATTGACTAGAACCCTTTGTTAATATATATATATTGAGATAAGGCGACAAACGTCAACTCTCAGGAGCGTACGCGTGGCGGGGGATTACCTACAACGTCCTCACTCTCTTGGAACGGGGGAGCGCGGTTCGGGGGGATTGAACTCTCGTCTCCTCCCACGAGGGGACCTGAGGTACCGCTGGGCTACAAGCCCTTTGGTGTTACTATAATATATTCTCAAAAAACTTTTAAGCATTTTTTTCAAAACTAATTAAATGGAATTAGAGTCGGACTTTTAATAGTATTTACCTCTCATTTACTCTAGTGCCACCTAAAATGGACGAGCCACCACTTATAATAGTTTTGAGGGTATCATTCAAATCTTATGCTTAACTATGTTTTTTTTTTTTTTTTTTGTTATGGCTTACTTCACCAATGGATTATGTGATATATTTCTTAGAGTTTAAGTTTTATAGTTTGTGCCATTTGACACGCATTATGCCGATAATATAGAAACTATGATGATGTGGCAAGAGGTGATATAGAGCCATGAAGACATAAAGACATGAAGTTATTTTTGAAAGGATTATTTTTGGCAAGACAATCAATTTGGAGAATCACTTTTGAGGAGCAACGAAGTCTAAATCCAAATTAAAATACAATCTATTTTTGTCAAATGAATCAATTATGGGAGATCAACTACTTAAAGACCAAGATTATTTGAAGCCTAATTTTGTGTAAAACTAAATGAAGACACAAACAAAGAAAGGTAAAAATAAACAAGTAAGATCATGAAGACTATGTTTAGCAAGACAACTTGAAGCTTAGATTTAGAGAAAAAAATTGAAGCTATTTATGGGCATATATATTTGAAGACACTATTATATATGGAAAAGATTGAAAACTTATAAGCTTGGATAAATAAATATCAAGTTTGAAAAATTATAAAGAACTAAACTTGGATGAATTGGAGATCAAGTTTACTAATAAAAAGATTGAAGAATCAAACTTAGATGAATGAAGATTAAGTTTGAAGATTGTGAAAACCAAACTTGGATGAATGAATTAAGATTAAGTTCGTTAAGAATTTTGAAGATCATTTGAAGAACATTTTCGTGAGATGGAGACGTTTTATATGAGGTGGGACCCTTGACGAGGATATTACTGATGGGAAGTAAGAAGACAACCTAGTTGCTGGTATATTGAGATTGAGAGGATTCGACTGCATCGACACAAATTGACATAATCAGGAGGATTGAAGTTGTCATGAGGTTGTGGTGCAACGAGAGCTAGAACTTAGTCATGATCAATAAACATGCCACATTGCAAGCTCAATTACAAATGTAGGTGCAACATCTAAATTTAGAAGACGTTAACGTTAGGAAGTTACGAAGATTCTAAAAAAAGAACGCACTATATTTGGGACATGGAGACGTTTATATAAAACTTTGTTATAGGATGAGCCACCGAAATGAGATATCAGTGTGTGGGTGAGAGAGTGGGCATCGTTCAATCTAGAGAGGGCTTATGTTTACTTTTGTGAAAAATGAATGAAAGTATTATACTCATGTTTATGCACCTCTTTTAATGGATTTCATCTTCAAGCTTAGCTCCCAAAACGTAGACAAGTTATATGCCGAACTGGGTTACCAATTCATGTGTCTCCTTCTCTTGAGTTTTTTTTTTGTGTGTGTTTGAATTGTGTGTGTGTGTGCTTTCATTAGAGTTTGAGTGAGAAACTAACAATTTGTTTTATCATTAGTCTATACCTTTCTTCCGGATCTTTTTGTTACTATTATAGAGTCTAAAAGAATTTCATATAATTCAAAAAGTCACATAATTAAGTCCTAGTATGAGTTTTTTTGTTTTTTAAATAATTAAATGGAGTTAAAATTATAAGTTTCACAGTATTTAATCTCTCATTTACTCCGGTGCCACCTAAAAGGGATGATCCACCACTTCTAATAGTTTCTAAAGTATCATATATTAATGCCTTATGCCTATCTAATGTGTTTCTTTTGTTATACCTTCGGTCACCAATAGAGTATGTGATATATTTCTTTACAATTAATTCCTTATGTTTTCTTATACTCTTGTAACTATCTTTAGATATATTATCTAATAAGTTGTGAATTATCCACAATTATAAATATATATATATATATATATAATTCTTTAACTAAAATCTTACAATTTAAATTAAAGGGATTAAACAAAAATAAGTTTGACAAAATTAAGGGACTACTGAAAGAATTGTATATAGAAAAAATATAGAATGGAAAAGTTTGTGTTTGGGTGTGTGACCTAATTTTTTTTTTGTCAAGAAGAACGAAACCCCTAATGGGCCCGCTAAACTAAGACAGTGGCGTGCACACGCCTCGACTGTGGCCTGTGGGGCCGCGCACACGTGGGCGCTGGGACCACCCACAGTTCGTGCTCGCAACTCTCAAACATGCACCCTCACCCCAAAGATTCGAACTCTCGCCACTTGCGAGGCGTCTTCATGGGGGACCCAAGTGCCAATTGACCCAAAGGTCATTAAGATGCATCAAAACTTTATGTTCTCAGTGACTAACGATTGCAATCCAGTAATACTTTCAAGTTGTTTTGATGGTTCTCGTTACAAGGCAAAACACATTCATTTCAATTCATTGTTTTTTTTTATATTTTTTTAATTATTATTTTGGTTAATTAATGCTACATATATATGTTGATTAAATGTTGTTTAGGTGGAGAGTAATGGTGGCCACTGCTCCACTGGCCACAAAGACTCATTTAATTAGTTGGCGAGTACTCAGGACCATAGAGAGGAATATGAGTTGTTAAGAGTGAGAGACTGACCCATGACTGGGATGCATCCACCCAACCTCTTTAAATGTATCCATTAAAATTTAGGGTTAGCCTTGAGACTGCTTTGTAACGAATATGGCGGCCCACAAAATCAATGAACTAAAATCATCATATATTTTATATAAAATATTTTAAATCATATAAACATTCTTTGACTTGGACAAAAAAATATAAAAAAGTTGATGCTCTAACATATATTTAAAGGTGGGATATGAAAAATGAGAAGTATTACTAATGTCCAGATCTCAACAATTTTTTAATTTATCGGAGTTACGTCCCATAGATAGATAGGGTGTTCATGTTCTTGCCAAGGGAAAGGTTTGATTTTTAGCTCACGTAAAATGAAGGCACAAATGTATTGAGATATTAACTCTACGTCCTGTATTTTTTTAAAATAGTTTCTCATATTTTATCAATAATAATAATAATAATAATGGTAGGATAATTTGCATGAAGATGCTTGGTTAGTACAATCTCTGTGATAGAGGAGTTGTAACTCATTCTCTCTCAAATAAGAGTTTGAGAATTCAATCATCCTAATTAAAACAATCGATTTAAGGGTTGTCACTTATCCACATTTATAAAAGGCAAAATAATGTGGTTAGCTAAACTAGTGAGTGTAAATGCAAACAAGTTATCAATATTTTTATTTTTATAGTTGTTCCACTTAGTACGGTTGAACAAAAATATACCATATTGAAAGAAAGTCGTTTATAATCAAGAACATATTAGATTGAAAACATGCAATAGTCACAATATATTCTTCCATTATTGATATCTATTTAATTAATTGATGTGGACAACCATTAGATGAACTAGTGGAAGTTGTGAGAATCATGGGTGAATGATGCGGGATTTTACTGTACTATGTAGTACTATACATTATTGTGCAAATGTTGTAGAAACATTGAAGAAAATATTGTGGTAGCAATATTCACTTGATCTTTTTCGAGAGTAATTATATTTTCTAACTTTTCAGGGTTACAAAATAAGAGGAGAGGATTTACTATTGTGAGATTGTGATTCTAATGTATCAATTTGATTGCCCATTGTGTTAGCCCGCCCCACAAATAAATCATAAGGGGTCATTAAATCGATGTAATATATTAACTAGTTGTTGGTTTACATTTAATCAAGTAGAAGTGATAGCTACACCAATCAAGTTAGATTAATACATGATGAAGCTCCAAATAAATGAATAATTGCCTGCCAACTTCCATGAAAGAGATGGATGAGAAATCCAAATGAAAAACTTATATAAATGATTTATAAAAGTAATGAATGTTGACACTCTCTGTGTTTTCTAGAATCAGCATGTTAAAAATATTTAGGATTTTGTGAACAATGTTGAATCCACATGTCCACTTGATGTGGCAGTGTTTTCATGGTTTTGATGAGCCTTCAATGCACAATTAAGTCCAATTTTGAGGCTATGTGATCAAAACTGTGGCAAGCCAACCTTGGGGAAGTCATTTATTATTCGGGTCTTCACAGTAATGCTTCATAACTAGTGAGAGTTGGTTCGCCGGAGGAGGCTGAAAATATATTTTTAAGACTGTGAATATTGGTTGTGCAGTAGTAGTCCCAACGCTCATATATATATATATATACCATACCCTGCCTCATCCCCCACCCCCTACTCTTTTAGTCTTTACCTCTGGTGGATCATTCTGTCTCTTGTGTCCTCTTTTTTTTTTTTATGTTTTATGATTATACTGGTTCTTTTTTTGGTTGGTTGTACTGGTTCTTTTCTTTTAATATATAGTGGTTTATCCACCCTTTTTTTTTAAAAAAAAAAACAAATGGTAATAATGATCATGTATGTTTGTGAAATGGAGTTGATATGGCCTATTAAATACATTTATAATCCGAGCAACTGTCGTCATTATGTACTTGAGGGAAGCATAAGGCAAAATTTTATTAAAGATGCACAGTGGAAAGCTTGAGTTTTTATAGGAAAACTTATTTTTAAAAGGGACAAAAATAAGAAATGGCAAATTTTTTGTTACATTGTGTTTTTTTAGGGCAATCTTGTATTTAGTGTTTCATCCACTTCTTGTAACATTCATATATATTTTTATTTTAATATATTTATTACCCATTTATCTTAAAATAATAGAAATAGGAGATGCCAATGGCCTCTTGATTTATTAGTACCAGATCTCTTATCTAGAGTGTTTTTTCGGTGCAAACTTGAGATTGAATCCCAGAACTAGAGATGACAACTAGGTGGGGAATCACCAGTGGCGGACCCACATGGTCGGCAGCCCGGGCTGAAGCTCGGGTTGGCTGGCCAGAAAACTTTGGAATATCTCCTTCGCTGGCGGACCCACATATTTTTTTATTTAAGTTACTATGTATTGTCTTTGACCTTTGTTCGTATATTTATTATTAATATTGAATATCAACTTAGTTTGTATTATCCTTTAAATTTGTATTTTGTATTTTGTATTTTGTATTTCATATTGAGCATTAACTTTTATTTAAGCCAAGGCTAGATGAAATTCCTAGGTCAGCCACTGGGAATCACCGAGGGCATATTTTTAGTCCTTAAACATAAGATTATGGAATCATCATCAATCCAGCCTCCGCATTAGATACCAGAAAAAAAATTTCCCCATCCCCATTCGTGCGAGCATTACCCAAGTTAAACGATTCTTGACCCCTCTGAAATTCATAATACAAAAAATTCATAATATATTAAAAAAAAACTCATTTTTTAGAAATTCAACACCAAATTAGTATCCAAATTAACATCAACCAAATCACAATCAAATTAATATTATACTATAACATGCAAATTAATATAATCAGGATATACATTAAAAAATTACCATCAAGTTAACATCATCTTAAATACATTAGCATCAAACAAATCATTATCGATTAAACAATCAAACTTATGCAATCTATTTAACATCAATCAAATCAAATCAAATCAAATCAATCACACTTAATATAAATATATCAAATATATTATCATGTAATAATACATTTTTATTTAAAATAAAATTTTAATTTTTAAAAATAGATAAATATAGATTTTTTTTAATATAAATCTCAGTGATTCACTTCACTCTCTAATAAATCCCTCTTAATGTTACAATTCCTTCCAACTTAAGTTTTATCCTTATTAAAAAAATCTCCTTATTTTATTTAGTCATTTTTCTATGATAAACAGTAATATTTATTTTATCATTAATAATTTAAGAATTTAATAATTAAAACCTTCTTATTTAGATATTTAAATTTTATGACATAATATATATTGATATTTAAAAAAATATTTGGGGATGAAGCGGTGATAAAAAAAAGGCATTTTCTGTCCTCATTCCTGGTCCATGGAAATCTGAAATTAAGTATAAAATAATAGGAAGTATAAAATGTTGGTTGAGTTTGTGAATATAGCCTATACTTTTGGACATCTCTAACCCTTTAACACAGGTTGCATTTAGTAGGATGGTAGGCATATCGCCCACCGGAAAACTGAAATGAATTAATGTTGGTATGGGTATTTATGAAGAAATTATGATTCAGGCCTTTTAGATTAGTTATCACTTGTTCTTTGTGAAAGGGTCAACACCAAATGTTATTCGAACTCGGTGTTTGACTAATAAGTACTTTTATACAATGTTTTTAAAACCGGACCGGGAAGTGAACCGGCCTCACATTTGGGTCATGGGTTGGTCGGTCCGACCGGATGACTCGTCCCGGTTGGACCGGATGACGTCATAAATATATATATTTTAAAAAATTATAAATACATTTTGTGACAATTAAATAATATATATTAAAAGATAAATCATAACAACAAAGCTAATTTGATATTAAAAAAAAACCTATATAGTTAACCACAACATCCATACATAAATATGAAAGTCTACAAAATCAACAATATGGCAAATAACTAACAAGTTAACCACAATATCCATACATAAATATGAAAGTTTACAAAATCAACAACATAGGAAATAACTAACAAGTTAGCCACAACATCCATACATAAATATCTAAGTCTACAAAATTAACAACATAGCTAAAGCTTAACAAGTTAACCACAACATCCATACATAAACATCAAAGTCTACCAAATCGACAACATAGCAAAAACATTTTCATCTAATTTCTTAAGAGAGATGCAATTATATAAGCCAATTTTCTTCATCTAACTCATTGGTAACCATTCCTTAGACACCAACCATTGCATTATCATCATCCTCAATGACCACCCTATCATCTTCATTGCCACCTAAAAAAATTCTAAAAAGAATCAACTTATCAAATGGTTCAAACTCAAACCTAATTAAAAAAACCCGGTTTTGACCGGTTCCGGTTCAACCGGCCGGTTTACTGGTTTAATCCGGGTTTGACCGGTTCTAATTTCAGTCAACATTTAGTATTAACCCGGACCGGACTGCGGTCCGGTTCCCGGTTTTTCCGGTTGAACCGGCCGGTCCGGTCCGGTTTTAAAAACAATGCTTTTATATGGATATTAAAAGTCACTAGACACGTCACATCAGTGTTATTATTTTTTATTTTATTTTTAAATAATTCTAAAAATATGAGAGTTAAATAATGTTTTAATAACCGGTTCATGATCCAAGCAGTTAAACTAGCTGGTTCAACCGGATTTAATATTTTTTAAATAAATAAAATTTTAAAAATAAAAAAAAATAAGTAAAAAAATAAAGAAAAAAAAATTAAAAAAAATACATAATTACATATTGCAAAATTATGTTGCATCACAAAGTGTTTTAATTTTAAAATAAATGAATTAATTAAATTAACTAACCATCTGGTCCGGTCCAACAGTTCACCGATTCACCGGTTAAACTGGCCAGTCCGGTCTGGTTTTTAAAACATTGGAGTTAAATGTTGATTTTGTTTTTTTACATGAATGATTTAATTAAATCAAGAAAAAAAATATAGCATATTTAAATAAATAAGTGCAATATTGAATTGATAAAGTTTAAATTTAAAAATATGTATATATTTTTTTTTGAATGTTCTATTGGTGTCTTACATCGTTGTTTGTGTTCTACAAAGACATATTCGAATATTAATTCATGCAGATATAGGCTCAAATTCTTTTGACACATGATTTGTTAGCGTTCCATTAAAAAAGAAATACAAAAAACTTGCTCTTAAACAACTTATTATTTTTGTATGAGAAAAAAAAAAATCTATTGTTTACTTTGAACATTATTGTATTATTTTATAAATTTGAATGATTGTACTGCAGTGCTCTAGACCGGGCTGTCCAGACCAAATAAAATGCCGGTTCGGTTCACATGAACCGGAAAATGATACCGAATCACCATCTTTTGGCTTTTTTTTAGTGCCTCGACAAAAACATTTTATACTACATCTTTAGTTAGCATTTTAGAAGTAACGCGGCCTCATCCCTGGTACTCCCGCCGTTTGCGTTCTCACGGCTGGTCTCCTCCGTTCTCCGACGATCTTTTTCTTTGGTACGTCTCCCCACGCCCCTCCTCATCTTGCTCTCGGATCGTTTTATCTGCACTTTTGAGATCTAGGGTTTTCTATCGATTTCGTGAAGATTTGGTCTGTTTCTTGTTATTCTTTGGATTGTAAACTAGGTTATGTGGTTATATGATATGGTTCAAGATTCATTCTTGGATGTTCTGATTTATCGTTCTTTTCTTTTGTTTGAATTTGATCCCCATGTTGTTGATCGATGAGGAATCCAACCTAGAATTCGATAGCGAGATCTGGAAATGGTGTGAGATCTGAGTGAATTCTCGGTTTTATTTTTGAAATCACCATGTGACTTTGCTTTCAAAAACCTGTAAATTTGAAATCCGGATGTATGGTTGATTATTTCTTTGCTGTGGGCTATGATTAGAAATGCTGAAAATAGAAGATGGTTATAAAGTTGTTAAAATCGAAGACAAGGTAGTCGGAAAGGAATGTTGAGGATGGGATAAACAAGTCCCGAGATTTCCTTTTTCCTCTTATGTCATTTCATGTTCTTAATGTTTATGGTGCACTTGTGTTGTTTGTATCTTAGGAATTATTCAATTCATTGTTGGTATACTTTTGTTGTCTTGTATGAGTAAGCATTTACTGACTCTGATTCTCATTTTTGTGTGCATTTTTAGTTTTGTCTCATTGACGTTTGTTTCAAGATATTTTCTTTCCTCATCCTCTGAATCTTGGATTCTGAATGAAGTTCCTTGGCTTTTAATGGTAGTTATTAGTCTTGTGGTTGGCATTGAAATTCAAATCCCTCTCACACATTTTTCGCTGTGGCAATAGGAAGGTGTGATGGCTATGATCGATGAGCCATTATATCCAATTGCTGTATTGATAGATGAATTGAAAAATGAAGATATTCAGTTGAGACTAAACTCCATTCGTAGGCTTTCTACAATTGCACGAGCTCTTGGTGAGGAAAGAACCAGGAAGGAATTGATACCTTTTCTTAGTGAAAACAATGATGATGATGATGAGGTGCTTCTTGCCATGGCCGAAGAGTTGGGTGTTTTTACTCCATATGTTGGGGGAGTGGAATATGCACATGTTCTGCTTCCACCATTGGAAACATTATGCACTGTTGAGGAAACTTGTGTTAGAGACAAAGCAGTCGAATCACTTTGTCGAATTGGGGCACAAATGAAGGAAAGCGATCTAGTAGATTGGTTCATACCTCTGGCGAAGGTAAGGGAAACCTATTTATCTTGCTTATTTATGCTAGATTGGGAGGTCTTGATTTATTGACTAACATATACGTCATATGCATCTTCTAAATCTTTCTGCTGATAGACAGAGTTATCTCAGTGCAGATCCCTTATAAACTAGAAAAATGTAAAAATTAAGGGATACACTTGATAATGATTGCACACAGTTAATGATATCCATTCTGCTGATTTTGTTGTTTCTGCTTTCATCTATAAAGCCCTGAAATGTGTGAGATGAGGAATTATTTTATATGAGTATTAATCCAGGTTATAGGTATATGCTGTGTTCACTTTGGTGTTCATGGTTGCATGCTCTTCAAACCAGAAGTTTGTAAAAAATTAAGGGGTGGTTTAATAGGCATATCTTTTCTATTGCTGTGTTTTATTTGTATTATGCTGTAACAAAAGTCTGACTTTCTACTTCCTTGAATGTCTTCTTTCTTTGTATTTGCAGCATGAATTTTTTCAATAACTTCCTTTAACAAATCATTGAAGGGGGAATGTGACACATATTGAGTTTTGACAAATAGTTGGAATATTTGTGTGTTTAATAGAATTGTTGATCATCTTCGATTGCTCTCAATTCAATATAAACCTTGAAGATGTTGCACAAATAACTTCTTATTTTGGATAGGAAGATGCATTCTCGAATTACTCAGAAAATTAAAGATAGATGCACTCTAGTGATTATTCTATTCTACAATATGTTGTGCCAAATATTTAAGAAGTACAATCATGGTAAGCTGTCAGTAATGTATTTCTTGCATGGTTTTTGAAACCTGTGGGAAGATCTCAACAGTTTTTTGATAGAAATATAATTTTACATCTAGTTTTAATCCAACAAGGACTTCATCCAGTTGTTTGTGGACTTGTATTGCCTTAACAAATAGCTTCTTTTTCCTTCTCGGTATTGTGTTTATGCGCTTTATATGATCCTCATGCTGGTTAACTCTTAGAGAACATCAAATTTTTGCTGATGAAGCCACTTGATTAAGTTCTAAAGCTGAATGGCATCCACTGTTTTACTTGACAAGTCATTTTTAACCTTTAACGGTACTGGGACATTTGTGATTATAACAAAAGATATCTACATCTTTAGTTAGCATGCTTGAGGCCGCGTTACTTATAATCTGGAACCATAATTTTTATGTACAGATTCATTATCAGTGAGTTATTTTTCTGATACTCTGTTTAGTCTAAATATTAGAGATGATCACAGCATCTTGAGATAAATTCTCATGCACTGTCTTGCTATTGGTTCTTATTTCTAGAGGCTAGCTGCTGGTGAGTGGTTTACTGCACGAGTTTCCTCATGCGGGGTCTTTCACATTGCCTATCCCAGTGCACCAGAACTCGTCAAGGCAGAATTAAGATCTATCTATGGCCAATTATGCCAGGATGACATGCCTATGGTGAGAAGATCTGCTGCTTCAAACCTTGGGAAATTTGCTGCTACAGTTGAACCCAACTATCTAAAGACTGACATCATGTCAGTTTTTGAAGACCTAACACAAGATGGTATGCCTATATTGACTATGTTTGTCATTGATCATAAGCAATAGCTACATGTTCTTTACTATGTGTTGTTGTCTTATTGAAGTGACATTTAACACACTTCTAATGTTCTTCATTGTGGCATACTTTTATGGGAGAGACTTTATTGTGATCAGTGTTTTTTTTAACTGTTTTGAAATGTTTCATTTGGCTAGTAATTGAGATATGAAATATCATGGAAACTTTAAAGGTGGCAAGATATTACAATAAGTAGTTTTCCTTTTGGGGACTTATTCATGTGCAACATACTGTTGGCAGATGTATGTTTTTGAGAATCAATGCAATTTGAAGTTTATCTTCTGAATCTTTTGATCAGACCATTCACTATGAGAAATGAATTTTATTCCAATCAGATTGTTCTTATTTGAAATTCCATCGATCTATTTATGTCCCAGATCAAGACTCGGTTCGCCTTTTGGCCGTTGAGTGTTGTGCAGCTTTGGGCAAGTTGCTGGAACCCCAGGATTGTGTAGCACATATTCTTCCAGTCATTGTAAATTTCTCACAGGTATGCCTGCTACAGATCGATTTTGTTGATTAAAGCGATTTATTTATTTATTTTTCTTTTCGCATTTCAGAGGGGCATGCCATTCAGCAAGCTATGCTTGCCTTCTTGAGAGTTGCAATTAAATATTTTCTTGAATGTTGTCAGAAGTTGTTTGACATCCAACAAATATTTTTTTCAATGTTTTGGACTTGATTGGTCAATTTCATGTCTAGGATAAGTCTTGGCGTGTCCGGTACATTGTCGCAAATCAATTGTATGAACTTTGTGAAGCTGTTGGTCCAGAACCCACCAGGTAATTTATTTTGTGGCTCATGTGACACCACATTATGTGGCCCTTCTAAGCATATTACAGTTTACTGATTTAAGTTGGTTTATTTTCTTGTGTCTTTAGTGCTTCTTCATATTTTTCTTTTATAAAAGTTCAATATAAATGACTCAAACATCCATTGTGGAATATTGAAATGTGGTGTCGTTTTTAATTTTTCAAATGATATTTACATGCTGACTCTTATGCTCTTTCCAAGGATGGATCTAGTGCCTGCATATGTGCGCCTTCTTCGTGATAATGAGGCGGAAGTACGCATAGCTGCTGCTGGGAAGGTCACTAAATTTTGTCGGATCCTGAACCCCCAACTTGCAATCCAGCAGATTCTCCCATGCGTAAAGGTGACCTTGCTGCCCTTCATCCTAATCAGTGTTTAGGTTTTTCCCTTGATTTTGTGGATGTCTTGAAATTATTATTATTTCTTCTCTTTGTGACATTATGGTGCCACTTGTTCTAGGACTTGTCTTCAGATTCTTCCCAGCATGTGCGCTCAGCTTTGGCTTCTGTAATTATGGGTATGGCACCTGTTCTAGGAAAGGTATGAGTCTATGTTTTATTTACACATGTTATGAGGAAGTGGACAGAATTAATACATGAATTTACTTATGATCCTAGACTTGTATACGTGTCAATTAGTCTTTATTATTTAAAATTTTCTGATTAAAATTCTCTGGGTGCCATGTTTGTTGTTCTTTTAAATCCATTTTTTTAAGATATGAAAATCTGCTTAAATACCACCTTGAAGTTCTATTACCAAACATATTCTTAGCAGATGCTTTTTCCTAATCTTTCCTGTATTCGGTACTTTGTGTATGAACAAGTTCAATGTGTTCTGGTCTTCTGTAGGATGCAACCATTGAACAGTTACTACCAATTTTTCTATCTCTACTCAAGGACGAGTTCCCTGATGTTAGACTCAACATTATCAGCAAACTTGATCAAGTAAATCAGGTGTGAGCAGTTTGAAATTGTTTAATATCTGTGCCATCAATATGTAATAATTGACTGTAATTAATAACAAAGAAATATATTGTTTTTTATGTGTTGATCACTGGGTATGATTTGCATGCATGATGATGCTTGTCATGGTAACTGTCCCAAGATTTTTGCTTGGAAAAGTTATTATTTATCAATATTAAGTTGATTAAACATATTCTGTGTGGCTAAGCAGGGAGGCACTACAGTTTCCGACAAAATAAAATAAAATAAAATAATTTTATCTAAACTGTGTTTTGCAGGTTATTGGGATTGACTTGCTCTCTCAATCACTGTTGCCAGCTATTGTGGAGCTTGCAGAGGACAGGCATTGGAGAGTGCGGCTTGCCATAATTGAGTACATCCCTTTATTGGCCAGTCAGTTGGGTGTGAGATTTTTTGATGACAAACTTGGTGCTCTTTGCATGCAGTGGTTGGAAGATAAGGTATCCTAAATCTCTCCAAAAAACTAGTAATTACCAAATGATGTTGGAATGTTCCCCTTCTTTCGATTGTAATTATTTGATAAATGTATTCCACACACACCATATAAGTTATGTATCCTCATAGAAGCAATTTAAGTTCTTCAGTTTAGAAAATGAAGTTATTTGCGAAGTGATAACCAAGGTACCTGTGATATCTAGCCAGACCAAAAATTTCTAGTTTTGATTTACTTAGGAGAAATGGTTACCAGATTGTTTATCTGTATTATATCATGGTTGGCGAGAGGGATATTCTTGCTGTTTCTAGAAGTCTCTGCACTACTATAACTTATAGTGCACTTTAGTCCTATTTGAGGAAAGGGCATTATGACCCCTGTGGTATATGTATAAAGTTCTTGGTCTGTGCTGCTTACATGGTGCTCACATGGCAATAGATCAATGCCTTTTGTTTATAAAAAATCTTTTTTATATTGAGTTGAACATCTTTGAATGATAGGGCAGTGCACATTTATGTAACATGTGGCACATCATGCTGTGTTATCAATTTGGAAAATGTTTTTTATTTTTTCTTATAACTTAACATGGCACATTAGATGTCACATGGCTTTTTTATTTAAAAATAATTTTTATTTGTAAAAATTTTAAAAGTCTTTTTTATTTTAAATTAAAAAAATTTATTTAAATTTTATTAATACAAAATTTTAAAATGTCAATAATAGATTAATAATGTTTATAAATTTTTAAAGTTTTGCAAAAAAAAAAGATTTTAACTTTTTTAAATAAACAATTTTTTGTTTTAAATATGCCACATGGCAAAAAAAATATTTTTCAAGGTTGATGATATGGTGTGATGTGCGTTTGTTACATAAGTATCAGCCGCTGCATTATTGAAATATGTGCATGTATATTAAGCAATTTTTATAAAATGAAATAGATAGGCATATTGCCATGTGTGCTTCATGTAAGTGATATGGACCAAAATGAACTTTATAAGCATGGTACAAGGACCATAATACTCTTTTTCTAAAATACAATAACGAAAGTGCATTGTATGCCTAGTGCAGGGAATAATAGCACAGGTAAGTCTATCTTCAACAAAATATATCAACTATGTTTTACTTTGGCTTTGCATCTTTATACTATGTTTTGGTTTTCATTCATGAACATTGCAAGCTGAGCAGGTCATTTACCATTTGTTAGATAACTTGGAACAAATGCTTATTAAGCAGGTTTTTTCAATACGTGATGCAGCAGCTAATAACTTGAAGCGCCTTGCAGAAGAATTTGGCCCTGAATGGGCAATGCAGCATATAATTCCCCAGGTTTGCATCTTAGTATTTATGTTTTTTTTAAGTTTTTTTTATTTATCACTAGTAAGTTTCTTTTTCTTTGAACTACTGTACTCACAGTTTGTCTTCCTTTTTTTTTTTCTTTGGCACAAGAACATCACAGCTGACTGTTTTAACCCATTATCTTGATCCAGGTGCTGGAGAAGGCTAATAATCCCCATTATTTGTATCGTATGACCATCTTGCAGGCAATCTCTCTACTTGCCCCGCTTCTCGGATCTGACATCACATGCCGTAACCTATTGCCCGTCATTGTAAATGCTTCAAAGGATAGGTGAATGGCTATCACATTTGTAGCAAATATGCATAGAAATTTATATATATTCCCTTGTGTTATTCTTATTTAGTTGGGTCCTCACGAAATGATTTTTACTGTCACAGGGTTCCCAACATCAAATTTAATGTTGCAAAAGTGTTGCAATCTCTAATACCAATAGTTGACCAGTCTGTAAGTAGCCAAATGGAATAGTTGTGAAACTGATGATTCATCAACATGTTATTACCTTGTAGAAGTCTTGTTAAAGGCTGCCTCTCTTTTTTTTCTCCCCTTCCTGATGGATGTATGTGTACACTTCCAGGTAGTGGAGAACACTATTAGGCCCTCTCTTGTCGAGCTCAGTGAGGACCCAGATGTGGATGTTAGATACTTTGCGAGCCAGGCCATTCAGGCATTGGATCAGGTCATGATGTCAAGCTAGAAAAGCTTGTCTTTAAAGTCATCCCTGAATTTACAATGATCGAGCATGCGAGGGGGGTGCTACTTTTCCTTTTTTTTTTGGTGTGCTTGTGTACTTTTTCATTCCTGATTGAGAATGTTCTTTGATAAAAGGACAATTCTTCTTTTCCCCCCCTCCTTTTTTGTGTTTTTTAAGTTCAGGATGGAAACGTAACCAAGTAGGCCATGAATTCCAGTTGTAATTTCTTCTGCTAATTTTGTGCTCTATGTTGTGCTGTCCATCATTCATGTGCATGAAGCATTGATATTGGTCCAAACTGTTTCCGGAGACATGGTTTGAATTAGGTCATGTGTCTGTTCTGCTGAATTTCAATGGCCGGGGCTGCATTATGGTGTTAAGTTTTTATTTGTGCATGGTGAGAGGATGATGTTATGCTTTTTTCAAAGCTTGGACGAAAACAGAAAACACCAAATAATTTCCTTGAAATGTGTTTATAATATTCAAATCTAAATTTGGCCATGGAATAAACCCATCTTTGTCAGTCAAGCATCAATTATTTTAGCTAATTTGTGCTCAGGATACACGAAAGATGGTGAACAATGTTATTTATTTTATTTTATTTATTTATTTATTTATTTTATGAAAGTAATAAATGATGTTATTTAATGCAACCATGCAAACATATGGTCCAATCCGAAGAACTGCATAAGAATGAACTAACTTGATGAACTAAGAAAAGTCAAGATCACTCTCAAAGTAAATATTGATCAAAGAGAAAAGGAAATGAAAAACAGAGAGCTTTAATTTTTCTGCCTAAACATTATTATCATGAACAAGAAAATACCGAAACCTGTCAACGTTTAGGCTGATGAACATTCCAAAACATATACATATCAATGGGGTCTAGACCGCCGTCTTCTGCCTTTTGAATCAGACACTGCCACATCTGAATCAAAAAACTGAGCAAATAATTACTATAAAAACAAAAACAATGCATGATCTGCCTAATGAATTAATCAAAGCAAACCTGTGCAGTGCTTCTTGGAGGATAATGTATAGATCCTGATATAAGTGCTCTTCTTACTCTTTCAACATAAGAAACACTAGAAGCATAAGATTTCAAGCAATGACACAAAGAACAACATAGCAACTCATTATTCCTCCAAAAAAAAAAAAAAAAAGAAAATTCTATGTTAAGAGTTCATTGGTGAACATTTTTATAAGGGGGAAAAAAATGAGAAATGGCCTATTTGCTACCGTGAAACATTGGATCATGCACTTGAACACATGTTATGCATTCAACAGCCAAATCTAACCAACAATTTAACACACATATATTGAATGGAACATGAATTTATTCAATTAAACATTGTCTAAAGAGGCCTCATGTAACTTGAAATGAAACAAACTCACAACAACTGGATGTTGTCTTTAAAAACCAATACAGATTAAGAGCAAACGGCCTCAGCAGCAAGTTTCTTCGGAATTCCTGCACAACTAGCACATGCACCAAGCTTTTCATTCGTCACATCGATTGAACACCATGGCTTGCCGATACACTCTTGTTTGATCAATGAGAGAACAGGCTCACCGGACTCGCATTTCGCCTTCTTGAATGAGCCACACTCACCTTGAATGTCACCATAGGCAGCGAAAGTAATATCGGAGATCAATCTTCCTGCTTGGCATGTTAATTCAAGAGTCTTTCCTTCATCAACTTTGGCACAAGTAGTTCCTACAGTCACAGTCTGGAAGTTAACTCCCAGAGGATCACCGCCGAATTCTTCGAACAGAACCAATGTGTTCAGCAATCCAGCCTTCAAGAATGATCTTGGAACATGGTACCTAATCAAATTTTCACAAGATGAACGTATTGAACAAGAGCAAAACTAGATAAAATACAGATGTTAACAAAGAATGATGAGACAACCATCTCTGAGAAGGCTCGCCGCAATTGGTTCGACACCGGGAATCGGTGTACTGGCCACGGTAATCACAAGGCTTGCATGCATCAGGATCAGCAGTATAGTTAGGCCAGAACCTACCAAGACTATGGCCATTCACCCAGGCAGCTCCCTTACCCATTCCTAGCAAGTCCACCACCACTGGCTCATCACCGATCGGCGCATCAAAATTCGCCTATTGTAACAAATCAAGCAACTCAGTTCTATTCATTCAAATCTATGTACATTAATGCAACAGTTAACAAATGCTTACTTTGTACCAAGTGAAGGGTCTAAGTGTTGGAATGTAGTCTGTTTTCCATTGCAGGCTTTTAGTGCTGCAGTCTTCATCAGCAAAGAGTTGTTGTTTCTCCATTCCATTCAATCCAATCTGATGCAATTGTTTCAGAATATTCAGTTCAAATGAAAATTTTCAAAAGCTTGTCTTCTTGTGAGAATGTAAATTACTAATCAACCTTGTATGTCCACTTATTCTTTGTCAAGTCTATTGAGTTGTTCCCACTTCCAATTAGCTTTACAGGACCACCAACAATTCCATATGAATCATACTCAAAGAATGAACCATAATTCTGCAGGGGAGAAAAACAGCAGAAAATTACAAACACACTCAAATTAATGAATTGAATTCAAGGCAAATGATAATTAGAAAGAAAAAAAAAATACTTACATCTAATCCAACAGTGGCACTAAGAAGGGAAATGTAATTAATGCCAGCATTAAGAGAAACATTCTTCTCAAACACAAAATTCCACTCAGAATTCAAGGAATACTGAGACCCTACAAGCTCCCCATTCACAAATGCATGAAGGACATGGCCAGTTGTATTAACACTAAGAACCATGACTTCCTTCTCCTTAACATCAACACTGAAATTAAACAACCATAAGTTTATTCATTTAACCATAGTTAAAAGAAAAAAAAAAAGAAAAGAAAAAGAAAAGTATATAAAACTAGTTACCTTGTCATGTACCAAAGATAATCACTATCATCAACAGTTGTGGAAGTTTGCTCCAAAAGCTTATGAGCAGAGAAAGAACCAACATCTCTGAGGTTATCACCATGCAGCTCAGGCAACCATGACCAGCTTAGTGTCTTAGGCCCTTCTTTACATGTGTCAGGCTTCTTGATCATAATGTGAGTTTCTGTGTTAACTTTTGCAGTGTTATAAACCTCTAACTTGCAATCTGGTGCTACACTGACAGACCATGCAGGCAAGAAATACTCAGCTCCTTCAAATACGACGGTGAAATCGGTTGTTGTGTTTATGTTGCTAAAGAAACAACCACATGCATTCCCTTCATATGTGTATTTTGTTGCCTGCCCATATATATGAATTGTTATATATCAAGATGTCAAATATATTTCAACCAATTCGAACAAATTAAGACCGAAGAAGCATATATACTGTCACGCCGTGTCCGAGGTCTGTGTCGGTCACATTGCCTTGAAGAAGAGCCTTGTCCATCAACTTGATTGCAGCATGTAACTCCTTCAGGTGCCCCCATTTTGGTTGCCTTAAGTTTCCTATCCAATGTCATATATACCGTAAGATTAATATTTTTTCTGTTTGAGCGAATTATATACATATATATGTATACAACATGTGAGTTTAATTACCGTATTCATCGAGAGGAGCATCATAATCATATGTTGTTGAGATGTATGGTCCTCCTGCAAAGCGACCGAAATTCGTACCTCCGTGATACTGATAAAAAACTATCTTGTTAATATGGTATCAGAGCTATTGTTTTCTCTATTCTAAATATTAATTAAACTCGCTATATAACCATGTAATAGTTTTGTAAAGTTCCTCCGGTTTGGAAGAACCGAGCAACCGAAAAGGCCAAATCTTCGGCTCGGCGATGAGGCTTAGCTTCACTCCATTTCTGAAACCTATAAATCAGCATCTCACATTCATCATTAATGTATGTCTACAAATTAACCACATAATATGCATACATATATATATAATTTATATAGTTCCAAGTTCATACCATCCAGTCCAGTTCTCGGTCCACATCTTCGGACTTCTCGGGTTGTTAGGCTTGAAGTTATCACAATAAAATCCATTGCATGTGTTGATCTAAACCGAAAGATCAGAACTATGTGAATTCGAAGAAGTTTGAGACTAATTAATAATTTAGTGATGATGATGATGATGATGATGATGATGATGATGATGATACAAATATTAAAGAGAGGAATTACAAACCATAGGTTGTGGTGCATCTGGTTGTTGGCACATCACCCATGGAACACCAATGTTTTGAGATTCTGCCATTTTAGCACACCATTGCACATATCTCTTTCCTGCTTCTCCATATGGTTGCATAATGTTCCCATACTCATTCTCAATCTGTTCATTTTACAGACATTATTCAAACAAATTTCTTATCAATGTCTTTACATTTATGTTTATAAATGAGAGCATTGAAATACATATAGATATGTATACCTGAGCTAAGATGATGGGACCTCCTTGGGGTGCTAATAGCTGCTCATTTTTAATCATGTTCACTATCAATGTAGTAAAATTTTGCATCTCATTCTGTTGAACAGAAGCAAGAAAAACAGTTGATGATTGTTACAACATTACCAGCTAAATATATATTGTTCATGCATTGAAGATCACAAAACCTCAAATTGTTTGTTATCAGTCCTAAATTGCAATCCTGGTATATTCCTCAACCAAACCGGAAAACCACTGAAATACAACATTTTCACATCAGTTAAAAAAAAAAAATTAAATATGTGTGTATATATATATATATACATAAGAAGTCAAATATATATATATATATATATATATATATACCCATAATTCCACTCTGCACAAGCATAAGGTCCAATTCTGAGAACAGAATACAACCCTGCATTCTTGATTTCTTTAAGGAATCTAATAAGATCCAAATTGTCTTCAAAATTATACTGTAAAAAAAATTAAAAACATCAAAATAAAATTCATGTTTATAATGACGTTAAAAAAAATTCAAAAAAAAAAAAAAAAAAAAACAAAGTATTAATTAATTGATCAACCTCTCGTCGTCTAGGCTCATGAGCATTCCAAAAAACATAAGTTTCAATTGCATCAAGGCCTCCGAGTTTCGCCTTTCGAATCAAATGGGGCCACATCTAATTAAGAACAAATACATTTAAAGAAAAAATGAAATTAAAAATAACACTAATCATAAACATAATTAATCATGAAACTTAATAATTATGGGTTTAATTAATCAAAACCTCAGGAGTGCTGCGTGGATAGTGAATGGAACCAGAAAACAGTAACTTTTTCTCTCCATCAATAATAATTGCTCTTCCATCATGAGTCACTTCAGTGGAAGAAACAAGAACAAAGACATGCAAAAGAATAAGAACAAGATATGTAAAAGAGGGAAGTACAAAGGAAGACATTAATGAAAGTGGAAGAATTAGGCAAGAGTGAGTGAATAAAAATGCATGCATGCATGCAACGTGTATTTATAAACAAACAAATTAACAAACTTAATTTATTTGAATTCAAATTTACTTAAATGTTTGAACTTATCTTGTTTTTTAGATTTTCGAGGGAAGTGGATTTTGTTTTCTGTTGATTTAGATCCTCATTCATATCATAGTTGTTTCAGTTTGTTAATTACCTCTGTCAGGCTTTGAACATAAAATAAGTGAATATTTAGTGAATTATATTTTTTTTTAAAAAAAAATAAAATCATAAAAAAAAAATAAAGAATATAAAGTAAGTGAATATTTTGTGAATTATAATAAAGTGACTTAATTAGTTTTAGGCGACATAATTTAAAAGGGGATGTATGAAACCATTTGGCTTTGTTTATAGAAATATTTTTGAATAAATCATCTAATTTTAAATTTTTTTTAAAAAATTACTTCAATTTCATTTTTGCAATATAAATATTTTTAGAGTGAATAACCAAAGTACTTCTTAATTAATTAGACATCCCCCAACTAAACCTTAGTTGTATATATATACATCATGAACTCAATTATAAATTTATAAAACCCCTTCTGTTATTGTTACTTCCAGTTTCCCTTGGAGCAAACCATATAACTTAAACAACATATATTGGTCTCAAACAACATCTAAATTAAGTATCCAATCCACAATATTCAAAATATTTCCATGTAAATCAAACCCATAAATTAATGTTATTCCCTTTATAAATTATATATGCCAAAAAAAATCAAAACAAGTATATCTTCAATGTTCCACTTTTTTGGTTTTTTTTATTTTGTCACTTAAAAAAAAAGTAAAAGGGAAGAACTAAAGAGGATTAAGAATATCAAGGTCCCTTTCAATATAGATGTGCTACTTTTTTCTAAATATATAAATAACCCAATTTACCAAGATAATATTATAAGATGCTCATAGTCCAATCAAGTTAAAAGAATGTGGTTCTTGAAAGCAACCATTCAACAAATCAAGCTTAGTTATCGTTTTGCTAACAAGTGACATCCAACATATAACGTTTATCAAGATTTTTTTTTTTTTTTTTTTATCTTGATTTTATTCTCTCTATAATAAAAAAAAATATTGAGTAAAAATTCAAGCAAGTGGTTCATAAACAAATCAGAATATAAATGCATTAAATAATTAAGTGGTCCAACCCAACCACACCTAATCTTAATATTTAACAACATATTTTAATTGATTGCTATTATTACATGGTTGTCTTCAACTAAGGAAATTTTCATATATATATATATATATGTGTGTGTGTGTGTGAAATTTATTTGATTATTATTATTATTATTATTATTATTATTATTATTATTATTAAAAGAAAGAAAGGTCCCCATCTGTCATACCTACCGTGTCACTTGCAGTGGGCCCAATCCAGCTGAAAATGGGGCCCATAGGCGAAATTGATTAGTAGTGATGGACAGCGTGGGGCCCCGGCCCATGAAGAGGTTTTGGAACGGTTAGCTTTGGCTGACGTGTGTGGCCTTGTCGTTTAGTGGAACACGGAAGGCCCACACGTGGCACGTGGCGGGTGCAGTTGGGAAAAGTAACACGTGAGGACATGGGACTCGGGGCCCACCACTTGGCGATCTTTGCTTCTGGCTTAATGACGGAACTGCCCTTGCTTTCTAAACCGGAAATCCCCCTGCCCGCTGTTTGGCTGTGATTTCACGAAACTACCCTCCTCTTTTTTACACAGATATAAATTTAAAATCTTTTAATTATTATATGATCCCTTGTTTCTTCTATATTGTTATTTAGAAAAATATAAAAATAATTTTTTTTTATAAAAAATTAGGAGATTTATGTATGTATTTATTAGAGTAGTTTGTTCACATTGCTTAAAAATATGATTACCTATGTCTATATATTTTCTCCTTAAAGAACAATTTAAAAATAATAAGTTGATTTTATTTTTAAATTAATTATTTATTGAAGAACATATAAAATATTTTATAAAGTTTAGGCGTGAAAATGATGCTTGTTGAAGGGAATATAGTAAGTGGTCACAAATAATTAGAGAAGAAGAAGAGGAATTTCACAGGTGCCGGTAAAAGACTCTCATGGGAGTATCTCCCACGGCGAATCATCGGCACGTGTCCTTCTTTCTCGGTTCACGGTTTCAATCATTCGACATGGACTTCCCTGACGTTTTCTAAGAAGTCGTTTTCCAATGTTACTCCACCACACACCCAACCCGTGTGTGCATGTATATATATATATATATGTGGAAATGATAATTAATAATCACAATAAATAATAAAAGAATATTTTAATTTTAATATTTAAGTTAATCAAACTGTCAGAGTTTTGTTGTGCTTTAAAAAGATTTGTGAAGCAAAGACCAAAAGCCAAAGTCTCTCCTATCATCTCCTTTGCTTCCTCCTCCTCCTCCTCCTTGCTCTTCTATATTATTGCCAAAAGAGAGATTAGATTGGTAACTAGCTAGTAACACATTATGTTCATAGCCAAGCAACTAAGGCCAGTTATCCGGAGGCTACCGGAGACGATAATGACTGGAGAAAGAGCAGCTTCAGGTGGTGCAAGCTCTACTCCGGCGAGCCCGTTGGAGCGTGACTCACAATTGTTGAAAGGATGGAGGAATAGGGAGGCTGATGGTGTTGGGTTAGGCATCTTGGCTGCGTTGGATAAGGCCGGTGGCAGTGAGGCTTGTTGGAGATTTAGTGTATCAGCTCCGGTGACCATCGGTGGTAGTAGACTTAGAGGGTGTTTGGAGGTGGCTGAGGTGGGGTCTCCGGCGGTGGATTTCCTCAGTTGTTGTTATCTCTGCAGGAAAAGGTTGCATGGAAAAGACATATACATGTATAGGTAAACAAATTTGTTAATAAATGATATGTTTCATCATTTATATATGTTTGAGTTTGAGTTTTTGGATAAGTTGTTGAGGTGATTTTCTGAGTTAGATCTGTGTTTTTATGTGTTGTGTGCAGAGGGGAGAAGGCGTTTTGCAGTGTGGAGTGTAGGTATAGGCAGATTGTGAATGATGAATGCAAGGAGAAATGTGGGTCTGAGGTGTCGAATGGGGCGCCGGAGATCGTGGGCTCACCGTGCTCCGGTGGGCGTTTGTTCTTCACCGGCGTTGTGGCCGTGTGATGAATCATCAAACACCGATAAGAAGATGGTGGTGATCTAAATGAGAAGTGAGAAAGGATGGGATGAAATCCCAAGTCCTCGCATGAAATTGCGGCAGATAGTAATACCTTTGTATATGAATAGATATGGAAATTAATAAGAGGAAAAATTTTGGATTGATGATGATGATGAGCAAGTATTTTTTATTTTGTATGTTACTTTTCCTTTTCAGAAATGAATTGATCTTTCTGTCTAATCGATTACAATGGCGTGCAAGTCTCTTATTTTTGATACAATTGAACAACCTGTAAGGCTTTTAAGCAATTAATTCTAGTAGCTCAGCACTTCTCATCAAACCAGTATATGAGTATTTGTTGAAGGGCCTACATGTCAGGCACACATTGGAGCATACAATGAAGGACAATGAACAGAGTATTAACAATTAGCAGAGAAATGAAAAGAAAATAATAATAATAATAATAATAATACAAGAAGAAGAAAAAAAAAAAAAAAAAAAAAAACTCCCCAAATAAGAAGTCATCATCCATCATCTCTGCAAACATTTGATACTAATTTGAATACATGGATACATTCAATAAGAAAAAGGGAAGGGTGCAAGGGGCAGAGTAACAACAAACTACATGTATATAATAGAGATGGACGGAGAAAAGCAGGGGTGAGTAACTCGGATAACCAGTCTGGTAATAGGCGATATAACTTAGATTTCTAGTAGTACATGAGTTGCTGCTGGGCTGCAGCAACATTTGGAAAGCTGGGATCATATATAACTTGGCTGGCTCCAGCACCGACTCCAAGTGCCGGTTGCTTGTGAGCATGCTGGCCCTGAAGCAGTGCCTGGCCAGAACTTAACCTGGCTAATGCTAAAGAACGTTCGTATGCAAGGAGATCTGTTGGAGAAAGTCCTGGGAATGGGGCGGGCGCAGGGGCGGGAGGGGGAAGCGGTGTGGAGTTCGTGCCAGGTGGAGTCGGTTTACTGCCCCAAGAGCACTGCAAGAAGGAAAAAAAATGTATAACAGTAAAGAATAACAGCAGCATTGACCTCCGACTGAAATAATTCTTGAACGGATGACTTAGTGCAGAGTTATCTATGGTAAACAGAACCAAATGAACAAATAAGTTCAACTTGGTTACTGTCTTTGCTATCCACCATCCCAGGACTTCAAAGTTAGGTTAAGGAGAACTCCAGTCATGTGCAGATGTAATGTAAATACATATCGCGACTGTATGACAACTAGAGCACTTGCCTTGATTGGCTTTCCACAGAATATCCGAGCATTTCCAGTCTGAATGGCTAGAGCAGCTTCTGAATGACTACTATATCTCACAAAACCAAATCCCTTGTCCCGCTGAACACGCACCTCTTCAATAACACCAACGTTGAGGGCATGAAAAAAACGGTGAAGGTCAGTTTGGCTAACCTGTCCAGGTTTTGTTCAAAAAGCTCAGACAAATATTACCATATAGGAATAAAGTAAAAGATGTGCTTATTCACACTGTGTGCGTGTTTTACCAGCACAATTTTATAATAACAAAAGAGATCAGTAGAATCACTTGCCTCAGGCGCAAGATTCCCCACATAAACAGTAGTATATTGTGGGTTATTCTCTGGTGCATCATCATTTGTGGTCTCTTGGGCATCTTCTGCAATAAAGATCATGTTAATTACAAATTATTAGTTTTTTGTCCTGAAAAAAGAAAGGGGCTCAAATACATAACTAAGCACCAGGTCACAGCTATCTGCCACAGATACTAGTAGGTAATTATTGCCATGAGACACACAGATGTTGAAAAACAAAACATGTATCAACCATCTCATATTATTCAAGACATATACTCTTCAATGAAAGTTAACCTTAAACTTGTAGAGCATTATAACACAATCTTGTCCAAGGATTACTAGATACATGCTTTATATTGAGAAAACATTGTGAAAACATAATATTATGAATGACATACATCAAATTTATCAGCTCAAATTTACAAACAGAAAATCTGACTAGCAAAAACTGTTAAGGCACATATAAATGGCACCTACCTGTTGATCCATTAGTTAATTCAACAACACTCTTGGAATCTGAGCTCTGTTTTTCATCATTTGAACCAGCTCCTTTTGTCGCCCAGTTACAACGAATCTGCCTGCTACCAAGCCACTTCCCTGCATGATAGAAAATTGAAGCTTAAGAGCCATCCTCACCAATTCATCAAGAATATGCATCATTTTGTGTTCAACCAGTCAGTATCCCAAAGTTACAGGCATAAACAATGAGATGGTATCACACAGGATGTCTTACAACTGATATTTCAGTAAGTTTTAAGTTATAACCACTATTTACCAATTAAACAGCAATTAAACAAATGGAAAGGTATGGACATGCATAGAGAAATTATTAACTTCCGTAGGTTATGCAACATACCTGTCTGCTCATTTATAGCATTTTGTGCATCCTAAAAAAATAAAAGCAAAAGATTAAGAACCAACAACAGGTAAAACCACAAAAAAAGAAAAAAGGAACAAGAGTGAATGTTCTTGGAAAATCGACCAATGCACCTGCTGGTTTCTGAAGGAAACAAAACCAAATCCTCTTGAGCGACCAGTCTTTTGATCCCACATAACCCTTGCATCTCTGCAACATATACAAAGAATAAGTTAGACAATAAATACATTCCATTTTAGATAAAATAAGAATAGCCATTGGTAATATTTAGTCTGAAAGAGCAATCAGTCTTGCTCTTATGCTACACAAACTAAAATCATTGAACAAAGCATCTCATTGATATGAGTACAAAAAACATGCCAAAAAAATTCCAATTACAAAAAAGGGAAAACTGGTGAAGCTTACGAGCAGCTATTGTATGTAGAGAAGCATGCAAACAATGCCGCATCTGTAACCTCAGGACTAAGGTCACCAACAAAGATGTTAAAATGCCCTGCATATGATAACAAATATTTCAAGACGGTGGACGTAGAAGCAAAACCATAAATTTGAGTAAAATCATCAATATTCTTGTCTGAAAGCATAAAAAGTTAATACCAGAAAAGTATAAATACTACACAACACTAACCTGATGTATCCTCTCGCTGCCCGCTCGCATATGCCCAATTAACTTTAATAGGCTGACCAAACCTGTGATCCCATAGTACAAGATAAAAGAATTATATACAAAGCAAATCTGAACACCCCTAAAACCCAAAAATTAAAAAAAAAAGCATTTCATTTTACTTACAAATGCCTCCCATTGAGAGTCATTATTGCCAGTGCAGCAGATCTTCTATCAAAATAATCAATAAAACCATATGATGACTGAAAATATAGAACAAAAAGAAAATCACTATGGGTATGTTGACATATAAGTTTTAGTATAAAAGAAATATAATAAATCATAATGTTACACATAAGCTCAAGATCTCCTTATCAGTATATAGTCAACAAATCACATAAATTACCATGCAATATAATGAGACTAGTACCCAACAAACAGGTGCTCCACCTTTACTTTTGTAAGGCACTTTTACATCGTTCATTTACCAGAGCATCATTGCTATTCAGAGATGCTCTTTATAGCATCAACCAACACAAATTAGCATATTAAATTATTAACTTCAAACAAATAACAATTAGAATAACCAAATTAAGAATATTGCGATATATTTCAGGTGAACACCCAATATATCACTCAAAGAATCACTCACTGCAAGGTAGCAATAAAAGTCTGCAACAATAATAATAATAATTGAGCACGTAGACGCTCAAGGCAAGGGTGGGCCGGGATGAAAACAAACCTTCTCTTTCCTAATGAGTTTGCAGCCTTCAACAACACCAGTACTCTGGAAGACTTCTTGAAGAAGGGCTTCAGAAACATTGTTATGAATATTTCCTACATATCTGCATTTCATTATAAAGTATTCAGAGGTGAACAAATGAGGACATCACCATAACGATACCCATAACACAGAAAGAAAACTAGTATCAATCATGTGAGTTATAAATGCATATAATAAAAACATAGTACCAACTTTTACTTCAAGGGCAAGAAAAAGAAAAATATGAAATCAGAGGGACACAAAATATAGTAAGAAAAAATTGAACCCACTCAAAGTAAACAAGAACAGTACCACATAGCCATGTAAAGCATCAGAAGATACCAAAAAATTTGAGAGAACTACGATGAGATGAGAAAGTCCAACTATGACTCACACACTACGGCATGTACTGGTATCAAAGCCAGGAGGCACATTTCCACTTGGCATTGGTTCTATCTGCACACAAAAATCAAAAGTAAAAATGAGAACTGATATTAGAACACCTTAAAATAGATTTTTAAATCCTAGAAGTGAGTCTCCATTGGAAAATAGCAGAAATAAACATGAATGCAAAGAAATAAAGGCATAAGTCAATCTCTGCTCAGAGTCATTAGACTATACATTCAACCAATGGCCATAATAATATCTACTATGAGAACCAAATCAAACAAATAAGCAAAATCGACGTAACTGTCAAGCTTCCAGAAAATATATTATTATAAGACAAAATGTGACTGAAACTCAGGCCACCTATACACTGAGGCAAGCTTCATGCAAGAAAAATAGATCCAATATGTTAATTTCCAATAACATGTAATCACTATAAAACATGCAAATTAAATCAAATAACAAAATTTAAGAAGCTCAACTCTGAACACAAAACTGCAATACGCTGAATGATAGCCCCTTAAACGAATTAAATGCAACAAAATTAACAATACCAAATGTCCTAGTAAAAAGTGAACACACAACCTCAAGGGCCCACGGAAAAAAAATCAAATAGCAAAAAAAAAAACCTCAATATCAATCCAAACGCGGCCGCTTCAAAGAAAAACCATAACTTCAAAACCAATTGAAGACGTTACCCAAACTCCAGGAAGAGTAGATCACCCCTCAATAAAACCCACATGCAAACCATCTGAAAACCTTATCCAAAGTTCCAAACTCCGAAAGCGTGATATGTAACATAATTTAAAAGAAAAACCCCAACACCATCAGAATTAAAATAAATAAGTGAAACCAAGCCTAACCAAGATGGAAAAACATCATCAATTGAAGGAAAACAGTGCCTAAATTCGCTGATTAAGAACTTCAATCTCAATTGCATGGCAACTACACAGAAAACCCTAATCCACTCGACAACGAAATCCCATACGGAGAACCGGTTCAAAGGATGGACCTGAGGGTGCGCGGCGAGAAGAGCGGTGTGCTGATAGAGCGAGATCTGCTGCTGTTGCTGAAGCAGCGCTTGCTGCATCAGCGCCTGCTGCTGCTGCTTCAGCCTCTGCTGCTGCTGCTGCTGCTGCATTCCTTGACAAACCTTCGAACCACTTTCCGGCGATGGGGATGGGAGATTGGAGGCGAAGCGAGGTCTAGGGTTTGGATCAAGGAAAAAAATGAAAAAAAAAAAAAAAAAAAAAAGGGGGAAAAAGAAAAAAAAAAAAAAAGAAAAGAAAAACCTCAAAAAGTCGAGAATGAGGAAATGCGAAATGGAAAGGAGAAAAACGAAAATATATGTATATATATATATATAAAGGGATTCAGTTACCTCGAGATTGACAACCGATGCATGTAAATGTTGTACGGTGGATGATCATAAGGATTAATATTATTCACATAATTTTTAAATATAAAAAAGAATTAAAATATCATTATCTTTTATTTAAAATTTATGTTTATTATTTTTTATTTGTTGTGTTTTATATTAAAGCTGTTATATTTTTTTATTTACGTTAAAAATACCTTTCGATTTATTTATGATATAATAATAATATAATTTATATCTATTAACATTTCAATTAAAAATCACAATATAAAAAAGTATTAGATAAGTTTTCTTGCTTATTTTTTTTTCTAAAATTTTCGATTGAGCAATCATCATTGGATAAATATCATGTCCAATTTTACCATCCTCACAATAATTGGCATGCGGTTTGAGTCTAATTATGATAATAAAATAATTCTTTTAGTACAATTAATACATACCAATGTGATAACCCAGTTAGAATATTCAAATCTCTTCTATCATGAATTAGTTTCTGTATATCTTTTCAATAAAGTAATGAGAAAAACATCATGTGTATGAATCTATAAGAAACTAATTATTGCCATTGGATAAATATATATATATATATATATACACACACATAAATAGTTGCTATCATTTAATAAAAGAGTTTAGGATGAAGGTAAATCAGACAAATAAAGATATGGGAAAAAAATTACCCAAAATTTAATCATTTTATGAGAGTTGAGAAGCATGGCTGGCTGGGCATCAAAGCATGGGCCATTTCAATTAGCCCATTTTTAATTGGGCTTTTCTACAGTGTGGTATCGTTTAGGCCTTTTCAGGTTGCATATCCATCCAAATATATTCATGATAAAAGGGTTCTTAGATTTTAAATCTAAAGATATCCTTATCAACCATTAAATCATCATCTAACGGCTGATATTAATGTGGTTTTTTTACAAAAAAATAGGATGTTTACAGGTATCAAAATCCAAGGGCATTCCTAAATAACCAACCCTCATATATATATATATATATATATATATATTTGTAAAAATGATATCTAACTAATAAAGGCTATTTGATTCTACATACCTCTGATAAAAAATTAATTATATATTTAAAAAATAAATAAACTATCATTTCCCCTCTTCTCTTCATTCATATTAGGAAATGGGGAAAAACAAGAACTAATATATATCTTTATAAAACTTGTAACATTGTTTTTACCTATAAATAAAAACAGTTGCGTAATGGCACATAAGAAAATATAATTTTCATGATTGTATATTAACGATTATCAATGTTTATACGAAAATATGATTTTCATGAGTGTATATTAACAATTATCAACGTTTATACGAGTATGCAAGTAATTTTCTTATGAAGTCATAATTCAACATCATATTCAAATTAATATTAGTCTAACTGAAGATTAATGAATTAAACATTGGATACATAATTTTTAATTTAAATCAATATGTTTTTTAAGTTTTATAAACAAGATGGAAATGTAATGACTCCAAATCTTCAAGATGAACATACCAATGAAAGAATGCATTATAATGATGATTATAGCTATTGTCCTTAGATTAAATTAAATCATTTGAGTTTTGAATTGATATAATACATTAAGAAAAGGTGAAAGAAAATTTGAGATCACAACAGCACCATGACAATAGGAGTAAAAAAAAAAAAAAAAGCAAAAGATTACGCCAGCAAACTCACAAAGAAGAGATTCACAAACAAAATATATATAATTAAAATTAAAAAAAAAGGAAAGAGCTAAAATTAAAACATAGTGAGAAAAAACTCTAAACCAAATATTCCTCAGAATTCACATTTATACCTTATAAAATAAAATAAAAAAAATATGACATAATCTTATTATGTAAAAAGTGCAAGTGATTATTACAGAAATTGTGACATATTTTATTCATACAGAATGAGTGTTTGGTTAACAAAATAAAAAACTATTACATAAATGTTCTACACACTTTACAATGAGAAAAATTTTCGACTTTGAGTGAAATATTTTTTTTATATCATAACACCCATATTATATAGTAATTTTATAGTCTAAAATTAAGTACCTAAATAGTCAATATAGCATAATTCTTATAAAATATTACGGATTATGCCATAAGTTTGTGCTATCGAAACAAGATACTAAAGAAATTGTTTGAGAAAAAGCATATAAAATGTGCATGGTTGAAGATTTTTTCAATAACAATGTGGTAATCGTTGAACCATATAATCTATTGTAATGGCCTAACTTTGTCCGTGTCAAGAATTATAGATGTCTCAAATGTTCCCATTCAAGTCTTATGTGAGGAAATGTCCGTTTTGACACGTCACTTGCCAAATATTTCATATGTTTAAATCGAAACCATACATATGGATATAAGATCATTTTTCCGTATTCAATATGATACTATTTAGTTCATCTTTTGTACATTGTTCCTAGCTATCACATTAAATAAGATGCTAAATTATTAAGGATGAGCCCCCAACCTCCCCTTGAAAATTAAGTTGTTTTTTAGATAACTATGTGAATGATTTAAGCTTATCTTAGATGCACATGCAACATTAAAACCATGTTCAGCATCTTTGAAAGATGCCAAACATAGGCCTAATGACATGATTAATTGCTTGCTAATCAGCAAGAGAACATGATTGACAGCCTAATTAATTAAGACATCTCTCTTCTTATCAAAACCTCTCTTTGCACATTCTTTTGCTCTATCATCACTTATATAATTAGTAAAAAAAAAAATTAATTAAATTAAATTTTCTCATATTAAAAATTAAATTCAATTACAAAATCAATTCAAAATAGTTATATTTTAATAAAATGGGCAAACCAAGTCAGTGAAATCAATACATCAACACACTTATACCTTCCTCTTTTGAATTCAAATTTGAATATGTTTTTTCCTCGAAAACTATAAATTTGTGATTAAAAAAAACTAAGAGATTATTGGCAACCCAAAATAGTTCAACTTAGTTTTTAATTTTTCAATTTTTTATTTTTACAAAAATAATTGAACTTGTTTGTTAAAAAATTTTAAATAGAGGATATAATCATACCAGCATTAAAACACCAGATTTCACTAGAAATCTGAAGTTAAACGTGTTCGGTGATGATCGAAAGATAAGTTCCCCTTGGTCAACATCTCCCCTTGGGACATATATCAACATCAAAGAGGCCAAAAATTCTCCAATAAGTGGGCATTCCATTACTTGAGGTTGAGGGCCATACACTAGCGTTCCAAGAGTTCCCATGCTATTTGAATTTTATTTATTTATTTATATATTTCATTACTCTTCCCACCAACCATGACCACCCAATGCTCTTTGTCAACAATGAACATAGTCTTGTGAATCACGTGGTCGGTCATCCATGCAAATTAATTAAAGGCACAAAAGTACTATTTATTATAAAATTAAAAATTAGCCTTGACAAGAAGGTGGAAGCACATGAATAGTCCTTCACTCTGTATGTTGATTCATTAATCTAACAAACATGACCAAACTTCTCATGTACAATTATCCCTACGGCAATAAGAACTCCAAATAAAATTTTTTTATAAAAATAAAAGTGATAAAAAACATATATATATATATATATTATTAATCCTTCAAAAGGATTTAAAGATCAATCATCCATTCCAATATATATACTTTGTATGTATTAATTGAGGTACAAACAGGGAGGAGAGTGAGTGAAAAAGAGATCATCATCACCATCATCATCTCACCCCCCTCACTGAAAAAAAAAGTGAAAAAAAAAACACTAAACAGGACCTAATTGAAATACAAATATAACCAAATTAGTAAAGGCAAGCTGATGATCTTACATAACTACTACTAGTAGTAGTTCATAAAAAAGATAGCTAGCAAAAAACCACACTCTCTGAGCTCAAGTTATTATTTTGAAGAGTGTGGGCCCAACCCTAGCCACTGCTTGCTCTCCTCCGGCTTCGCCGCCGCCCGGCCGCCGCCGCCGTTCACTTCATATGGCGCCTTTGCATTAACCCTGTTATTCCTATCCATTAGAAATGTATTGCATGCGTTTATAAAAAATAAATTTAAAATTTTGCACGTATATACACGCATGAAATATTACTATTAATATTAATATTTTTCGCTAATTATTAAATAACATGTGGAAATCTTAAATTTCCGTGAAAATAAATAGAATTTGTGGAGAATTACGTACCGGTCCTTTCTCTTCTCAAGAAAGCGGTGGAGTGAAGCTCTCCTTGCAATCGGCATCTCTGTTGTAAAGACACAGTAAATAACATAATACTTAAGGACCATTTTGAAAAAGGTAAAACTATTTACACATGAACCCCTTTTCTTCTTCTTAATTTAAAACCACACACGCACAAAAAAAAAAGAGCTTTACCAGTGCCGCTGACTTGAGTCAAACAGGGTGGACGAACGGCGGTGGCCGGAGGGGCAACGGACGTCGAAGGAAGTGTACTGTTTGGCGGGGAGACGCCTTTGGTTGCATCGTCGGCGATGACCGGAGCCTCAGCAGGGGCTCTTGTTTTGCCAGCAAGATTCAGTAAATCCATGGCCTTACTCGCCGGAAAGTTATCGAAGACGAGAACTTTCCCGCCATAAAATATCGTCAATTGAGACTTCTCTGATTCCCTGAAAAATATTTAAAAAACATTCCGCATAAATACTCAAAACTCGATGGACCTCTTCGGAAAAAAAAAAAAAAAAACAAAAGGATATATCCACAAGGGCATTTTGGGAATGAAAGGAAACAAACCTAGAACCCTCGGCCGGAACCGGAGACGGAGACGATGATGGCGCGAAGCCGGCGCTCTGGGGAAACAAGTCCAGATCCATAGCGTTGCCCTTGTGCTTCTCGTTTCCCGTTTCCCCACCGTCTCCTCCGGCGGCTTCCACGCCCGGTAGCAAATTCATCGTTTTAACTAAATAAATCAAAACGAAAAGAAAATATTAGATGAGATCAACAATTAAAATTGAAATTAAAATTAAAATCAGAAGAAAAGGAATGTTAATTGAGACCACGATGAAGGAGATCGGAATTTGGGGCGGAGATCCCGATCGATAGATCGGGGACGGAGGAAGGCTTCCGATCTTTGAGGAACTGGCTCAAGAGGTTGCAGGTGAGGGTGAAGGTGGAGGCGGGTTTCTCCGGTTTCTTGGAGACCGGAGGCGCCGTCGCATCACCGGAAGGGGATGTCGACATGGAGGTAATCTCACCAGCGGAGAAGGAGAAGGAGAAGAAGGAGATTGGTTGTGCTTTGCGTTGCTTCTCCGTCTTCTCTTTTGTAATATAATTATTTTATTTTAATATTATTTTTTTTAGGGATTTCTTTGTGACTTTGTCGTGTTACGTGTTTATAAAGATTAGTCCGTGATGATGGCGTGCGGGATTTAAAACACGTGATTCAATTGGAAAGAGGGCTACTTCTTCTTCATTCTTTTTTAGTTCTTATTTATTATTTATTTCTTTAATAAAATCAATCAAATATTAGGAGAAAATTAAATAAGAAAAGGGATGAGTATCTATGGAAGCTAAAGTCCCGGAGAGAGCTGCTGATATAAATGGGTCTTTTTTTTGTGTGACATAAGAAATAATAAATATTTAAATTAATAAAAATAATTAATGGGTGATATTATATTTGTTTATAGTTGATATGCACTAATAAATTGAAACTCGAGACTTTGTGAATATATATATACATGATTTTAGGTCAATGCCTATCTTCTAAACTAACTCCACTACCTCCATGTGCATTTATTATTATTATTATTATTATTATTATTATTATTATTATTATTATTATTATTATTATGAAGTTTAGTGGTATATAAAGTTATTTATTATACCAAATGCTAGATATTGAAGGTTACCTTTTTAAAGGAAAAGTTTATATAAAATTGTTGGAATTTTAATTTAATAAATAGTTTTGTATTATTTTTGCAATTTTCATAACGCATTAATATATAATAATAATAATATTATTATTATTATTATTTTATTAAAGGGAAATAATTAAAAATTAGTCTAAGCAAGTAATTAATACAACTATATAAATCAAATATAGAAATGATGAACTGAGACCAAGACTCTGTATTCATTAATGATGCATCTAAATCATGATATATATGACACCCAAGAATTAATCAACGGAGGTGGATTATCATTATCCAAATTCCAAAATGGCCAGCAAATTCCTTAACTTCAATGCTATATTAATTTGTCTTTGATGATGTGGAGGTCTATAGAAGATTCATTAAGTACAAAATAGAATAATGTTGATGAGATAAAGAGAGGTTTCCTTGTATTTTTGTAAGCTTTCTTTCTGTAAATGTTTTCCTATAACTCTCTTAATTGCATGTAAAGTTTTTAGATATTTTTAAATAAATTTATTTATTTATTTATTAAAAAAATCATATTAGGATTAAAATATCATCAGTGGTTTGTTTTAAAATAAAGATCCCATAAATAAAACTATTAATTTCATATAAAAATTGAAAATTCGAAGTTTCCTACCCATCTCATCTTCATCACTTTCCCTAACAACTCAGCAAATAGAAAAATTAATTTTAAGAAGAAAAAAAAAAACTATGTACTTGCTATGTACTCCTAGCAACAAAAAATAATTTACTTTGTACAACTAAAGTTAGATTTTAGGTCTGCCGATTTTTATTTACATATTCATTATAGTGTGTACATTCTACGTAGATTTATTTTATAAAATAAACAATTATTTTATTTTATTTTATTTTGTTATATAAATATCAATGCACAATGATAGTAGTTATGAGAAACAATGATTGTAATGCTTAATAAATATAGGGGTTTGTCTGAAATTAAAATTTTGTAGGGATTGAAATACAAAAAAGAAACAAAGAAAGAAAAACGCGGAAGAAGGACGAGATGGACGGAGTCGTTGAATAATAATAATAATAATAATAATAATAATAATAATAATAATAATAATAAGCGCGTTGGACTTTAAGGGCGGGAAATGTCTGAATGCATTGAAATTCGTGGCAAGTTGATGATGATATAATTGATGTTGATGCTGACATCCACTGCCCAAAAAGCAGCCGACTCTATGTTTCCTCACTTTGCAACATTATTTCTTGGATTCATTTCACCATATGTATCATCCCCTCCTTTTTACTTATTTTGTTTTTTTAAAAAAAAATATTTTACGGGTGGATAATATTATAGGAAATATTATAAAACTTTTCAGTGGTTTTTCAAGGGAGAAGTCGTACTCTCAAAATTTTTTTTTTTTGAGATAGGGGACAAATGCCAACTCTCAGTGGCGTACACGTGATGGGGGATTACCTACAACATCCTCACTCTCTTGGAACGGGGGAGGGTGATTCGGGGGAATTGAACTCGCATCTCCTCCCATGAAGAGAGCCGAAGTACCGCTGGGCTACAAGCCCTTTAATTACTCTCAATTTTTTTATAATTTAAAAAAAATTAATTATCGTGATATATTATTTTGGATGCTGATGATCAACTGTTATTATTGTGTTTGATAGTTCTTTTTATATTATAAATTTTTAGATAATTATTAAACTATTGTAATTTATTTTTTTATTAATTTTATTTTTTGTGGGATAACACTTATTATTTTTGTAAAAAAAAAGTATTTGAATTAAAAATACTTATTTTACTTTATTAAATATTAATAAAAATAAAATAGCTTCTTTTGAAGAATCTTTTAAGGAAACAAATACATTACTTACGGGCTGTTTGGGTCCCGGATTGGGAATGGAAAGGAGTGAGGGTGGAGGAGGATTGGGAATGAAAGATGTGTTTGGTTGGTAAGGTATGAGATGGTAGTTCTTTGGGAATGGGAAAAGTAAAAGAAAAAAAATGAAGTAACTTGACTTTTATACCCTTGAAACAAGTAAAATAATATTTTATATAAAATAAAATGTTAAGTTAAATAACGACTATTTTTAATTATAAAATATTTTGAATATCATTATTTTTAATTTTATAATTAAATATTTGAATTAAATATTTTCACTTTTAATTATTATTTATTATTAAAAATATCTATTTAATTATTATTTGATTTATATTATTATTTTAATTATTATTTATTATTATTTGAATAAAATTATTATTTTAATTGTCAGTTGTTATTATTTTACTTTAATTATTATTTATTATTAAAATTATCGATTTAATTATTATTTGATTTATATTATTATTTTAATTATTAATTATTATTATTTGAATAAAATTATTATTTTAATTGTTAGTTATTCTTATTTTATTTTAATTATTATTAATTATTAAAATTATCTATTTAATTATTATTTGAGTTATATTATTATTTGAATAAAATTATTATTTTAATTGTTAGTTATTATTATTTTATTTTAATTATTAACATTTTCTATTTAATTATTATTTGAGTTATATTATTATTTGAATAAAATTATTATTTTAATTGTTAGTTGTTATTATTTTACTTTAATTATTATTTATTATTAAAATTATCGATTTAATTATTATTTTAATTATTAATTATTATTATTTGAATAAAAATTACTATTTTAATTGTTAGTTGTTATTATTTTATTTTAATTATTATTTATTATTAAAATTATCGATTTAATTATTATTTGATTTATATTATGATTTTAATTATTAATTATTAATATTTGAATAAAATTGTTATTTTAATTGTTAGTTATTATTATCTATTTAATTATTATTTAGTATTAAAATTATATATTTAATTATTATGTTAATTAATTATAGTTTACTTATTAAATAAGGGGCAAATTTGTAATTCACCCTCAAGGAGTGGAGGATGAATGAGCAATCCTCCCAATTTTGGGAGGATTGCCACTCCCCACTCAATCCCCCCTCATCCCCCTCCCAAACCTCTCTCACTCCCATTGATAACTATCCAAACAAAGGAGTGGAATGGGAGAGTAATGACTCCCATTCCACTCCTTACAAACAAACACCCCCTTATTAACGTAAATACAACGGTATACTTTTAGATTTTGACAAGGTTTTTTTTGTCCTTTTTTATTCCCATCTCTTTTATAATAAATTAAATTATTTTACCAACTCAAAATACCTAAAAGACCGTAGCACCGTACAAAAAACTCTAGTGAAAAGTACTTAAGGTTTTTATCAAAAAAAAAAAAAAATTGACCTGAGGTTTTAGGAATTTAGTAATTTTGAAATTCCCCAAATTTCTATACCATAAATATTTTACGAAATTTTTAAAATATAAGTACTTTAAATTACTTATCCGAGTTATTTAAAAATAATATAGTTATTTAAAAATAATATATTTTTTTTAAATAATTGATCAATGGCATACATGGAACATGGCATATGACATGATTTATGAGATAATACATCATCAATTAACTAGTAATTTAACTTTTGCTTTTATTGTGTACTTTATTTTTGGCATCTTCCTATTCATCTAACAATCCATTATATGCAACTTGAACCCTTATTTATTTATTTAGTATTTTTTTTTAACAAGTGATGCACATGCTTTATATCTATTTGCTAGAGAATTTTTACACTGGAATATTTATAAAATTAGATAATGATGGTTGGAAATAGTAAATGCATATTATCATTAAAAAAAATAAAATAAAATCATTAATAAAGACAACGAAAAATACTACAATAAGGCACCGTTAAGAGAAAAACAATGGAGAGGTTGATAGGAAGACGTTTCTAGACAAAAATAAGGAGAATGTGCATTAAAACATGTGGAAAATAGCTTTATTTTTATTCTCTTTTATAAAGATGGAAATAATTCACACTATTATTCTCCAATATGTTAAAATAATCGAAAACGAAAGGTGTTTGCTCATTTACAAATCACAAGCATAAAACCCAATCACTAAATTTTTAAAAATTCAAAATTCTAACCTATCAACTAACAAAACTTCTTTGGTAGAATACCCTAATTGGTCCCTTTATTTGTCACAATCTGCCATTTTAGTCCTTTTACTTTAATTTGACCCCGATTAGTTCTTCTACTGTCAATTTGAGGCAAATCAAGTCCAACAATTGACCGACGTTAGTTTGTCCGTCTGAGTTTGCTAACGTGGTGTTATAATGGAGGGACTAATCGGAGCCAAATTAAAGTAAATGGACTAAAAAGGCATATTGTGACAAATAAATGGACCAATTATGGTAGATTGTGACACATAAAGGGACCAATTAGGGTATTCTACCAATCCATTATAAAGCCACATCAGCAAACTCAAACGGACAACCTAACATCGGTCAGTTGTTGGACTTGATTTGCCTCAAATTGACAGTAGAGGGACTAATCGGGGCCAAATTAAAGTAAAGGGACTAAAAAGGCAGATTGTGACAAATAAATTGACCAATTAAGGTATTCTACCAACTTCTTTCAATAAATTGTGATTTATCTATTTTTATATAAAAAAAATTAATAATGCCTCATTCCATATCATAATCATAAAACCAATAATAATAAATTAAAATTTCAATAAATTTTTTTAAAATAAATAATAAACATACTTCATTTAAGAAAAACCAGAGACGCGTATATATATGTGGATTTTGACGTTTGATTTTAAATTTTTTTTTCAAAATAAATAATTTATACAGAAAACCTGATTTTTTTTTTGTACTATAAGAGTTTTAGTAATTCCAATCAATTTAATGATTTTTTTTTATTATGGCAAGAGGTCATGGACACTCCCGTTTGGTTCGGAAGTGAATTACCGAAGTGGTGGAAGTTTGAAAGTGGCACTTCAGTGGAAGTGAACAGTTCAGTTGGAACTATCCACTTCAGTGTGTTTGGTTCAAACTGAAAACTAGACTTCGGAGACCACTTCCTGTGTTTAAATGGTTGAAGTAGTTATCTGAAAAATCCCACTTCATCACTTTTTGATGAGAGAGTAAAGTTACCCCTTCATGTTTTTTACACTTATGTAATTAGATCATATGATTTAATTACTTTATTATGATGGTAATAAATAATTTATTTATTAAATTAAAAACTTTGCACACCACATAATTAATTTAATACCATGCTATTAAATTAAATTAAATCGGTTAATATACCATGCTTAATTATTAATTAGTGAGAATAGTGATTTAATTATTTCATTACCATGGTAACAATTATTTTATTTATCATTGAAAAATAATTCAAAGTGGGCTGAAGTGGGAGGCTGTAGTCGTGACTTTGGGATTTTTCCAGCTGAAGTCAAACACCGAAGTGGCTAAACTTAGAAATTGTCATATCATCATTTTTGAGTCCAAATCAGTGAAACAAATATACTGAAGTGGGTTGGAAGTGACTATTTTGGAAACTTCGGTGTCCATTTCGGAGAAATAAACGCCCCCTAATTAGAATCAAATATGACACTTAGTTTTTTTTTTATTCATTTATTACCCACAGCAAGACATGCAGAGATGCTGTCCTTTGCACTTTAATGACAGATTTAATTAAAAAATAAATAACTTTAATGACAGATGTGGTAAAAGAGGTCAACTTTTCAACTGTGTGCTTTGTCCTTCACCAACCAAATTAGGTGTTCATTGTGTCAAGTTGAGTTCTTAATTTGATAATGTTACTGTTTGAATAATGGGATTTTGTATTCTATATACGTGGGATAAATATCTATATTTAAAAGTGTTTGGTCCGAGAAATTTAATAGTAAAGATATGATTTAATAAATAATTTTTTAAAATATTTATATATTATTTAATTAAATTCAATTATAGTGGATGATTAGAGAATTTTATTTCTTAAATATTTTAAGTAAGTATTTGATTTAAATAACGGGATGAGCGGCGTCTCACTGATTTGGTGGGACGCCACTCATCCAATTTTCAGGGATTAGACCCATTTAAAAAATCAAACAACCTAGCTTTGGATATACTATCCATATCTTAACATATCCAAGTTTCCAAACACTGCTAAAATGAATCACAATACTGTCCAGACTCATGGATTTCTTTTGTGTGGATTTTGATTATAAATTTTTTTATTTGATTTTATTGTTGTGAGTTTTTGTTCAGACTTCAAATGGATTTCATTATGATTCATGTTTTAGACTTGTTTGACCCATTATCTAAAATAAAACAATAAACAAAGATTTTTTTTTTTTAGCAAAACATTTAAAATAAACTTAAAAAAACATGATGAAAAAAATATATAGCAATAAATCATTTAGTTAAATATGCATATTATTGTTTAGTGGAAATATTGATTGAGAGTCATCGGATCATGATCAAGTAACTATTATTTATATTAATAATATATAAAATATTATAATTTTTATTATTATTGGCACTATTCAGTATTTTTTGATACTGTTTATCATTGTAACTAAATAAATTGTAACCGTTAGATATATATCCAATGACTATCGTAAATGTTTTTAAATTTTAAATCTAAAAACTGCCTCGATGAGTTATATATATATATTAGTATTTAGGATTTCTTACGACTCAGATTTAATTTTAATTAAATCCCAAAAATGGACCGGGCAACAACTTGATTGATTGATATAAAAATAGACACACAAAAATATAATGACCATGTGACTGCAGGCACACCATACATTTGAGTTGATGGGTTAACAAATGGATTAAATCTTGAACCACCAGTGATCATGTGTTCCACGCCTCACAATTCTCACATAAGTTTTTTTTTTTTTTAAATAAATTTATTGTCAATTTAATGTTCTTAATCTCTGTTTATTTACTTGATAACATTACAAGATTGAAGACTTGTGTGGGAAATCGTCTTATACTTCAAGATGCTTCTTAAAAAGTAGGAAAAATCCTGAAATCAATTCTTTGGTAGAGGATTTCAAATGAGGTTTGTTTGCATTTGTCAAAAAAAAAAATCCTAAAAATAATTAATAAGAAATAAAAAATAGATGCAATATCTCACAAAGAAATTTCAAAACAATGTTACAATATATTATGAGATATAACAATTTATAATAAATAAAATTCCAATTTTGAATATGTACACTCAACTATAGTTATGCATATGCATGTGACGAAAATATTAAAATAATAAAAAAAATTCAAGAAAGAGATTAACGAAAATATGTAAAATAATTCAATAATTTAGTAAATAATCTGTAATTACTTATCTATGTAAAATCTCAAATATTCCATGTGTACACATGAAAGAAAGATTTTAAAAAAATATATGTGATTTTATATTTAAAATATTTTAATGGTCCCACCTGCATATTAGTATAGCAGGTAGCAACACAACATAAGTAGCAAATATAATATTCTCTGAATACACAAATTGATATAATGTACCATTAATTTATCACCCTCTTAAAAAAGGATGCGATAATTTATTCCCCTTCTAACATGGAGGTCTATACTGTGTGTGCATGCTAATGGTACATATACATATACATATACATATACATATATAACTCATCTGGTTATTATTGGTTCAGAGTCATAAACAAATCATAAAGAAAAAATAAACATAGCCAAAAAAACAATCAAACAAAAATAATAATATAATTATCAATTTAAAATCCTCACTATAAATTTACTTTTTTTTTTTAAATATTTCTATATATTGAATTGCTGTAACGTGATTTGTTTATATTTTATTAAAAAATATCGTTAGGGGTTAACTATGTTTTAAAATTAGGCATCTCATGAAGTTAAAGAAGTATACAATTGATGATAGAGCCCGCACGACATTAAAGCAAGGAATATATTATTGATTTATTTACTTTTTCCACACTTCAACATTTAAAAAAGTATATATTTTATTCGATAAAGACATAATGACCAACTAAATTGCAGTAAATGCACGTGCGTAATAGTGCCAAGCCCAAGTAGCTTACTTCAACCAAAAGCACCAAAATACTGATGAATAATGAGCAAACATAGAGATCCATGACTCCATCATTAGATTTTGCTCAGAATTATAAAGTAAAGTAACGTAAAATAAAATAAAATAATTTTTTTTTAAGTTATATTTTATTTGGATGGAATATAAATGAATTGGTGGTATGATGAAATTAATCTATTTCATACTTATGTTTAGAACATAGTTGGTTTCTAGGGAAGAAATATTGTTTGAAAACAATATGGTAGCGTTTGGTTGGATGTAATTTTAAATGCAGTAGATTTCTAATTACATTGTAACCGTAAATCCATGGATTTGAAAATACAGTGCAGTCAAATCTAGTGTTTAGTTGGATGTAAAAGGATTTGTAAATACGAAATTAAATAACATATGCTTGCTTTAATAGATTTTAAAGGCTTGGTTACTCATAGTGAATTTAAACCCATATTATTTTATATATTATTTAGTTATATTATTCTAATTAGTAAATATTTACTATGGGTTAACTTTATTATTCTTATGACTAAATTATTATTATATTTATTAATTTATTATAATAAATATTTTAGAAATATAGTTATTTATTTACATTATTATTATTATTCTATCATTATATTCATTAATTTATTCCAATAAAAGTTTATTATAAATATAGTAAGTTATTAATTCTGTTAGTTTTTTATTACTAACTTATTTTAATAACTTATTTTAATAGAGAAATTGGACTATTAATTTTATTATCATTTAGTATTAAGATTTTTTTATTTTTTTAATAAAATTCCAAAATTTAGAATTTTTCAAAATCCAGGATTTGGTTTTACGCTCGATTTGGCCGTAAAACCAAATCCCTCAGTCAATGGTATTTGGTAGGTCAAGGAAAAACTAAATCCCTCAAAACAAACAAGTGATTTTAAAAAGTAATGTATTTCGAGTTACATGTAACTCCAAATTCATCCAAACAAACAGCACCTATATTTATTTGAGTTTAATTGAAGAAGGGTTTGCTCAAAATCTTATTTATAGTGGTTTTTTATTTTATTTTTCTAAAATGTTAATAATTTAATTTAAATAAGTCATTTCACTAAATATAGACTATTTATAGAAAAAGTCATATATTTATATTAACAATCAGTTGGAACAATTTAATTGGTTTAAAAAAATCCAAAAATATTTTTTAAAATAAGATTATTCGACATATTTGAAAATACTAAAAAGTTATTTTATTTTTTTAAGCAGAGATTTCAATATTACTACTAATTAGACTTTGGTTGGCACACGTGCGAGCAGATCCAAGATCCTCACACTAGCAACTGGTGCCACGTATCCACCGTCCAATGGTCTCAAGATTAGTTGTCAGAACTCTGATCCCGAGACAACCTTGCGGCTGATAGGATGGTGATCCCCTTCGTCTTCCATCGTGGCCTTCTCTAAGGTTTCCGGCTACGACGAGCTCCGGTGTAGCAGTAATGGCGGCGGAAGCCGGCGGTGGAGAAGCCTGGCGGTGGTGCGTAGTCACCGGAGGAAGAGGCTTCGCGGCGCGGCACTTAGTGGAGATGCTTCTGCGAACCCAGCAATGGCGGGTTAAGATCATGGATCTCGGGCCATCTATCAAGCTCGACCACCGAGAGGAGGAAGGGATCCTTGGCCAGTCACTTGCCTCCGGTGATGCCGTCTATGTGTCCGCCGATCTTCGCAATAAAGCCCAGGTCATCAAAGGTGCTGAAATCAGTGAGGAAAATTGGGATCTTTTGGCATTTTGAAGTTTATATTTTGTTTCTTTTTTTTGGTTGAAAATTATGGCTTTGATGGGTGACTTCAATGAAGTAAAATGAGGTGGTAAATGCTGTAATTGTAAGGGTGATCCTATTGACTCTTCATAGCGCTGGTTCTCATTTTTTTCTTCTAATTTGAGATTTGTCTTTGTTTTTATGGTCGAAAGGTTCCATTTTTTTACTGTTCTGAATGTGATTTCGTTAATGCAGCAGTTTCAAACATTTTGTTTTAATGCATTTCTCGCTATTTGCAGCATTTGAAGGGGCCGAGGCCATTTTCCACATGGCTGCTCCAGACTCATCGATCAACAACTATCAGCTTCATTATTCAGTGAACGTGGAAGGTTTGATAATTTGGGATAATTTTTTGTTAAATTTATAGTCTTTAAGGATAATGTGTTTTGTTTTATTTATTTTTATATTGATCAATATTGGTGGGAGAGAATTGGTTTCCAAGAAGGACGTGTAACTTTTTTGGTTCTTATTGTGTGTGTCTGTGTGTGTGTGTGTGTGCCTCGTGCTTGTTTATAGGAATGAAGAATGTTATTGATGCTTGCATTGAGTGCAAAGTTAAGAGACTGATCTGCACTAGCTCACCTAGTGTTGTCTTTGATGGCGTTCATGGACTTTTTAATGTCGACGAGTCCATGCCATACCCAGAAAAGGTTGTAATCCCTACGTGTGCTGTTTTTTTTCTCAAATGAATGGTGTCGTCACTGTTATGATGCTTTGCAAACAAGGTCAAGCTTTCATCTTGGCAACTAAGGATTTTTGCTCCATTTTTTTACTCCTGGCGTTTTCAGTTCAATGATGCCTATTCTGAGACAAAAGCTGAAGGAGAAAAACTGGCACTGAAAGTTAATGGTAGAAATGGACTTTTAACATGCTGTATACGTCCTAGTAGCATCTTCGGTCCTGGTGATAGGCTGATGGTGCCTTCTCTAATTGCTGCTGCAAAAGCTGGGAAGTCTAAGGTAATAATATTGTTCAAGAACTTATTCATATTCTTTGATTGGACTTCTAGGATTTCCTCTTTTATTATTGGCATATAAAAAAACTTCTATAGTGCCTGCATAGGGGTGGAAGCAAATAGCTGTTGGATAATGTATGTTGTTAAGTTCAATTAGAATAAGTGAATTCATTCTTCAGGAAGCGCATGATTGTTGCTTTCCTTTTGATAAAAGATATGATTATGATGTATATTACCGGATAAACTCACATGTCTTACATGGTTTCTTTCTACTAATCTTTCCTGTCAGTTCATCATCGGCGATGGTAATAACGAGTATGATTTCACATATGTTGAGAATGTGGCATATGCCCATATATGTGCGGAACGAACTCTAGCCTCAGGAGGTTTAAGTGCAGAAAAAGCAGCTGGGCAGGTACCGTGTTTTGTCAGTCTTGATTTTCACTGATAGGTTATTTAACATGAACTTTCTGCAGGCCTACTTTATAACAAACATGAAACCTATAAAATTTTGGGAGTTCATGTCTCAGATTCTTGAAGGTCTTGGATACGAGAGGTACATGAAATATTCTTGATGTGTGATACATGCTCCTTCTGAAAATGCTGTCATTAAATACCCCTGATGGGTCAAACATGTGTTGGTAGACAGATCAGTTCGGACATGTGTTTTTTTTCTTTGCTAGCTTGTTTACGTTAGTGTGCCCATTTTGGTGGGATTTTCTGAATGATACAGGTGTTTGGAATTGAGAGTAATGTTAATGGTAGTTTATTCCATATATGATCAAGGGTTATTCTCTAATAAATATTAAAGTTTGTGCTTGGTTTGTTGGCCTTAATGATAGGATTAATAGTTAATAACAGGATCGTATGTTCTGATAAGGTTTATCACAAGTCATTTTTACTTCTTATTGTTCTCCAATTGCTCTGGCTAGAACTCTTTATATCTGTCGACCTATTTATCTGGTTGTGAGTATTTATTACACAGTATCATAAATGCTATATTTTTCCTGTTTGCTTGATGTTCCTGTTTGTTTGAGGGTTTTGACTGCCATAGATAGCTGTACCTATATAGTCAAGCTCTTTATATTTGCAGGCCAAGAATGAAAATTCCTGCCTCTGTTATTATGCCAATTGCCCATTTGGTTGAGTGGACCTACAAGATGCTTGCTCAGTATGGAATGCAGGTCCCCCAGCTAACACCTTCTCGAGTCAGACTTCTCTCATGTAACAGGACATTCAACTGTTCAAAGGCTAAATTACTGCTGGGCTACGAACCTGTTGTCTCACTTGAGGTTTTTCTTCCACTTGCTTTTTTGGTTTCTGTTTTCTTGTTCTAGAGTCAGATGATGGTCAACTTGTTCTGACTACAGTGACTACCTTGTATATGAACCGTAGGACGGGCTGAAGAGGACAGTTGAGTCATATCCTCAGTTGAGAGCTGAGGAGAAAATCAGAAAGATGTCTAAGGCTTCTGCTTACCTTGGAAATGGAAACAGTATGCATGTGTTAGATTTCATTTTTCAGCATTTTGTTTGACTTATCCGGTAACTAATGCACTTCACTACTGTGTTCCAGTTGCTAATGCACTTCTGTGGAAAGACAAGAAACAAACACTTACAATTTTGCTGCTGTTGGCGACTATATATTACTACTTTTTCACATCTGGTTTTACCTTCATTAAAGCCACAGCAAAGCTTCTCTCTGTGGTTGCGCTATTCTTGTTCATCCATGGAATGCTTCCTGAAAAGATGTATGTTTCCATATTTCTACATTAGTTTTTTGTCCTATCACTTCCCTTGTATAGCTTTTAACTCTTTAATTTTTGCCTAGATTTCCATCAGTAGAATTTTCTTTGTGAAGGGAAGATTCAATATTTATCATTTGCATCAAGTACTGAGTTGCCTCAATAGTCTCAATGTGCTTTTAGAGGCTAACAAAAAAAGTTTCTGTTGCCTTTTCTTTTAGGAGAAGAACGAATTTTGTTTCTTGTGCTACTGCAAGTTATGAATCCTGAATTTCTTGTTTTATCCTGTGCTGCATTCCACTTCTACCATGAATTAAGAAGTTCTATCACCTTTGCACTCAATGTTTTCCATGAGGCCTCTCTAGATTATAGCTTGTTCAGTCACTCATTGAGCTACTTATGGTGATATTTGTTGTGGCAGATTTAGTTACAGAATTGAGAAAATTTCACCTAGTTTTTTTCACCTATCGGAAGAGAAATCGCAGTGCCTTGCTTATTCTATCACTTCATTGTGGAATTCTGCCATTGGCATTGTAAGATCTCTTTGCAGGGGGAAGGACTGGCCCTTATTTCTGAAGGTATGTTGCTGTGGTTGTATCTATTATGAATACATATGCGGCTATCTTTTTTTTTACAATTGATCATATGCGATGTGGAGTTTCAAATGTCTTTGTCTTTACATTCCCTCAAGTTTTCTCAAGTTTCCTAGTTTCTTTGGAAATTTAACAGGTGTTTATCACGCTATTACTCCTCAGCTTCCTCGCATCCATGCCATTTCAGAGCGTTTTCAAACTAGGTTCATACTATTCTCTGTATGATTTTGTTCATTTGGTAAAATAGAAATTGAAACTAATGTACATCTGCATTCTGTTGCAGCCATTCCATTTTTGTTCATTTCATTCATTATATACGAGAAATGGGAGGATGAAATCGATGGTGTTGTTCATAACATTGGGTCACGTGCGATGAAAATGAAGAAACCTATAAAGCACCACTGATCCTTGTAAAAATGAGGTGGTTTCAGGTTTTTAATGCAGCAAAATGCATGAGATTTTCTGTGCATCAGAAAGCACTCTGGCATTCGCTTGTGGCCTGTAAATCTGATGCTGACTTTTTTTGAAACCATGTTGCATTCTCTCAGTTAGCTGCACCAGCATTGTGTTTTTGAGAACTGGTATTGTCAGCCTGGAGTATCACCCACATCTTTTGAGTGTTATCTTGCAGGTTTATAATGTGCCAGACTTGGATGCATTGTGGTTTGATGTTTATCAGTTTATGGTTTTGTGCTAGTTGCTGACCAAGATCTTGATAATTATATGGACATTTCTAAATATTTATTTTTTATATTTACACACATGAGAAAGATATGAGAGGACAAAAAACCAAACATGCATCCAAGTGGGTTTTTTTTTTTTCTTAATAGTGTTAGTCATAATGTAGTCTAACAGCTATTGTTAATCACAATAATATTCATGAAAATTTCTCATAATTTTCAGACAACAGAAACTTTCCAAATTTGTGTGTGCGTGCGCTAACAATCCTCAATTCAAATTAATTTATGAAACTTGAAGTTGAAAAAAACTAAATATTAAGAAATTTACCGGATTTAACCTTTAATTACCAATTTATTAACTCAATAAAGAAACAAGCATCACTGAGAACTCCCTCCCTGGCTCCCTCCATTCAAAGGCTAGCTTAGCAGCATGCCAGCTTCACCAACAATGTCCAATTTTGGATTAGTAAAAGTTTCCATCAGACAAATTTCTCATTATTTCCACAGCAGCTAATGAATGTCATGGGGCTTCCAGTGGCATCAATCTCTGAAACAAACCGCGATAAAATTTGCGGCATAGTGAAAATAATCAAGCCTGGCAGCAGCTCTCAATCTAAATCAAGGAACTCCATTCTTTTCCTCATTGAACCTTTCAGGTCCGTCGCATCCCTTTCCGCTTTCTGAGCCTGCAATGAAGCAGTCATAACTCGAAACTGATCAATCCATTCACATATAAAAGAGGTGCATGATATTTGCAGCCAGATGGTAACATACCCTTCTAATCTCTGCCTCTGAAACACAAATCATATGGGAGGGAAGTTCCTCTCTTTCCAAGTCCTGTCAAACGAAAGGACCGATATTAAGTAAAGAAAACGAATGAATTAATTGTGAGTTTAAAATAGTTAGAGAAGGCTTTGTACCAGTTCTCCAATCAAGACAACATTTTCCCCGCGAATTACATAAAGACCGAGATGTATATCACAATAGAGCTCTCCTATGATTACTCTTTCACAGGCACCTTCAAGAACAGCATTCGCTTTTGCAGAAGTAAAGGAATACCACTTATGAGCATTTGAAGAAGATAAAGGTCTTGAAACAATGCAAAACATCTACAGATGAGTACCAAATTGATCGAAGGAGCGAAGAATCCCCAGAAGCTTTCGTCCGTCTCGTAATAATACCAGAAGTTTTTCTGTCAACAAAGATGCAAATTTTATCAGAGGAATAACAAAGGAATTTGAAGTGCAACATTTTCTTTTATTCAGAGTGATGGGCAAATAGATTTTGAGAATTCTATAAGTTTCTGATGCATCTTCATATAATTAAAACACAATCAATGATCAAAACACCATGTTGTAACAAACATCATCATGTCTATGTGTTCTGTGTATTTGAGAATTCTCTTATAGTATGGGCAACAGATTAGAAACAGAAAGCTAAACAGGATATGGATACTTTGATTTTATCAAAGGACAAGGAAGCTCGGCTTGTCCTACTAAAAAAAGAAAAAGAGAAAGAAATGAAGCAAAAGACTCCAAATGCCATCAGCAAAAGTAAGAGCAACAACAACACTCAAGAGCTTTACAAGTAGACTCCAGAAGAGATATTTGTGTACCTGAATAAATGATCAAACCTTACTTATGGCCCCCTATTGAGGACAATTACATAAAGTGTTAAGAAGACTTTGAACAACTGAACCATCCATTCAACTAATGCAAACTTCTTCTTAAGATAAGAGTATATTTTTCCAAACGGAAGACTCATATTTGGAAGTATTTCCTCTGCAACAGCATAAATAGCAATCACTATCTGTTTGCCCTCACACAAGAGAACTTTTTGGACTGAAGTTTTGATGCTCAAAAGTTTTAAATGGATGCAAATCAAAATAATATGAAGCACTGAAGCAGAGATAACAGGTGAATCTTTATGCAGTATCGTCCACTGTATTCTACTGTAGATGTGTTCGGCCATACTAACATCAAATCTTCTCAAGCAAACGGATTCATCGCTTGGACTACAAAATGAAACCAAAAACTGACACCAGTCCTTGGCACGATGAAAGATAAAAAAAAAAAAAACAAATGAAAAAGGCCATTATACACATGATAAAATAAAAACACGTTGCGGACTTTACTGGTGATTTTGACATAAAAATACAAACCAAAAGCTCTGGCCAAGAGACTGAAGCCAATCTGAGTCAATATTCAAACTTTGGAGTGATGAAAAGCTAAGATTACAGAATGCTAAGTAAACTCTTTAACTGGTACTTAGATGATTGAGTGAATCCTTACTAAGTATAAGCACATTAACCGTATCTCACAGGGAACAAGATAAAACCTTTGCTAAACTAAATAAATTAACACCACTAAAAAAGCATCAAACACCACCAATTACTCCATTAAAACCAAAAATTTCCGAAAAATTAACAGAAACAAAATAAGTCGAAACACTAAACCAAAAGAAAGAACCAAAGGGGCTTACTATCAAGGTAGCTCGCAAGAGAAGTAGAGAGGAACACATCCTCCGGCCCTGCCCACGACGACATGCCGGAAAGCCAACCTTTTCACCCAATCAACCACCAGTGCATACTCGTCCAAAAAGCCACGTCAAAGGGCATAGGCCGCCCGAATTCTCCACAAATGCGACACCACCACTGCCTTCCCGTTCCTCAAGGCCCTCAACTCCACGAAATTCGACAGAAAGGCGCGGTTTTTACAACCCTAACCCTAATTGGCACCAGATCCGTGCTCGAGAATCCCCAAAATTGAAAGTTCAGATTTTTATAGGCCCTTTTCTTCTCATTCAGCGCCTCGGGATGTGTTATCGGAAACTTTGCTATTTTTAATTAATTTTACTTAAAAATAATTTTTTTTTTTTAAAAAAATCCAGCCATGTAATCCAGAACTAATTTAATTTAAATTAACCAAATAATTAAATAAATTATCCAACATATAAAGTACTCCTGTGATCTGCTCCAAGTGAGATTATTTATATTTCCATTGATTATTTATTTATTATAATTAGTATAATACTAAAAAAAATAAAAAAAAAAACAATAACATTTAGAGAGCACTGGATAAGAGAATGAATTCCCAAAAAAAACACTTGGGAACAAACGAAAACACATTTTATCCTCTAATGGCATAACCAATATTCTTCATTATTTATACAACAATTTCAAATTAGCCCCAAAAAAAAAGAAAAAAACAATTACTCTTTAATCACATCACACAAATTTGCCCAACATGAATATCAATTCATATCTTGTATTCTCCTCACAAACTCTTTGTGAATCTGCAGGAATGAGTATTAATAAGAAACAGTAAAAACAAGTCCTCCAAAGTTACCTGCCAAAAATTAACATTCCAATTAAACACCAATTAATTTTACTCATAAATTAACCATTTATTAATCTTAAGACTCACCAATCCAAACTCTCCTACATCTCTAGAACAATAACTGCAAGGGGGGAAAGAAAAACAGAAAGAAATCAGCATTCATCATATATATTCAGTCAACTAAAAAAAGACAAAAATAAAAGCAAAAGAAGCACTTACATTCAGAATCAGTTTTCACCCATTTACATCCTTCATCTTCTTCATCTTTGATCCTTTTATCATCTTGTTTCTTATCCAAATATTTCTTCAGTAAGGCTGGAGTAGAACTCTGAGGATATATTTTCTTGTGCAGTATCATCCTTAATAACTTCCAATGGATATATAGGGGGAAAATAATCAGAAAAGCAAAAAAAATTTGATAAAAAAATTTGATCTATATATATGCACATATATTTCATGCAATACATGCAAACTATATATATATATATACCTTGTCGATCTTAGACTCAGGAACTGAATCTCTTATGTTGGGCATTGGAGGAAGGCCGGATTTACAAGCAAACATCTTCTTTAGAAGAAAGGAGATCGATCTTCGCCGAATCTTACTTCCATTATCCATCAAAGCATCCTTGGCTTTGTTGAGAATAATCTTAGCTTCATTAATGTTTGCTATACGTTCAACCTCTAAACTTGAAGGACAATTGAGGAACCTATTGAGGGGAAGATTAGCTCTATCTTCTCCGGTGATCTCCGGTGGATCAGTCTTCGGCTTTGGCTTATGTTTTAGTAGCTTTGTGAGCTCATTCTGCAGCTTGGTCACTTCTTCAAGTGTGAAGTCTTGCAAGTCTTGAGATGATTCATCTTCATGGAGCTCATCTTCTGAGGATTCATCATGATCATGCTGTGTTGTTTCTTGTTTTTCACTGATTTCTTTGTTTCCAAAAGTTCCGATGGCCAGCAAAGCTTGCGGCCAATCACTGAACTCTTCTTTCCGATCATCTTTACAGTGAATTCAAAACACTAAGAAAACAAAACAAACAAAGAACAAGAAGAGTAATAATATTCAAGCTTACATGAAGGAGCTGAGATAGAAACAGGATCAAATGATCTCTTGTTGTCTTGTTTCCCATTGAACTTCTTTTGCATCCAGTTGAGGATCTGCATCCAAACAAAGGTTGAAGAATCAAAAGAAATAAAGGGAAAACATGATTGATATTCATTGATTGTGTTCTCTAATATTCCTTTACCCTCATACTTAATTACTTCCAATATAGAAAGAGAGAGAGAAAGAGTTTGCCAAGAAAGAACATGCACACTAGATAGATATATAGAAAAAGGTTTGATGTAGTTCTCACCCTCATGTTGACAGTGGAACTGAAGTTTGTGAGTGTGTGTGTGTGTGTGTGTGTGTAGATGAGAGAAAGAGATGGATCAGTGGGGGTTGTGAAAAATGAAAGAAAGGGACAGGAGTTGCTTGCTATATATCAAGTTCCAAGTTCCAAGTTCCAAGTTCAAAGTTCCTTTTTTGGGTCCAATTGAAAGAGACTTGAGAGACTTAAATAGATTTGGCAATAAGATGTGTCATGTGTCACGGAATACTATGGACTATTAGGAGTTTATATGATAAAAAAAGGCTTCTCGGTTTCAAGTTCCCATGCATAACTTTCAATTAATTTCTTAGCATTATCCTTCCTTCTAATATATATATATATATATATATATATATATTGAATCAAGTATTTTTGAACTTATTATAATAATCATTATCTGTAACAATTACAGTCATTTGGATATGGTATTTATGAATGAAGTTTCATTTTAGCTTTCTATTCTTAAACCATCTCTTCAAATAATTACTTTTTTTTGAGAGAGAGAGAGAGAGAGAGAGTACACATGGAAAAGAATAATATATGAAACATAAATTTTAGTTGACAAAATTAAAAGTTTAATAAGGTTGGTGATTACTCTAGTATTTAAAATATAATTTCTCCTCCATTTCATTTATAATTTATGTTTTGAAATCCCATCACTTTGAAAATTATTTGGGTCAATTTTTTTTTTTTAATGGAAACTTTCGAAATCAAACTTTGGTTCATAATATCTATTTTTGGTGAGATGATTATGTGATGTTTGATTTTCTACTAACATGTCCCAACTAATTAAGTTTGGTGGCAAACGCATAATTTTGAAAGATTACAAAACCAATTAATAATGGTAATATGTTGCAAAATGATATTAATATATAAAACTTTTAGTTAATGACGAAAGCACCTGAAGGATGCATGATCTTCATTTCTATACAAACTGAGATTTAAATTTCTTAATTTTATTCATTTTTTAATCATTTTACCAAAATATTGATAGCTAGTGATCTTATAATTATTATTTTTACTTATTATTACTAATTAAATAAAAATAGCTTATAGTGTTTTAGTTGTAATTAATAACTAATAATATCAAACCCTGAATGAAAGCGCATCTCATTGGTTTTGGGAATCTCAAACAAAAACAAAACAACTAGCCCGGAAAATCATGATCATGCATGAGATTGTGCAAACCTGATGCACATGCAAAACAGATCCTGGCCGCCCATTTGAGGGACAACATCAAGCATCACTTAAAAAGGCTATGGTGGCTCAATAGATCCAAGAACAACATGGATATATTTAGGGTTTAGGATTATCCTCCATTAAATTGATTCTCTAAGCTCTATTTCAGCTTCATTCCAAATATGCATGTAACCCAATTAAAGTTTGGCCAACTTAGTTTTCTACATCTTCATACCATATATGTTAAATAGGTTTTGCTTTGAATCAAGCGTGTATATATATATATATGTGTGTGTGTGTGTGTGTGTGTGTGTGTAAACACTAAACCAAGCTTTTGCCATGATTTGATTGCCAAACTGTCACCTTTTGCCAACTTTTGTTATAGTTTTATGGTTATGTCTCTTGAATTATATGTGAGATGATATATCCAAGAAAAAAGATAATATAAAAAAAAGAATGATAGTACGATCATGTTTCTCATATTAGCTTTTATTTTGTTGAAGTGAATGATTTTTAACTATATGAACAATGTAAGATTTGTACAAATAATCAAGACTTCACTTATAATCTCTCATAATTTTGATCAAGTACGTACATATTCATGGATTAATTGTCACTCCCACGTGACATTGTCAATTAATATCTTTTTAAAGAAAAAAGATGGAGAAGTCTAGTTTAGCTTAGCTTAATTAGTTTCAGTGTTGGCATGGCCAAGAAGATGAGTCCAACTTATAGAATATCAATCACATAAAGTTCTCACACTTTGATGCTTCTATTTATAAACAAATTAATCACCAAGTTAGGACTTCATGTGCACCACCACCACCACAACAATTCAGTTTGCCATTATTGATGACACATGTAGCTAAACTCCTAACATAAAGTTCCACCATTCCTCTCTGAGATGTGTATGGGCATTGGGTCCCATGCTGCCCAAAGTGCCATCAAATCCATTAACATCTCACTAAGCACCAAATATTTCTTGTCTACAAACTCTGTGGCATCACATAGCTTTCTATTTCCACATATAATATAGTATTATGTATATATAATTAATATACATATATACATTAAATAACAATACTACTAATTGATCAGCAGATGATCAAGTATTGCTAGGGTTTTAAGCAAAGAGAAGGAATTAGCATGCATGCATGCAAAGGTGATCAAGATTCACGTGGGGTTGCCCCTCACCAACCCTGCCAAACCCTCTGATCACCAAACATGACTCACTAGTTCAGCCATAAAGATCCATGCATGATATACAGCAGTACCCTTCCACTTCTTCTTGGTCTCTCTCACAAGTCATAGCCACCAAACTCACTCACATCTCTCTCATTTCCAAGAACCTCTCACAAAGGAAACAAACAAGAAATTTCTCTCACTGTTTTTCAATTTCACTCAACTCTATGTGTAGATCCAACCTAGTTCCGCCACCCACATCATTCACCAAGTATAACTAAACTCAAGGATCTCTATATCTATCTACACACACACACACACACACACACACACACTTCTCTCAAAGCTCTCCATGCAAAGGAGAAGATCTAGTCCACACTATTTAGGATAGATAAAAACATATATGGACACAAGCACTGCCATGCAAATGGCTTTATATATTCACGAGCAAAGCATCCACATTATGATATTATTCATGAGTACAAAGCTAACTTCCAAACCGAATACTATGTGTGCATGCCTGATACCTCCAAGTGAATATGGGATGATACTGACTTATTGGCCTCATGTCACTCCAATATTTATCTTATCATCTTCCATTATTTGTACACACCTGATAATATATATATATATATATATATATATATGATTTTAATTCAATATTGTGTTAAAAAATTTCAGACTTACATATACATCAGTGAAGAGAAGTCTTGTCTTTTTATCTAGAACATATTGGAAAAAGAATCAAATTAAAATAAATAGAGAGATTAACTTTATGAAGCTTTATTATTTTTTTTGAAAAACCTTTTCTTCGTCATTGCTTACGTGTATTGTTTGAATTTAATATTTAGATAATAAAAAGGTACTTGGGTTGGGAGTACAGGTGTCACGACAGCATCTTAGTTTGTCATAATCTAAAAACTAAGCACTAATCGAGATTACATTTGGATTAGTTAATTAAGATCGGGGTTATATAGTTGGTATCTTTTTAAGACTTCCAATGAGAAGGTTTAGTATCTCTATGTCCGAGAGAGATGTAGACATGATTTGATTGGCGTTTAGAGCTCTGATTCCAATGCTCTGCTTGTATTTAATTAATATTAACTTAGTTTAAGCACATAATTAGTGGTGATTAAAACATTGTATAGATGGGCTTGACTTTACAATTAAAGTTGAGATATATCTTCTTTTTAAGCAATAAGACATGCATGCAATGCAAGATTAATGTAAGATTAAGAAGTCCATGATATTTAATAAATTTAACTCATCTTCATTAATTAAGTTAATAACTTATGATCATTTCAGTATAAACTATGCCAATTTGCTTGAGTTCCTTGAGATGCATGTTGAGAAGGTTAATATATAAAGCAAGAAATGAACACTATATATAATACACACACATGCACTCTCAAACCAAGAAAAAGCTAGAGAGAGTGTGTGTGTGTGCATATATATATATATATATATATATATATATATATATATATATATATATATGTGCACGTTTTAAGGACCAACGTACCTTTGAATGCATTAATTCAATCAATAAACATTCCTAAAATGGAGCGTTTAAGGACCAAGTCACAATGAATCACATGCGTCGTATTAATTTTATCTTACTACACATTAGTAACAATATGTATTATATATAAACACTTGCATAATCATATGATTTATTGATTCCAAACTTCGCTTAGTTATTGACTATCATCTTCTACTTTGATTAAAATCATTTTAATAGACAGAAGAACAAAAAAAAAAACAATTTTAATCATTTATTTATTCTTAATTTTTGTGGAAGAAAAGTCGGAACTCTGAAAGACGGGTTTGGGACACGAGAGTACTTAGTCAAAGGAACGACCTTGACCGTCCATCTGTATCATCATAAATCAGTGCATGATTGCCACGTGGTCCTGTTTAATAGCGAAGGAGAAGGTTAACTTAGATTGCTGATGCGAGACAGTGTAATCATTTTGGGAGCGGTTACCGTTTCCCGCGCTCACTGTTGCCATATTTCGCCACGTCAGCAAATCAACTATTACGTGTCCCTTCTTGGTTTACCCTTTCTGGTGCTGATCCATTGCAAACTCTGCGGTTAGGGTTAGGGTTTTCAAACACATTGCTGTTAACTGGATGTGGTTTTTCAAGGTTTGCTATCTATTTTCCCTTCCAATTGCTTGTGATTTTGTTGAAAACTAGAAATAAAGAAGTCGATTGTTGTGTATGAAGTCTAGCCAGCAAACATCCACCCCTTTTTTTTTTTTTAATTTATTGATTTATTTGTTTGAGGAAGTTTTGTTTAATTTATTAATTTAATGATTTCGTTGTTGCAAATGAAAAATCATGTGATTAATTGATTTTTACTGGTTCTTGTAGTATTTTAATGATGGTAACTAGCGGTTATTTGAAACCATTGTCTTGATTGCATTATTATTTGGTTAGTCTGTTAATTTGAGGATTTTGTTGTTCTAGATAAAATATCATGTTTTTAATCAATCAATGTTTACTGGTTCTTGTAGTATCTTAATGTTTGGTCACTAGCAGTGATCACTTGAAACCATTGTCTTGAATCTTAATTGCATTACCTTGTTTTTTCCCCTTGAGTTGAGCTAATTGGGCTTCAGTATGGTTTCTTTGGATGTGTTCAAGATGAATCTGTTTCTCGGTTTTCTTAATGTGAACATATTTGGAAATTATAATCAGAATGTGTATCATGGACAGAAGTTCTAACAAATGTAACAGAGTGTGCTACTTCGATGTGTCGTGTCTTTGTTAATGCCTGATGATATTGATTTCTTGTGTTTGCGGGGTTTTGAGAAGTTGAGTTTATAAGGTTATGGGCGTTTTGCTTTTAATTTGTATTATTATTATTATTATTGTTGGTATTTTGTGTAGTGACATGTGCATGTATTGAAACTTTAGAATATACTCTTAAATGATCTTGAGATCAATTAGTCAATCATCATATGTAGGACAGATTAACATCTTGGAATGGCATTTAGTGAAATATCTGGTTTCCGAGGAGTGTATGCAAACTTATACACACCAGCAATCATCATCGGAGGAGTATTTGCTCTGATTGCAACTGTGCTCTCTCTGTGGCTAATTTTGCAACATCTCCGATCGTACAATAATCCTGCTGTAAGTTTATCAGTATTTTTTAGAACCTTTTTTTTTTTTGTTTTGGTTTTTTGGTGTTAAAATACGACTTTGAAATTACCTCTCAAATCGATCTTTCAGGAACAGAAATGGGTGATTGGTGTATTACTTATGGTCCCTGTTTATGCCATTGAATCTGTAAGCGCAAACGACTTTTTCTTGGGCAAACACAAGCGACTCAGATATATCCAAACTATGTCTTAAATGCACGACGTAAAAAAAAAAAATTGCAAATTTGCTTGGTTGCTTCTTTTCAGGTGATATCCTTGTCAACACCAAAAGTTTCTTTAATCTGTGATATCTTGAGAAACTGCTATGAAGCATTCGCCTTATATTCTTTTGGAGGCTACTTGGTTGCTTGCCTAGGTGAAATCTTTCTTCAAATTTATCAACTGATTTGTTACTGTAATCTCATGTGGTTGGTTACATGCCATTCTTTTACCCATAAATTTGGACAAAAACAAAAATTATAGAAGTCTTTTGATAAAAGAATCTCAATCCGGTTCACTGCTATCTTTGTCACGGAGAATTGTTTATGTGTATATATTTTTTCTTTTCTGTCAGTTGCTTGTTTGCTAATTTGTTTCAACTAAGCATAAATTAAATGCTATTTCAGGTGGCAAAAGGAAAGTCGTAGAATTGTTAGAGAATGAAGAAAGGAAAAATCTTCACGAGAAATTGATAGAGAAAAAAGAGCGAAGAATAGGCCATGCTTTCTTTTGTAACCCGAGTGTGCTTGGAGAAGATCTGTACACTATAGTAAAATTCGGTCTTGTGCAGTATGTAAGTCAAGCAGATCTTCACAATTTTTGTTGTATTTGTTGTGCTTTATTCTTATATAGTTAAAATTTTACAGATGATCTTGAAGACATTATGTGCTTTTCTGTCTCTAATTTTGGAGATTTTTGGATTTTATGGTGTTGGAGAATTTAAATGGTATTATGGGTATGTTACACTCAATACTCCTTATTTGTATCGATGCTTTGCACTCATTCTCCGAACTGATTTCAAATTGTGTTATACAGGTACCCATATATTACAGTTGTCATTAACTTCAGCCAAATGTGGGCATTGTACTGTCTCGTCCAATTTTACAACGTAACACATCATAGGTTGCAGCGGATCAAGCCACTGGCTAAGTTCATCAGCTTTAAGGCCATCGTCTTCGCAACTTGGTGGCAAGGTGTCGGCATTGCTTTAATATGTTATTTTGGTGTCCTACCCAAAGAAGAGAAGATCCAAAATGAGATTCAAGATTTTCTTATTTGCATAGAAGTAAGTTCAGTTCTTCTACGAGAATCGATAGAAAGCTGGCGATATTTTCATTTATGTGGTTTGTTTCAAACAGATGGCTATTGCCGCTATTGCCCATATTTTTGTGTTCCCTCCTGAACCATATCGATATTTGCCTGCTCCCGGGCATGGGAAAGTGACAACATCCCTGGATGAAAAAGCCAAGCAAAAGTTGGAGGAGGAGAATGATGGTGAGGAAAAGCCGGCCATTGTTGAAGAAACTGAAACTCATGTCGAAGCTCCTGGCACAAGCGTCAGCGAAAGTGTTCATGATGTTTTCATCAGTGGTGGCGAAACTGTGAGCGTTTTAATATTTTTCTCTTTACATGTACTCACAAATATTATAGGTAATACGTATCTATCACAAAGCTATGATGTTTACAGGTAGTTAAGGATGTCGTGTTAACCATCTCTCAAGCAATGGAGCCTGTAGAAAAGGGTGTTAATAAGATCCAAGAGACCTTCCATCACATCACTTTCGGCTCCGAGAAGGATGAGGAAAAACCAGATCTTGAGATTAAAGAGCATGTTAAGGAGAACATCGAGGACGGTGTGCCTAAAATCATAACAGAGGAAAAGGAGGTGACAAAGCTTTGATCTAATAATAATCATAATTCAGAGCTACAGCGCGTAGTTGTTACAAACTTCTGCAGGTCTGATAAAAGTCTAACTTTAACAAGTTTGCAATGCAATCACCAGTATATACATACACACACACATATATATATATACATATAAAACAGGTGAATCTTTGGCTGAGCTTTTACAGGTGTGGATCAAATAGTAAAGACTGGTAGAAAGCAACACTACCAGTTAGGAAGCTCATTTTACTGTACACTCATTATACAGAGGGAACTCAATCAAAATCAGAAACACTAACCAGAACCATCACAACAAACTTCTGCACAGCATTCCAGGCAAGCAAGGCATGAGAGAGCAGTGCAGAGCTGCATCATTATGATCACAAACTGGTCGTTCACTTTCGAACAAGTTTGGATGCAGCACATGCAGCAGCAGCAGTTGCACAGCCGGTTGCCGCAACCGACGGCCTTGTCCACTATGAAGTGGTTCTCTGGTTGCTTTGGTATTAGAAAACCGGGGGGACGGTTCTCAATGGTGGCTGCTATGTTTCCAAATCCAATTCTGATGCCCTGTACTAAGTACTGTACTTTGGGAACTTCAAGGTTAAGGGGTCTGGTTTTCTTTGATTTCTGCATGGAAAATCATGAGTTTTATTTAAATGTATGCGCATATGGAAAGCGCTATAAATTATTGTTTGGTCTCTTTTGCCGTTACCTCTTTCGTTGCTTCTTTTATTTCTGGCTGATTCTGGTGTAGGACCAAGTATGTGTATTCAGATGGGATGCCTCGTTGGAGGCTTAGTTCAATGATCTGCAGAAATTAGCAAATAAAGTGCTAGTGGACTTGGTGCCTGGTATAAATTTTTTTTTATCATATTAAGAGAAGTTTTCTTAAAATTAAGATGAGCATGATAACATATGATTTATGTTATAGAACGAGCATTTAAATTGCAAGGAACCATTTAACGCACAAAAATTGCTAAATATTTTGGCATGAGTTTTTAATGCAGGAATATCATGAACAAAGATTCGAGGTTGGAGAACTTGAAGAAATTTGAGTTTTATCAGTGAATGAACGTAATAGAAGGAAATAACAGACAAGAATGAAAAAGGCAAAATAATTAATTATGGATACTAAGGTACACAGGCATTTTAGATAAACAGGATTATACTGACCTTTCCTTCCAGATGTTTACTTTCCGAAAACCATGCCTGAGCTGTGAGTAGATCAATCTGTTGCTTCGCAGATATCTGCCCAAAGTAAAATTGGAACATGAAAATGCATGCATGGAAGGGCAACAGAGTATCTTATCAGTGCCGTTGCAAATGGCGATTGGCGACATTTGTAGAAGCTCAATGAATTTTGAACGAGATCAACGGCTCTTTGAAATGTTAAATCTACTGCATTTTTTCTACAACATAAATCGAGTGCTGTCCCATGGTGGTATTGGCAAGACCGTTAAAGCAATGGATTAAATATGCAACATTTTTCCGAATAACTAGCAACGGCAATGATGTTAATTCTGTTTCTACCAGATAAAGAAAAAAAAAATACAAACAGCCTGATCTCTAATTTATAAACGCAAAAAGATAATATAAGTAGAAAGATGGAGCCTTACTCTCTCAAGAGGGATGTCCTTTGCGATCTGTACTTTCAGATCAATAACAATATCATTGAAGTCAGCCATAATGCCCTTGGCTTTAACAGAATCTGGAAGCTTCCCTTGATATCTTCCATGCACAATTAATGGACTTTCAGCTGATAGATCTGGAATATGCAAAGGATAAATCTGAAAAAGAATGTAAGAAAAGCATGCTTACCACAGAGAAATCAAGCAAAAAAATGATGTCAGTACTCGCAATGAAGCAAACTATTTGTCAATATCAATCATCAAAATATATTAAATGCAATTTATAATAAGTATTAATCATTTGGTCATTGTGCTTGTTGTGGTTTGCAAAAATAAAATTGGCATGGTTAGTCACCAGAGAGAATTCAAAAAGATTTGTGGTAAAATAGAAGTTGTGCTGATAGGAGCAAGTAGGCAGATTCTGATATTTTATAGTGGAAAATTCAGTTTTCAGCTAGATTTACTTGTGATAAGATGATGATGATGATGATTATTATTATTATTATTATTATTATTATTATTATTATTATTATTATTATTATTATTATCATCATCATTATTATTAGCTAGCAATGGTCGATCCAGGATCTAAGATTGAGACAATAACTAATCAAATTTGGGTAGAAAGGATGCTTCACCACCAATTAACAATATGAAGTGAAAATAATTAGGTATTAAATATTAAAATATGTTATTTACCACCATATCAAATCTAATGCGTTCCACCGGTATAAAAGAAGAAACTAGTGAACACCATAACAGTCTCTTAATGATTTGAGTACGTGAAAACAGTAACTAACTGTTTCTAGGGAAGAGGTGATCAGGTGCTCATCAACTCATGGAGTGTAGGATGGCCATTTAGCATTACCCTGCGGTGGCATAACCATCCAGAGATGGCTGGGTCAGTGTGGGGATTCTCAGTCTAGCAAAAATCAGGGAGGGAGTGTTGGCAGGGGAAGGCATTCGCCGTCCAAAATGGAGACAAATGGGAAAAGGAAAAACTGCAGGAAACCACTCTAAACTCATCACTAAATCTCATGAAAACCTTTCCAGAGGTATTTATTGACTCTAATACTGTTCTAATCTTCAAATATTGGGGTGATACCCTTGAGCTATATTCCATCCTTGGACAACTTTGGAATTACAAATTTTATCTGAAACCATAAGCTGTCTCTCTTCTAAGTCAACAAAAACACTAACCAACAACCAACCACACCCCCACCCCCGGGTGGTTATTTCTGTACACATTAAAGCTGACATCCTGGGTCACTAAGATAAAACCAACTGTTGTTCAAGCAGTGGACCACAAAAATAGTCAAAACCAGTATAACTACAGGAGTGTATGAGCGATTGAAATATTGAAATGCTATCAATGCAAACAGCCCAAGCACCATTTAATGTCATTTCCTCACAAGGAAATTTGCCTGCCTGGTGATCATTAGAGCTTAGGTGAAGCAAACCTTGAATAGGGATAGCATACCTCAAGTGCATCAAGATGGTCAAAGACATCAACCGTTATATTTGCAACTATCGGTGATAAAGCTCTTCTGAACCATCTCTGCATTTGAGCTTCAATTGAATCTGGCCAAGGTAAACCAGGATCTTAGTGGAAACATGTTGATATCATCATATAACTTACTTGAGAAAAGAGAATTATATTACCGTTTTCTGCTCTACTTAATCCACCAAACAGTTCAATTTGTAAAGCAACACAATAATACCAAAATTATTATTATTCTTTTCTTTGCTCAGCATTTACTGTAGTTTTTCAACCTTAAGGTAAATAGTTCCAACATGTTCAGTATGTACACTGTAAAGCGGAAAGTAAAGAAAACTTAAGCCCTTGGAGCTAAAACCAAAAGCAGCAGCCTGCTTCATATCAATGAAAATTCATCATACTGGATTGCTTTTGGGAGATATTTCTTTGAGCATTGTCCAAAGACAAGTTTACACCATTTGCTATTACAGTAAGATAAATGCCATCTTTATGAATAATCATAAATCAGTTTTATGGAAGGAAGCAATTGAAAAGTTTGACATTATGCTACAAAATAAAAGATAAATAAATAAATAAGAATAAAGTGTGTTTTATAAATATCTAATGTAGTAGAAAAATAAAAATACAACCTACCTGGATCATGAGCAACACCATACTGCCCTCTCCCGATTGATGCTAGCATTTGCAAGAAATAATGGTTGCAGAATGAACCTGATGGGATAAAACATATAAACCAAGGGGAAAGGAAATCCCTGTTGAGAGAAGCATCAATAAAATAATTTGCCCATGCCATGCTGGAAAGTTCACAACAAATAGATGTCCAGAATGCAAAGTGAAACCCTAATTATTAGTTTATTTCTTATGCAACCATGTCATTGTAGTGGAGCAATTTTATAGAATGTCGTGTTTAATGCTAGAGAACAATCCTTTGCAAGGTGAACCCTACCAAAATATACCAGAATGAGAAAATATCTGCAAGTTTAAAATGTGGTAAGTGATGGCATGTTAGCTCCTTGAAAACAGCTGCTACGCATTGCCATTTTGACATTTGAAACCTGCCTACTTTGGTACTGAAACAAACAAAACTAATAGAATCCTTTTGAACAGCAATAAATGAAAATGATAGAGAAGAACAAACTTGGTAAGTTTTATAGAAAATTTATGGCCACAAAGCAGTTCATATATTTCATAAGATTCATGGAAGAATCATGGAAAATTGATATGCCATACTCTTCAAATATTTAGGGTGACGCCACATTTACATAGTAGAAGATATACCCTGTAGTCTAGCTTGAGGGAAAAAGTGCATTAGTAAAATAATTACCTATACCAAAAGTAGAAATTCGAGGCTGCATAGGTTGATGATTGGCCACATGAGTTTTCATAATACTACAAATGTTCCGCTCCTCTTCAAAAGATCCATCAGTAATAAGAAATATATGCGGGAGTGAATCTTGTGATTTTGTAAGTAAACTTATTGCCTGATAGGAAAAACAAAAGCTTTATATCAATAATTGCAATTTTTAGAGTCATCATCACATAAACTTATAGCCGGAATGCACAATACTAATTGAAGCCGGGCCAATCAGTTCCCGAAGCCAGCATCTTTAAAATAAAAGAACAACGATATCTGCAAAAATTGAATACAGTCAATTCATTAAGAATAAGAACTCACCTTATTCAATGGCTGAGCAATCAACTGCTGAGAGGCACTTGTCCCACCTTCCGCAACAAATCTTTTGCTTATCCATTGGTTCGCTTCTTTTATCTTGTCCTCTGTAGCTAGCTCCAAAGATGGTGAGAACATACTTATATCTTCATTGAAAGTTATGATGCCAAAATAGTCTCTTGGATTGAGCTGAGAGAGAGCTAAAATTATTGCATCTTTGACATTTTCAAGAGGCTTCCCTTGCATGCTTCTACTTATATCAACAAGAAAAATTACTTCCTTCCTGAATACCTGAGCCATAAATTAACCGTGATGGTATTTATCAAGCATGAATCTGGATACCTACTCAATAGGCTTATTCATATGCAGCCTTGGACAAAGAAAAAAAAAATAGTCCTAATCAGCCGTTCTACCCTAATTTACCAACATATACACACTTTCTATCACCCAAATTTAGGAAGAAGTCACATGACAATTTTCTTTTAATTTAACAAAAACAAATTATAAAATGAAAATGAGACGCGGAGCTTCTCTTACCTTTCTATTCTGATTACTTCCAGGAAAAAGATATAAGCAGAACATCTCTCTTTGATCAAAATCATGCATGGGTGGAGACTGTACCAGCATACCCCCAAAAATATCACTTGAGTAAACCTGTAAAAATGTAGTTGGAGTAATACAGTTAAAACATAGGAAGTTCTAAATTAAAAGATTGGATTCACCTGAATTAGTTTTAAAAATTTCAAAAATCAGATTAGTATGTGTGTATGCGTTAGAAAATGCAATAACTCACACTAAAGGAAAAAGAGAAGTCTTTCCCTGACCAACTATCAACTTCTGCTTCATAAATGAAAGATAACTTCCCAACTTGGCGTGCTTTTTCCTGATCATAGAAAATCACATCAAATAGCTTCAAAGGAGGACCAGTATCTTAGTATATGTTTATTAGTGTATCATAAGAATGTTCACCTTCAACGGATGGCTGGCATTTTGGCACAGAACTTCTTTCTCAGTACCACTATTCACATTCAACTGAATCTTTTCTCGTTTTGAGAAGACCTTCTGAATTGGAGTCACATATTCTGGAAAATTAAATGGAATTGTTATAAAGAATTGCCCGTCCTTATATGATAATTTTTGTGACCAACAGGCTTTGAGCTGGACTTCGGATCCTCCACTAACCTTGAGAGAGATGGGGAGAAAAAGACAGTTATTATATCATAAGTTAAATAAATCAACTAGAAACAGCTACATGGAAAGCAAATAAATGCTTGAGTCACCAGTGGTATTGTGCATGAAAAATACTGGGATTTCATAAAGCCACCATCTTCATTTTTCGAAAGTTTCTCCACATTGAGATCTTCCTCTGTTTGGATGACCTGAGCAGAGTAGGACTTTCTTTCGACATCAAGCTCAACACCTAGAATGGAACCCTGTTAGCCAGACATGCTGAGCTTGAGATCCTGTCTTAATAATCTTCATTTAACTCTAAACTCACATTTAACTTGTAGCCATAAAGCGCTCACATTGCATGCTAATCTAAAAAGGTTACAGAAATCCTATTCAAAAGAAAATCAAGAGTGGAGGTACAATTCTCGCATTCCACAAGTCCCCACAAGTACAAAAGCATTGTGTAGAATAGCATCCCTAGTTCCTCAATAAAGATGTGAGGTAAAATTGTAGAAGAACCAAAACCAGAAGTAATCCCTAAAAAACATAATGAAAAGGTAAAGTATGCATTCATCCAATTCTTATCAATTCAAAGGCACCATGATCAAAATTATAAATCTCACGCATTGATTGCATGCAAATTATACTTCAAAGCGCCATAAAAGAAAAATAAAAAATTGAAGAAAAAACTAGAACTTTTAATCCTCTTCATTTCAAACCATTCCGCCAAAGATCAAAAACCCGAAAAAACAGGTATTTCATCAAAATTAAATATAAATAAATAAATAAGGCCTCCAATCTGACACCAAACACCAGACATAGAACCACAACTAGAAAATCAAAATAGTAAAAGAAAAAGAAATCCTAAACATTCAAAATATATATATATAGAGAGAGAGAGAGAGAATCTCAGCAATCCAACGTCAAACTCTACCTGCTCTCCCATCGGAATCACAACGCGGCAACTACAGCGCTTGCTCCCCATCACGCAATGAACCCGCCATCGCCCCTTCACGGTCACCAAAGCAGCGTCCAAGTAGCAATCGATCTCCAGAGCGATGTCCTTCATCTGCAACGGGATCAACGCCGGGGGATCGCACCGGCCATGCACATGCGGCTGGTAGCTGGGGATATCGGGGTTATCGACAATTCTCGGGTCCGAAATCACAGCGTAAGCCATAGGCGCCGTCGGGAGGAACCCTGCAGACATCGTAGACGATCGGTCCATGAATTGCTCAGAAGGCCGCGGCGAGGGCTTTCCGGTGTAAATCCGCTTGGAGAGCCTCAGCCCCTCCTCGACCGCCTTGGAGAAGTCCTCATCCATGCTCCTCCGTCAATCGGAGTCCAATAAGCTGAGCCTTAAAAGGCCGGACCTGGCCGGAGAAGAAGCTTGGAGCTCGCCGGCGACAAGAGAAAGACACAAAGAAGGGATGTTAAGCGCTTTCCGCGAACCGTTGAAAATATAATTGGTAAGAGATGTGAATCCGGTAGGCTACCTTGCGGTGAGAATAAGAAACCCCTCACCGCTTCCTTTAATAGTTTCATTATTCTTAATTAAGCTTTTTTAATTGATAAAGTGAGTTACAACTTAATTAATTTCCATTTCATTTCGCATTAATGCATTAATGGCAATGCATTGGATTGGATTGGAATTGGTTTGACAAAAAGAGCCATGAATGGAACAATATATATATATATATATATTGGATTTTATTTAATTAAATAAGTATGAAGACAAATCTAAAATTCCACTTTAGAATTGACATAAAATAACACTGTATCTATTTGTGTGGGCTTTATGATATGTTGGTAGACCCCCTTGCGCCTGATTTTTCAACTTTGAAAGCAAAATAAAAGAGTTCATAAAGTCTTTTTATTAGTTGTAAGTCCAAGTCACATGCCAAATTAATTGATAGACATATGGTGGAAATAGCCTTTAGATATTGAGTTCTTGAAACAATAAAAACATTATATTGATGATGAGTCTCAATCTATTACATGAAAAACAAAATTAATGGTACATTCACATCGGTGTTAACGTTATTGTGTGCAAATGCATTAAATGAATTATGTGTGTGTGAATTTAATAATTTTTTTTTAATTATTAATTTTTTAGACATGCAAAAGATGTAAAATTATTATTTTAATTGAGTTTTGATTTTATTTTATATGAGTTAAAAAATATGAATATCTTATGGCAATAAATCAAATAGTATTTATCATATGAAAGAAAAGTAATTAAATTTATTTATTTATTTATTTATTTAATGTGAAACAATGGAGGCGGTGGTGCCATACCTCCGCCAAGAGAGTCTAAATACAACGTTGGGCGTATTAAACATTGGCGGGGCCCACAAGGAGGCGATGTAGCCAACGAGATCCTGCCACGTCGAACGTGGCGCCAAATAAAATGGAGCAAACCCCAACGAGGCGAGGAGAAGATGGGATTGGGGCTTCGGAGAACGTATTGCCGGTTTTGCCCCTGTCGGCAAAGTTAGGCTTTCAAATGTGTGAGGGGTATACATGTAGTTTCCTATTGAAGACCGTTGGGTTTGTCAGAGCTGCGGAAAAACACACGGCGATGATGTTCGAAATCTGACGTGGTATATCAACGGTCAATTTTGAAATGATGTGCCCATCGAGAGATCACAGCCGTTCACAACACCTTGAGATTAGCAAGGTGCACCTTGTGTTTTATTAATCATAATTAAGTTAACATTACTTCCTCTTTTGGCATATCCATGGGCTAAATCACAAATGTATGCCTAATTTTCACTTATTAATAATCAAAAGTATTTTTAACATACAAGAAATAATAATGCGAATATCATTATTATGAATTTTAAAAATACAAATACACAATGTTAATATAAAAGTAATTTCCCAACAAAATTATTACGAAGGCTTCCGAAATAAAGATGGCCATCAAACTCAAGTGCAGAAGTAACAAAAGACATAACCCGACCGGTAGAGTCATCAAGCGCACGAATGAATGTGCCATTCGAAGCCACATTCACCACCATTGCTCTTGTATACAAGGATCCTTTTAGCATCTCGATAAGACTTGGGTGCATCGATAGCACCTTTTTAACCAAGCTCCATTTGTGAATCCAATCGGTTCCTCGCAGTCTCAACTACAAGATGTAAATAATAATAATAATAATAATAATTTATAATTTAGTATAAAAAAAAGATGAAGTCTCTAAAGTAAATTAAAGAAAACCTGGATAAGGGCAACCCAGAAAGATCCATCAGGGGCAAGATTGATGTTATCTGGGGAGCCAGGAAGGTTATCAATAAAAACATCAAATTTGCCTTCCAATTCTCCTTTTAACCAATATCTCAGACACCTAAACCTGTTCATTTATTAATTAACACCTCATGCATCAAATTATAATATAAAAGAAAATGATCATTAATCTTTGTCTCTAAATTAGTGTGTATATATTACCTCCATGACTCACAAACAAGCAAGAAATGTTGATCCTTGGAGAGAGCAACACCATTAGCAAAGTAAAGTTGAGAGAGAAGGATGGAGGTGGTGTTGGTGTGAGGATCAAACTTGAGAAGCCTGCCATGAGGCCTTGCTTCAAGAGCATCAAGATACCATTCATGGAATCCAAACTTGGTGCTAGCATCACTAAAATACACACTCCCATCCTTTGCTTCAATTGCAGCATCAGCAAACCTATATATGCATTGTATTCCCAAACCATATTATTATTATTATTATTATTATTATTATTATTATTATAGTCAAATAAATTAAAATAAATAAGTACAATCTATTAACACCAACTACGTAGATTTGAACATCAACTCACATAGATTAAGTAACGGCATAGAAAAATTATAATATTAACTTTATTTTTGTGCATATTATAGTCGATAAACTAATGCAAATAATAATAATGGCATGCAGAAAAAATAATCATCTAAGCAACACATGTCAATTAAATGGTTGAGCACCTTAATTAGTGTTGTTGTTATTGTTGTTGTTGTTGCTTTTGTTATCACTATTGTTTTAAAAAATAGGGACAATTTTTCATGATGAGAAGTAATGATTAGTGCTGAAATAATTTGTTTTAACAAGTTAAAAGGGGGGACATGTTGAAAGTTTTTAATAAAGAGCCTAAAGGAATTATTAAAATAGTGATTTGATAAGTTGGTGTTCTCAGCTGTTAATAAAAATAAGTTGTAATAAGAGTTTTTTATTTTAATTAATTTATAGCTAGAGGAAATGCTTGATTAATAATAGGTAAGAATAAATATCATGTTCTATTTAATTGAATCAATAGCAAATAATATATAGAAATATTACGAATAATCTTTTTACTTATTATCACCAAATTCTGATATAAAATGTTAATTAAAAAAAACTCGAGATCAAACTGAAAACCCACACAAACATAAATTTATATTTCAAATTATATGCTTATCTGATATTCAAATTATCTTAAATTATTTTTTAAACCAAGCATGTACTTACTATGTAATTGAATATAAAGCAAAAATAAAAAGCAATAAATGCAGAAAATAAGGAGAGGACATTACTAATAAATAAATCTGAAAAATAAAAACATAAATAAATGAACCTAATTTCAGAGCCATCATCATCCACATGAGAAGCAAGGGCCACCACTCCCCCTCCTTCTCCCACCTTCAATAATCCCTACAATCCAATAATATGACCAATATAATAATACCATGCATACATGCATGATGAAACATAATCAAGTTAATTTCCATAAACATGTAAATGATCACCTTATGAGCATCACAAACAAGAAAACCTCCATCCATGGAAACAGTGATACCAAGAAGACCATCACCTCCAATCATCTTCCAACTCTCCCAAGTGCCATTGGAGTGCATCCTCTTCAACCAACCATCTCTAGTGACAGTGTATAATAATAATGAATCACCTTCTTTTCTAATTGTAACATCCTCTGGACCAAGTAACTCTCCTTCTCCCAACTTCTCCACTTTCTAATTAAAAGGAAAAACAATACACAGCAAAATATAAATAAAGAGAAAGAGAAGAAGAAGAAGAAGAAGAAGAAGAAGAAGAAGAAGAAGAAGAAGAAGAAGAAGAAGAAGATGATGACCTGCAAGATGTTATTGGAGGATGGAGGTTGAGAGGATGGAAAGATAAGGGGTTGAGGAGATATGGGGGAGTGGAGGATTGCATGAAAGATGAAGGCTAAGAATAAGGTGAGCACTGAGCTGGTTATTGTGAATACAAGCTTCATCTTTGGCTTTACTTTCTAAAAGAGGAGTGCATATAAATGTATAACAATAGTCTCTGCAAAAGATAAGATTTGAGACCAAGTCATATTACAAGATAAGGGAAGAATTATTGTGGATGATTTTCACTAAAATTGTGACCCTTTTCATTTGTGTGATTTCCTCTCTCTCTCTCTCTCCGTCTTTTTTGTTTTTTTCTTGATTTTTTTTATGAGTGCTGCTGCTGCAGTCTAGTGATTTCAGAAAATGAGTAGGAGAATTTTTTATTTCATAAACATACTTCTTTGAAATGATTAATATTAAATTTTAGCTGTATAATCAACAATAGATTTGTTGGAGATGAGGGAAAAACCTAAAAAATACAAAAAAATACCCAACCAGAAGGTTAACTGCAACACTAACAATGAAGAGAAAATTTTAGCAGAGATATCTGACAATTTTGAAGGCGAAGAACAGCGGAATTCCGCTTGAAACTACAACCAAAATCTGAATAACATCTAGTGTTTGTTTCATAATATTACACTGCTCTTGGGTTGTCAGGTTTTCCTTTTCTTTTCATTTTTCTTTTCCATTTTTTAGATCCTTCTCTATCCCCTCTCTCCCTCTCATATACAAAATACAAGAATTGGAGTGTGTGATTTAGAGCTTTTTTTTTCCAGCGTATGCCTTACAACGTCATCAATAAATCACAACACGAAGCAGCCCTGGCTGAGGCTGTGTGTAGTGAAGGTTCTCTTCTAGCAGGTACTGTTCCACAGCGACCGGGAGCCTCGCCGGTGTTCGTGCGCCTTTTGTGTGATGCCCGGTCCCAACACAGATCATGACCTGCACCTGCCGTCCCACAGCCCTCGCTGCACTCCTCAAAGTGCTGAGCTCATGCTTTAGTACATGAATGGCTTCACTCACATGGAGACCATGAAGATCAATCAGACGTTCCTGACTCCGGCCATAGCCCTGGATATCTGAACCAATGGGGTTCCTGAAACACTAGTAAGTGTCACATTTGTCTGACTGCTAATGGACTTGATTATAAGGTAAATTATTTGAATAGTCACTAAACTATTTGAGTACTCTTATTTGAATCAATAAATTATAAAAACATTTCAATTGGGCTCCCCGATTCCCCAATTTTAGATTCACGTTCAATAGAATCATTTGTGCTCACGCAATTAATGAGACACTAATGTGGCACACACAACTTATGCCACATCAGTTATGTCACGTCATTAGGGGTGTAAATGATACACCTCTACTCGCAAGCTACTCGGGCTCGACTCGATGAAAACTCGAACTCGGCTCGGTCATGGTCGAGTCGAGCTCGAGCTCGAGTAATCGAACGAGCCGAGTTCGAGTATCTAGATACTTGGCTCGAGTGCTCGCGAGCCTAATCGAGTAGTAACATATATATATATATATATATATATATATATATATATATTATGAAAATAAGGGAAAAAATTTTCGAGCTCGAGCTCGAGCATAATGTTTATAATCATTTTCGAGCTTAATCGAACGAGTTCGAGTAGCTCGAATAGTGTATCGAGTCGAGCTCGAGCTATAAAATGAATACTCGGTCGAGCTCGAGCCGAGTATCGAGTATCGAATTTTCATTCGAGCTCGAGCTCGAGCTCGCAACTACTCGGCTCGAACTCGATCGATTACACCCCTACACGTCATGTTCTCTCTTCTTTCGTGAAATTCAACTTGTATTTGACACTTGGTTAGCCTTAAATATATGTGATCTGCTAGCTGACATGCATAAGTTCATGCATAAGTTGTATGACATGTCATACCACATCAGCCTTTTCTTAATGGCGTGAGCATGGTGACTTAATTGAATGTGAATTTAAAATTGAGATACCTAATTAAATTTTTAATAATTCAATGACTTAAATAAGAGTATCAAAATAATTTAATGACTATTTAAAGTGGCGTTTGGTTGAATGTAATTCTAAATGCTTTCTAATTATATGTAACCGGAAATACCTGAATTTTAAAATTCAGTGAAATCAAAGCTAGTGTTTGGTTAGATGTACATGAAAATACTGTATTATAACATTTAATATTATTTTAATAATTTTAAATGCATATTAATTACTTTAACTATTAAATTTAAATTCTTATTATATTTTAAAATATTGAATTTTATTATTAACCCCACAAAAAGTGCATTTATCTAATTTTAACCAGTTATTTAATATTTTTAATTATGAAATAAATTATTAAATTTATTATGAAAATTTATAAGATTTTTACTTTTCATAAATGTTTAATAATATTTGTTTTTTTCTTAATTGGTCACATGTGAGGGAGCAAAAAGATAATAAATTTCATTTTACGGCTAATTTGAACATAAAACCAAATCCCTTATTCGATGTAATTCAAGTTACATGAGTTTTTAAAATCCTGTGAAACAAACACTGGATTTTCAAAAACTCAATAGCTCAAATTACATGTAATTCTAAAACCCTCCAAACAAACACTACCTAAATAATTTTCCTTAATTATAAGAAGATTATAATGGATTGGACGAACCTTTGACGATAAATAGCTTCTCTTGCCTTACCATGAGCTGCTTTCATTTGGATATTGTACAATTGCCCCTTTTCGCTAAGTTCTTTTGCCAGAGCTTTGTTGCCGATTAAATAGGCTTGGCGTGCCTGTCATGAAGCAATGACCATGAAAACTACACAATGTTCAGAACAAGAATATAGAATTAAAAAAAATTACATTTATGAAAACAACCTTAAGGCTTATTACGGATTTGATGTTACTCTCACTTTCAATACTATCCAAAGTTTCAATACTATCCAAAGTTGAATACCATAACAGCATATAAATTGTCATCCAACACAATTCTTATTGATTTGATATGAAAATTAATCATTTCTATGTATACTAATCAAATTTTGCTGCACCAACTAAGCCTGCTTATACTATGTTCAGCATCCTAGGAAGCACACCTAGGGGTGTAAATGATACACCTCTACTCGTAAGCTACTCGGACTCAACTCGATGAAAACTCGAACTCGGCTCGGTCATGGTCGAGTCGAGCTCGAGTAGCTCGAGTAATCGAATGAGCCGAGTTCGAGTATCTAGATACTTGGCTCGAGTGCTCGCGAGCCTAATCGAGTAGTAACATATATATATATATATATTATGAAAATAATGGAAAAAATTTTCGAGCTCGAGCATAATGTTTATAATCATTTTCGAGCTTAATCGAGCGAGCTCGAGTAGCTCGAATTGTGTATCGAGTCGAGCTCAAGCTATAAAATGAATACTCGGTCGAGTTCGAGCCGAGTATCGAGTACCGAATTTTCAGTCGAGCTCGAGCTCGAGCTCGCTACTACTCGGCTCGAACTCGATCGATTACACCCCTAAGCACACCCAAAGGAGGAGATGATGAAGGCGCCACCATATTCCAGAAACAGCAAGCATTAGTACAAATAACAAAGTTTAACACATCTAACCATTGTCATCAACATTTATAGGGAGGCAACCGTGAAAATGTTATCTATAAAAAAAGAATACTTAATTAAAGTAAAGTCCCAAAACAAAATCAACATTCATACCTGGTCAAAGCATGCATTCCGAAGACGTGCATAATCCCGAGCTTCTTCCCTTGACTCGGAATAGATATTTGCTGGTATCTCAAAATATCAAGAAGTCATTAAGCAAAGATATACAGGAAAAAATATGATGCAACCAAGCAAATATGTTTGCCCAAGCAAATATGTTGCCAAGTTAAAGAGATTTAACTTAGAAAAGAAAAAAAAAACATTACCCACAGCTTCTCCAGTTTCAAGCCAAACTGGAGCTGCACGAGATGAACGAACACTTTGCATTTTATCTCCATAAGCCAATTTGGCATTGCCATTTTGTGAACTGGTTAGAAATTGTGACATTCTGCTTGAACCTATTCTGCCATCTCCAGAGCCATTTCTTTCATACTTCCATTGGCCAGGATCTTGGGATGCAAGCTTTCGGACAGCAGAAGCAAAATCTGTGGCACCTCCAAAAATACTAGTAGATCTGTAGGTATTAGGAGCTTGTCCTATGTCATCCCGGTTTACCTTTGAAAATCCATTTTGTGTATCAGAAAGAGGAAGTGCTGGGAAATCCAATGGACTGAGGTTGGGAGATGCTGGTGTCTTTGAGTTCAAGTTTTGGGCAAAACCAGTATCTACCTGAAGCTGCAATTACAAGGTAATGTTGAAGTACCAAAAACTAACATATCAAACATATTCTGTAAAGGCAGTAAGACAACAATTTGGCAAACTCTGCATCATTAGCCCACTAGTAGGGGCTTCCTTGAAGCTTGATTACAACCAAAATGGAGCATACATACCTCAAGTTGAGTGAGAATCTCAATTGTTAAGTTCAAATCACAACCATTTGCATAGTACACTTCCGCAAGGCTTTCTGCCGCAAAACCAGGAAATTGAGATGCCAAAAAGTCAACAGGATTGATAGTTGCATCCTGTAAAGATGCTTGGTCACCCAAATCATTCAAAAAATTGGCACTGGAATCTCCACTATACAGGAGGGTCTCCTGGTCCATAAGATTCTGATCTCCATTTACAAATTGCTCATCCCATGCACTGGCAGCCGAAGTCATAAAGACACCTGATGAATGATCACCGCCATATGCAGAACCTGAGTATGCCAAATTCTCAAGCAAGTTTAGGTCATCACTGCCAAGGGACCTACCCTGGGTGGCCCCCAGAATCTGACTGGATGCTGCTACAGAAAATCCTAAAGTTTCAGCACTATCATAAATTGATAAACCGTCAAGTGAGAGATTTCCAGGATCTTGCAAATCATTCTCACCCATGGCCTTGAAATCAGGCGTAATATCATCAGGAAGCTGATGACGCCAAAACCGGTGAGCTTCATCATCTGAGTAATTTGAATTGGATGACTCAGAACGATCCAGAACCGCTTTTCCAGATGTGTCTGCAACATCCAATCTGGCGGAATCTATAATTTTCGCACTTCCAAGTGGAGATCTGAAGGCTGAGGGAATGAACTCTGCTGCATTGGGGTTTAATGCTGTAGTTTTGTTTGCCATAGTTGGTTTGGTATCCTTGCTGTTTCAAACCCTCGCACAGACAAGTTCCTCTTTAGTTGAAGTAAAAGACCCTTTATCTATACAAGGTCTCCAGGAAAACGAGTTTCTTTTAAGGACTTATCCCAACCCTGCAATCAAATATCCCAGCAAAAAGAAACAAGAAATTTGATGACTTAGACAATGAATGCCTAACTTAGTCTTTATTCACCAATGCTATGACATGATTAAAAAAAAATCAATTACATAAATGTACAACTTCAACTATCAATTACCTGAGCATTTTCTTTATAAGAATTATAAAGTATCTTATGTAACCCAAGACAACAACCTCCAACACACTCACTAGAACAGGGTCATGGATATATACCTGAGTAATACCACCTTCTCAAATGACACATCATATGACAATATATTCGAGCACATAATATGTTCCAACTATAATTGCAAAATGAAGCCCTCATAATGGCATTAAAGTTCAGTAACATAGTGCAACTGTGATGAGAGATATTTTGATGCTTATGCTTGAAATAATATTACAGCATGTAACAAAAAATAGTAACTTCTGAACTAATACCTATCAGCTGATCTTATTAAATCATGCATTAATGAGTTAGCTTTACATGTGCTTATTAATTTAATTGTTTCAGGGAAGCATGGATAGAACCACACTAACAATACAAAATCAGCAACACCATATCACCATAGCACCATCATAGCATCAATTAACCATATATACAAGAAAAGAAAATATGAGGTCTATTTATTGCCTGGACCAAAAATGGCTTTGCATTGGCCATAAAACAATATATGCATATTGTGATGATACATTGAAGAACAGTGCAGAGTAAAACACACATCCTTGGATATAAAAAATGGCATCCTTCCATTGAGATCTTAGCAGGATACAATCAAATGTGAGACAATAATTGCCCAGTACATTACCTTATCAACCGTGAACATTAGCTTTGGTTTGCCACCACCAATGAACTTTACCTTTTCCCATTAAACCCTGAAGTTTCCATTTTATAGCAATGAAAACCTTCTATCCAAATTTTGGCCTAATCACAATTTCCTGCTTATTTAGTATGAAACTTGTTTGCCACTAAACTTTAAACTTTATTTACTTTCCAATTAAACCCACCTGAAGTTTCCAATTATGTTGTCCTATATACCTTCTGATAAGAATCTCATATACTACAGTTCCTAGTTGATTTGGCACAACGTGTTTGCCACAAAACCCTTAACATTAATTTTTGTCAGTTAAATGGCAGCAAGAAACGTGTTCCATTTTCACTTGGTTCATTACAAGCTAGAAAGCAGACAAGAAATGTCAATTGCCATCAAAATACACCACCCCAGACAGATAAAATCATTTCTAGAGATGGTTTTATCTCAATTACATCAAAAACATTTAAATTTACCTACTAAAAATTACATTACAATAAGCGGGAAGGAATAACAAACACAAAAGATGGGGCTGAATCCTTCTAAATGAGAATACCACACCGTAACAACATAAAGCAAATAGAACATGTAAAATTCTAATCGTTTCCTCTCTTCTTAACTGATTTGTAAGTGATAATCAATGACAACAAAGAGTTATGCCTTAATCATAAAAACACATGGGGTCGACAACTGTCATGGAGCCTTTCCGTTCTCATAGATCCAAAAAAAAGTGACACCACTTATCACACTAGGGCTTTTGTACTTCATGTTTCCTCATGCTGCCTATGGTTCAACAAAAAAGCTGCAATAATACCTATCCTTGGTCGGATTTCAATTAAATTTCCAGCCAGACAACAAGCAAACATATCAATACCAAAATCATAAACAAAAAAAGACTACAAAACCAAACCTTTCAAGATCTCAAGCAACAAAACCCCCAAAGTTCGCAGCTTTGACCCCCAAAAAAACCACAAAAATCAAGAATCCAAGATACCTAATTCACCAACAAAAATCAACAGCTAAGACACCACACAACACAGATCTATGCAAAATCCGCAAAAGCTCCAACAAAAAACCTCAAATATCAATGGATCTAAACAAAATATCAAGCTCCACATAAAAAAGCCAAGGAATTTCCTTACCTTTCCGTAGGTCAACGAGGAGATTACTAGAAAGAAATCGATCCATAATAAACACGAAGTAAACCCCAAGAAAACCAATCCGTTTGCGTCGCTCCTCCAATTCGAGGTCGACCCCCAATCAAAATCCTCGTTTGAGAGCTCGTTTCTTCGCGTCTCGTCCAGCCGAAACCCTAGCTCTTGTTTGCGGGTGTAGATGAAGATGAGCTCCTGGCGTCCTCTCGATTTCGATCTATCTCTCTCTCTCTCACTTCGATCGCTTTCGCTCCTCTTCTCTCCCTATTGACCTCCAATGAACCGATGGCTCTCGGTTCTCTTTATAACTTCGATTCGATACGATTGCGATAAATCTTCGTCATAGATACGATGTCCGAACCCTTCGCCGCTTGATTCGACGTTACACGAATCTCGAGGCACTCTCCGGACGTGAGATTTTTTATTCAATACCCTTTGTTTTTTCAAAGCTCAAATATAAATAAATAAAGTGAAATTATTTTATTATTTTAAAGCCCATTCCTGCATTTAATTGGCTTATAGAGGTTTTAAAGTTTCAATTTATTGGTTAATTTTTTTATTTTCTTCATTTAGTGAACTGACATTACCTGTACAACAAGTATACTGGTAAAAAAAATATATACTTTAAGAATTAATTTATGTGAATAAAAAATAAACGAAAAAAATTAGTGAAATTTACATTTATAATAAGAATATTATTTTCATACAAGAGTTTAATGGAATGTGGGCTCCAAACCATAGGAAAAATAAATAATATTTTGTTAATTCCAAATGAAAATACGACCAAAAAATAAAATAAAATGTGGACATTATAAACTCGACAAAATACAATTTTTATACTAGACAAATATACGATAAAACTACAAGCTCCAAAAATTTATTTTCTTGAATGTCATTAAATATTTATTAGCTGTTAATATTTTTTGTAATTAAATATGACCATCACTAATTGTGGAATTAGCTTATAATTGTAGGTCAGACAGGCCCTCAAAGGTGCACGTAAGAATGTCCTTAAATATTTTAAAGAATGAACATGGTGCCCTTTTGTTAACGCGGTTCATTAAAATTGAAGGCACATGCATGAAGAGAATATTGATACAAGTTTATGTTTTTATTAAATATTAATGTCTAATGTGGGACAAACTAAACCAGACCCAATTCATTTATATATAGCACATGGATGGCCCTTCTTTGTATAAACTTTATCTTTTTGTTCCTTTTTTTTTCTCCTATTGTTATGATTAATTATTTAACAATATTTTTATTTTTATTTTTTTTAATTGTCAGTTTCAGTGTAACTCCTTTGTAATTAATAATTATTTTAGCTTGATGGAAAATTAGCTGAAGATTTAGTTGGAGGGGTGGATTAATCTCTTTAATCTCATATCAAGAAGAGTATTACTTTTACTAAGTTAGCTGATATGATAAAATTATGAACGATAAGCATATATCATTCATGCATTTGCATCTAATATTTTTTCTTTTTTCTAAAGATAATGAAAAAAAGATAAATTTGTTAATTGTTTATTTATTTATTTTTTATCACAGGGCTAGAAGAACTTGGCTCTGTACTTCTGTTCTCAATTTTCTCTATTTTGTTTTAGTTATACCCTGCTTCTAAATCAAGACATTTAGTTTTTTTTTATTTTTTTATTTTTTAATTCAACCAAAGTCAAGTTTAAGATTTGAGAAGTCTTTTTTTATTCTGACCAACATCACATTTACAATTAAAAAAAGAGAAAATTACTTTTCACCCTTCGGGAATTTCAAAACTTCCTAAAAATCCTCTCCAACTTTTGCACAAACCGGGCAGTCCTTCTTTTATAGTTTACATTCATTTTCACCCCCTATCAGTCACTTCAAATGGGTCCATGTTATGAAATTCCATTTTTGCCCTTGCAAATGGCGGGAAAAATACCGTCAAATCACATCATGTCTGACTTTTTATGCATACGAGTGTGCATCTTGTTTTTGCCTTATTGTTTAATTATCACAGTCTCTGTTTAACTTAATCAAGTTTTCATTTAAAACAGTATTTTCCGTTTAAATTATTATGTTTCTGTTTAAAATTTTGATCACATTAGTTAACCATGGAACAACCTAAACATCTTAATACCCAAAAAGACAACAAGATAAATCCATTCTTGAGAATTAATATTCTTTCACATGATCCATCTATCTATATATATGCAATCAATTGAAATGGATGTTAAATTCATGTTTATGAATGTTTAAATATTTTATAGTAATTTATCAATGATCAAAATCTTATTATATAATAACATTTATTAAATTTTAAAATTTTTTTAAATAAAATAGAATTAATTTTTTGATGTTTATCTAAATATCTAAAATAAATTCAGCAGTATTCACAAAGTTTTAAGCAGAAAGATAAGTTTTTAAACGGAAACCTCAATTCTTAAACATATAGATATCACTTGTTAAACAGAGACTGAGTTTTTTAAACAGAAACCACAATATTTACACGGAGACATACTTTTTTAAACATAACCCTCAATTCTTAAATATAGATATATCACTTGTTAAACAGAGACTGGGTTTCTTAAATATAAACCACAATATTTAAACGGAGACATAATTTTTTAAACAGAAACCTTCGACCATTTCCTTCCTCAATTTCCTCAACTTGATAACTGATCTCCAACCCATAAACAACTTTCCCAGCAACACTCCCAACCTCACCACCACGAACATCAACTACCATCTCCACGTCATCACAAGATTCATCCTTTTCCAAAAGATCAACATCACCAACCTCTCCACTGCCAGCACGAACTCCGACCACCACTTCACTGCACTCCAAACTTCTCTCTTTTACCATCTTCATCTTCAGATCACCCTCATCTTCCTGTGGACCATCAATTTCAACACTCCGTCGCTCACCTCCGGCATCATCACCGGCATCATTACCAGCATCAGCACGATCAGCTTCTTCCAAATCTGAAGGGGTCATGGCTAGGGCTTCCACCGGATTAGCCAGGGATGGTTCCGGGGGGGGGGGGGTCACCCCAGGAGTTGATATCGAGGCCACATGCCTCATCCATGAAAGAGAAGAGAAGCAACTATTGTTACAAGGAGGACAAAGCTTGCCATGATGTTGTTTATTTGCATGCATGCATTGCATGACATGGCATTGCATGGGAGATGGTGATGGTATTTGAAGAATGTGAAGCTTTAAAGTGGCATTAAATGAAGCTCTTCTCCCTTTGCATGTAAAGTGAATCATCATTAATGTGTTTGAGCAGAAATATTTAAACAGAAACCGCAATATTTAAGCGGAAATATAAGTTTTTAAACGGAAACCTTAATTCTTAAACAGAGAGATATCACTTGTTAAACCGAGACCGCGTTTTTTAAACAGAAACCGCAATATTTAAACGGAGACATACGTTTTTAAACATAAACCTTAATTCAATGATGAGGGTCTTTGAAGAATGTAAAGTTTTAAAGTGGCATTAAATGAAGCTCTTCTCCCTTTTCATGTAAAGTGAATCATCATTAATGTGTTTGAGTTAACCAAGATGATCATGATGTCATTGGGGCTTAATCACATTAAATGAAGCTCTTCTCCTTTTGCATGTTAAGTGAATCATCATTAATGTGTTTGAGCGGAAATATTTAAACAGAAACCACAATATTTATGCGGAAATATAACTTTTTAAATGGAAACCTCAATTCTTAAACAGAGAGATATCACTTGTTAAACAGAGACCGCGTTTCTTAAACAGAAACCACAATATTTAAACAGAGACATACGTTTTTAAATAGAAACCTTAATTAAATGATGATGGTCTTTAAAGAATGTGAAGCTTTAAAGTGTCATTAAATGAAGCTCTTCTCTCTTTGCATGTAAAATGAATCGTCATTAATGTGTTTGAGTTGATCATGATGTCATTGGGACCTGATCATATTAAATGAAACTCTTCTCCCTTTGCATGTAAAGTGAATCGTCATTAATGTATTTGAGTTGACCAAGATGATCATGATGTCATTAGGACCTGATCACATTCTTTGATCCAATTAGATTTTTAAGGTGTGAGGTTTTAAGTTTTTTTTTTTGTGACCATTTTAATTCAATTTTTAAACAGAGAGATATCAAGACCGAGTTTCTTAAACAGAAACCGCAATATTTAAACATAAATATAAGGTTTTAAATAGAAACCTCAATTCTTAAATAGAGAGATATCACTTATTAAACAAAGCCGAGTTTGTTAAACAGAAACCGCAATATTTAAACGGAGACATACGTTTTTAAACAGAAACCTCAATCTTAAACAGAGAGATATCACTTGTTAAACAGATACCGAGATCTGGCTTGAAAAGGCCGAAGGAGCGTTCCGAGGTCGGCTCTAGCTTGAGATCCTCGTCGTAGAGGGCGAAGAGGTAGGTCTCCACGGGACGACTTGGCATCATCGGCGTTCCGGCCATGGATCACAGATGTGCTACCAGCCCACTAGTGAAGTCTTGGCATTGTCAACGCTCGCTCCAACCTCTCCGTCATCGCCTTTGTATGGCCAACCGGTCTCCGCCACCACGATTTCCATCGTGGGGAATCCTGTGGCGTCCAGTGCCGTCCGCACGGCGTCGACCTGGCATCAAACATGTTCATGTAGTTGATCTTGGAAACCCTAGGACTCCTTTGAGAACGAGGACGAGATCGGATTGGGCAAGCACCGCCATGGTGTGGACGGTGGAGATCTTGACAAATGCAGCGGCGGTGGAAAGGGCAGAGTGAAGGTTTTGCATCGCCGGAAAGAGTTGGGAAGTGAGGGAGGAATCGCCGGAGCTGAGGACCTCGTTGCCCACGGAGACGACAGAGATGGAGGAGGCTAGGAAGTAGATGAGCACGTTGGCGGCCGCCCATTGGGAGGCCCCGGCGGGGTCGGCGGTGAGGGGATGTCGCCGTTGGCGACGTCGATGACAAGGAAGATGTTGGAGTGCCACGACTTCCCATGCTGTGGCCAATTTCGTCCATAAAATTCAAAAATAACTTTATTAACCATCATTATATGCTTTGGGTATTTGGAAAACATTATGTTTAAAAAGAATGGGCTTTTAGGGATTGCCAAATTAAATGGGTGTTTGTTGCCATTTCGCCAACTTATGGGGTTTGTTTTGGCAATTTTTACTTAAAAAACATATAATTAATACTCATCTCTAAAACAAAAGATAATTTCTTATGACTAGAATCAATATCAGTTATTTAATATATATATAACCAGTTTTAGTTTAAAAAATAAATAAAGAAAGATAATATAGCTTGATCATTATTGGTTCTTGATCCTCTTCCAAAATTAAAAGAAGATAAAAGAGACCCTGGATTTTATGAATATCCACCCACCAAAACAAGAATTAAGAGGATAAGATACAATTTCAATATATTTGGAATTGAACAAATAACATCTTGAAAACTAAACGCAAAGTGAATCAAGTTGGAGATAATAAGTTTTCTTTTGAAATTTTACTGAAAATTCAACACCTCCATTCAACTCTCTTCCTATTGCTCATAACCTATGTCATTTGGCATGAGTTCTCAATTATTATCCTTCCAAATTGACCACTTATGTATATAATATAAATTGTCACTAATGGACCATTGATTTAAAAAAACAGGCTGACATACAAAACAATGTGCTACATACTTAGAATATTTAGAAGCATTCCCAAGTTTTCTACATGCAATGAACTCTAAATTAATTATCACTATCCAACAGTCATAATGACATACATTATCAAAGTGGAAGCCATTCATTCATGAAATTAAAAATAATGCAGACAGTCAAAAGTTTTAGGCAAACTTAGCTTACACCCGCCTTCAATATAATTTAAATTTCTACATTTAAAAGGTGATATAAATGAGAAAGTAGACTGATTTTTTTCACTTCTTATATTTTTTTCTCTCAGATAGGAAAATGATTCTTTCTCACACTTCAAACTAAAGCGTCACTTCAGTATTTTTTACACCGAAATGAAAAAATGAGTTTTTTATAAACTCACTTTTAAAAATTATTCAGAAGTGACACCACATACACTGAAATAAATTTAAAAAATGAAAAAATAATTATTTTGTAGAAAAGACAGTTTTTGAACATAAGAGAGGTGATGGACATCCTATCACTCTCATTGTTCATGATTTTTTCTAATTTACACCGAAATGAACCTTTTAAATGGAGAATAGTAGGAGTTTTTTTTTTTGTTAACAATTAAACCATAAATCATGACTGTTATATCCTCTTAAAGTATTCTCAATTTATTGTTTCCCTCCTTTCTATGCAAGACTTTTAAATTAATTATGCATCACATAGGCGTACAAACAAATATAAATATTTTATGCCATTTATAGCTACATCGACATATAGGTTTTGTAAGGATACATTAGCAATTGCCCTCTTTTGCAGGGTGTATAAAAGTAACTCTATTGATAAAAAGAAAATTAATGTTTTAAAATCAAAATATTTGTAAGTCAAGAAAAATCATGACTTACAATCAGCAGATTCCGCACTTCAATGGCCACGTGGCAAACGTTCTGTGGGCGGAGGATGTGGGACCCATCTCAACAGCATGAATCCCAATCACACTGGACCGGGAATGGAACCTCAGCCAGGACCTGAAACACGCGAGCCCAGCCCATCAACAAAACGATAAGAATACGCCACGTAATCGAGTAACATTCATGAGTTACTTTCAAGAGTCCGAGAATCAATACCCAAATGGAAAGTGTCTAGAAGGCGATAAGCATGAAGACTTGCTGACCTGGCGCTAAGTAGATTCCAGCTGGCAAAATTCCGTTCAAAGAGCACCTCTCCTTCGAGCTCAGCACGATGGCGTGGCACCAATCACCTCCTTTATTGGGCCCCACTCCAAGGCCAATGATTAAGGACGGGCCCACCATTCACCCACCCCTCTTTCCATTAAATAGAGGCCCAATCACAACCACTCCGCTTCCCCCCTTCGCCGATCTCTCCTCGCCGATCTGAGGAAATCATAGCCGCCGATGAATCTCTGCCTTATCGGATCCGGATCCACCATATAGAGGCCCGATAACCCGGAGATGTCATCCCTTTCGGCCTCGGCGGCGGACGAGGATGGTGAGACCTCCGCCGTCGGCGAGGCGGGGAAATAACCCCGGGATCGCATCCTAAAAGGTACAAATTCCGCTTCGATCCCGGTTTTTTCTTGGATTAGGGTTAGGGTCAGGGCTTTCCGATGTCAACAACGGCGGTCGGTGACGTGGAGTGGGCCGCGTGCGAGTGCTGCGGGTTGAGGGAGGAGTGCACACCGGCCTACATCGCCGGAGTGAGGGATCGGCACGGTGGACGCTGGGTGTGCGGCTTGTGTTCCGAGGCGGTGGAGGACGAGATCCGCCGCTCCGGGCGGCGGATCTCGCCGGAGGAGGCTCTCACTCGTCACGCTAGTTTCCGCGAGGCCTTCCGTTTGGCCGCTCCGCCGCTGGACCCGGCGGCGCATCTTATCGCTGCCGTTAGGCAACTCATCCGCCGTGGCCTCGAATCTCCGAGGGCGACGCGGTCAAACCCTAACAGCCCGCGCCGGAGGCCAGCGGGTAGCGGCGCCGCCGTGCTGGCGCCCTCCAGGAGCTGCTTCTCTACCCTTGCTCGCTGAGAAGACGAATGCATCTCTGTACTGTAACAATAACCTTTTTCCTTTTGCTATAATTATAATAATTATTATTACCAATAGCTATTTATCTAGCTTTTGTGTTAAATAAATAAATAAATAATATATGGTTACTGCTTTTTCTTCATGATTTTTATATAATAATTAAAAAATAAAAAAGTAAAGAAAAGTGGGAACTTGGAAATGGCAAACTATCAAACCAATCACAGGCAACTTGAGGGAAACTGGGAAAGAAGAAATATTTAATGCTTTGTATGTTTGATTGTCTTGACAAACGGCGAGATGACAGAGGCCAGTCTGTTTCTCCTCTGAAGACGTGTTCTTGAGGATAATGACTCTCATGTATATATATATATATATAGTCTTTTAAACGGAATGAGACTCAACATAGATGAAGTTTTGGTTTGGAAAAGAAATGTCCATGTCGCTTGAAACCAATTGGGAGTGTTTGCTTTTAGGTGTGAGCGCATCTCTAAGTTTGAAAAGTGGTTCAACTTCAAAAGCCTGAGTTTAGTCTTAGCTCTTTATGTCATGGTGGACCTGAAGACAGAATTAGGTGGGTTAGTATGTCTTTAATTAAATATTTTCACTTGTGTTATTGTTCTGAATTTCCAAATTTTATCAATTAATTTATGTGTGTATATATAAATGATTCAATCGGTATTAATTAAAATTCTTAAGAGAACTAATATAAATAAATAAATAAATTTCAACATATAATTGTTTGTGCATGTGGTTTAGCACTGCACAAGAGAAATGTCTAACGACCTCAACTCCAATAATTTCATGTCCCCATTCACTCCTCATTATCATGCACTCAAAGGTGGCCATATGGCGAACAAAGCCATGGCATTCCACTGCATCAGTGCCGGAGAGTCTCTTTCAATCTCAATATGACATTAAATTCATGATGTGTCAGCAATTCCCTCTCTCCATAGTCCATCGCAATGAGGGAGGCCCCGCATGATGTGAAATGTCCTGCATTGATTGGCTATCAAAAAGAGAGAATATGCTCCACTTTGCATTTATCCAGGAATCCCTTTTCATATGGGAAAAAATTTTATTTTTATAAATATAGTTAAGTTATGTGTCAGGGATAGATAGATATAAAAATTGAGTTTTTCAACATCTCTTTTTTTTTTTACCTACATAAATTTAAATTTAAATTTAAATTTAAAATCATCTCTAAAACTAAATGAATGTTTTATATAGGAGACCTAACACCAATAAAATTAATAGTCATTGACTATACAAAACAAAATCTCCATGGGAATTAAACACACTCTACCCGGAATATACACAACTCTAATATTACAATTTAATATCTAACCATTAACAGCAGTTATCTAATATCCAACTATATATATATATATAAAAGAGGGTTTGATCTCAAATAGAAACGCTATTGGGCACGCCCCGGCACGTGACACCGGGTTGGGAACTCGGGACCAGTAACTCATAGGGCAAGACTCCAGCACCGCACCTATTCCGCCGCTTCGTATCCCGATTCCGATTCCCAATCTCCTCTTCGATTCCCTTCATCGCCGCCGCGAACTCCTGGAACGCCTCCACTGCCGCCTTATCCGCCGTCCACGTGTGTGGCTGTTGTCTCTCCCCGAGGTACTCCTCGTCCGGCGAGTGCGTGGACAACGTGTCCACGACGGCCATGAACTTCGTGGCGGTCAACACCCCCGGCATTGCCGCGAGGAAGTACTTGTGCGGGTCACCGAGGAACTCGGCGTAGTCTTTGGGGTCCCACGCCGAGTCAGGAACTAATCGGCGCATCACCGGTGGCCGGCTAGGGACGTAGCCGCCGAGCGGGTACTGGCCGAAGTTTAGAGCCGCGTGCTGCGCCGATGCGAGCCAGATCAAAGTCGTTAAAATCGCGATTAAATCGTCCGGGGTCGACAGCTGGGGCCACCACGACGCGTGGCGCTTGTCACCGTGTCCCACGTGGACCGACTCGTTGTACCAGCTCTGCAACTCTTGGTCCGACCAAACCGAACCCGGGCTCGCGTAGTACGGTTTAATGTAGGTTCGAACCCATTTCTCGATTTCGGACCAGATTAGCAAGCCATCGTTCGCGTACGGGTAGTCATCAATGACCAATCTCAGGCCTTGTGGTTGTGTTGGGTCCTCCACTGCCATTCCTCTGCAAAGCACCACCACCGCTTTAGTTCTCACACCATTCTATTTTTTTTTATTTTTTTGAAAAAAAATTAAATTAATATAATACCTTCGAATTAGGTCAGCAGGAAGGCCTTCGAGATCGAAACGCCAATGCTCATTATAATACGCGGCGCTTATCTCCATGCAATACGGGCCGGGAGCAAAGCAAGACTCGATGACACCATCGGCATTGATCAAGTTTTGCCGCGCCAATGCGTTGATCTCCAGCGTGTACCGCATGTGTGGGTCTAGTAGTTTGAACACCGGGTGCATTGCGCTGAGCTGACGATGCGCTGCTAATATGAATGGCTCCATGGTAGCATGCGTCCGTAACCTTAATAAATTCATACATACATACATAAGACACAACAAATAAATATATAAATAAATTAATGTTGAAGGTGGTGTACCAATGATTAATGAGTTGGTGAACTCCGGCATCGTTGGAACAGACATGAGCTTTAGCGAGCTGCCAGAGCCAGTTGGTGGTGGCGTCGCAAGGCGGAGTGAGGACCTGGCTGGGCCGAGGCAGACCTGGGGAAGGTGGTGGCAATGTGAGCTCAATGGCAATCGGTTTCATGGTGCCGAGATGAGTCAAGAAGTATATGGTGCGAGTTGCATAGGCTTTGCGGTCCTCCATTGCGTTAATACGGTCAATGAATGGTAAGTAGAGGTCATGGTAGTCGAGCATAAACAGCTTCCCTTCTTGCAATGCCTTCATTGTTTTAGAGATAATTACTCTTGTTGTTTATTTGGTAATTTGAGAACTAAAAAGAGAGATTTGCTGTTTCGTTACCTGTTCAACTGTCATTCCGTTGAGATTTCCGGCTATGTGTTGCTTGGTGATGCCGGATTCCGGAGGTCCATAGATAGCAGGGTCTAGTTTACTAATTGGTGGAAATGCCTGAATTGGATGAGCATGATGTATTTTAACTTCGCACTAGAGTTTTTTATTTATAACTATATATATATATATATATATAGATAAAAGAAACAATATTGATTATTTTCACATGATATCAAAACCAATGCGCAAGTACCTGAACTCGCTCTATATTCACCGGGTTAATTCCGGCAAGAGCTTGGCGGCCGAACTCATCGTCTCGCAACCATGCAAACTTGTCCTCTGCGATAACTCATTTTCAAATCAATCAGTTCACCAAATTACAGGGAATGAAACTGTAAAGATAATGAATACAATCCAAAAACCAAACTTACTTGATAAAATAGATGGAGTGTCATAGCGAAGAAGGCCCTCGCTGGACTCTTGTATCTTCCTAACAATGGGAAGCTTCTGAAGAAGATGGTCTTGAATTCCCATCTTAAGTAAAAGTCCTTCCTTATAAAGAAGATCAATATCATGGAATCCTTGAAAATCATGCTTGTCACTAGATATGGTTGCAATCAAGGACGGTATCAAACTGTGTAACACTGCTTTCAATCTCCCTGCTGAGAATGCCCCCTGTTTCAACTCTTCAAATGTTTCATCTCTTGGAACATACACTGGATGTGGCTTCTCTACTCTACTTTCAGCCAGAAAATCTACAACATTGCAATGTTTGATTAATATTTTAGACCAAGTCTTTGTTTCTCATTCAAATATTGGCAAGTTCGCATGTGTGCATTCCCTATTGACAGCTTGCTTCAAGTTGGCACATTGAATTCAAAGCTATCCTTATAGTCAAAAGAATATAAAATTCTGAAGATTTAGAAAGCTCACCGGTGTCGCTTGGAGGACGGCCGGTTCGACAACGCCGGGGATAAGGCACCTTCTTACCGCCTAAGATTGGTCTAACAAATTCCGGCCCTTTATCAGGATTACCCAAATCGTTATACGTAGCATAATCATACTCGCGATCGGAAATCCTTCTAATTCCCTTTCCATTTCCCCTCAGCTCTTTAAGCTCCTTTTCTCTTAGCTCCTTCAACCCTTCCGGTGTCTCCGACGGCAAATAAGGCTGATAGAACGTAGTTCAGATAATATGTTTGGTTTACATCTAACATATAGAAATGCTTCCTACCAAAATTACCTGATTACTAAAAAAGACTCTTTTAGTCGAGAGGTCTTTTGTGGATTGAACCCAAGAGTTACAAGGAAAGTGAACAGGACCGAACTCGAAACCCTCAATGGTTATACTCTCCAAGAAGAACTCCCTTTGGTGCCTATTCAACACCGTCACGGCTCCAGGAAGCCCGAAAGCCGTGTCGACGGTGAACTCTGCCGTGTAAACAACCTTCTCTCCCTTTACATTCTTCTTCTCATACCAATCTTTGATCACTGCCTCTCCACTCTTCTTCGGAATTCTAGACTCTGAAAACATGTCTAACTTACATAAGAAACAAGAAGAACAGAGCACACAAAAACTAAAAATAAAAGAAATTAAGGAGAGGAAGTATCACTTGGATTGACTTCAGTGCTGATGAGCTCCAAAACTACATTCCTTCCAATCTTATCAGTTAGAGCATCAAGTTGTTTGACAAGAGCTTCCTTGAAATCCTCCTTGTGTTTTCGTCTCACCGTCACGGCGGCACGGACCTTAAACTTTCTCGGCTTCTCAACAATTTTTATCAACTCCTCACTAACGGATGCCACTGGAGCATTTACTTTGATTGATCTGCATGTTCTTCTCTGATCTATTGGGAAAATAAGAGGAGAGGTACTGAAACAGAGCATGCTCTGTTTTGTTCCTCTAAGGAAGAGTTGGCTTGAGCCTGGAATGAAAGAAGACTTTTCTATTATGGGAAGGCCAAGGACTGCTTTGCAAGAAGCCATGGATGGATCTAAAGAGATTCAGAGGAACAGCAAAGGCTTTTGGTGGTTGTTGTTGGTGGTGGTGGAGTTAATGGCTTTTATGTACTAGAGAGAGAGAGAGAGAGAGAGAGAGGGTGAAAGAGTCATCAAGAGCATCAACTTGGAAAACAGAGAAGGTACTAGGTTAGTTCTTCATTTTTAATTTTTTTAATTTTTAATTTTTGTTTCGATGATTATTTTGTTTATTAGTATTAATTTTTGTTTAGAGTATTTACGGTTTGAGCATCAACGTGAAAAGTAGAAAATATTTCGTGTTGGTTATTCCTTATTTTTAATTTTTGATTTTTATATCGATGATTTTTTTATTTATTGGTATCGGTTTTTATGTGGAGTTTTTATGTATTTTTGAAAAAAAAAAAGATAAATTTGAATTTATAATTCTTGTAAGGTAAAAATATATGTGAGTTGATTAAAAAAAAAAAAAAAACTAAAAGGGGAGAATAAAGTCAAGAGGGGAGATTTCTTGGTGGTTGTTGTTTTGTGGGTATTAATAATATTAAGTGAAAAGCACTGTTTTAGATGGTTGCTAATTATTTAATGCTTTGAAAGATTCAGAATTCATTGTATCATATAACTTATGAAGACTTTCACATTTTTAATCAAATACGTCAATTATAGTTCACAATTATTATTAGTATTATCAATAATAAAATTCATAAGTCACGTTTCACTAATTAAAAGGAGAAAACGACTATGATAATTAGTATATGCATATAAATATTATAATAAACATAAATCATGAACCAAATGTCATAAGACAATAAACCTAAATCATAAAATTCAATCAATGATATTTAAAAATATTAATTTAGCATATATAAGCCAAAATTATAATTCTTTAACTTTAAGGAAATGTTTTTTAAAATCAAAATACCAAATAATTTTTAACTATGTGTTGAATTATTTATTGATTGGTATTTTGGTTTTTTTCTTGTTGAATGAGATGATATACAATGTGCCGGTTCCACTCAGAGCACTGACCAAGCTTATTTACAAACAAAAATAATTTCATTTTCTCGAAAAAAAAAAAGTTTTTTTTTATTGAATTATCAAACTTTATTTATTAATTAAATTTTATTTAAAAAAAAGTTTTAAATAAAATGGAGACGTGCTTGGATTTAAATCTATGTGCGAACATGGATTTTGAGGGCCTGATTATTTTGAATTGACCAACCATATGTTAAAACGAGTTAAGTTTGACCTAATTATTTTTTGTGCTTTGACTCTTATTCTAGCCAATAGGGAGCATATATAGATATTTTTGTCACCAATTATATGGTCTTTAGTTAAACACTAATCTAAGTGTTATGTCTCTAATTTAAGATGCATTAACCTCATTATTTATGGTTTATTTAATAATTGTTCTAACGTTTAAAAACTCAACATGAACCTAACTCTCTATTATTTTTATAGATATGTTTGAAATTAAAGAAGATAAAACCATAAAGGTGGCGTTTGGTAGTTTACCACGAGAATGTTGTGATGGAATGTAATTGATGGGAAAGTAATTCTCGGGAAAGTAATTACTGGTAAAGTAATATTTTTTTTGTTTGGTATGCATTGGAAAATTTGATTAAATTGATGGGAAAAATAACATTTTTGTGTTTGGTACGAGAACACATTCCTTGGAATTTTTTGTAAATGACATAAATGCCCCTATATTATTTTACTTATAAACAACTTGTCATTGTTTTTAATATTAAATAATAATCAATTAACTTTTCATACACACTAACAACTTTACTAGTAATAAAACTAATATTAATTAACATTAAACAAAAATTTATGAATACTAAATTAGAACATTTATATATGACGTACATATAGTATATAATACACAAAATACAACTAATGACAATGATGTAATTTAAAAAAAAAAAGTGAGAGTAGTTTGGTCAAAAAATAGATTTCAGTTTTAATTCCCATGGGAACCTAATTTTCCAACAAGGTGTAAAGGGAATCACTTTCCCTCAATTTAATGGAATCATTCTCACATGGTAATGTTATTTTCCAAAAAAAAATATTCTACCAAACATGACAAAGTCATTCCATTGTTTTACTTTGCAGAGAAAGTAAACTACTTTTCCATGTACCAAAAATTTTTGAGGTATTTATGTGTATTTATGTGATTTTTTTTATTTGTCAGAATCAATAAATGAATATATTATTTATAAAGGACATGAAATGTTTTGTATAGTTTCATGTACCAAAGGGTTTGTAGCCCAACGGTACATCGGGTCCCCTCGCGGAAGGAGACGCGAGTTCAATCCCCCTGAACCGCTCTCCCCCGTTCCAAGAGGGTGAGGACGTTGTAGGCAATCCCCCCGCCACGCGTACGCCCCTGAGAGTTGGCGCTTGTCGCCCTATCTCAAAAAAAAAAAAAAAATACTTGATTAATCATGGTAAAAATAACCCAACAACTAAAGAGATTAAAATAACAAATCCATTTCTTTGAGGAGACATCACAATTATCTAGAATAAGACATCACAACCATTTTTATTATATATATACATTTGAAGTGGTGAATCTAAATCAAGCTTTCAGTGTCATACACATGAGGCCAAGTAGCATATATATATTTTTTTAACGTAGTATTTTTTTTTTTTTTTTTTTTTTTTTGAACATATGGATAAATCATGGTGGTGAGTGAGACCTCGGTCCAACTAAACGATGTTGTATTTGGCTAAATAGCATGACTTGCTGAGCAAAATATGAAAATCTCATTCTATATTTTTTTTTTTTTGCATTTTAATTGCATTATTTATTTACTTGTTTTTAAGTTTTGCGTATAATTTCTTTTTCAATTAATGCAATGACATGCTATTAATATTTTCTAACAAGTGCAAAACGAATGAGCTCATCGTCTCATGCTCAAACGCAAGTGAAATTGAAAACTCTATTTGGATATATCAAAATTATAGTATAATCCGTACGATATGCTATAATTTAACATTTTATAAGAATTATGCCATATTGGCTGATTTGGTACTTAATTTATAGATTATAAAATTACTACATAATAAGGATGTTATAACATAAAAAAAATATTCCACTCAAAGTGAATTATTTTCTCATTATAAAATGTGGTTTTTTTCTCAATGTAAAGTGTGTAGAATGTTTATCAAATAATTTTTTATTTTGTTAACCAAACACTCATTTTGTAAGAATAAAATATGTCATAATTTCAGTAATAATCACTTGTATTTCTTACATAATTTTTATTATACCATATTTTTTATTTTATAACCAAACAAAGCCTTATATTTTATATTTATATTTAAATTTAAAAGCAAAAACTTTAAAATCAGTAATTTGATAAACAGGGTGTTGCCCTTGGTTCGCTTTCTAGCAATTGGTTCCCTTTCTAGCAAGGCACAATTCATGGCTAAGAAGAAACAACCCGAGTGGTCATTAAGTTGGTGGTGGTCCTTCCCATTATCACTGGACTTTCCAACGGCAACAATCAATCATTTATTTCATGCTTTTTTTTTTGTTATATGTATTTGTAAGGAGGGTCTTGCATGGTTCTTAAATTAGGTAAATCTCTGTATTTTTATTATTATTATTATTATTATTATTATAAGGATGATAAATATTTGTTAATATTTTTAATGAGTTATTTGTCTTTAACGCACCTGTTAAAAGATGTATGTGCGTAAGTTATTGCCTAGAACATGCCATCGTATCATGGATGCACGTTAGTTAGTAGAGGTGCAACATCATCAACGAGTTATTTTCTCTAATGAGGATTCGAATTCTACCACTACATACACCATATAAGGGATCTATTTTAGTGTCTATAACCACTTGAATCCGGTGGGTTTAGCAAGTAGATGTATTTGTACTGTTTACATAGTGAAAAAAATATTTTATAAAAATTAGGGTTAATATTTGGGGTGCTAGGTTTATATATTTGTTCTTTTTTTTTCCGGCATTGAATTCATTAAGTAGACCGAAAGAAAAGATGCATACGGTGAACAATGAATTTTACAATAATGATTTAATTTATATTTTTATTATTATGTAGTATTTATTTACCTAGCTTAATAGGTAATATTTATTTCATGCATGATTTTTTAAAAAATAGATAAATTATATTTATTATATAAGAAAAAGGTTACAGCCTAACATTAAATTATACAACATGAAAAAGTATATTAAAATTTTGTTTTTATCATTTAGCTCCAAAAGATACATTCCAAAACTCTCAGCCATAGTTACCTAATTATAAATTTTACTTAAGAAAACCAAACTATTTTTTAAGTCTATAATCTTCTCCTAATTTGAAATATACAATGTAAAAATATATGGCTTTTCATATAATTTTGACAAACTTAATTTGCATGTACCCATTTTTATTGTGACTTAAAATTAGTTTTGAATGAGGACATTGATAAATATAATAGTTAGAAACGTGCGCATAAGAAGAAACTTTTTTTGGTGACAATACTTGCTAAACATATATTTTTGTAATTCATTATAAAAAACATGTTTGATTAAACTGTTTTAATCTTGATTAACTATTAGTTAAATAGTTAGTGGTATAATGGGGACTCCCAACATGAAAATTGAAGGGAATAATTTGACAATATGTAACATGTGCCTTGGGTCCCATATTTAATTAAATTTTATATAAAAACAAATACTTTAAAATTTATAAAAAAAAAAATCCCTCTAACATTATTACTGTCTTATATAGCATGATTGTTTTTGAAAAATATGGACAAATTAAATCAGAAATATGTACACACGTGAAGTTGCTATCTCAATACACTTGTACCCTGATCACTTTACATAAAATAAAATTCGAACTTGCCTTCCGGATAAAAACACAAAAATTCTGTACTAATAAATCAAGAGATGGTTGGCCTATTAAATTTTATTCATATTTATTTTTTAAAATGAGTATTTTTAATTTATAAAAAAATCGAGGAAAAACTATTGTGAACCACTGTTAGATCATAAGTTAATGAAATGGATAATCTTTCTTTCTTTTTAGTTCCATGTGAGATAAAACATATTTTTGAAATTTGAATATTTTTTATTTTTGGAGTCATAAATTCTAAATTAATCCGGACAAATAGCTCTCTCTATACAAGATAAAATTTTTTTATATATATAAAAATTTAAATTTGAAAAAACTTGCGGGAGTGATCCAATCTTTTGGACTCATACAAAGCTTTTTTTTTTTTTTTTGAGATAGGGCGACAAGCGCCAACTCTAAGGGACGTACGCGTGGCGGGGGAATTGCCTACAACGTCCTCATCCTCTTGGAACGGGAGAGAGCGGTTCGGGGGGATTGAACTCGCGTCTCCTTCCACGAGGGGACCCGAGATACCGCTGAGCTACAAGCCTTTACTCATACAAAGCTTTGAATGCAACAAAATGCATTATTGGATGAATGTGAGGAAAACGTGTGAAAAATATGAAATTTGAAGCATGAAATATAAAATGGTGGAAAAGCGCACTAGTCCATTAATTTCCAAGCATGACATGTATGATCCCCACAAAACATAGTGCCCATTGGAGTACATGTCCTTGCACTATATTCCCTCTCTTTTTATCGTTCAATTATAATCACATGACTATTTTACCTTATTTGAGACAACAACATCAACAAAAAGGTGAAGAATATTCAGTTACATCATCTTGTTAAATTCATATCATGCCAAATTCATTATTACAACCACAACAACAGCAATAATAATAATAGTAATAAATAGTGACCTATTTATGCAATTCACCTATGATACAAACTATGAATTGTTCTCTTGAATTGTAATAAAAAAAAAAAAATTAAAAACATTCATTTGATCAGAGATGAATCCATACAATCTCAAATTTAAATACAATGAAATATAACAAAAAGCATACTTTAAAAGATACGCGGCGAGATGTTCATCTCGCATACGCTATGGACCCGTGCATAACAGCCGGCTTCGTAAACCTCTTAATCTTTAGTTTGATTCTCTTAAGAATTCTTATAATTAGGTGTTTGTGGTTTTGACGATCACCTAGTTGTTGGCATGGCAAATGAGGCCTTTTTTTTCGCTCCGGTGGTCATCTTATCAAGCGGGCTAATAATTGGGCGGTGATGTGATCGCCGGAAGACCGAAGCCCAGCCTCGCCAGGTCTTGACGGTGGCCGGACGTTCAGAAGAAGATGTCATTACACCATAAGAAATGTGACCAAGAAATATGAGGCTCATAGTAATATATATATATATGTTGATTGAAGGCCATGACATGCATGCACGTCAAGAAGACTTTTTGATTAATGGGCTTTTAAGGCGTTGTTTGCCAAATCAATTAATTTTTACATTTTTTAGAGTTTTTGTTTTGTTTTAATTTACATAAAAAATAAAACACAGTTTTATTAAGGCAAAGAAAAATTAATGAGTGGCGAGTAAAAGATATGTGGGGAAAAGTAAGGAATGTGACTTTTTCAAGTTTTAATATTTTTATTTTTTTTTTTTCAATTTCATATATTTATTCTTTCTTTTTTTTGATGGTACACTATGTCTATGCTCTACTTAATATTTATTTATTTTGGCAGGTGACTCATATAATAAAGTGGATCGCTTGAATTGGTTGTACCATTTGAACCAATTCTATATTATTTTTTTCTCTATATAAAGATATTTATTTTATAAATTATTATTTGGATGGTTGAAAGGAAAAAAAGAGGCAAACTACATGCTAATCCATCACATCCACTCAAGCGTGACGCATTCTAATTAATCTTAATGATAATTAATTAGCTAATCAATCACCAACGGTTCTACAAAATTAGTAAGCATATATGTAATATTGCTCGCATCTTAAATTTTCTGGTTCCGAAGGGATCTGGTGATAGCGGTTCATCATGGTTAATGCAAAGAATTGTAGCAAATGATTAGACTAATCAACTCTGATGAACTAAAGTGAAATTATAATATATGATAACATATGAACCACAAAAAAAAAAAAAAAAAAAAATTGTAGCATTGAGAGTATGAACATGTAATTTAGCTGCAATAACAAAATAAGAGATAACTGAGGAATATGCTGCAATGTGTATCCAAAGATTATAATGCTTGAAAAACAAAGAAGTTACTGAACAAGATGCTTATTCCAGTAAGCATGTCTAACCCTGTATAAATTTGCTTCTCCATATCTGCTAATTGATAAAAAGCATCAGGATAGATATCATATCAAATGGACAGTGAATAACTCAAATAAAATGTACAAATTAAATTAGAAACAATATATGATTTAAGGCCTAAATGCGCTTCTGAATTATGATATATTTCTTTGTGGTGCAGAACATGTACTATATTATATTGAAGAGAAAAACAGCTAGACAACAAAACAACCACAGATGAGATAATTCAGAAGTGGATTGTATAATTAATATGACGCTCACATGGCAATAACTGTTAATACAGGGACCCACCACTCTAATTTCTCCATAACTGTAGTTAGAGGGAAGGTTTGGTAAAGGTACCACTGCTTCTCTAACAATAATAACATGTATTTGTATTCTAAAGCTTATAAGTTAATGCTTTGCTTGATATTAATGGCTGGTGATATGTTTGGCTATCTAATAATATCTCATGATTAAATTAAGGCTGCCATCTGTGGAACAAATTAGGTGTGAGAAACTGATGCACAAGAATTGGCTGGTGGACCCAAGACTGGCTTCAGGAGGAGCAACCGCAAGAATCAGGGTGTCGTGGGAGCCAAGTATGAAGATTTTGTGATGAATTAATGATTTCATTATTAAGTAATTAGAAGGTGCTGGAAAGAAGTAGTAGTTATGTAATTGATTGTAATTACAAGGGCTAAGAGTTGTTAGGAGGTTGTTATTGAAATTACAGATACGCTGGCATAGCAGGTGTTTGTTAAAATGCCAGTGTAGCAGGTTGTTACAATCATTGTATTGATTCACTATAAAACCGAATCATGAATGAGAGGAAAAGCAAGGAATATTTGCCCAAATCTTGTCTTCTCTCTCTCCTGCTGCCTTCCTCCTCTTCTCTTCCTTTCTTTCTTTGCTCCTTCTTTCTTCCTGCTCTCTGATATAGCAACAGAAACATTGTTCATACATATTCCTTCTTTAATTACAAACAAAATCCATTAAATCAGCCAACGTTAATTGTTCATCAAGACATCCATTTTAATTTCCCGCATGGACCCAAGAACTAAATTGATTATAACTGCACTAGATACAATTTCATCTAATTCAAGTAAAAATATCCTAAACATATAATGCTGATCATTTAAGAACAACAACAGAGAGTAAGCTAGGTAGAATTAAACCACAGGGCATGCATGAGAAAGTCATATGCTTAAAGAGTTAATTATTACATTGTTTTTCCAATAAAAAGTTTAGACTATAAGTGAAACTGCAAATAATATGATAAATAAGTGAAATGAGAAGAAGAGAAGGATCCATACATGATACCAAATATTTTTCCATTCATGTATAAGTTCGTTGATGGATGTGCTGAATCATTAGTCAATCAGGAGACCCTTCTTGTTGGCACCTTTCCATTAATCCAGGATCACATTGTTTGATCCACAACAACTCCAGTGAGGAAGGAAGGCCACCCTCCGGCAGTGAATGGAGCTTTGGGCAATTGATTATACTCAGTGATGTGAGGAAAGGAAGGCAATGCAGCCAAGCAGGCAGAGATTCCAGATTTTCACAAGAGTCAATAGATATCGCAAACAAATTTGGAAGAAAGACGACTTGTTCTGTGAGCTGCTCCATAAACCACCAGGTTGTGAATTGGTGACATTTAGTGATACATAACTTTGTTAGGCAGGGGAGAACTTGTAAACCATCAACTGATATCAACTCATTACATTCTTCAAGACATAAATACTTGAGTGCATGCAGTGTGGTCATCACCTCTACACTAAATGTTTGGACCTTTACCCCAGTTAATTCCAATTGTGTAAGAGAGGAGAGGCCATAGAGGCATCCTGGCAATTGGTCATCCACCCATGAACTATTTGTTATGTATAGATGTGTTAATGCTGAAAGCATAGCCCACTGTAATACATTCACTTCATCACAGCCTACAGTTTTGAGGGTCTTAAGACATGGAAAGCAGTTGTAATTTTGTGTTGTTGTTGTTGCTGCTGCTGCCGCTGATGATGGTGGCATGTTTTGGAGAATCATTGATGTTCTCTTCAATTCAAAAGAATGAAGAGATGGGAACACTGGAGTGATGTCCTCCACTGTTACTTCCACCTCTTCTAATGAAATGTATGTAAGGAAGGATAGTTGTCCAAGCGCAGCAAGACTTACTGAACTACTCTTGGAAATACTCAATCTCTTCAGTGAGGGAACGCGAAGCAATACCGCAAGCAGAAATGCTATATTTCCACAAGATTTTATTTCGATTCCACGTAGATTTGGTAGGAGGACCCCTTGCCGTTGTAGTACCACAATGTCTGTGTTTTCAATCTTTAATCCTTTTATTTCCAATAAACTAAGAGAGTTTAGGCTTTGGAGACATCCTGGCACTTGACCTTGGAGCCCGGGACTTGCATATATTCTGAGATTATCCAGCGCTGAAAGCATTTGCCAGGGTAATCCATTCACTCCATCACATTCCTCCATTGTTAGAGCCTTAAGACAAGGAAATAACTTGTGACGCTTCAGTGTTGTTGAAGATGATGATGATGATGATGAGGACATACCCTGAAATGATACTGTTGTCTTCCTGAATACAAGGATCCTCAAGGATGGAAACATTACAGTTATAGAATCATCGGTCTCAATTGTAATGTTCTCAATGTCAACTACGATTAGTTTCTCAAGGGAAGGTAACGACCCAAGTGCTGAAGGTAGGCGTGCCCAGTTTCTGCATTTGTTTAACTGTATTTCTCTCAGTCTCTGAAGTGCAAGTGTCATAAGCCAGCTTGGTGATTTGGAACCCATGTACCCTTCAATGAAGAGATAATTTACGTTAGGATGAGGATGAAGAGCTTCAAGCACTTGTTCTTGGACATCAAGCTTGCAACCATCCCCTGCATTTGTCCAGCGTAACGATAATTCCTCAATGAGATGTTTTTCTTTCAATTTGGCTTTCATGGCTTCTTCCATATTGTCGATGTTCTCCAAGCCTTCGATTGAAAGTACTCCCCTCAGTTCATTCATATTCCTTAACTGTGAGATCATGTAATTTCCTCCCTTCTTCACTGGATATACTAGTCTCCTCCGAAGGTAAATCCTATCATCAGCTTGAAACAAGTCCCACTCTTGAAGGTTTATGAGGTTGTGAAATAGACTTGGGAGAGTATGTAGAAGTGGCAATTTCAACACTCTCAACCGATAAAGCCCACAGAGTGATTCCGGTATCGATTTGATGCTTGTTTTCTCCAGATCCAAATATTGCAAGTATTTTAGATCGGCAATGGTATCTGGGAATTCTTGCATATCAGGATCAAAGACGACTAGCACTCGGATTCTTCTGAATGCTTCATGGTTGAGGATGGCACACATTCCACCAGCTCTGTCTAACACAAGTGTGCGCAAGTTATTAGTTTTGCACATCGACCCAAGATCGAACAAATTATGTGCACATAAATGGCGGACATTTTTTGAAATTTTCTCATCTTCTCGACCCTCATAAATGTAAGTTTCCCCATGAGAAATTGATCGGGCCAAATCATGCATTAAGTCATGCATTTTTGAGTACGGGAAATTCCTTTCAAAGAAACACATCGCTTCTAGTTCAGCATAATACTCTTTTCCGATATCTTTCATCGTCTTGGAGCTACTTCTATTTTCAGTTATATAGCCATGGGCTATCCACATGTCAATAACATTGTTCATATCATACTTAAAATCTTTAGGAAACACTGAACAAAAAGCAAAACACAACTGAAGATGCTGAGGTAGATGATAATAACTCAATGCAAGTGCAGACATAATATCATTTGCATCAATTTCTAATCTCCACAAATCACTCTCCAACACATCCTTCCAATGTTTTTCAGTAAAACTGCGTCCTAAGAGTCTTCCCACTGTCTTCACTGCTAATGGTGATCCTTTCAGCTTTCCCACTATCTGCTTTCCTATGTCACGTACTTTTTTCGAACAATCATCAGGATTCTTATCTGCAAAGACACAATTCAGAAAAAATGGCCAGCAGTCTCCCCTACGTAAACCTTCCAAAACAACTCGACTACTTCCGTCAAGACTTCCTAACACTTTAGGATCTCTGCAAGTCACCAAGACTTTACCCATCTCCATTTGTGCAGAATGGAGAGAGTCAAGGAGCTGTTGCCATTCAACAGACCAGACATCATCCATCACCAGCAGAAACTTTTTTCCTCTTAGATTCTTTCTAAGTTTAGTCTCAAGAAGATCCAGACTAGTAGTATCATGTGGAAAGTTGGTGTTATCATGATCAACAGAAAGTGAATCTATGATTTCTTTGATGATTCTGAATCTATCATAGTTGTCTGAAGCACATATCCATACTTTACTGTCGAAAAAATCTTCTATTTCTTGGCTATTAAACACACATTGTGCCAGAGCAGTTTTGCCTATACCACCCATCCCAAGTATTGATACAATTGAAATATTGCTAATTGGTTTTGTCAGCAACGCTATCAACCTTCTAATTTCACCGTCTCGACCATAGATCCTCCTTTCTTTTACTGATGATGTTGTCACACGTCCTTGGTTTTTTTTCACTTGATGCTGTCCCCAAGGATCATAAACGCCATTCAATTCGATTTGTTTTAGCAACTCATGCACCTTTATTTCAGTATTCATCTCTGAATCAATGCAATTAATTTGTTTTATGATATTTCTCATCTTATTCACTATATCATCTGCAATATAAAATTCCAAAGTGTTGTTCCATAAATTAAACCAACGGGCATGCAAAAATAGAGAGAGGAACTGCGTGAAAAATATATAGTGGCTAATGACCAATATAAAGGCAACAGACCTGTGGACAGCTTCAAGGACTTGGATGAAGAAAGCCGACGTCTTTTATCATGATAAGAAAACCAGGAAAACCAAGACGAGCGTTTTCGTCTTCTAGATTGACTCATCTGGGCTTCATCTTGCAGGTTGATCTCCTCCACCTTTCGCTGCATCTCCATGTACTCCAAATCATCTTCCAAGTCTTGAATCTCATAACTCACATCTCTGAGTTTGTTGTTGATGAGGATCAGCCTCATATTTTGTTTATCTCGTTTATACAACTTCCTGACTTCATCTTTCATAATCTTGAGCTTGATATTGGCGTCTTCCAAGGCTTCCCTCTCATTCTCCAGTTGTTGAAGTTTGTCTACTTCAGTTGGGGATGATGATGATGATGATGATGGCTCGTCCCCGGAAAGATACTCGACTAAACAGCTGAGTAATTTGTCCAGAGCTAACTGAGGCAATATTGGCGCAAGAATGGCTCCTGCAATGCCTGATAAGCTTGCAGAAACCATGATGATGGTACTGTGGGGAGTTTGAAACTTGGCTGAGGGCTTGCTTGGATGGAGTGAAGGGTGGGTTCGAAATTAAGGTGCAAGATGGGCCGGCCCGGCCCGGCACGGCCCGGGCACGGTGCGGCCCGAGCACTGTTCGTGCTCGGGCCGGCCCGGCCCGGATTGCAACCGTGCCGGGCCGGCACGGCCCACCTTTATGGGGGTCGGCCCAGCCCGAAGCACGGCCCAGGCCAGCTGGGCCGGGCCGGGCCGGCCGGCCCATATTTTTTAAAAATATTATAAAATTTATTAAAAATACTTTAAAAATACTAAAAATTAAGAAAATATTTTTTTAAAAAAAATCTAAATATAGTAAATTTACATGAATACAATTATACAAGAAAAGATAATTTTTTCAAATTTAACATAATATTATAAGATTACATAGAAAAAATAAAGATAAACTAAAAATAAATTACAAATAGATATAGAAAAAATTTTGACATTTATTTAAAAACTATGACAACAATTTAGAAAATTACAAGCTTGGAACTTTATTTGATTAACAATTCAGAAAAAAGTAATTATATTTTAAAGTTTAAAATAGCCTTGTAAACTAGCCGTTTATTGTTGTTGAAAAAGGTAAAAAAGTAATTATATTTTAAAGTCTAAAATACCCTAAAAAACTAGCCGTTTTATAGTTGTTAAAGGGGCTAAAAATGTCATTTTTTAATGTTTAAATTAATTGGGTTAAAAAAAAAAAAAAAAAATCCCGCCGGGCCGTGCCGGGCTGGCCCGCGTGCTCGGGCCAGCCCAGCCCATGGCGGGCCGCGGGCCGTGCCGGCCCGCGGGCCGCCATGGCTCGGCCTGGCACGGCCCAATGATGTGGGCCGTGCCAGCCTGGCCCGGCACTGTAGCTATCCGGGCTCGGGCTGGCACGGCCCAAATCGTGCTGGGCCGTGCCGGGCTCGGGCCGGCACGGCCCAGCTTGCACCTCTAGTTCGAATGGAAAGGAAGGGAAGAGAAAAGAAAAGAAATGAAGGGTCGAATACATATTTTGCTTGGGGGGAGAGAAAGTAAAGTAAGGGTTGTCATCATTTTGTGTTTGGTTTGGAAGTAAAGAAAAGTAAGGTTATGTGTTATTATTACCAAAATAACCTTACATTGCTCAAATTCAAACACAAAAAAATAAGCATTTGGATTATTTTTAATTATGTTTTTGCACAACTAATCAAATTTTTTGGTTTAGGCCTTTGTTATTCCAACATAAAATTATATCAAAATTTTTAAAAAAAATTCAACCATTGCTCTCAAATTACTGTAGCACCAAAATACATAATAAAATTTCTACAGTACCAAAAAACTCCACAAATGAGTACCACAAATATCATAAAACCACAAAAATACATAACATAGAAAATGAATCAAACCTAATAAAAAGGGTAAAGATTGTAATTATAAAAAAATTAGAAGGATAAAATCGTCCAAAAAAATATTTAACTCTCCCCAACCCACCATTTTGGTGGGTTGATGAATGGAGGGAAATGGGAGGTTTTCAACCCTTCCAAACCCTTACAAACCCTTCTAAACCCTCCCCCCAAGCATAGGTTCAAAAAACCCTTACTTTATAAACCCTTCCAAACCCTTCCAAACCCTCCCACCCAAGCAGGCTATTAGGGAAGAGAAAATAACAGAGACTCTCTGTTCTTGTTAAAAAAAATATATATAAAAAAACTATCGTGTAAAAGGTACTAATAATTCTATATTATACATGATATATATACATGTATAGGAGAAAGAATATATTTACCAAAGATCTTAACTCATCTCTCTTTTCTTCTTGGCTATGCCAAAATTACAAGAATAAAAGCTACTTATAATTATTTATAAAATGAATGAACAGTTGGGATTAAGTCGATCAAACGGTCTAAAATACACTGATATGTGAAATAGATCAAGGTGTCTTCTACAATATCGGTTTGGTACAATACAAATTCGCTATAGTAATATTATTACAATACTATTGATACAATATTGTTGTTATAATAATATCGACGGTTACATTAAGTATCCATTTATTATTTATTTATATTTATAACAGTTTATATATTTTTTAATAAGATACGAATAAACCACGTTAAACGGTTAAAGATGGACACAATTATTAATATCAATCCGAACTAATTAATTTTAAAATTTTTTATTAATTATATTTTAAAAAATTAATTCATAATTTCATTTAAAAATAACTAAATATTATAAAAAAAATAATTAGTGAGATAGCGGTTAATTGGAACATATAGATAACTCACCTACAAAAAAAGATCTCAGGTGAGAAAGAAAAGAAGTTTTCGTCGACTTTATTAGTTTTTGATAGAAAAAACTACGTTGTGGCCCCATGATGATGTTTAATCCTGCGATAAGGACAATTTGCGACTTTAAAACCAAGTTATTTTACAATATATGAACAAATAAAATAATAAAATAATGTAAATACTCATTATTATTTAACAATGTAATGTTAGTTTTGAAATATTTATTATAATTAACTCAAGTATGACGAATTTTAATAAAACTTGTATTTGTCAAAAACATAATCAAACAATTAATCACAATTCACTACTGGTTTCCTTGGCTCTCGACTGTGGAAACCATGACACTAACAAGATGGAGAACTACATTGGAATAAGAGAGTTAGATATTTTATTTGTCTTTTTAAGGCCGATAGAGATGCCAATTTGGATAAATTCAAATTTAATATGCTTCCTTTACTTGTCCAAGTGAAATGGTTCATTTGGATTAGTTCATTCATGGGTTATTTGGTTACTAGTAATTAAAATCATAATGGAACTAAAATGACAGTGTAAATTAAAATATTATAATTTAAATTATATTACTGTTATTTGGTTTATTAAAATTATAAATTTTGTATTTTTTTATTATTTGATTTGATATAAACCGAGAGGTATAATCACTATATAAGTGAGATTGTGAAATTGCTTATATTATTTATTATTAGCATTTATATATTGTTGATGAAAATTAATTTAGACAAAATAATTAAATAATTTGAATAATTTACAAAAATTTTAATAATATTTAATCTGTTATTTAATATTTTTATTCAAATTTTGTAAAAATAATTTATTTATTTATTAGTTTTGCTATCTGTTTGTGACCACTTTCAACCTAGAGAGTTGGCATTTCATTTTTAGCCCCTGATGAGATATTACCTATATTTTTTTTAAAACAAATATAGGATTTTATATTCTTAAAAAAAACAAAAGCCACATGGTAAGAAAAATAATGGTGGCTGCATTTATTTTAGTCATGAAAAAAATAGGAACAAACGGAAGAGATTAAATCTTCCACAGAATGATTATTTTCAACTTTTGTAAAATTTTTTTGATCTCAGTATATATATATATATATATATATATATATATATATATACTTTTAGGTGTGTTCGGATAGTGATAATGGACACTGTTAGAATGTGAACGATTTTTAATAGTAACTTATACTCATTTCTGGATGTACAATTGCTAGAATAGAAATGGAATATGTAAGAAATGAATGACGATACTATAGATAAATATTTATTCCACCCAAAATTTGAGGGGATTAAAAAATAATTTAATAATTAAATTAAATAATAACTAAGATTAATTATTTAATATGTAATTATTATAACTCAGGAGAAATGACGCTTTTGCCCTGGCGAATAATTAATTAAATATAAATTTCAATTACAATAGTTAAAGTGCAATCACACTTCTTTTTACTGGGATTTAATTATATAAAATCATTTTTTTAAATAGTTAATTAAAATAATTAAAACAAATAATAATTAAAATGAGATATTTAATTTGAATATTAAATTATAATAATTATTTTTAATAATGATATTCAAAATGGTTTATAAATAGAAAATTTATGTATTATTAAATATTTTATATGTATGAAGGGTATTAACGTAATTTGTCATATTCATTCCGCTTAATATTTTTCATTCTAAACAAAATATACTTCAAACCAAATATCATTCTCATTTATATTCCCATAGTCTCATGCACCTTTAGTGAATGAAAGGCTATGGTGACTATATTTATTTTGGATAAATTATTTAAATAATCACTCAATTATTCATGTACTCATAGTTGAGTCACCAAACTAAATTTTTTTTAATTTTGATAGTTTAAATTTAAATTCACCTTCAATTTAGTCACTTAAGCTAACACCATTAACAAGAGGCTGACGTGGCATCACATATAACTTATGCCACATCATGTTTTTCTCTTCATGTGTGTAATATTTCAATTTATATTCGGAGCTGTGTTACTTTTGATTATATTACAAAACCCTTAATTATATTATCAAGTTAAAATCTCATAATATTATGATTTATGTGCCCGGTGTCATACTAATGTGGCATAAATTGTTTAATGTGTCATGCCACGTTAGTCTCTTATTAATGACATTAGCATGAGTGACTTACTTTAAAATTGATATAGCCAATGACAATTTTTTTATAATTCAATGATCCAAATAAATAAGAGCAGTTGAATATATAATTAGGTGAGTATTGGATCATTTACCCATTTCTTTTTAGCCATGGTCCTACAAAGTTTGTCTTTTATTTGACGAATATGGCTGAAAAACTAAAAGTTCCACTGGGTGTTATTATCACATTTTGTAGAATTTTTCGTCATCTGTGATATATGTATGTTGTAGTTGGTGATATTTCTTCAGGGATGAAAGCCGAAAGGTTGATTGTGATCCATCTTTAATTTCTTCATGAAAACACTAGAGACCCTGCAAAGTCTTGTCTTTTTACCGGACTAACACATCCCAAAGAGACTGAATTGTTTATAGGGTGTCTTCATGGATGACGTTTGTGAAAACCAGGCCAATAAATGTGAAATGGACCCCTCATACTTGGTGTAAGTTGTAGTTGTTCAGACCAAGTGCGTTGCACTATACTTGGTAATTAGTTGTAAGCTTTTGATCCCTACCACCTAATCGCTCACCAATCAAACATTGACCTTGACTTTGAACATTCCAAGTCCACTTTCCACACCAAGAAAGAAAGCCGGAAGTAAATTTCTAATTTTTTTTAATATGAATAATAAACATCGGCTATTATTTTTATCACGTATAAGTTATTTATTTTGAACATGAATATACATAATTAAGTTATTATCTCAAATGCGCATCCTTATTTCATGGGTGCATATGAGCGAGGATGCAACCAAGCAAAGCCACCACATGCTTCTCCTTCTTCTTCACGTTTAAATACACATAGCCATCTTATACCCTTAAAACATATCACACTCCCTTGCCTTCCTGCAATGGAATCCTCACTACTCATAGCCTACACTCTTATCTTCCTAACAACCCTAACACTCATCATCGTCATCAAACTCACCATCCCAGCTGGAAAACCTCGCCGGAAACTCAACCTGCCTCCAGGGCCCAAGCCATGGCCAGTCATAGGAAATCTCAACCTCATCAGTGAACTACCTCACCTTTCAATCCACCAACTCTCTCAAACATACGGGCCCATCATGCGACTCAAGTTCGGATCATTCTCAGTTGTTGTAGGCTCGTCCGTTGAGATGGCAAAAGCCGTTTTAGACACACAAGACGTCACATTCGCCTCCCGGCCAAAAACCTCGGCCGGAAAACACATGACATACAACTACTCTGGCATTCTGTGGTCCCCTTACGGTCCTTATTGGCTCCAAGCTCACAAGATGTGCATCATGGAGCTCTTTAGCACCAAAAGGTTGGACTCTTATGAATTCATAAGAAACCAAGAACTGAAACACCTCATTCATGGCCTTCATGGGATCAAGTCTACCACAGTTATCACTCTTAAGGACTATCTTTCCACGTTGAGTCTTAATGTTATCAGTAGGATGGTTCTTGGGAGGAAGTACACTGATGAGGGGTCTGATCAGAATTCTATTGTTTCTCCTGAAGAGTTTAAGAAGATGCTTGATGAGTTGTTTCTTTTGAGTGGGGTTTTGAACATAGGGGACTCCATTCCTTGGATTGATTTCTTGGATTTGCAAGGGTATGTGAAGAGGATGAAGAGGTTGAGTAAGAAGTTTGATAGGTTTCTTGAGCATGTTTTGGATGAGCATAATGAGAGGATGGTGAGTGAAGGGGAGAGCTTTGTGGCTAAGGACATGGTGGATGTTCTTCTTCAGCTTGCTGCTGATCCTAATTTGGAGGTCAAGCTTAGAAGAGATGGTGTCAAGGCTTTCACTCTGGTAAATTTTTTTTTTCATATATATATAATTTTGATTACTTTTTCTATGACTCAACCATACATTGGGAGGGAGGGGTTTGACCCTCGAACTCTCGCACAAGAGTCAAATACTTTAATCGCTCGAATATATTAATTGCGACAATAGCAAAATATTGAGATTTAATGAATTAAATCAGAGGCATAATTTCACTTAAAATTCAGGATTTTTTCGTGGGAGGATCAGAGAGTTCAACTTTAACACTAGAGTGGGCAATGTCAGAACTACTAAAACAACCGCACATTTTAGAAAAAGCAATCGAGGAGCTCGGCCTAGTGATCGGAAAAAACCGATGGGTGGATGAGAAAGACATACCAAACCTACCATACATTGAAGCCATAGTGAAAGAAACAATGAGATTGCACCCGGTGGCGCCAACACTAGTGCCACGAGTCGCACTGGAAGATAGTAACATCGATGGCTACGACATTACGGCAGGCACTCGAGTGTTGATTAATGTGTGGACAATTGGTCGTGACCCGACTATTTGGGACGCACCCGATGAGTTCCGTCCCGAGAGGTTTATCGGTAAAGCGATTGACGTAAAAGGTAATCATTTTGAGCTATTGCCTTTTGGTGCTGGACGGAGGATGTGCCCGGGTTATAGCATTGGACTCAAGGTGGTACAAGTGAGTCTGGCTAACCTTCTTCATGGGTTCAAGTGGAAGTTAGCTCGTGGGATGAAGGCTGAGGATTTGAACATGGATGAGATTTTTCGCCTTTCTACCCCTCGCAAAGTTCCTCTTGAGGTTGTGCTTGAACCACGTCTTCCTCCTCATCTTTACAATGTTTGATGATGTTGTTTGCTTGTCGTCTTGTCTTATCATTATCTTGTCTAATTAATGGTGTGATGTTTTATGTTTGGCTTTGTGAGAAAAATAAAACATTGTTGTGTGTTTTATTATTAGTGGTAAAAAATATTATATTGATCTAAGATTATATGAAGAGTTTGACTAATCAATACATGCACTATTAATTACTGTTCTAAATTAATTTTATCTGACTTTTTCAAATATATATGAACTTGAACTTTGAAATAAATAAATTATATGACTCCATCTTTCTGAATTGACCCATCCCATGGAGCCCACAATGATATTATTAACAAGATTTTTGTTATATGAGATCTTTTTAATGAAAACAATTAATAACAATTTATTTTAATGTAAACATAACTAGAGTTCCTCCCTTAATTTTCAAAAACATGAGCCTTAACATAGTTAGCTTTAATAAGTTTGTTCTTTACACAAAATTTTAATATAAAAAAGATGAAAATCACTGGGGTACCATGATTATGACAAACCAATTACCTATATGCTGCAAGGGTAATTAACATGAGCGGATGCTGCATGACCTGCTTTCCATCTCTCCCACTTCTCTTCTCCCCACAAAAGAAAGATTGCTTCCAAAGGAAAATGAAGAGGATGTTTTCCAACTCCATCTGATCAGTTCATTACATTAGATGATGATATGATGGTTGATGTTATAAGTAGAACAGACTTATTCACAAGTTTGGAGAATAAGAACTATTTTCCATTGATATATAACGTTATAGTGATATGATAGTTGTCATCACCTTTTGATGATCTATCTCCCCACGTTGCTATAAATCAAGTTCAATTTTCTTTCATTTCATTATCAACAAAAGCAAACTAAATAGAAGAATCCTTTGTTGTTGTTTTAATTATATACCCATTGCGCCTAGCAAATTGCCATTCTATCTACCAAACAAATGAGTTTCATCAATGAATGACAAAAGTCTTTAATTTTCTCCATGTTGATTTTTCCACCGTGAGAATGAAGGATGTGTATTTTAAGTGACCATTTTTTAAACAAATTTTAATGAGGTTGCATGCATGTATGTTTGGTTACAAGTCAATTTCCTGAAAAAAATCATGTTATATTCTAAAAATTCTAATATCATGGATTATTTTATTTCACATGTCTACAATTTTCTCTAATTTTAATTTTTATATATTTATTTATGTTATATTTGTTCATCATTTGTTTTTGTTAATACCTTTCATTTTATCTATTGAATGTAAGATAATTTCAAAAAAAAAAAGGGGGAAACATGCAAAATCAAACCTAATTGTTTTTATTCTCATCAACATTTGATGCGGCACAGATGCTTTAGTGGATGAATGTGAGGAAAATATATAAATATTATGACATTTGAGAATGCAAATTAGTAGAAGGGTGCAAAGGTGCCCTGGCCATTTTCAAGGGTGATATTATAAGTCACAACATTGATTTTTTTTTTTTAAAAAAAAAAAAGTGGATAAAATATTTCTAAATTAAAATAACTGAAAGTGCAACACTCTACTACAAGGGGAATACCAGTCCACTAATGTAGAATATCATCAAAATACAACAAGAGAACATCGATAAAATAATATAAAAGAGGAAAAACGGGCTTCCTCTGAACCCAATCCAAAATACTGAAGATCTAGCCCATGATACGGCCCGTGCCTCCTCGGTCGTGGATGCCTTGCCAACCTCTTTTGTGGGAGGTCCTAAAAACTCAAGGTTACATCGGATGATGATAATATAGTCATTTAGCTTGCCTCTCATGCTATCTCTAGTTGCGGAGATCCATGACAATAACAAGCGGTCAATCTTCATAATAATTTCATGTGTTAACAAGAGATCAACATTAAAAATACTATCATTTCTTGCGAACCAAACATCATGCACAACATTGATCTTTAGAATATCATTTTTTATGTTATAATTTTAAAATAAATGATTAAATTTTAATATTTATATTTTTCATATCACATTTTATTGTTTCTCTCTTATGTTTATATTCTACGTATTTAATTTTGGTTATTTTTTCTCCATTTTATATTTTCAAGTGTTTTCATAAAACAATAGCCTTAAAATAATCTTTAGGATATTACCATATATATAAATGTGTATGTATGTAAGTATGTATTTTATATATTTTTTAACATATGGTTGAAATGAAAAGAAGTAGCAAGCGACATACTAATCCATCACATCCATGCAAGCATGACGTAATGTAATTAATCTTAATGACACTTAATTAGCTAATTAATCACCAATGGTTTCAGAAAGTAAGCATGTGTTATTGTTGCCAGCCAAGGATTGCACCAAAGTATGGCCTTCATATCCACTTTGAACATTACCACTTAAAAAAAAAATTATTAAATTAATAAAATTAGAATAAAACAAGGATAATTGAATTGAGCCCAACTTTGGGGAAAAGGTGTTAATTTTTTTTTTTAGTTCTTTTGTGCCATATCTCATGTGAACTTCAAATAAAACCATGTTAAAATGGTGAAAACCTAACTCCACTTCCCTCAATTATTCCTTAATTATCTTTAAGAAAAAGCTTATTTAAGTTTAATCATTGTTGTTATACATGGAGCTTGAGAGTGGGTAAGATGGGGGACCTCACCAATGTTTTTATTTATGCTTGCCAGACTAGCCGTTGCATTTGAATTTTTTATTATATGGATAGATAATAAAGGATTAGGTAATGGAATAGATAATGATCACTCCCACTTAATTACTTTTCTTCTTAGATCACAAGCAATGGTTTATGATTCTTCGGAACCACAATAAGAGCTTTTTTTCTTTATTAATTAACATGACAATATTAAGTAATTATTTATATAACATATAATTTTTATATGATAGATTTTTGTTTACAAATGCAATAAATACAACAAAGCGAGAGGAATATATATGGAGCCAAAATTGATCATTTAGTTTGTGAAACCTCATCTAATGACACTGGATTAGGTTATAAACTCATATTCACAATTGAGAATTTTTTCCGCCGGAGTTGAACTCAAAGTTTTTAAATCTCTAAATTAATACTTTTCATAATATGACTAATACTGTTGAGTAATAAAAATCTTTTGAACTGAGTGGATTAATTTCAATATATATATATACACACTAGAGAGATTTTCTAATCCATGAATCCATTGCTTTTTTTCAAAGAATGGATAAATGATGAAATTTCCTAAAAGACCAATGGGAAATTCATACAAGATCAAGATTGTTAAAATAAGAACCATTGATATATTTATGATTTATATTATTCAATATTAAAAAATTAAAGAAAAGGATGAAACTCATCAAAGTAACAGGCAAAGTAATAAAACAATGTGACATTAATTAAAAGAATTTTTAATGAACCAAATGTGGTTAATGTGCGCCATGATGCACCACGAGCCCTCGTGGGCCGGTGGGGTCAAGCGTGATCCACGGTGGGACTCATTTAATCTCCAAACTCACCTACAAACCCCCAAAACACCAACACCACGAAATCTCAAATAAAACACCGCCACGTGTTCACACAGCACATTTCCCTGTCAGTTGGCCAACAGCGAATCACTCTCACGACAAACCTGCACGCCCCCCTCGTCCCGTCGCAACCTCCACGGAAAAGAAACACCAGACTCCTTCCTCTCTTGGGAACCGCTCGAACTTTCATCATATTTGTTTTCCCTCTCATATATTTATCATAAAAATAAATAAATAAATAAATAAATAAATGTTTATATTTAACACTCTCCACTGTTGCTTTGACTGTTTGACTCACTGCTTTTTCTTCAGCCCCACTGAAAGAAAAAAAAAAAAAAAAAACAGTACTTGTAATTTGCACAGTGTCCCCGCAAACCCACCACCTTCTTCTTATGCTCAGTCTCGAACTCAACTCCTCATCATCAATGGCTTCTTCTCCTTCTTCTCTTCTTCTCCAATGGCTTCTGCTCCTTCTCCTCTCCATCTCACTCTCTCACTCCATGAACCAACAATACCAAACCTACATTATCTACATGAATCCTTCTCACAAACCTTCACATCATCCAACTCTGACTTCATGGTTTCATTCTCACTTGCTCTCACTCTCACTCTCTCCTTCCTCTCATCTTCTCTACTCTTACTCTCCTCTTCTCCCAGCCTTCTCCGCTCTCATCCCTTCTTCTCATCTCCAACTTCTTCTCTCCCACCCTTCTGTTCTTCATCTCCACCCTGATCCTTTCATCAAACTTCATACGACTCGTTCTCCTGACTTTCTCGGCCTCCCTCACACTTCTCCTTCTTCTCCGGCAGCCACCCTCGACGCCACTGACGTCATTGTAGGCGTTCTTGACACTGGCGTTTGGCCGGAGTCCCCTTCTTTCTCTGACTCCGGCCTCCCACCTATTCCCTCTCGCTGGCGGGGCCGCTGCGATGCTGGCGTCGACTTCTCCCCTAAACTTTGCAACCGTAAACTCATCGGCGCGCGCAGCTTCTCCCGCGGCTTCCACGCCAGCGGCAAAGACGGCCAGAGAGAGTTCGAGAGCCCCCGAGACCGCGACGGGCATGGCACTCACACCGCGAGCACCGCCGCTGGTGCCCTGGTTGCCAATGCCAGCTTGTTGGGATACGCGAACGGGACGGCGCGTGGAATGGCGACCGGCGCTAGGGTTGCTGCTTATAAGGTTTGCTGGGCTTCTGGTTGTTTTGGTTCTGATATTCTCGCCGGCATTGTTGCCGCCGTTGAGGATGGTGTCGACGTGATCTCGCTCTCTCTCGGCGGTGGCGCTGTGCCGTACTACCGTGATGTTATTGCGTCCGCGGCGTTCGCTGCCACTGCTGCCGGCGTGTTCGTCGCTGCTTCCGCTGGGAACTCCGGTCCTGAAGCCGCTTCTCTCGCCAATGCAGCTCCTTGGCTCGCCACCGTCGGCGCTGGTACTCTTGACCGTGAGTTCCCGGCTTCCGTTTCTCTTCTCAACTCGTCGGAGATCCAGGGCGTCTCTCTTTACGCCGGCCGTGGCCTGGGAAAGGCTGTTCTTCCCCTCGTGTACGGAGGCGGCGCTGGAAGAAAGGGAAACAGCAACGCTAACTCCAGCCGGCTTTGCCTCGACGGAGCTCTGGATCCCGCTCGCGTCAGGGGAAAGGTGGTGCTTTGCGACAGAGGAGTGAGCGCACGCGTGGAGAAGGGATTGGTCGTGAAGCAAGCCGGCGGCGCCGGCATGATTCTGGCCAACACCGCGGCGAGCGGAGAAGAGCTAGTGGCCGACAGCCATTTGCTGCCGACGGTGGCGGTTGGTCGGAGAGACGGCGACGCCATCCGTCAGTACGTTTTGAATGCTAAGAAACCGAAGGTTTCGTTGAGTTTCAAAGGCACGGTGCTCGGAGTGCGACCGTCGCCGGTGGTGGCCGCGTTCAGCTCTCGTGGGCCCAACATCGTGACGCCGGAGATTTTGAAGCCGGATTTCATCGGTCCAGGCGTTAACATCCTCGCCGGCTGGACAGGATCCATCGGACCAACAGGCTTGGCCAAAGACACTCGCCGAACAGAGTTCAACATCATGTCCGGTAAGTTAGTTATTTATTTATTTATTTTAATCCCCTGTGTTTTCTTAATTTAAATAAATGTCTTCAATGTTTTGATTGTTGATGATATGCTTAATCTTGTTGTTAATGTTGTTAATTATGTTTATGCTCATTGTGTGCATGTGCAACCATCCCTTTCCACATCAGATGATCCTGTCGTGCTTCCTGTATTTTCTATTCTTTTAATTACTACTTTTTAATTTTACTTTGATATTGAACTTTGGTACTCTGTTTTTATAGGCTGTAATTTAGTAGTTGCATCTTCACTCACTTTTGTCTTTTGGCACATCCATTGCATTCTTGACCATATTTGTTAATCAATTGATCATTTATCTTGGTTTGAGCAATGGTAATCACATCAGAGGCATGATTTAGTATTCATAGCATCTCTTAATCCATTGCATCTCTTTGCAATATAACAGGTACATAAATTTTGATTCTTCATACCTCAGTTAATTATACATTCCTGCTGATTTGATTAGCTTTTATATAGATCATGTATAGTCGAATTGTCGTCATATGCTGCTATTATATCTACAATTTACCGGTGATGACACTCTTTACCATCTCAATACTTGTACAGTTCTACCTCTGTTTCGTTTGCATTATTCTTGGTTTTACTCGTCAATCCATATATAATTTATCATCGAACAATCATACTTTGCTCTTAAGAGCTGTAATTTAGTAGTCGTAGTACCGTCCCTCCGTCACCTTGCATTGGTATACGACACTTCCTAACTCTTCGTTCATACATTCTGTTTGGTGCTATTTGTTAATCCATGGGTTGATGATCAGTTGTTAGATCTATAATTCTGTACCCTTTCTATTTCTTCATATATTTTTCTCTGAATTGTTACTTGTTTCTGTTACCTGATATTTAGATACATTGTAATTTAAAATACAACAGGGACATCAATGTCATGCCCACACATCAGTGGTCTTGCTGCATTACTCAAGGCTGCACATCCAAGTTGGAGCCCCAGTGCAATCAAGTCTGCTCTTATGACCACTGCATACACTGTTGATAACACCGGGTCCCCACTCCGTGACGCTGCCGGTGGAACTCCCGCCACCCCAATGGCCTACGGCGCTGGCCATGTGGACCCTGAGAAAGCCCTGTCCCCGGGTCTCGTATACGACCTTACCACTGACGATTACATTGCTTTCCTCTGCTCTCTTAATTACAGCATTGAACATGTCAAAGCTGTCGCCAAGATGCCGAACGTAACATGCTCGCACCGGTTATCAAGCCCGGGGAATCTCAATTATCCATCTTTATCTGTTTTATTCGATCGAAAGTCACGTAGAGTAGTGAAGTACACCAGGGAACTCACTAACGTCGGTGAAAAAAGGTCTGTGTACAATGTGGATGTTACAGGACCGTCAAGCGTACGAGTGATTGTTAAACCGACTAAGCTTGTTTTCAAGAACTTCGGGCAGAAGTTGAAGTATAGCGTCACATTCGTATCTAAAAAAGGAGGCGGCATGAAGATGAGTATGGAGTTCGGTTGGCTCACTTGGAGTGACAAGCTGCACCGTGTTCGGAGCCCTATTGCTTATACATGGCAAACATTTAGACCAAAAATTCAGGTTTGATTTCTGACTCACTTTCAATTTTCATTGTGATGAGTTTCTGCTTTGTCTCCTCCACATTGAGAATCAATGTGAAGAGTTTCTGCTACTGAGAGAATTGAGTGCACTCTTTTCACTCAATTGAGATCATTGTTTTATGGTTTGTGATGTCTGAACTCTTTTGTGTATGATTAATTACATGGTTGTGATCAATGATTGTTTTCAAGAGAATCAAACTTATATCTTGAAAAACTTGTCTTTGCTGCTTCATTGTCCAACACTTAAAAGCAATAGCTAAAGCAGTCAATGTTACTTTTTCCAGGAATCTGAAGGTTAGGGCCATTAGGTTTCTTCTTTGTGATAAAGTGAAAGATTTGATACTGGTTTTTCAAAATGTATCACAGCTACTCTCCTACCTGCCTTGACATTATTGGTCACATTCAAATCTACTGTTAAAATTCAGTTTGCTGAACTCCATCTGCAGTAAAAATGTGTGTTTGTTTCATGGAAGGTGTCCACTTTGGTTGAATTTATTCCTTTTGTTTTTCTGATTGATTAAAATTTATAAATCAAAACCATGGAAAAGCAGGAAATATTCTCGTCGCTTTTGGTAAAGTGATACTGAATATGAAGATTAATTGTGTCTTCAGAACTCTCAACTTCTTCAACGTTAGACTACTGACATTATTGGAACTCCTACAACTGCTGCTACGAAGTTTGATTAATGCTTTCAAGCAAACAAATTCAAAGATGCTAATTTGAGCAGTTCCAATCAAATTATGAGATTTATATTCTTGCACTCCATTCCAATCTTTACTTAAGTTATCCACACTCAAAGGATTCCTCCAATAATTGCAACATCATAAATATATATATATATATACATAGACAAAGAAACAAGCTCTCAAAACAGAGCAAACAGAGAGCCATGGGTGGTAACACTAATCTCAAGCCTATTGTTAGCAAGACATTCTGCTCATCTTCAGATATCATGTTGATGGTGAGAAAGAGACCTCAGGTCATTAATGGCGGTGGCTTCGTGGTCATGAACTTAGGCCAGAAGGTTGTTTTCTCAGTAGATGGTTGCGGAATTCTTGGTTCCAAAGGAGAATTGATTGTTAGAGATAATGATGGAACATCAACTCTCTTCATCCATAAAAAGGTACATATATATATTTTTACAGTTGAGGTTCATTGAAGTTCTTAATTCAGTAATCATTCTTTGAATTCTCAGGGAGGTATAGTGCAAGCACTGAGCTTTGAGAGGAAATGGAGAGGTTACTTAATGGAGTATGAAGGAACACCAAGCAAACCAGTGTTTACCTTGAGAGAACAACCAAGATCATGCATGGCAGTGAACAATGTGATCAGGGTTTCAATTGAACCAAAAGAACACAACAAACACTGGGACTATGAAATCAGAGGATCATTCATGGACAAGTCTTGTACCATTAATGATCGACGAGGCGATGTCATCGCAGAGGTAATTAAACACAAGCAATCCATCCATGCATGCATGCAAATACGTAGAAGAGACTGTGATTTTGGACGTGAATTAATTGGGTTTTAATATTTTTCATGCAGGTTGGTGTGAGGGAGTTGATGAATAGCAAGGACTTATACTACGTGTTAGTGAAAGCAGGCTATGATCAAGCCTTTGTTGTTGGTGTTATTGCTGTTCTTGATAACATACATGGGGAGTCCACTAGATGCTGATTATATAATTAATCAAGTGATCTTTGCTAATTAGATCTCTTTGTGATTGGTTTTTAGAATAAATCACACCAAGGATTAACGTAGAGGAGTTTGGTAATTTGACAGTTTGCAACTGTAATTGATGTTTAAATTGTTGGTTTTTGTGGTAATTAATCTTTCATCTTGTGAATCAGTGATTGAATTGCCTTAATTAATAGATGTTTTTCTTAGAAGGAAACTAAACTTCATGTTTAAATCAATGTTGGGACTTTTTGGAAAGATAAGAACAAAGAGAGAACTGAATGTAGGGTTTAAAAAATTCCTCATGATTCTGATTTCTAAGGACTTTATAACAATTACAAACGTGTCATCTACATGCATGAACGTGTTATTTATTTATTAATATCTGAGAAATGTGAATCTATAAAATTTAAATTTTTCTATATCTCAAAATGGCAAGAATATAATTTTGGGCCAAAGGATTTAATGCTATTTAGGCAAAAAGTTATTGCCAACTTCCCATATAAAATGTGAAATTTTTATCTTTCATTATGACAAAGTCTGAACCATGGAAGAAGGCTTCATACCACAAGTGCATTTTATCTTTTTTTTTTTAATTTGTGGGGTTCCATGCCTGCCACTAGACAAATGAAAATATGAACCAGAACGAGACTTTTTCTTTATCATTTCAGTCCAAAGACTAAGTAATTTAATAGCAAGTTCTTTGATTAAGATTAAAGAATGAAGGAATATTCTAAATAAACAAACATTCAAAAAATCAAGTAATTTTTAAACAACAAGTTGTGATGTATTATTAAACAAATATAAAATCGGAAGAGAGGATGCAATTAAATTTCGTTTGAAAGAATATGAAGTCTCTAGGTCCTTACAAAGAAAGCTCAAGGGTCAAGAAGTTTGGTATGATCCTCTAGTTAAAACTAACATTATCAATGAGACCCTACCACCAATAATAAATAAGTTGGGGCAGGTGAAGATGGGTTCATACCCCCACAAAATGTCAATGCATCTTAATTGCATAGAAAAAACAATGTTTTTTTTTTTTTTCTAGTATTATATGAAGTAAACCATTAATCTTTAATTATATTTCATGTTAAATCAAATCAAGTGGGAAATGAGAATCAACTGCCTCCTTGGTAGCCATGCCACACATGTTGATTCAATTCAACAGTGTGTTAACTTTTACATTATTTTACATGGGAAATGACCCAGAGGACCTTGCCAATTTCCACAAGGTCCTCTAGATTCCTATAATTTTTTTATTTTTTTTAAATAATGGATAAATCACGTTATATTAGAATAAACAAAACTACAAATAGACTAACAATCAAAAAAAAAAAAAACAATACTTACAAAAAACAATAATCACAAAAAAGCATAATTACTACAAGACAAAACAAATAAAATAAAACAACAACAAAAAAAGCTAGGTAATTGCCAATCACAGGACCCCTTTGAAGAAATTAACATAGAAAATTCTTATATATTTATTTTGCCTAATGAATACCTAACCTTTTAGCTAAAGAAACCTTATATTTTCCTTATTTTCAAAACTTACTATTTTTATCTTTAATATATATATATATATATAATTCAATTTTCGTTTCCTCATAATTCACATGACCAAATGGGTCCACATCCGGTAATCACATGGCCCAAGTCCTTCAAAATTAGCCACCATAAATGAGAACCACACTTGTTCTTCATTTTACCAAATTCAACAAATATGCGGTTGGAGATCAATCTACCATCGCGTGACTAGAACTCAAATCATTATAAAATTATTTCATGAAAAGAAAATGAACCATACTTATTAGATCCAAAACAAAAAAACAAAAAACACACAATTGTGTTTCACGAATCAGGCCCCCAAACCGGCCAACCTTTCAATCACCACTACATCATTACTCACCATTCCCCTCATCTTTTCTCATGCACAATTCAAACATTGACCAAGACTTCATCAGTCAAAGTCTCCTTCCACACCATGAAACCCCAAGACAACTTCCCCAACTTTTCAAAACCAATACATATTTAAATAAATAAATAAATAAATAAATAAATAAATAATACATCTTCTTCACCTGTATAAATTATATATATATATACTACATCTCGGCTCTGAACTTCAAAAGCATAAAAACACACACTTAGACCATCATACAATGGAAACCTCACCACTGATAACCTGCACCCTGATCTTCCTAACAACCCTGACACTCCTCATCATCAAACTCTCCGGCAAACCTCGCCGGAAACTCAACCTCCCTCCAGGACCCAAGGCATGGCCAATCATCGGAAATCTCAACCTCATCGGCGAACTACCTCACCGTTCAATCCACCGACTCTCCCAAACATACGGGCCCCTCATGCAGCTCAAGTTCGGATCATGCCCAGTCGTTGTAGGCTCTTCCGTTGAGATGGCCAAAGCCTTCTTAAAGACACAAGACGTCACCTTCGCCTCCCGGCCGAAAACCGCCGCTGGGAAACACACAACGTACAACTACTCCGACATCACTTGGTCCCCTTACGGCCCTTACTGGCGCCAAGCTCGCAAGATGTGCCTCATGGAGCTCTTCAGCGCCAAGAGGTTGGACTCTTATGAATACATAAGAAACCAAGAGCTGAAACGGCTCCTTCATGAACTTTACGGCAAGAGTACTTGTTCTACTTCTTATGAGGTTGTCATCACTCTTAAGGACTATCTTTCCACGTTGAGTCTTAATGTTATCAGTAGGATGGTTCTTGGGAGGAAGTACACTGATGAGGGGTCTGATCAGAATTCTATTGTTTCTCCTGAAGAGTTTAAGAAGATGCTTGATGAGTTGTTTCTTTTGAGTGGGGTTTTGAACATAGGGGACTCCATTCCTTGGATTGATTTCTTGGATTTGCAAGGGTATGTGAAGAGGATGAAGAGGTTGAGTAAGAAGTTTGATAGGTTTCTTGAGCATGTTTTGGATGAGCATAATGAGAGGATGGTGAGTGAAGGGGAGAGCTTTGTGGCTAAGGACATGGTGGATGTTCTTCTTCAGCTTGCTGCTGATCCTAATTTGGAGGTCAAGCTTAGAAGAGATGGTGTCAAGGCTTTCACTCAGGTAATTCCTTCTCTTCTTTTTTTTTCTTTTTTTTTTTGACTCATTTAACAATGACTACTTGATGTTGTGGCATTAAATATGGACAAAAAAAATTCTAATGTGTTGTTATATATATATATATATAATACAGTGAAAACAGATACAGTTTTTCACTGTCTTGTTGAATTAGGAGTCTATACATACAATTATGACTTAATTCCGTGAGGAATAAATTGCATGGATTATTTGAGATCGATGAATTAAGACAAATGACATGATTTTGATTAAAATTCAGGATTTGATTGCCGGAGGAACAGAGAGTTCAGCCGTGACAGTAGAGTGGGCAATGTCGGAGCTACTGAAACAACCACACATCTTCGAAAAGGCAACAGAAGAGCTCGATCAAGTAATCGGAAAAGACCGATGGGTGGAGGAGAAAGACATACCGAATCTACCATACATCGAATCGATAGTAAAAGAAACAATGAGAATGCACCCGGTGGCACCGATGCTCGTCCCGCGCCTTTCGCGGGACGATAGTAGCATCGATGGGTACGACATTCCGGCCGGCACTCGAGTGTTGGTCAATGTTTGGACAATTGGCCGTGATCCGACTATTTGGGACTCCCCCGAGGAGTTCCGACCAGAGAGGTTCATCGGTAAAACTATCGACGTGAAAGGTAATCATTTTGAGTTACTGCCTTTCGGTGCTGGCCGGAGGATGTGCCCGGGTTATAGTCTTGGACTCAAGGTCATACAAGTGAGTCTGGCCAACCTTCTTCATGGGTTCAATTGGAAGTTACCTCATGGAATGAAGGTTGAGGATTTTAACATGGATGAGATTTTTGGCCTTTCTACCCCTCGCAAGGTTCCTCTTGAGGTTGTGCTTGAACCACGTCTTGCTTCTCATGTTTACAATGTTTGATGTCGCTGTTGTTTGCTTGTTATCTTGTCTTATGTTGTCATGTTTTATGTTGGGATTTGTGAGAAAAATAAAACATTGTAGTGTGCCAATGTTTTAAAAGTGCCAGATATATTGATGTAATAAGGTCATATGAAAAAAATATAACTAATATATGTACCGTTAGTTAGTTAGTTACTACGGTTGTAATTGAATGAAAGAGTCTTTTCTTACTTTATCAAAGTTTAGATTTATTATGGTAGGATTTTTTTTTTAAATTTGTTTTGTAATTATATGTGGAATTTAAATAGAGTGATTTGATTTTTCAATAGTGGGGCCAAACACGAATTGAAACTTATGAGATAAATAGATACATTGTATCACAATGTCCCTGAACCAATCCGGGTTGGTGTTGTTGCTAACCATCAAAACAGGACCCAAACCGAGTGGGTTTGGCATCAACACTCTCATTCAATGAACTACCATTATTGTCATGACATTGTGTCTCTGTCAGTCTGTCACCCATGACTTGCATATATAGTTGTGGTGGAAAATAGAGGGGAGAAAAATATACATATATATTTAAATAATAACTTTATGTGAGTCCAGTGATAAAAATGATAAATGAGTAGCGTAAGAAATTACTGTATAATATTATATAAACACTGTATTATACTACAAATATACCATATACCATAGTTCATTCTTACTAGATCTCATGCAAGGGCGGATCTATGTTATGATAAGTCGCGCTCTCCCGTTTCAAGAGAGTGAGGACGTTGTAGGTAATCCCCCGCAACGCGTACGCCCCTGAGAGTTGGCGCTTGTCGCTCTATCCCAAAAAAAAAAAAAAAAAACCCTTGTCAACCTTGTCATCATGATTTTCAACAAATAAATATTGGCGGAAGATTGCCCCGATTCAACCTTGCTTGGTTTGATGAATATAAATATTGGTTGGAATATGGTATAAAAAAAAAAGCAACATTTTGCTTATGTTGTTATTTATTTAAAATTGAAATTAAACAGCAAGGCCGCTCAGACTCTTTTGCAAGTGAGGGATTTAAAGCTTGGATCCCATAATGTAGAAATCCTAGATCCACCACTGGTTTCATATGTGAAGAGTTGTATTCTCCATTATTCTAAAATTGTATAATAAGGGGAATTTATCATTGTACTATTATGGTCCATAATATATGATTTTGAACGTATGTTCTTACAAAATTGCTAGGCAAAAGAATTTACTATAGTAGTATTATGGTTTATAATATTTCATCTTGAAGGGTGCGCAATTATTGCCCTGCATATTAGAGTGCCCCATATAATAATTTTTAAAAGGTCATTAAACCACTATAATTAAAAACATAAAATAAAAAATAATACATTTAAAATAATATTCTGTTAAATATTTTATTTCTTCAGCTTATGGTTTATCCTTTTTTTTTTTAACTAGTAAAACACATATACACATTCAAATTAAATCCGGTATATAGGAAAAATGAAATAATGCATGCTTGTATATTGCTTACGCTTGATTAATGTGCAAGCAATCCTCAATTTTTATCTCTCTTTTGATCTGAGAATTACGGTTTGCAATTTTGGATGTTGTATTATGGAGTTGATCTTGAACTTATATATATATATATATATAATGAGTCAACTGAAAAATTTACAGTTAAAATCTTAATAGGGCGGTATTTGTTGTAACAGTACACCATCACATCTATTGAACTTTCATTGTACCCTGATTAATAAAATTTTAAATTATTAATAAATTATTGTAACAGTACACCATCACATCTACATGTCCCTTGACAACTATTAATGGGACGTTATTTGCTTATTCGTAAAAAACAAAACATTTAGGGTGTGTTTGATTGGCAACATAAAAAATGGGTGAGAAAAAAACTTTTGTGAAAAATAAAAAATAATCGTTTAATTGGCATTATTTTCTAGCTAGAAAATCAAAAAAAAATTGAAAAATTCTTATTTTGTTGTTTAATTGTTTTTTTTTCACATAGGCCCTTACATTTTTCATGAAAAATTTTTCTCAGAGTGGAGGGAGGAAAAATTTTTCACTAATTTGAGGAAAAATAGTGTCACGTAATAGAGTTTGTGGAAAAAATTTTTATGAAACATTTTGGTAAATAAATAATCTATTTAGCTAAAACATGACCCGTAAAAAAATTTTTTCTGGAAAAAAAAAAGGCAATCAAACACGCCTTAAATATATAATTAAATGCTACCTCACTTGATAGGTGTGGTGTTGGTTGGTTTTAATGTACAATATTATTTAATTAAAAGCCTTTTGAGTTCAAAAAAGATTCAATTGTGGAAAAGAAAGCTACTGTAAAATTTTAAAACAATACCTTCCACTCCCGTCGCTTTGGCCGAGTGGTTAAGGCGTGTGCCTGCTAAGTACATGGGGTTTCCCCGCGAGAGTTCGAATCTCTCAGGCGACGATTATCTTTTTTTTTTTTTAACTATACATAAAGTTTTGACTCTCCTTTTCCGATAATTATAATAATAATAATGATAAAATATCAACAATTACTTCTGCGTTTTGAACAAAACACAAGTGGAATCAGATGCATAAATTTGTTATATTTTCACGACAAATGTCTCAAAATGCCAATAAAACTGCTGTTTTTATATCAATGATACAATTGACAATTAAGGTCCACCCCAGTACAAAATCATCATCAACTCAAAACTAAAAGAGTCCAGTTTGTTTTGCAAAAGGGCTTCAGTTGGTAGGTATCATGGCGTTATAGTGGTGATACATGCAGAGACTCATTGAGAAAGAGACAACCGAACACAATATTAAAGAAATCTTGACCTTTGATGACAACACCTTTGCTCCCTACCACAGACTCCATATCATATTTGCAAGCTCTATGGCAATCAGGGCAATATGTCACCTGCAAAAAATTACATAATTATATGGTTGTCAAAATGTAAAATAACATGTATTTTTTTTTAGGGTTCCTGATACAATAATCAGACTCTTGAATCCTCGAGCAATGAAAATCTTCCACTGAACCTCGAATAAAAATCCAGGACAAGTTTTGATAACACAATTAGATTATTTGATTATTAGTCCACAACAAAGCGATAATAATCTACCAAAGATCAAGTCACGTTTTCATCGACACCCATTCACTAATTCCCGGAAAAACAGGCAAAAAAGAAAAACGATATTCGTTTTTACCAACCACATAAGGAACTAGCAAGGTAACCTTTCATTGTAAATCTGGCAGAAACAATGGAAATAGATGATATTACCTCCAATAGCTTTGGCATAAATGAGGAGTCAAGCATTACGTCTACCCCATACATGGCCCTAGAATATGGACTATGCATCTCAGGATGCACAGTTGCTGCTGAATCGAATACAGATCGGATCATATTCTTAGTTCTTTCATGGATGTCGAGCCATTTTACTGCATGATGAAGGACATTGTGATAAATGAATCAATCAAGAAGAACCAAGGAGAGTACTTGATGGATATATAACCTTGATGCTCTACTTCAAACTCCCTCACAAACTCAGCTGTGTTCATGTGATTTAGTCGGCCAATATAATTCTGTGAACCAAAAAGATAATATTTAGGGCGTGAGGAGCTAAGAATCATCACCATTAGTGCATTACTAAAAGCCCTTGTACAAGCACTGCACTCACCATCACTGTGAAATGAGTTTCATACTCAAAAAGACTGCTTTTTTCCAGAGAGTATGGATTATTTGCTAATCTAACCTACAGAATGTAATGGAACACATCAAGATTCTGATCAACTGCCTTTTAAAACAGAAAGGAAACAAAATCATTCGAGAGATAATTCACTTAAATAGGATGGATGGCAGAAACATACCCAAAAAACATCAGCAAGGAAAACCTCCACAGGATTCATGCTGCGGACAAGTACAATGTAGCGAAGGTCAAACTTCTTCCCTCTGAATAATGCCGGGTGTTCAATGTACTTCTGGCAAATTTTTGGCCCAGTCTCCATAAGTCGGATGACAGCTGACAAGTCACCAGTGACTGTTGTATCAATTGTTCGAGCCATATTCCATGGCTTCAAAATCCATAGGTTATCACCGCAGTCTCGACGTCGTATACAAAAATCCCCAATGAGTTGAGACAGCTGAGATTCTAGGTTATAAGTAGGTTGGAGCCACTCAGGAGAACCCTTTGCCTGTTGAGGCAGAAAGGAGGGAAGGAGTAAAGGCAAGATGCAAATAATACCAACATATTATAGAACCGAAAAACTCCTTTTTGGAATATCAATTTGCCAAATCTAGTTTCATACAGCCTAATGCCTTTTAAAATGGAAAGTGATTCATGCCATCACCTTTTCTTCCCTTAATATGCTCCACTTTTAAAAATGCACTATCTTTGACAGGTTAAGGATACACCCCACACATTTAATTATTGCTGTTTTCATTATGAAAGATTCTTCACGACAGGATCATCATGAAAATCAGAACTTACTGACAGCTAAGTCCAATAAGGAAAAATTGTGACTGAAACATCTCTTGCTCCAATTGATCATAATAATATTCAAATTTTTCCAAAAAATTTAAAGAAGAAATTGTGACTAAACCATCTCTTGCTCCAATTGATCATAATAATACTATTCAATTTTTCCACAAAATTTTCAGTCCTTCCAAGTCCCTGACATATTAATAATGAAATGACAACACCATGTGCTTTATTGCGGTCACACTTCAATAAATTCTTAAAGATAATAACCCTGTTATATTAAACTTCCACAACAGATTATCTTTGATTCTTCCAGACATCCTATATCATCATTTTTAACTTCTTAAGCTCATTTTCTCACTTAAGAGTCCTTCCAAACCACAATATAATGCTTACAAGCAAATGAGATGTGGAAAAATGGTCAGATCTTTTAGCAGATCATAATGGAAGAATATTGATGTCGAGTCAGGTTACTCTATAACTAGATACTAGAAATATATATAAATATATATATTTCCCATAACAGATAAGGGAAATCTGGGAAAGAGACAAAACAAGCTTCTACAAGTTCAGAACAAGATTTGTCAGATAGGGCTTGCTAACCTTGTGAATTGTTTCAGCTAAATGATGTTTCATGACAAGACAAGCTTCAAACGGGAATTGATTCACATATTGACAATCTGTTAGCCCAAGTGCATTCTTCACTTCATTATCGACTTGAAGACTGGTCCAAATGATATCAGCATTCTTTGGATCATTTGCTGCATAAGTTGAAATGAAACTATAGCTTTTCATATCCAAAAGAAATTTAACTATAACATCCATTTTTTTAACATGGGCAAGTAGATAATTCACAACACAATACCATGAATATATATTATCTGATACAGCAACATCCTAATAAAGCCATTCAAATTTGAAAATGATAAGATCAATCATATATTATCACATGGTGAATCCAATGGAGCTCCCGCACGTAAAGAAAATCATAAAATAAATGACAAAGGGATTTTTCTACAGTTATTGAAAGAACTAAGAATTAAGCAATTAAGTGTCCAGAAGTAAGAGGTATATATGGTTCACCCAAACAAGGTGAGCTTACTAAAGGTATCATAACTTCAGCATCACCAGGAAAACAATGCATGATGTAAATCATCCAAGCCTGACATAGAACAACACAAACATGTTTGAGACCTATGAGGTATGAACCAATGCACAAAGTGCATAACTCAAGTGAGAATATTAAGAAATAAACCAGTTAGCAACTTGAACTTAGAACTCCCATTGGCAACCATATAAACATACCAATGTGCACAACATATGCATGCAGGAAATCATAATGTATTTCAAGCATACTAGAGCACATCGATCAAGGTCTTAAATAATGCCTAGAATAAGAATTCCCATACTTGCAACAAGACATTTGAAGGTAAATATAAACATCCCCAAATATGAACCACCATCATTCCACCTACAAAGAGTGTTGTGTTGGAAAAATTCTGTGTCAAAAAGCATGTCCTATGTAAAATAAATTATAAAGAGTGACCTTCATCAAATTAGCTCTCTTGGTCACCAAGGGAATGTTGCATGACACAAAATCAGCTACTAGCTAATCCCTCAAAGAAAAGGACCACAATAAGCATGAAAAAAAATTAAGAAAGAATCTGCAAATGACATGGATAAGCACCAAAAGACAAAGGTACTTACTAAATACAAACTCATCACGTTTCAAAAATTCTTCTATTTGTGGGATATCCGTGTAAACCCGTAATGGAAGCGCATTGTTGGGGAATATGCTTTTAGTGACGGAGGATGGCGTATTATAAGGCTCACGACATTTTGATTGGAGCAGTTGGTAGTATTTCTTGAATTCCTATAGATAATCATAATATCTCTAATAAAGCAAATTGATGATATTGGGAAACAAAAGGAATTGATAAGCAGTACCTGAATAAAATAATTCTCAGGTGCATGAAACCAAGCTGTAAGCCTAGCAGATCGCTGCTTATCCTCTCCAATGCCAAATAAGAAATCACGGGTGCACTCATCTCCATTTTGAACATCCTGAGTTGGCCATAATACTGAAAAGCTGAAAGCATTTCAATTCTGTGTTAAATGAATTGTGAATCTGCCTAAGTCTGATAAATAAACAAGGGATAAAGAACATGCTGAAATAAGAATAGTGCAAAGGGGGAAAAACAATTTTTTAAATCTAATAAATTCTGAGTAAACCATTTTCTTTTCTTGCATATTTTACAGAAGTAAAACTAGGGATAATGATCATTACTTCATGTATTGTAGGATGGTTTGTAATTTTGAATAAGAAGAGATGGCTCAGTTAAACAATCCAGCAGATTAGACATTTTAAGCTTGCTTTCAGCATCTGAGATTCGACAGATATCTAGTCTGCTCAACAGCTAAAATTTTCAGTAACTTCTGTTTCTTAAAAATTTGGTGAACAATATTTCTGTAGCCTAGCCTTCCAACGAGTCCAACCTTACTCTTCGCTGAGTGCAATACAAAGCCTGTCCTACTGAAAGTTGATTAGGACACAAAACAAGGAACCGACTTCTTCCAGTTGTTGTAAGTCATATCATAAAACATTTTTGTCTTTGTTACTGTCATTTTAATTGAATAACAATCTTCATACTACCCAAACACATGTTACAGTGATCAAGGCCATGAAGATCATAGTGACTATATCAATAAAGAAAAACAGCTACAGATACATTTAGTGTTAACTGAGAATTGGCAACTGTAATTTCATAAACAAATCATAAATAACTTTCATATAAATAGAAGGTAAAGAATATCTTTAGCTGGCCTGCTACATCAGAGAATCATGATTGCACAAGAACTGATGAAAAATCTTTCATACATGTTCAGTCAAGAAACATTTGTCCTGTCTTGGACCAACTTGGAAAAACAACCACACACAGGAAACAAAGGCACCACGCAAGCATTCAAAGAATCACAAGACCAAGAAGTTTCAGGCTGATCAATGAGTAATGTGCAAAATAAGCCAGAATAATGCTTGATCATAAACAGAAGTGTGAAAGCAACGAGTAACAAAACATATGAAACTATTAAATTTGTTAAAATGCAGCAAGAAAACCTAGGAATGGAAGAAAAGGAACACCTTACAGCTGATGTCAGGTTGCCCTCTGGCATGAACAGAAAAGGAGCTATCCTAAAATTTGCCTCGTCACTATGTCGCAAAGCTGAGCCCAGCTCATCCATCACATACCTGCAATAAAATTTGTATCACAAAATGCAGGCATATCTAAGTCCCATTCCATGCAAAAACAGATGTCAGATTATATGCAGCTGAGTCCATGACAACATTGTTCAAAAGAAAAATTCCACGCCATTCATTAGCATTCCACCTCTGGATTAGTTAAGATGAAAGTATTAACAAATGAAAATTTGTTTCTGTGTCCACAAAGCAAACAATAAATTTATGTCACAAGACATGTCAATGAATGGAAAATTTCAATGGCCAGGATACAACTTTATGATGAAACTAAAAGTAGAGAGTGTAAAAGAGTTAGAAAGGCAAACAAAGCAGCATCTTTAATATATGAGTTCATTGATAGACAAATGTCAATGCCCCAAACCAATATAGATTAAAATTTTATCCTCATACCATACAGAAGTTTCATCAATCTTTTCCTCATCTGCCAGTCTATAGGTCATTACATATAACCACATTGCACCAATGACACGATCAGCTAGTGAATCAGTGGCTGCCCATTCTGGAAGACGAGGTGGGAGCATTGAATCAATGATATGTTTACCACCTTCTAATATACATGATGCACTAACACCATTCAATAAGGATAGATTAGGAAGAGATTCAATAATTGCTATGGCACTATTTCCAAGAGGACCAGGAATATCTACCTGCATAAAAAGCAGATATGTTTTATGTTCATGAATGTACTTTTTGCAAGTTAAATCTTACTAAAATACCTCCAGCGTTTGCAAACTAGAAAATCCACTCAAAACTTCCAACAGGTTTCCAGCAGAATGCTTGTCCAAGTCATTACTTCGAAGATTGAGCTGAGAAAGATGAGGCATTGCAGCCGGAGAAAATACCTGAGCAAATTTGAGAATAAAAGGTTATTGCAAAATCACTTGCACAAGTTGCTTCCCCCTGAGAAACTCTAGAACTATTTTAGTTTCAGAAGAACTCAAAGATAGAGGCCAAGGAAAAACAAAAGTAGAGTTAGTGGACTAGATACTCTCAGATGGAGAGTAAGATATACACTAGATGAAGTGTATCCCACCTTATCACCACGTCAATCAACAAAGCAATAAACATTAGTAATAGATTGTCAAGAGATAGAACTCAGGCCACTACTCACCTCAGGCAGTTTGCAGACACATCTGTTTGATAGATCAAGTACAGTAATGCTCTCCAATGGATTAGTTACAGCATGGGAACAGAAAGGATTTTCCATGCAAAAAATACCACCGCAGAAACCCAAAGCCCACTCCCCGGCATTTCCAGTGAATCGTGAGTTTAAAATTTCCAAACCTGGATTCTGATTGAAGATGGCGAGTCCAAAATCATCACCTCTGGAAATATAATATGTTAGTAAATGATACTGCAATAAAAAGTTGTTCTTAGACTGAGGTTGCAGCACTGCAACAACCAACATATAGTTGACAAACATAAAGATGATAAAACTGAACAAAGGCCAATAACTAAAACTTACAAGCTCTTCAAAACAGGGTTTTCATTCAACCAGATTGCTTTTAGGTTTCTGTACTTTGCGATTTCCTGCAAAACTGTCTCTGCATTCTGGAGCTTGTTTCCCCAGAGATTAAGGGCAACAAGGTTCTGATTAAAAAAATAAATAAATAAATATCAGTTTGGAAAATCCTTCTACACATTCAGTAGAACATACAGCAAAATTAAGAGGGTACATGCAAACCAAGTAACCAAAATGAAAGAAATATCTACACTAAAAACCCTAAAGCTTCACTAAGAACTAAAGCATTATAATGCAACACAAAATATATAATTGATAGGATTATTATTATTATAAACTATTCATAGAAAAAAATCAAAAGATTCTTTTTTATTCTAAGGGAAAAACGCACCGGAAATTTGCTCGATAAATCCAGAGAGCAAAGCATCTCGTCATCTATTCCCAGCTCCTCGAGCTCCAGCCATGCCGCACCATCTATCCCACTCTCTTTCACCTTCTCCATTTCCCTCTCCAGAATTTCACTAACCTTTTCTTCACTGGTTTTCTCATCTCCAGATTCAATTCCCTCTTTCTCAGAATCCAACACCAAATCCACATCCACGCACATCAGCGCCGCCATCCTCTCGGCCAATCCCGGCACCTCTTTAAGCTGAAACGGATCCAAAATCCAATCTTTAAAATCAAAACCAAACAATCATTCGAAGGATCTCTAACCTCGAACCTGCTTGAGAGCGTCCGGAAGACGGAAAGTCCACGCATGGTCGACGAGAAAAACATCGGACTCCTTCGCCAAGGACTGGGCAGCGAATACGAGCCGTCTCCGGCGGCCACCTTCACAGGGCTCTACGGAGAAAAAGTTACCACCGTCGAAGGTCTCGGAGGAGAGCTTACGGAACAGGCGCTCATGGAGAGCGGACGGAATGCCGGCAGCGGTCAGAAGCATGGCGTGGACCTTCACGAAGTCCTCGAAAGTCTGGATGCGAGAGGAGGCCGGCATGGCGGCGGAGGAGACCAGCGCCATTGGTGGCTTCACGGAGGTTTACGGGAGAGCAAGGAAGGAAGAGAAGGGTTTTGGGTTTTAGATTAGGAAAGATAGACTTCAATTGGACGGTCAGATCTGATGAATGATTCCATCGGACGGGTGATGATGATTGTGAACTGTTTTCTCTTTTATTATTATTATTATTATTATTATTATTATTATTATTATTATTATTATTATTATGGCGACATTGGGGAGATGTTAACGGTGAATTATTAATTAATTTTACAAATTTTCAATATAAATGAGTAATTTATTTGTTTTATTAATTTCAGCTAAAAAATTTATTGTTTATTTATATGATTAGACGTCTCCGTTTTATCAAGCCTTTGTTTAACTTTTATTCAAATTTCATGACAGTCAATATATTTTCAAAATGAATTTTCTTATAAATCATATTATTTTTCTATCTTTTCTTCATCACCATCATTCTTTTGTTCAATAATTTTACATAGTATTTTCAAGGTTGTTTAGTGCTATTTAATTATTTAATTTATTTGATAAATTTATTGAGTCAAGTGACAATAGAATAAGCTCCAATTTTTTCCTTTCCTTTTTAAGGAGAGGGGGAGAGATATGAACAAATCAATGATTCAAACTTCCGAGTTTTAAAATAAAAATGAAATAAAATATTAACTCTATTATTGATAATGAAATGAAATATTAATTCTTATGTTGGCGCATAGTGGCATAAAATTGCTAAACTTTAAAAAGCAAGTTGTTCTTAAATTAGTTACAAATATAAAAAATATTCATAAAAACAGAAAATTAATCAAATATTTTTATTTAATATTATTATTTATTTTAATTAATTAATTAATTAATTTTTGCTATAAAAAATATGATAAATGTTTATTAGAGACATGCACATAAATAAAATAAACTTAACCAACACATATGTCTTTACTTTATATGGACTTTGGATTTAATCTCACATCTTTATTGAAATAAACATCTTACTTATACAAAAAGATCTGGCACCAATAGACCATTGCATATTTATTTCATTTATGTCAACTTGGTTTCAAAAAATTTTTTGTGCAACTCTACCGAATGTACAAATCAATTTTGATTTGGTTTAATTTTGTTTTTTAAAAACAATATCGATGAATCATAAATCTAAATCTTTGACCTTCGACTTGAAAGAAAAATGAATTACCAATTTTTCAAAGGTAAATTTGTTTGGTTTTCCTCTAATAATTGGGCACCACATAAGATGGTTTCATTCAAGCAGCAAGGCTAATGCAATCACACACAAACACCATGCATCACTGGGGTTCATCCACCCCACATGGCCACACAAGTTGGTTAGTTTCCGTTTTCTCTTGATTTTGCCTTTCCAATTGAGCAACCAGCCGAAAGCCCTGCTCTTGTTTGTGGCCACACACTATGTATGGTCTCTTTTTGGAATTCACGTGTTGATTTGGTGGATCGCATCTCATTGTCGCATGTATTTAATTTCAGGGATTCAGACACAAATGGTTTAATCCAAAAATCCATTTATTTTAATTATTAACCTATTTTTTCAAAAAGAAAAACTAACATTTTGTCTAAATCATGCATCACACACAGGTAGCTACCGATTTAATTCTCAATTATTATTATCTTTTTTTTTTTGTGATATTTATTGTGTGAAATAAATAAATACATAAAACTTTAATAATAATAATAATAATAGTATTATTATATTTATAGGACCACTACTTCATCATTATAATAATAATAATAAAAGCCCAAACGCCACTCCACTTCCGGACTTACAAAAGAAATGGAACCGGCGATGAAATCCTCGTCCCTCATTGGCTTCGCCTTCGCCCTCGCCCGGCGCTTCCTTCTCTTGCCCAAACGCCTCAGCCTCGTCTCCTTCCAAGAGATTATCCTCGCCCGCTCCTTCCAACGCCGTGGCCTCGTTCCTGTCTCTTTCGATCTCCCGGCCTCCGCGGACGGCGCCGCCGCCACCATCCACATCTGGATCCCGGCCGAGCGCCGCCATTCTTTCCCTCCCCTAGTCCTCATCCACGGCTTCGGCGCCAACGCCAAATGGCAATGGGACCGCCAGATTGGCCCCCTTTCCCGTTTCTTCGACCTCTACGTTCCCGATCTTATCCACTTCGGCGGATCCCGATCCGAGGGCAAGGATTTCTCCATCGGCTTCCAATCCCGATGCCTCGCCGCGGCGATGAAGCAGCTTGGTGTGTCCAAGTACTCGGTGGTGGGGATCAGCTACGGGGGATACGTGGCATATCGTTTGGCGGCGGATGCCGGGCCGACGATGGTGGATCGGGTGGTGATTATGACAGCGGGGATTGGGGCCACTGCTGAAGAGATGAAGGCGCTGGTCGGAAAGGAGAAACGAGATGTGAGCGAGATCTTGTTGCCTCAGAAGCCGGAGGATCTGATGGCCCTGATGCGCCGGACCATGTACCGCCCTCCGAGATGGATGCCCACCTTCTTGCTCCGCGATTCCATTAAGGTAAGTGCCACTTTAAAATTGCCCACATGTATTCGTATTCGTATATGTATATGCACGGCCTACGTTCGCCTCTCAACCGTCTTCTTTGTTAAGCTTTGATATAGATTTTTCTTTGAGTTTTTTTTCCCTCTAAACAAATTAAACTATTAAGATTTTACTCATACCCTCTTGGATATTGGTGCCGAGTTTTTTATCTCTTCAACGACCATCTAAATTGAGGGAGTTCACAGTTGTATTCTATACCAGCATTTTTTTTTTGCGCATTTTTGATCGGTGCTTAGTGCATTTTATTAAAACAAAAATTAAAATTTTATCTGAAAATTATAATCAAATTCTTTTGCTAATAATTTATTAATAGATTGTAAATATTGTAGTGAAGTTTATTAAGGACGTTTTCATGGCTATGATATTGAGCATTGTCTGGTTTTATCGAAAGTTTGACTTGTTTATTTAATTTATATGAAACTGCATGTAACCTTGTTAGTTAATAAGCATGCTATGTAGAAATTTTTTTGATTCTTAAAATCCTAAAATATAGAGAATTAATAAATTTGATTTTGTGGGCTGCTCTTATAATTTAATAGTTTGGTTAATTTATTGAAATCTAAACTTATGATAAAAGCTTGTGTAGTTGCGTTCTTTATGATTTGTTGAAGAATAATGGGCTTTCCGTCCCAATCGGTTTTCATACTTTATTAGTATTGTGAACTTTTTTTTTTACTGTCCTCATAAACAATCTATTATGTAATATAATATAAATAATTAACGAACGGACAAATACAAGATATTTTTAAAATTATCCTTATGAGTTATGAGGAAGATTTACTGATGAGTGCAAAATTATAAGACTATCTTCATGTATTTTGACCATCTATGTTTTTAATTAGAAGATTAGTTATCTAGGGATGAATAAAGTGGAAATTCATTGTGCTTCCAGTCCACTATAGTTTTTCATTTAACAAAAAATGCCTTCCAACAATAAGAACTACGAAATGAAAGAGCTTCCAAGGGAGTTAGATAACAATCAAAATATATATATATATTTCACCTTCTTTGCTGTTCAATCTTAATCTTACGAAAAATTTTGTTGGTCCCATCAATGAAAAAGACTGTTCTTGTACTTTTGTGATTTGGCCAAGATGCATGATTTATTGTTAGATCTGAATTGGCTATATATATATATATATATATATATTAGGCCAAGATGCATGATGCATTGCTAGATCTGAATTAGCTATATGCTTTTGATGGCTGCCTTTAGCGGAGATTGTTGACTTTTATGATTATTGCTATCATTTATCAAACTTAATGTGGTTATATCCAATTTGGCCCTCATAATTACAATAATTATCGACCATATATATAGATTAATATAATATAACCACTATTTCTTTTCATTTTTATTTGTAATAATTTGTTGTAGAAAATTTAAGTCATTTTGTGTACATATAAACTTTAGTTGTAGTTTTTTGGGGGGGTTTCCCGAAATTTATGTCTTTATACTGTAGACCTTATTTGTAAAGTACAAAAGAAAATATAATAAGAAAATTATTTTATTCACTAAAAATGAACAAATTTTACTGTTTCGTAAAAAGGCTTTTACTGTATTAACTCGTCCGCTTCTGCCCATTGTGTAAGTTCAGCAATTTGCAAGCGATATGCAACAGAAGGGAATGGGTCCAATGGGAACAGTAGCATTGGGAGCACCAGTTGTCCTCTACACCCAGTGAATAAATGAACATCTTGTAGGGGCTCGGCTTTTTGAGCTCAGTTTAATCTACCCGTTAATCATTTTAGTAGATTTTGTGTGTCATATTGCAAGAAAAGCTTAATTAATTGTTTATTTTTGGTGGAAAGGTACTTCATGCATGTTGTTATTTGTTTAATGCAAATCAGATTTATTGGTAGAAGGGTACATTATATAAAATCATTTGCGAAAATCTCATGTATTCAAGGAATTCTTGCTCCTACTGAACTTACTGAATTCACTTAACATTGTTTATTTATATATTTTTTTATGAATTGCATTTTTTTTTGAAAACAGAGCTTCCCTGTTCGCATTTTCTTTAATGGTTTGTTCCACTCATAAATGCAGGTGATGTACACAGAGCGCAGGAAGGAGAAGGTGGAGTTGTTGAAAGAACTGCTGATGAAAGGGGTTGGTATAGATCCTCTTCCAATTCTTGATCAGGTACTCCTTCCCTCTTAAAATCTAAAACATTAGTGCACTTAATAGAGAGGAATTTAGCATCGCTTCTGACTGTTTCTGTATCTTTTGTTGAAGGAAACTCTTATCATTTGGGGGGATCAAGACTATGTATTTCCTTTGCATCTAGCTCATCGTCTACAAAGGTATAATTCTTTTCACTTTTTAAATTTTTAAGTTCATATTGCAAGCCTGAAAAAAAGGAAAATAAAAACAAAAAAATAAAAAACAAAGCATGATTCTAACCTATCTCAAACATAAATTTAGAAGCTTCTACCTGAATCATTCTACTCTGTTCTCCGTGTAATTTTATTCTGCTGTTTCTTTTTTGTATGTATATAGATCATGTATGTAGTTTAGAAGGTCTTAACTTTGGTCCCCTTTGTTGTCTGTTAGACATCTTGGAGAGAAATCAAGGCTAGAAATCATTACAGATGCTGGACATGCATTGCAATTGGACAAGTCTAATTGTGTCATTGACCTCATTGAAAGTTTTATGTTGGATAAACTTGATGACAATTGAACTTATATCCTAAGTTATTTATCTGTTGTACTGGATGTGATATTAAACTTACTTCTAAGATCTAAGATTTTCTCTGAATTGCCAACTTAGTTTGTATTAGAACCTGTTTGGATTGAGGGAAAATTCAGCAAAATAATAGGAAAAGAAAACGTCATGGGAGAAATTTTATAATTAATTCCAAGTCGACTGGTCTGACTTAACTCACCAAAACAGGCATATTTATGAATTTCTTGTTCAAATTAGGAATTAATGTATTAGGATGAAGAATGAAATTTAAAAAATAAAAGTTTATGGGAAGGATCGGATATGGGAATGGCAGGTGATAATATATAAATAATCTGCAATCACCGTGACTAATAAATATTGATTTGTTTGTAGCTTGAGGTTGAGGATTTGTCCATCTTCAATTTACATTTTAATATCAATTACTTTATCAACCTCCAAACAAATGGCTGCATTTCATCCGTTAAGGCATCTTATGATGCCACTGCATTGATTACTAAGCAATTAATATATTTGACTCATATAAAAAAAATTGAGGGTCGACTTCATATATATATATATATATATATATGAAGTAATTTGTCCACATGGTTAAAAAAAAACTCTTGGATTCTTATGATGGGTTTACTTAAAGAAAATAATATATTCATGATTCATGATGTTTTATTAATTTTAAATTTATTTTTTTGCCTAAGTTGTTTTTGTCAAAAATTTATATTAAATCCATTTGTTTGATATAATTTATTTTTAACCAGGGGCGGGTCAGAAAAGATTTTGAGGGACCAAAATTTTTTTAAATAGGGGATAAAAAAAAGGACCAAAAAGTTTTTTAGAAAGCAAGTAAAAAGTGAAGGACACAAATAATGGATTTGGTAACTATTTTCTAACAATACAATTTTTTAATTATATATAAAGTAATTATTAGAATATCAAGTTGCCAGACAATAATGTTTTCCAAATGTTTTTTTGTTACTATATAACCAAATTTCTAAAATATCAACAGGTTAAAAAGTAAAACCTTGCAAATATGTTTTTAGAACAATAATTCTTTTAGACTATATAAACTAATTTGTAAAAAAGACAACTGGCAAACAATAGATTTTACTAAAAAAATACTATATAAATCAATTTGTAAAAATTAAATAACCAAATAATAAACTTTCGCAAAGTACTCGTATCTTTTTTTTAAGAAGAGAACCCGCAGGTTAATTTTATTGAAAAGAAAAATACAAAGCTAACAAAACACAGAACAGACAAGAAAACCCAGAAAAGGAAACTAAACAGAAGCAACAAATTACAGAAACTTAAACCCAGAATAATTAAAAGATTTCATAATCCAAAAGGGGAGCTCTCTTCCATGAAGGAAGAGACTAACACTATGCAGATTCACACCATGCAGAGCAAGAGTAGAAGCTAGAGCATTCCAAGCCTTGGGGGTGAGTTTTATCTTGGGATTACCAATTTCTCCGAGAAGCCGCTTGATACTTGGAATCCAAGGTTCCAACCGCCAATCCCATACACGCTAGTTAGTTGTGAGAATACTGAAGATATCAATGTTGTCGAGCAACACATAATGGACATGAATGTGAGCATTGACCGCCACTTCAATGGTTGAGTATATAGACATTGCTTCAGCTACCAATTCTGTTTCGGCTTGACCAGACACACACCCTGCAAGAGAAACCACATGATTAGAATTAACAAGAAAGAACCCAAAACCTCTTACTTCCTCTGCATGAAGATCCCTTCTTGTGGAGACAAACAGAAAGTATGAAGCATCCTGAAAATTGGTTAGAATAAGTTTTTTACCACCCTGATCCAGCCGGGCTCTAGAGAAGTCATTGGCATGAGCAATTGCCTTGCAAGTAATGAGTCACCAATTAAAAGGAGTCTGTCTAAATATGAGGTCACAACGCATTTTTCAGGTAAACCAAATTTCAGCAGCAATAACAGATTTATCAAATAAGCTTAAGCCACTACTAAGTAACCAATCACCATTAGAAATGCCATTATGAAAGTAAAAATCCTTTTTGAGATGATCACTGAGGGCCACCCAAATCTGTTTGACTTTAGAACAGTTATAAAAAAGATGGTTCACAGTTTCAAAATGCAGATCACATAAAGCACAATAATTCCTAGGGCTCAAATTAATATAGTGAAGATATTCAATAGTTGGGACTTTGCCATGACACAAAAGCCAAATAAAATGCTTAACACGGGGGGCAGTGCAAAGGGACCAGATTATCTTCCAACCATCCCAATTATCATTGCTGAAACCATTTCGATTAAGAAGAAGATAAGCATTATAAGACATCCTATTGGTAACAGCTTTAGGATACCAAATCCACAAATTATTATCAATATTATTGATCCTACTCAAATTAGCAGCAAACAGATCAAAGGACTCCCCAAAAAGAGTATAAAGGTATTGAATGTTCCAATTCCCAGCAGAACTCAAATCATTAAGAGAAATAGCCTCTAAATCCAAAGAGGTGTTAATATACGTAGGCCAAAAAGCCAAAGGAATCTGAGAGCACCAAGCATCAAACAATAATGAAGAGGTGTTAACATTAACAGAGTGCAATCTAATAAAATGCTTAATTTTAGCAGCAGACACACAAAACCCCTTAAAGAAACTAAAGGAGGAGGCATGAGGTTTATCCTTCCAAAAATTCAAATTGCCATATTTCATAGCCAAAATATCAACCCAAACAGCACTGTCCTTGTTAAGATATTTTAAAACAAGCTTAGCCATTAAAGAATGCTTCACCGATATAAGATTTTTCAAATTAAGACCCCCCTCAGACTTTGGAATCAAAAGATTATCCCAAGCAACATAATGAATGCCCTTTCCATTGCCATTCTTGTGCCAAAAGAAGCTCCTAACAATTTTAGAAATCTCATGGAGAACACTATCAGGAATAGGATATACAGAGAGATAATAAACTGGTTGGGTGACGATAACAGAATTGATTAGGATAGTTTTGGCCGCAGGGGAAAGATTGCTCTTTTTCCAAGCGGAACACATGTTTTGAATCTTAGTAATGACCGATCTAAAAGTGGACACTGCTAATCTTTTAGGCGAAATTAAAATCCCAAGGTAAGTGAGAGGAAAAAGAGCAATCTGAAAATTAAGGATGGCAGAGATACGATTGGCCACATGCTTATTGAACCAGGAAGGAAAATAAATGGCAAACTTAGCACTGTTAGGATTTTGGCCAGTTAGCCTGGCATAGATACTAAGACAAAGATTAATGTTCCTAGCAGTGCGACGAGTAGCATGAGTGACAAGGATGAGATCATCAGCGTACATCAGGTGGTTAAAATTCTGATGTAATCGATTATCAAATCCCGGGATCATGCCATTTCCCATGCTAAAATTAAGAATAGACGTAAGGATTTGAGACACCATAATAAAAAGATAAGAAGCAATGGGATCACCCTGCCTAACTCCCCTAGAAGAAGTAAACCAATGACTTGGGGAACCATTAACAAGAACAGAGAAAGAGCTATTAGAGATACAGGCCCTTATCCAAGAGATCCAAGTATTAGGAAAATTCATTTTAACAAGAATGGCAAGAATTGCACTCCAATTCAAAGAGTCATAGGCCTTCTCTATGTCTATCTTAATGATCATCCTAGGGGGGTCAGTTCTATTATTTTCTAAAGTATGAACAACTTCTTGAATCGCAATAATATTATCGAAGGAGCAACGATTCGGGACAAAACCAACTTGTTCAAAACCAATAAGCCTCGGCAGAACAACCTTGAGACGATTGGCCAAAATTTTCGAAATGATCTTAAAACAAACATTGCAAAGAGAAATGGGGCGAAAATCAGAAACCAATCTGGGATTTTTTATTTTAGGAATCACAGCAATGTAAGTCTTACCCCAATCTTTAGGAAGAATGGATGTTTGAAAAAAATACTAAATCACAATACAAATCTTATCACCAATAACCGGCCAGAAGAAACGATAAAACTCAACGTTAAAACCATCCGGGCCCGGGGTTTTATCAGAAGGAAGATCAATGAGGGTACTATAAATTTCATCACGAGTAACCTCTCTAATTAACATACTGACATCACAATTATTTAAACGAGGGAGATCACAAGGTAAAGCATTCAAAATATAATGGAAATCATAATTACTCCTTTCAGTCCAGAGATTAGAAAAGTGATTAACAAACGCTTGTTGAATTGCTTCAGGATCTCTAAAGACATTACCATTTGAATCAGAAATTTGAGAAATAAAATTCGTATGATTACGGATGCGAACATAATTATGAAAGAAACTCGTATTGTGATCCCTTTAGAAATCCAATTCAAATGAGCCCGCTGAGCCCATTTGATGGAGTTTTGCCTTTGAAGAGCGGAAAATTTGGCATAAAGATCAAGAAACCGGGGTTGCATATCATCAGAAAACCTATCAGAAGACTCAAACGAAGCAATATCATTTTCAGTAGAATTAAGGCTAGCATCAATAGAATTCAGGTCCGAGGCGCGCCAGTTTTTAAGATGAAAACGAACACGAGAAAACAAATGTGACACAATATTCATGGGATTACCATGCGGATAAAAATTCCAAGCTTTACAAACTGCCGCATGACAATCAACATAATCCAGCCAAAAGTTTTCAAAACGGAAAATCCTTTTACCCGAATGAGCATGACATCGAATTTTAAGCAGTAAAAGGGCGTGATCAGAGAAAATTCGAGGAAGGTGCTCTAACGAATAGAATTTAAAAACTTGGCTCCACTTGAGATTAGCAAGTAGACGATCAATTTAAAAAATTGCCTCACCATCATTTTTTTATATAAAGTCAAGCATCGCTAAGATACGAGTACTTTGGGAGTGAGAGTCTTCCCCTTTTGATTCTTCCAGAGTCTTCCCCTCTTCCTCCCCTTGCTATGGCAAGTGGGGGGCAGCCTCCCCCCTCCAATCCTCTTCCGGCGCCCCGGTCGTGGGCTCAAGTGGCATTGAATCTTGCTCGAACCACTGATAACTCATCTCTTCATAATCCCCAGCTTCTCTCGAAAATTAAGAGCTCCTCATGGTAGACAATATTAAACAGTGTTAAAAATACTGAACAATGCAAAACAAAAAAAAAATTATACAATATTTATATAAATAATAATTATTTGATTTTAATCCAACGGCGCTCAATTAATATTTTTTATAAACAATAATATATATAATTTACTAGATGATTTATTGGTCAGAGCCTCATAGAAACCCTGAGTCTTTTTTCACCATCATTTAATTATCATCTACTCGCAAGACCTGGTCCAAAGCCTCATATTGAGGTCTTCAGAGTCGGTTCGGTAGTTGGCTCGCATTATATCACCACCAACCAGCACTCCAATAATTACACTCTAGTCATCAAAACAAAACACACTCTAATTTTTTTTCAAAAAATTTTAACTCAAGAACTAATTTTAATAAACTTAATTTAAAATTTAATTTGATCAAAAATTAAGATCTAAAAGCCCACTGAGTGAGAGATCGGTGGCCCACTGAGTGAGAGATCAGCACAGCTTTTCCAAAGTAATCCTCCGAAAACCTATAAATATCCGAATCCGAGCTCCGTTCAATTCCCACAAAATTTTTTCACGGTCCCGCGACTTCGACCAAGCATGGGCCTCAGTGTCGTCTCCTTCGTCGAGTGCCTCCTCCGCCGTTGTCTCCTCCTCACCGGCCTCCGTCCCCGATCCATCCAGATCGACTCCGATACCACCCTCCATTGCTGGCTCTCCAAATCTCTCTCCGTCCCGAAACCAAACCCTAAGCCGGTCCTCCTCCTCATCCACGGCTTCGGCCCTCTTTCCACCTGGCAATGGCACTCCCAGATCCGCCCTCTCTCTCGCCACTTCGATCTCGTCATCCCCGACCTCATCTTCTTCGGCGGATCCTCCACCCGCTCCGCCGCCCGATCCGAGGTCTTCCAGGCTGAGTCTCTGGCCCGGCTGATGGAAGCTATCCTCCCCCCCGGCCGCTGTTTCGACGTTGTGGGGACGAGCTACGGCGGTTTCGTGGCCTACCACATGGCGAGGTCCTGCGGGCCGGAGAAGGTAAGGAAGGTGGTGATCGCGAGCTCTGATTTACTGAAGAAAGAGGCGGATGATCGGGCACTAGCGGAGCGGGGCGGAGTGAATCATGTCTCCGATCTGATGCTTCCGAAGGGCACAGCTGCGATCCGGCGACTCGTAGCCCTCGCCGTCTACAAACCGCCGAGGTTCATCCCCGAGTTTCTTCTCCGAGACGTAATGATGGTATGCTTCCGTGAATTCTCATGCTTCTTATCGTGAATTCTCTCACTCTTCTGTGATTCCTTGTGGGTCGGGGTTCCATGATCGTTCTGGTGTCCCGCATCACGCTTTATCTTTCTGTTTAGCTCCAATGCTTACGTTCCTCTCACTAATCCTGTTTGTTTATTGATGATATGAATGTGATGCCACTATTGGTTTTGTTTGATGTGTTTGCATAATTCTTCTGATGCTTTGAATCCATTGCTCTTACTCATTCTATTTATTTATTTATTAATGGTATGAATACGATGCTAGTTTCTTTTCATTGTTTTTTTATAAAGTGGATAAACCTCAGAAGAATTCTTTTCATTGTGATCACAATAGTATATATATTTCCTTTTTTCTTTGTTTTGCTATCCGCTTTTAGACTCCATCTGATGGCAGGAATCCATTGCTGTCTCTAATTCTATATATTTATCAATAATATTTTTTTTCCCTTTCTTTTTCGTTTATGACCTTTGGAATTTAGTGTTTTTACTGGATTCTATTTTATAATTTGAATGTTTTGTTTTCACTAATCATATTTCTCTATGGATGATATGTTATACTGCCATTAGCGGTGTTTTTTTTTGGCTCAAATCTGCAGTTAGTTGTCAACATCTTTTCATGAGGGGTCAGTTGCACAACTTTGGAACTCGCCTTCTTCCCCACTTTTATTTGTACACAATAATGGAATTTGGCTGATGCTTATGACTATTTTTCCACTCACAAGCACACTGGACAAATTACTCTAATTCTTTGAATTTATGATAACTCTGGTGATCAAGTGTGTCACTAGTTCTTCTGTTAAGTCAGGTAATTACCTCATTTCATGTATGAGTATTGCACTACTTAGTCAACTTGAAAGAAAGGACGAATCAAGAATGGCCGAGTTCCACATTTGAAATATGGTTCCCATTTGTCGTGGCTGTCCTTGAAAAATTATGATTAGGCAATGACAACGTTTCCATGATAATGATGCAATGACATTGGTAGACAATGACTGCAAACCTACTCATGTCCTCCGGGTTGGGAAGATGTCAGAATTGTTCCTGGTGGGAGAGCTGCTGTGTCCTATTGGACAATCAACTCTGTGACCCACAGTAGTAATTTGGCGTCTTCTGATTAATTAGCCAACTTCATTACTAATGATGTTGGTGATCCTCCAAAAAAATACAAAAATAATTAATAAGTTGATATGAGTAACTTTGTTCTTGATCAATTGTGAAAGGATTAGATGAATGTGTTTCTTTCGTTTTTCTCACCTTCTTATTTTTATTTCATTCAACCAATCACAAGAAAATGGTTCTGTTTACTTATCTCTTATTTGGAAATGGTTGCTCTGTTTCATAGTATGTAGCATTTAATTGGCCTTGATTTTTACAGAATATACCTGATTTTGAGCTGTCTTTTTTTTTTTCAGAAATTATTCAATGTAAATGTAGCCCAGAAGTTGGAATTAATGCAAGCATTGACCCTTGCAGATGAGACCAAGTTCCAACTAACTCCCCTTCCTCAAGTAATCACGCCCAGATACATGAAAGAAACATCCGTTCCTGTAACTATGAACCCCATATGCATGAACCTAACATCATGATAATTGCATTCCTTTTTCTGCAGGAAGTCTTGATTATCTGGGGTCAGCACGACCGAATATTCCCTCTGGAAAAGGCATTCCAGATTAAACAGTAAGTCTTCTCCATTAACCTCTTCTTTTTAGTGGTGCTCATGCTTGACATAAATAGAGTAGAAAAGTTGTAAATACACAATAGGTAATCAATCATCTATTGTGAAATCAGTAAAATTAGTGTTTGCAGAACATGTTAAAATTTCCTCTTTCTTAACAAATCTAACCTTGAAAAATTAATAGTTTTTTAGTATCATCTCGAGTTGAAATATCAAATGTAATTTTATTTTGATTTCTACCATTTCATAAATAAAATTTTACAATTTCTCAAACATTATGCCTTCCATCATATAAGACTGTCCTTCCAGATTGGTCACGGGAGTTAAAGAAGAGTTTGGCTGATTGTGATCATTTCAGGGTATTAGGTGAGGATGTCAAGTTAGTCGACTTAAAGAACACAGGCCACTTACCACAAACAGAGGATCCTCAGAAATTCAATGAAGTTCTCCTGGATTTCTTATTTTCATCTCCCAGGTCTTCATTGTGATTTTTCTCACCTACTTCCTGTTCTTCTCCTCCTCTAAAACATACATGTGGTATCTAGCCTGATGTAATTAATTACCTTACCTGCCTTATATACAATATAATAATACTTGTTATTGCTGAGGAGGGTGATCGGCAGGCAATGGAAGCTGGAGCATCACTAGAAAGATCATGCGAATTGAAGTAGGGGGATCGGAGTTCTTTCGATGATGGGAGTATTGATGATGGGATGAGATTATTACTTGCATGCATTGCCCTCCACAAAAGTTCCTGAACGAGCATGCCATTTGTCCTGCTTCACATGGCATTCCCTGTCACCATCTCCTCTCTCAAGCTGTATTTTTAATTTATTTATTCATTTATTTATTGATTTATTTATTTATATTCAACTCAATAAGACGAGACAGCACACATTAATTATCTTATCCTATCCTATCCTACCCTATCCTATCCTATCCTCTCCTCTGTGCATGGCATTCATATAATCATGCCCGTCCTTCCATAAAATACAGATGATATCTTTTGTGTATGCATCCTTTTGAAATATATCGAATTTAAATAATAAAAAAAAGGATTTTCAGGGCAAATATTGAGGGTTATGTGTATTAAAAAAAAAAACAAACAAGGGGCTGCGAGATGTAGTAGGTATTAGTTATGAGCAAAATATAATGGAATTTTATAAAGAGAGCATCATGCGTGGTCCCGTATCTCACAGCCGTCCGATCAAATCAGGAGACGAGCTCTGATACGGTGAACGGCCCGAACCGCACACGTGTCTCAAAGTCTGGGCAGGCACAAGGAACCTTATCCGCAACCCGCGATCCACGACACCACCTAATCACATTCCGATAAAGCCCTTGTTAAGAACCCCATTGTCCAGACATCATGTTGTCACATCTTCATCCGTTCATTCAACCAATGCCTTACACGCGTCATCAGCCTCACCTTCCGATATGGTCGCCAGACTGGTAGCTGAACAAACTTCATAATTAAAACACTAACCTACGCCAACTACGTGGCTCACCCAGACTCAGTCCTTGAGGGCAACCATAAATAGCCACGTGGATGGCAAAGGTTAGTTCGATGTCATGGAGGGACAACATATATTCAATTCATCAACATGATCTATTAGTATTCGGTATATCTTTGTACTAACGCGACAATTATACACAATATTTAAATAAATTATCTAATTCGCTTAAATTATATTTAATTTCTTAATATACATATTTAATCAAGTCGGACCGTTTCTTTGGTTGTCGGGTTGGCGAGAAATATCGGTGCTGGGTGGGTTTCTGGCCGTCGGATTGGGATCGGCGCGGGATCGGACGGATGTCGATCGCTTGCAAGCCGGTGTACGAGGTGGTCGCCGGAGTGCGGTCTGAAGGGAAGAGGTTTGATGGGCCGGCGCCAGCGCCGGCGGTAGCAGCGGAGTCGTCTAGTAGCTCGTCGATTGGGGAGAATAGTGACGATGGATCAGGGGGTGTTGGATCGGGGTCGGATGCTGAGGAAGTGCAGAGCTCATTCAAAGGGGCTTTGGAATCTTTGGATGCTTTGGAGGAGTCGTTGCCAATCAGGTGAGCGATCTTGTTGTTCTTTTGGGAATTGTTCAAATTTTGGGTTTCTTTTCTTCAGTTTATGCCGTTCAACTGGAGAATTGTTTCTTGAGAAGTTCTCGCTTTGATTTAAGTTGCTGATTTGATTAAAAGTGTGAATTTTTTATGTAATGTTAGCTGAAAAGAATGATTTTTATTGTTTTTTGTAGAAACGGATGTTGGTTGTTTTGCGGTTGGGGATAATCATGTCTTAATATGGATTAGCATATAATAAATATGAACTAAATATTGGAAATGTGATTTCCTCTTTGAAGAGCTTGTTTGAGTTGCCATTTTCTAAGTTTAGATCATCATTCCTGTCTATAAGAGGGGACGTAGTGTTGACATGGGACAAAAAGGGAAATAATCAAGTGGAGTCAATGCTAGATCTATCAACTAAAGTCATTAATATTATTGGAATGCTTTTCCAACAGATTAGGATGTTAGTTTGATCCTATGGACAAAGATAACATGTCTTGTTTATTTTGGAGAGAAGGTCTTTCATATTTTTCGGGAAGGAATGCGATAAAATTAGCTATAAGACACCAATTTCTAATAAAAAGAATTTCGTGCTATGAACTGACTTCATATAATCTTGATGGACATTTTGTGAGACGTTTGTCCTTTTATACATGTTCTTTGATATTTTTCTTTATGCATGGTATTATTTTAGCTAGCTTTTATATACCTTGATTGTTGAAATGGATATGATTGCATAGTATGAGAATATGGATGTGGGGCATTTTTCCCTGGCTGTGGGATTGAACACTATCTTGTTGAGTGGAGTTTGAAGGATTCTAGTTTTATATTTTGAGATTCATGTTAGCTTGAAAAAATTTTTATGAACAAGTGGATGAGCAACTTTGCCTTTGGTTATGAGCTTGAATAGTAGTATCTCAAGGACTGGGCGGAGTTTGAAAGTTTTAATTTTTCTTGTCACAGCTCGACAAAATTGTCTCAACCTGTTTAGATGGCATACATAGATCTTGATGGGTAGCACACGTTTTCATGTTACTCATCTTAACTGTGTTTTCTGATAAATGTCAAGCTCTAGTGAATTCCATTCATATTTTGTATGCAAGGACAAATAAATAAGAGGGCTTTTTGCTTAGGGACACTGTAAAATTAGATTGATCAGGTGAAGTCTGTTGTTTGTTCACTTTACTTCAGTAATAAAGTGATGAATAAAGATGACTTGGGATGACGGAGCTCTTAAACTTTGGTTCTTTTTAAGTTACTCTCTGTAGTTTGAAACTAGTTCCAGCTCTTCAGTAGATAATGGATATTACTCATGTGATCTGGTGGAAATGGAACTCACTGTATTTGATTTGATGATTCCAAGGAGTGGTCATTCGATCGAGATTCTCTGCTTGTTGATCATTAGTGGTTAAATGTTTGGTGTTAGCCCCCCCAAGTTTTCAGCTACTGATTGGTAGATAGCGCACGTAATGTTGTTAACGAAATCATGAATCTCTTCTCTTGACAGGCGAGGCATATCTAAATTCTACTGTGGCAAATCAAAGTCCTTCACAAGCCTATCTGACGCAGCATCCTCGTCGTCTGCCAAGGACATTGTGAAACCAGATAATGCATACAGCCGCAAGCGCAAGAATCTCCTCGCTTACAAGAGCATTTGGGAAAGGCCAAATGATAACCTGTTGAGGAACCTCGGAGGAGATGGAATATCAAAAAGGCCAACCAGTTCCGATCGGAGAACAAGCAATACTGAGAATGATTGCAATAGTGATCAAGAGACGCACGATAAGTTTCAGCTTCTTCCCCCACTGCACCCTTCTGGAAAACAAGCTGGCAGTGCATCTGGATTCGGCTCTTCTTCACCAATGAAGAAATGTTCTTTCTCAATGAGATCGTTCTCGATGATGGACCTTCAGCACACGTCAAATTCCAGACCCTCGACTGACCCTGCTCACAATCATAATATGTTCTCTTAGTTGGATCCTTCTGCTTGCTCCCGTTTACCTCTTGATCCCGGGTTTTTGGTGGCCATAGTTTGTACTGTAACTATTGGGAGTAATACTCAACTGCCTGGACTCAATGGTGAACAAGTGTTTCTTGGATTTGGATCTTCAATCCACCTCTTATCAAACTCAATGTAAATAATTTCACTGTGCTTTGGTAAGTTACCGTTCTAATCTAAAGTATCATATTCTTATCAAGCTTTTTTCCTACCATCATATGATTAAACTCATCAGTTGATAAGCATCTTGGAATGATAGTGTTCGGATGTAAACCAAACATACATATGTTTGTTGGATTGAAAAAAAAAGAAAAAAAAAACCCATGCATGTAGAGCTTCAAATTCTTCTGAAGGTTATTGGTCATGTGGAACTATACCAAATTAGATCCTCATTTTATTCTTCTATGTGCTGTGTTTTGGAACAATAACACTCTTATGTTCACGAAGCAAAGAAAGACAATATCCATGTTGTATCGCTTATACACAACTGAACATGATTGTCTATGAGAACTTCTGCAGCATATAACAATGCACACCTTAAAAACAAAGAGTACACCATCACTCAAGAGCCAAGTGCTCATTATTTAGGTATATTCAGGCACACACCATAGCTTCTCATAACTCTCAGCATATATATACACATGCATATGGCTTAAGCACCAACAGTTGCTACCTCACAGTTTACCATTGCTGGGCCAACAGCCCCGGCATCACAGCAAGCTTTTATAGCAACACCACATCCCCCGCAATCACTACCGCAGCCACTGCTTTTGGGCACTCCCTTGCAAGCACCGCCACAACCACCACCGCAACCACCGCCACAGCCACCACACCCGCTGCTCTGTGTCATTCCTCCACCACATCCACCGCCACAGCCACCACATCCACCGCCACAGCCACCACACCCGCTGCTCTGTGTCATTCTTCCACTACTCTTCAGAGTATCGGCACACTTACCGCCACAACCTGAACCACAGCCACCACCATTTTCTATGGCCATTGCAGTGCTTGTTTTAGCTACCACTGCATCCAGTTCTGATTCATGAGAGTAGTTCAATGGTTTAATTTCTGAAACTCGCCTGTCAGCTCCTATATCAACACTTTCTCCTTTAGAGATGAAGGCTTCGTACCCTTCTTTCTTGAACTTATTGGAGAGTATGAATGCCAACAGCATGGCAGGCAAGGCAAACCAGTCTTCATTAATCTGAAAAGAAGCATTAGGAGGAAGTCTTACCTTGGCATGATATTAGGAGGAAGTCTTACCTTGGCATGATATTGAGAAAATATAAATTGATTATGGGGAATAGAAATGGTTCAGTTACCCCTAAGGGGCCAGATTTGAGGTTGAGCAAAGCTAATGCTTTTCCGTATGGATACTCGGCGGAGAACTCCACAACTGTGATGAATTCCTTGTCATTCTGCTTGTTGTTGTTCTTTGGTTCATATTCCAGCTTTCTACCAAGGAAGAGTTTAATCTGCTTTACAAATCAGACAATTTGTTATCCTGAAAGCTAGTCAAGAAATCTCCAAAGAAAATTTAAGAAGATGCTCAAGTGCAGGATCAGATTTCAAGTGACATCATTCTAGGTATGCAAGTCAAAAACTGCCCCAAATACTCTTGTAGTACTATTGGAGCTTAGTAACATTGGCCTTTGGTCATATTGCTATTAAGTTTTCATAATTCCACAATGTCATTTACTCTATGGTAAATAAATTAATATTAATCCATGATCAGAGGAGTGCATGTCATTTCAATGCCAAGACTATATATACATATATATATGAATCACTGCCCGATTGGAACTGCAGATTTGCTTACCTGCTCATCACCTTTAAACTCAAATAGATGGTGATCTTGGCTCATCTTCTTCCCAACATCAATGGAGAAGCCAGAATCTTTGAAAGTCCATAAGTTTTCTGCATATTCTGCTAATATTTGTGGTTTTCTTGAAAATTTTGTCATGCCAATGATCTCTCTTTTGTCTTTCCCGTCATCTTTTCCCAACTCTTTCCTTGAATTCCTGAGGCAAAAAATTCAAAGATTTGACACACCAAGATAATACACAGCAAAACAGGCAGCCAAAACCCTTGATGTTCACTTGTACATCTGTATTAAATTGCTAAACATAAACTCTAAGATTTTTCACAGGCGACAATCTGCAATCATGCAACAGAGTATTATTTACACAGCCATTTCCTCATCAAGTTGAATTGTAGTAAAATAAAATACTCCATAATCTAAGCTCTGATAGAGCTGAAATACTTTTCCTGTTATACATGACAAAAATCACAAACAGACCAACACCTCGAGATTAAGGCGAACCAATTTTCCTAAACATTACAAAAGCACAGACTAATTGTGCTAAAACTACATGATGTGGTTCAGGTAGTATTTAGCTCCCCTCAAATAGTTTGCGAAGAAATAAAATCCACACCTAGGATATCGCAGTGGCAATAAAGGGTGTTCAAGTGATGAAGCATACCTCATTTTGAGACTGATGATCTCATTGCCATTGTCATGAATGAAGCGAGTCCAATGACTAAACCGCTGAACCTTCCCAGGTAGAGGGAAGAAACATGTGTTTGTGGATAGGATATTTGATTTAGCCTTATAAAGAACATGGGGAGCAGGGATAGGAACAGTAAAGGAGGCAGCAACATGGATGCCAATTGGCCTGGTGTCAGTGTGTCCAGAATGAGATCTCAATTCAAACCAATCGTCCACAAAAAGTTTAGAATCACCACCCAACAACTTGTCAAGGGAAATTGACACTGTTCCTATGGTTTTGGCAGATCTTCCAAGGTTAGAATTTGAATCAGACACAAGAGCCAAAACCAAATGCCCAGTAGGTTCACATTGGAAACCAGCAACCTGTTTCTGACCAGTTTCAGAAAAAATGGTCAGGTTGGAAACACCATCTAAAAACAAGTCAGGCTGCTTTTTGCTAAATGCCACGAAAAGATTGCCCTTTTTAGTAGATGGCAAATTTCTTATCTGAATGACCTCCATAAGAACCTGTAGCATACAAAATGAATTTTATCTTTTAGCAAACTTTGCTAGCTCAAATGCAAAAGAATACAACAATTTTTCCGTGGGAAAATAAAACAAAGAAAGGATACCTCCACTACCGTCACATTGGGAAGATTAAGGCACTTCTTGTAATCTCGTGACTTCCTTTTGCTCTCACTTTCATCTTTAGATAAATCTGGGAAAAGTGGTAAAGGAGATGGCAGACTGCCTTTATACATTGCTCCTGCCCTCCAGTACCTCAAACCATATGAATCTTCCCATTGCTTGGTTGTTTCTGTAAATCCAGTATCAAGTTTTTTGCCTTTGCTTCTATCAGAATCTGTGTCATCATGTTCCAATATCTTCCCAAGTAATTCTACCATGTCTTTGCAATAAGAAAGAGGGTGTAATTGGTGAGAATGCCACATAAGGTCTACGTCATAAGTTGGTACACAGAATTGTTTCAATGACCTTTCCTGGTTTCTTTTTATCAGGTGCAGAAAACCTTTATACCTGGCAACAGCTCCCACAAGAAAACATTCATCATTCATACTTGGTCTCGATACCTGTCCAACAGCAAGAAAGAATAACTTGCTTCATCTTATAACAGCAGGGTACTCCACTCAATGGGAGCAAGTGTTTATGAAGAAGAAATCTGCATCCAACTAATACTACAACAAAATTTAAGAAAAACATTCTCCTCTTCATCAGAAACTTGGCTTATTAACCGTAGCGTGGGTTCAGCGATGCAGGCACTTTTGTAAAACCAAGATGACAAAGATGCTGATAATCTATATTTTCAGTGGATGACCATATAAGCTATACTTCAATATATTTACGAGGGATTAAATCATTAAATACAACACAAGTAATGTCCCTGATCCAAACAGCGTCAGTATTGTCAACAAAACATCAACTCATTTATTCAATCATAAAACTGAATCAAAAACTCTAAGGAACCTTGCTACTGTGAACAAAAATAGATTACACTTTAATACTTTGTTTCAAATTTCAAGCATTCGCATTTTCAAGCAGATTTTATTTCATATTTTTATTACCATCCATTATACTTCCCTCTATCTTATTTGCATATAAGTAGAAACTTCGAGAATGCAAGCGAAATATAAGGCATCTCTTGAAACACTGAAATTTGTATAAAGTACAGATTCTGATTACCTGATAATAGAATGATGACTGCCTCTTAACGGCAGAAAGCAAATCATATTTAATATTCTTTCCATCTTCATAATTCTTGTTAATACTTATTTCAGAAAGATCACTTGTAAAGTTGAGGTCAAAAGGCTCCTCTGAGAACAGTTTGGTCCACATTTCCATAGTTTGATCTTTGGATTTTCCTTTTGCTTGCAAGGAAGACACAACATGCTTATTATCCAGCATCGTCCCATAGCATTCCTCACAATCTTTCTTATATTGTACCTGGATGTTCAGATTACCACTTATCAGCAAAAGATACGTCAACACAAACATGAAAATCAAGGGGAAAAAGAAGTTAATTACTAGATACCCACAGGATTAAGCCGATGACAATGCCATATCCACTCACAGTCGAAAGGGACAACTAGAGGGCTATCCACAGCCGCAGATTCAGTATACTTGGCCAGCAAAGGCAGCCAACAAAACTTATACCTAGATATGAAGTTCCTTCATGTCAATAGAAATCAATATCCTACTACATACCCAATTAGCCGTTAAAAAAAAAAAGACACAAGCTTTTTTATTCTCATACATGATATTTAAAATAAACAATTGGATTCTGCAAAACAACCCCTGTTTTAGTGCCAACAATCAAAAAACCAATTGAACTTGAAATATTTTAAATAAAAAACCAAAGCAATTCCAAAGTTGCACTTGTTCCTGTAACGCATAATCAAAATCCTCAAGACATCATAACAACAACCAACAAGAACTTTGGTCTTTTATCAAGGAAGAACATTGACAGAAGTAGAAATCTTTTTGCACAATTTTTTTTTTTTTTTTGAAATAACGTGGATAAACCACAGATTTATTGATAAAGAAAAACGGAGGAAAAGAGAAGTATTTTTACCAAAAGTGAGAAGTCATCAGAAGTGAGAAAAAAGAAGTAAAAGAGAAAAACATAAGAAAAGGAAGATAAAGATCTTTTCACAGGCCCAACATAAATTTATACCTGTGAATTGCTCGTTCTAAAGCCGGTCCATCATACAAGCACCGCCGCCTATCCACCGCAGCCAAGAACTCCAACTGCTGCTTTGCGGCAGCTACAAGGTCTTCACTTATGGTGATTTTCTGAGCTTCAAGCCATTCAATTTCTTGATTTTTCTCCATACTTAGATACAACAATCAAACCAATTTGAGCTCTGGAAAATTAAGACAAACGAAATAAATAAATTATTCAAACAATAAACCTAATCTAAAACCAACACAAAATAATAACAAAAAATTCAAAAGCAAGTAGTCTCACAGTCTGGAAAAATCTGGGAAAAATGTTCAACAATCCAATGACCACAGAAGCGAAAGATCGAGGTATAGCTTCAGCTAAGGAAGGAGAGAAACCAAAATGAGAAAGAGGCGGAGAAGAAGATAGCTTTGAGACTGTTCCACCATTATTGAGGTCAAAGCTTGATGGGAATTTCGAATGCTTTTTCTCGCTATTTATTGAGAAAAGAAACATTAATGGCATGAATTTCGTGTGAGTTACACAATGTAATTTAAATAATACTTTTTTTAAAAAAAAAAAATTTGGATAATGACAATTCTTTTAAGATAATTGTATAAAAAATAAAAAATAAATAAAAAATATTTTGTAAGAAAAGGTTGTGTAATAAACTTCGTGGGAGGTTAAATAAGGAAATATCGCTTAATAAATCTTGTTTCAATAAAAAAAAAATATGCATATAATAATATAATTTATTAATTATATTTTTATTATATAATGAGGTTTTGTAATTAATTATAAAAAAGAGTTTCACCTGAAATTGCGGAAAATAAGAGGTTTGTATTTTTCGGTACCTCCAATCTTTAATTAAATTTAAAATATTTATAAAACACAAGGAGGGTTAACCTTGACGCTTCTTTAATTTTTCCCCCTCAAACACTTAGGTCATGTTTGGTTACAAAATAAAAAATTCTGGCATAATTTTATTACGTAAGAAATGCAAGTGATTATTACAGAAATTATGACATATTTTATTTTTATAGAATACGTATTTGGTTAACAAAATAAAAAATATTACATAAATATTCCACACACTTCAAAATAAAAAAATATTTTACTCCGAGTGAAATATTTTTTTTATGCCAAAATTCTCACATTATAGTATAATTTTGTAGTATAAATTAGATACCCAAACAGTCATTTAATCCAAACATAACATAAAATATTAACATATTAATGTAGAAACAAAACTCAAATTATATTCGGTTGAATAACCAAGCACAAATATCATTAGTCATATACCCTTAATTATTATCTTTGTATGTTCTTCACACAAATATCATTAGTCACATAAACCTAATTATTGCCTTTGAATGTTCTTCGTTTTTCCACCATTGATGATTAATCATTGTTTATTATTATTTTTTATTTTTTTTTTCAATATCATGTTTCACTTTCATTGTGTAATTATATATTTGTGCTCACCTACTGAATTAAAACAAAAAAAAAAACAAAAAACTCAATCATAAGAAAATTAATTTTATATTTTGAAAATAATCTAGAGTGGCTTATGTCATGCGTTTATCTTTGCAAGCAAAGGAGATGATTGAGCAACGTGTGGCGTCAGTTTGCAACGGTTGCAACGGACAAATCATCATCCTCAGGATGGGAAGTACTACTACCCACAAAGCTAGTAAAAATATATAAAAGAGAAGTACATCAGTACCAGTTCATGCAGTACAAGTAATGAAGAACAAAAAATGGAAGGGAGGATAGTAATAAAATATGGAGGAAGTTGATTGTACTCAAAAGTGAAAATCAAATGAAACCCAAATAATAAGTTACAATGTAATGTCAGTGTTGCATTGTTTGCAAAAAATAATTAAATAAGGCAAGTGTTGCAACATTAATAAGTTATTTTTGCTGCTTTTGATGGATTTGCATAGGTTACACGTGCAATCCTGTTTATAAATAAAAAGCAGAAGAAATTATAATTATTTTTATTAAAAGAGTGGATGAACTACAATAAATTAGAAAATAGGGTTAAAAAAACTATAAAATACAAATTGACATATATATGTTGCATGTGCAATCTTGTTATGACAAAATAAGGAAATAACAAAACAATATACAAACCATTGATAAACAACAATCCATTTGGGGTGCATTATGAAATAATAGCAATATATATACACAATAACGATAAGAACAAAAATAAAAATAACTACATTGATAACAATAAACAACAATCCAGGGGAAAAGAAAAGAATAGTTAGTAACACCGCCTCATATTAAGACTATTTTTTCAAAATGATAACATAAATCCGTGCGGATCTCTAAGAAGTTGAGATTGCATTTGACCACAATACTTGAATTTTCTAATCTCGCTTTAATAAGCTTCGGAACCACATCAATCCATAATAACAACATATGAATAATTTTATAAGTAATTGATAGATGGTAAAAAAAAGTCATTTTAAAAGGTTATCGTTATCACTTTTCTTCCTAACATTATTACCATATCTACTTAACAGGAAAAAAATTGATGGGAAAAGAGTAATTTTCATTACTGCACATGTAAATAGAGATACATGAGTAATGCCGTTTTTATCAATTACGTTAGCTAAATAATTTTTTAATTTGTTGATAGTCATTCAAAGTAATTTCAGTATGTGACGTTAGTGATGATTGTTGGAGAGCTTGTATAAACATAAATATGAATTTTGTAGTGGCAAATATAATATTCCGGATTTAGAGAGAGTTAACTTTGACTATCTTTTAGAATTTTTTTTGGTGAGTTGCAGTTAATTAGTGAGTGTTAACCAACTGTTTGCAGTCTGAGACATTTATTTCATATTATTATAGATAACTCAACTAGAACAGGCAGCAAATGGACATGCAGGCATATTTGTCACTGTTTCTCACAAACATCAGCAATGGCAGTCTTGCACCTGGCCATTTCTTCACCACCCAGTCCCGCCTTGCACCTTGCCATTGCTGGAGATTCAACACCCAGTCCTGCCTTGCACCTTGCCATAGCTCCATTTTCACCTCTCAATCCAGCCTTGCACCTTGCCATTGCTCCAGATTCAGCACCCAGTCCTGCCTTGCACCTTGCCATTGCTCCAGAATCTGCACCTGCCTTACACCTTGCCATTATTGCAGATTCAACACCCAATCCTGCCTTGCACCTTGCCATTGCTGCAGATTCACTACCCAGTCCTGCCTTGCACCTTGCCATTGCTGCAGATTCTGCACCCAATCCTGCCTTGCACCTTGCCATGTCTGCAGATTCAGCACCCAATCCTGCCTTGCACCTTGCCATTATTGCAGATTCAACACCCAATCCTGCCTTGCACCTTGCCATTATTGCAGATTCAACACCCAATCCTGCCTTGCACCTTGCCATTGTTGCAGATTCTGCACCCAGTCCTGCCTTGCACCTTGCCATCGCTGCAGATTCTGCACCCAATCCTGCCTTGCATCTTGCCATCGCTGCAGATTCAGCACCCAGTCCTGCCTTGCACCTTGCCATGGCTGCAGATTCAATACCCAATCCGGCCTTGCACCTTGCCATTGCTGCAGATTTAGCATCTCCATCGCCTCCATCTGTAATGCAACTAGTGTCGTCATTAAATTCATTTCCACCATTTCCATCAGCTACACTTGCCCTGCACCTTGCTTCATAACCTGCTAAACTTGCTATGAACCTTGCTTTCTTACGTCCATTTTCAGCAAAAATATCAGCTAGATTTGTCCTGCATCTTGGCACAGCTATGCTTGACTTGCACCTTGCCATGACTTCATAACCAGCAAGCACTACTGCAGTTTCATTCAGGATAAAAGTACCAAATCCTTCATTCTCAAATAACTCTGAGATTATGAGTGCCAGCACAACTGCCGGCAGTGCAAACCATCCTTCATTGACCTTCATAATGCCTGATTTGATACCAAGCAAAGCCAAGGCTTTTCCATATGGATGATCAGCAGAGAACTCCACAGCTGTGATGTACTCCTCGTCAATGTCCATGTTGTCATTTTCTCGTTCATATTCCAACTTTTTACCCAGGAAGAGTTTAATCTGTGATTTTCAAGACAAAATAAATTTGCCATCCCTTTTTTTTTTTTTTCAAAGTTAATTAAGTGTATGCTACTTCAGAAGGAATTAGAGAAGAGTTTGATCACAGAATTCCTTTTACCTGCCTATCACCTTTAATCTCAAAAACATCCCCGCCTAGACCAATCTTTTTCTCGAGGATAAGAACAAGGTTGGTATCTTTTAAGGACCATGCATTGCCTTCAAACTCTGCTAATATTCTCGGTTTTCTGTTATACCTTGTCATCCCAATGACTTCTCTTTTGTTTTCCATGTCATGCTGTTCCATTTCTGGATTTGAGACCCTGATGGTTATATCAAGAACACTAGTAAAGATCATTCCATAAAGTAAAGCAAAAACACGAAAAAAAAAAAAAGAGATAAAACATAGTTACCTTATCTTGAGACTGATAATTTCATTGCCATTTCCATGAACGAAGTGAGTCCAATAATTTTCAGGAATCATCCAAGGATCCGCGAGAAAATATGAGTTATAGGTCATGGGCTTTCCCTTGATCATGTAAAAAACATATGGATCAGGAACAGGAACAGAAACAGAGACAGCAACAAGAATGGAAATTGGATTTGTGTCTATCTCAACAGATTCAGACTGATGACATCCTCTCAATTGAAGCCAATCCTGCAAAAATAGTGCAGAATTTGAACCAATCAATTTGTCAATTGAAATTGATGTTGTTCCAATAGGCTCAACTGATCTTGCAAAATTGCATCTTGAATCAGCTATAAGAGCCAAAACAAGATCCCCTGTAGCTTCACATTGGAAAGAAGCAACATCTTGGTCTACAGTTTCAGACTGAATTTTGAGGGCATAGCTACCACTCAAGAAGAAATCATGCTGTTGTTTGCCAAAAGCCACAAAAAGGTTTCCCTTTTGATTTTCCGGTAAATTTTTTACAGCCACAACCTGCAAAAGAACCTGTGCACAACCACAATTTATAAATTAAAAAAAAAAAAAAAAAAATCGGTGCAGTGAAACTGATAGCTAAATAGATTTCAGCTTTATACCTCCACAGACTTCAATTGGACAAGATTAATGTAATTGTTATTCTCCGGCGATGTCGTCTTGTTCTTGATCTCAGAATTAGGTTGATATGGAGAAACCAGCAGAGGAGATGGCTTGTAATCTTTGAACGTTGCTCCTGCTCTCCAGTATCTCCAACCATACAAACACTCCCACTGCTTTCTTGTTTCTGAAAATGCAGATTCAAGTTCCTTCTCTTGGCTTGCATCTGTGCCTGCATCTGCACCTGCATCTGCCTCATCATGTTGCAATAACCTCCCTAGCAATGCAACAGTGTCTTTGCAATAAGAAGCAGGCTGCAATTGGTGAGAATGCCACAGAAGATCTATATCATATGTTGGCACACAGGAGAATGGTTGGTTCTTTTTTATCAGATGCAGAAATCCTTTGTATCTGGCCAATGCTTCATCGAGAAACCGATCGTCTTTCATGGTTGCACCAGAGACCTTCACAGAAACAAGTGTTATATTATTAACTTGTTAACAATTCCTTCCAGAAAAAAAAAAAAGAAGAAAAAAAAATACAAGGAGGAATTGAATATATGAATGGTGAAAATTTCATTACATGATGATAAAATGATGATTGTCTTTGAACAGCAGCAACCAAATCATATGTGATACCCTTGCCATCATCATAATTGTGTGTTGGGGAAGAATATTCATCAGTTGTCAAGTCAAGTTCAAAAGGCTCCGCAGGGAATAGTTTGTTCCACCATTTTGCCATATGATCTTTGGATTCTGGTCTCACTTGAAGGGAAGACTTGACATTCTTGTTATCCAGTATCTTTCCAAACAGTTTCTCACAGTCTTCCTTGTATTGCACCTGGATGTTAAACATGGCAATTAATTAGAAGACAGAAAATAAAGGAAATGAAATTTATTAATTGAGTTTCATAAATTCGTAGTGGAATCATACCGGATTAAGACGATGAACATGCCATATCCATTCACAGTCGAGAGGGACGATGAGAAAACCTTTAGTGGCTCCAGTTTCAGTAAACTTGGCCAGCAAAGGGAGCCAACAAGCTTTGTACCTGCGTTAAATAAGCAAAAAAAAAAAAAGCTCCCTCCTTGTTAGCAGAAAGAAATCCATATATATATATAGACACATATATAACCTGTGGATAGCTCGGTGAACGAGGGGTCCTTCATACAAAGAGCGGTGCTTATCCACAGCAGCCAAGAACGCTAACTGGTTCTTGGCGACGGCTACAAGATCTTCACTTATGGTGATCTGCTGAGCAGCAAACCATTCCAGCGCTTGATCTCTCTCCATTCTAAGCCACAAGACACAACATGCAGTTTAGAGTGTATCATAATATTTATAAAAAGAGGAAAAGAAAAGAGGAGGAAATAAACCGGAGAATAGGAGGAGAAACCTTGCAAGCGTGATGAGAGGAGTTGGGAGTCTGAAGATGATGGATGAAAGGAGAAGAGATTCTTATGGGGGTATTTATAGGGAGACTAGCAGCACAAGCGGCGTGAAGAGAGAGAAAGGGAGTATAGGTTGACACTGATTACAAAAATGGAAGGACAGCAGTGTCAGTGCCTGGAAAGGCAGTTCAAAGAGAGAGAGAGAGAGAGAGCGCCCAGCCAATGCACGGCGTTGTGGTTAATGGGCATGGACTGCCATGGAGTGTGATAATTTGATTGGTGCCTTTGTGGTGGTATAAGACAATAGCAATTAAGACGGGTTGGCGTGCATGGGATGCCAGGCTTCTTTCCATGTTTAGAAAGTCAACAGTCCCCCCCTGGATAGTTAAACACACACACACACACACACACACACACACACACACACATCCCAAAACTTGTAAAACAGCATGAGTACTAATTTGGAAGTAAAAGTCCCGCAAAACCTCTTCATATAATGGTGAAAATTTGATTCATGCATAAAAACTCATTTCTGGAACTATAAATAATAGTTTATGCACATGTGATCCCAACACTTACATGTGTTGGTTTTGGCTCCACTTATTACTCTAAGAGGACGTTTGGTTCGCGGTAATGATATATTACCACGGTAATGAGATTACCATGGTAATGGGGTCAAGAATGTTATATATCCAGGAATATTGTGGTAATATGAATTACTGTATTTGGTTGAGAACTTATATTACTAGTAATCTTTCATTACCATGTTTGGTTAGTCATGGTAATCACCTCAGTAATATGTCAAATTTACCTAAATACCCTTACATATAAATTTTTTAAAAATTTTAATTTAAAATATTTAGATATAATTATATTTATTTATTTATTTATACATATAATTAAATTTTATATATTATATATATATATATATATATATATATATATATATATATATATATTAATATTATTATTTATTTATCTAACTACTTTAAATTAAAATTTTCAAAATTTTATATATAGGGGTGTTTAGGTAAATCTATTTAATATATAATTATTATAATTGTATATAATTAAATAATTAAATATTAAATAAATTTACCTAAATCCCCTATATATAAAATTTTGAAAAATTTAATTTAAAGTATTTAGATAAATAAATAATTAAATTATATATTTTTTAATTAAATAAATAATTACATTATATATTAAATAAATTTACCCAAATACCTCTACATATAAAATTTTAAAAATTTTAATTTAAATTATTTAGAAAAATATTTTAATAAAAATGGAACAAAACTAGAGTTTTGATAATAAGTATAATATGAAATTAGATTAAATAAGTGAGGGTATAATTGGAAAAAATAAAATTTTCAGATTACCACCTATTTTGGTGGTAATCAAATTACCACCTCATCTAGTAATATTTCACTATTGGTAATCTCACATTACAATTCACATTATTATTGCTACAGTACCAAACATGGTAATGTTTTCACATTACTGCCAGATTCCAAATAATGTTTTTCACATTACCGCGAACCAAACGGCCCCTAACGGAACTTGTGCATACCCTCCTTAATAGCCCGTTCTGGTAAAATTTTCAATATATTATAATTTTTTAATTATAAAAAATAAATTTTAATTTAAATCAAAATAGTTACCTAACTTTGATTGTATTTTACAGAATAATCATTTAAAAAATTTTGACACAATTATTTCTTTTTTGTCAGCACATATATAACAGATTATCCACCTAGCCAACAATTCAATATAAACAGCTACAAAAACACTTCCAACATTTGTACCATCAAAAACAAATCAGAAAACAAAATTAAAATTGACTTAACATCTCTTTAATGATCACTTAATGAAATAAAATTAAAAATAATTAACCATTTAAATTCAAATTGAAGTTTAAATCCTAGAACCATAATTTAATACTCTACCAAAAACTTTACTCTATCCCAACCACTCAGAAGAACATTGTTTTAAATCACATTAGTAGTATTACATAAAACTATTTTTAAGTCACCTGAAAATAACATGTTTCATATATGACTTAAAATAAGAATGCCTATTCAATTAAACAATGTACCCATTGAATAGATGCACAGAGAAATCACCATGACTTTGACCTACCCAGGGGCTACGAATCCCTAAATCAGTCCCCTAGTATTTACGCGCAAGTATTGGGCACAGGCGGTGTTGTCTTACAAAGATGGCACATTCAACCTGACGCCCATAACATGACTGCATGGAAACACAATGGCTTTTGTAAAGACTTTTCGCCTTAAACCCATGCTACAATGGTGGACTGAGCCGCCGGGCTAGTAAAATGAGATATATGCTACATAGGGTAACGCTACATTCTTTGACACTAGAAATGAATTTACAGCATCGCACAAGACCATCTTTAACTTTTCAGTAGCACCCATCTTTCTTTCAAATGCCAATTGAGACCATGGACTCGATGGCTCCTGTGGCTCTTGCAATCAAGAACAATAGACATTGCATGAAAGTTTGACATAGCCAAAAATTCATTCCATTCAAACAGGGGCCAGCTGGAGTAGCAACTGCATAGAGGGAGATTGCCTCAAGCTTACAGGAACATCAACATTGCGTGGGTCTATCACAGGAATGGCCTTTGATATATCTTCCGTAGAGAAAGGAATACTGCAAGCGGCATATTGCAAGAAGCTTTACATCCAAAAATAATATTAAAAAAAAAAACACAATAATGCTATATAGCAGATAATTAACATCATTAATGTCATCTCTATTGTATATTCCCTTCCAATATACAGAAACTAAACCTAATCAGACACTTCAAAAGTAATTTATGAGCAATGGGGATTATAAAATTAACTTCTATGGGCTCTGCATACCTAGTTGAGCTAACAAATGGATGTGTGCTACTAACTCTAAATGAATAAATACAACAAAATAAAATTACCAACAAGATATTAACAGCTTCATGATTAATGTCACTCAAATTGACAGTACCATCCAATCCAGGCTGTAAACAATCTGAGCTTAAGCTCCTCAGCTCAAGCTCAGTTTGAGCACAGCTAACTAACATAGAACTTATAGATAACTTCTTTAATAAAATAATTTATGCATTACTAACAAAAATAAAATATTTTATGAGTGATATAACTTCAAGATATATATGAGCTTGGCAAGATCAATTTCATTCAACACGCCAAGATATATATGAGCTTGGCAAGATCAAGATTGTATGAGCTTGAGCAAGCCAAACACAAATGGCTTGGTAGCCCTGACCCAATCCATGCTTAATTTATCAGCAAGCTCATCAAAACCAATGCTTATACCTTAGATCATCATCCAACAAAAAGGAATTTGACACTAGGTTTTGGGAGTCTTTGTTGACCATTTCCCTCATTGTTGCAACAACCTGCCATTGTTCGTAAACATTTAGCACAAAAAATCAAAACACAGTGATCAACATGACAAAGTTTTGTGAAGCGCAATAAACTTATCATGCCTCATTTGAGACGCTTTGTGTGCTATATTTGTCATCCCAATACATTGTGCATATTCGATAGATCTGCCGCACACTCAAAGCCTATATTCCATACAATAAACCTTTCATTAGTCTCGCCCACCTTGAAACATACAAAGTAGATAAGTAAATAACAGGGCACTAAAATAATATGCTGTGAAGAATAATCATACCGGACAAAGATCTTGCCTTATCTCTTCCAGAGTCTTCCTTCTCTTTTGATGAATAACCTGAACAATAGCCACAACAGGGATAAAAGAATTGTATAATCTCTATAACAGCTATCTCAGTTACATAAAAACAGATAATACCAGGAAGCCAACAGCTTGTCTTATATAATTTAGTTCATGCCAGGAAGTTCCTGCAAACTACAGAAAATAAAACTTTAGCTTCCATAAAGTGAACGATTTAAGGGCATGAATAGACATTCACCTCTTCCGTAGCATCAGTTATCCATTTTTCCAGTACTGCCAACCCGGACTTAACATATTCCCCATTAGAAAATGTGCAACATTCACGGCGTAGGAGCAGACTGGAGCCCAAAGGGAAAATAAAATTGCTAGACATCCATAATCTCTAAAGTTTCATCAATAGAGAGTCTAAGCAGATAATAACTTACCTATTAAAAAGCTGAATATTGATAAAGGAGAAGACCTGTGTGATGAGTTTTCTGATAAAAAAGGATGGTACCTGGAAATTTGTTTTGATCAACAAGATGATTCAAGAAAAGAAAAGGCAGCTGATAAAGACAAAATCTGCAAATAACAAATTAGATAACGACAGTGATTTTGAACCACTATAGGCTGAGACTACATTCACATTCAACACAAGTTCCTGTATAACTTGGTCTGTGGTAATCAAATATAAGCATACATACTCAACATAATAGACAATAGAGCAATATAATCAAGTGTGCAAGCTAAAAGAATTGTATTTGATCTATAAGGCAAAGGAAGTTCATGGAAACATAACTGCAGGTGCCAAACACTGAGAATTTGCCTCTAACTTGCACCACACTTTCCTGAAGAAACTTTATAATCTAAAGAAGAGATTCTCATCAAGATTCTTATTTTGCTAGGTTTAGGTCTGACTTGCGTCTCTCATTACCTATACAGTAACCCTTGAATCTCTGACCGCTGATCACCCTTTGAATTATTTTAGGCTAATAAGGGCTTTTTCCGATTCGCATCCCATCTATATCCGACACTTTAACTCAAGGATTTACCTGACCATATTCAATCAACAACTGGACTAGAGAAGGCAACACGAGGTTGAAATCGCGAAAGAAGTCAATGGCACACACTTGACATATTGATTCTTTTAAAGTCATGGCTATCTAATTCTTTTAAGACCATAAATAGCATTAAAAATCTAGCAGAAACAAACTGTAAATCATAACACAACAAGCAGGAAGCCGAAGGCATTGACTGTCCACTAAATTGGAAATGACTATACAAACTAAAAGAAAATTACTGAAAGAAGATAAATAAAAAAATGCTAAATGCAGTATCAAATAATCTAATTCAATGTAATCCATAACTTACATGATTCTTTTGTAAACGTTCCATAAGTGAATCCAAAAAGTTAATTATCCGATCCCAGTGTGTGCTCAATGGCTGCTGAGGGGCGCCACCAGGTGATTTGGATGTTTTTCCAGCAGATCCTCGAGTAGATTTTGGTGCCTGATACAAATGATTAACAATTTACTGAAGCATAAACTATAGAAGGGAACATGTGTGCTACTATATTAAAAAAGCAGTAAGTTGGAGGAAATAAAAACTGCACTCACATGCATAAAAGCACCACAATAACAACACTGATAAAACATCCATAAACATAAATTAAAATTTCAAATATTCACAACCAAGAATGATGATACTTTTAATTGTCTAAACTTACAACATAACTTAAATCAATAACTCCATTCATATCAGCATTTATCCCCCCAAAACCACAGCATGATTCACAAGTTTAGTAGTCCAATCAAAGCCACCAGAACAGGCACACTTCCCGATTGATTTTTCATATATTGATCACACACAAGAAATGAGGTTAGCATTCACTATTTCATCCGTGTTCTTAAGCATAATGTCAATGGGATATTGAGCTTATTTTTCACCAAGTCCAGATTCTCTGTCAACCTTTCTAAATGGAAATCCTTTGGGTACGCAACATCTGAAATATTTTTTGTCAAGAGTTGCCAAAACACACACACACACCCCCAACAAAAAAAAGAGCAGTGAATATTAGCGATTTCTTTGACAATGCATTTGCAACATAAGCCTGTAAAGCTCACCTGAATGCAAAGGCTCAATAATGGTGAGATTTCCTTCTTCAAATTATCTCGTATAAATCCAAAAATTTTTTCCAGACATGCAGTTAATTGCTGCTTAAAAAGAATAGCTGGATATCGTGCATCAACATGTGAAATGCTTTCTTCTGATCCAGTGAGTGCTAGTGGAGACTTTCCCTGGCAGATTAAACCAAACTGAAATTGAGAAAATTACTGCACACGCATGACGAGCAAAAGATATTTCTACATCCAGTGCACTTCTGTAATGCAATGCACTGATGCAGATTTTTGTGAGCATTTGACCTTCTGGTAGCAAGTCATAAATGAAGACAAGCACATGGAATGTGCTAGTGATAGTTGATGACAACTATACTCACTTGTGGCATCCTCAAATTGGCTCCCATAGATCCAACAGAACGACGAGGTGTCGTGAGAAACCCATTTGATCGTAGGTTTCTCTGCAGAAGGCACAGGAGCGCTGAAACATTGGATAACCAGTACGGCAAGATATCATTTTCATTGTCCACCTGAGACATGATCAGGAAATTCATAGATCATAACAGTAAGCACTGTCAATAAAATAAAACAATATTGAACTATCTACCTTGAGAACATCATTGAGTGCCTCAATTATGAAGTCAAAGGTAGCCGTCCTTTCAGCTTCAAAGATACGCCACTGAAGAAGGCATTTATATATGATACAGGCTGCAATGGGTTTGTCATCTGTAAATCCCAAATCTTCTTTGATGCACCTTAGAAGTAAGTCATGATATTCCTGACAAAAAAATATCAACAAAATACTATACCTAAGAAAAAGGGTTATAAAACTAAAATTATAATGTCATTCTACATGGATTTTCATCGTCTGATTCAAACAATAACATGAACAAACAAGTTATTAAAACAATTGCTTCTTTCATCTGCAAGGTCTCAGAGAAAATAACTCAGAAAAAAGAACTCGCCTCTCTACCTGTGTATTGACTACCTTTACTTACATTCTAGACACAATTGGAAGGTTGTAGTAACTAAAAATCACCTCATTCCTATCAACCAGCATTCTTGATCGCCTGGATTCAGACAAGCTATGTGGCAAAGGAGTAAACAATTTGGTAGGTGTAGGAGTTTCCTGCTTTAGAAGTCGTATGTGAGAGAAATTTTAACTTGATAGAAATGAGAAAGAAAAAACATAAATTTGCATACATATACAGCTTTCTGGTTAATGTTGGCAAGCATAGACACACCAGCATACTTCTGTTCCACCGAAAGAATTTCAAGAATTAGATATGAGCAGCTTTCTACCTTATTTGGCAGAACCTAAACAAAAAGTTGAAGTACCTCTGTAAGTGGTTTGACCGTTCCAGGGAAATAGTTCATGGGAGAAATGCTTAAAGCCTTTTGCCTTAGAATGTGATTCTCATCTTCTAAACTAGATAGCTTTTCCTCCAGGCTATGAAAGAAACAATTAGGGAAAAAGGAGTAAATAACGAGCCCGTATTAACAAGACAACATTCAAAGTATATTTGAAATTTAAAGTAAAAATTATACGGCTGAATATTGGCAGGATATCATAACTGCGCATGAATACAAGTTATAGCCGATTATACATTGCTAAAAGATAGTCCCAATGCTAGAAAATACCTCTGCATTTTTTGCTGCAGAAGTGAGTAGTTTTCTTCCACACATTGCAGTTTGTTAAAAGTATCGTCGCCATATTTTCGAGCCTTCATAAGCTCTTGCTCCATCTCCATGTTCTGTTTTCTCAGAGAATCCAAGGAGTTCTGCAGGTGTATATAAAGGTTATGCTTCACGTAATGTTCGTGTGCATAATAAAGATTAGAAAAAAAAAATCCTACAGATTGAAGGGGATTTTTTTCCCAAAAAAAAAAAATAATAAGAAAAGTCACCCTCAATAATGAATTCTGCTTGTTTAGTTCTTCCATCTCATTGAGATTAGCCTGCAGGGTGGCTATATTTTTCTTAGCTTCTTCTAACTGACTAACAAGAAACCCATTCTTGTTTTGTTCGCCAACCACAGCTAATCTTTCAGCATCGAACTCAGACTTCAATGTTTCTATACCTTTCTGAAGCTTTGAGACTTCCACTAACCTTGAATCTTCACTAGCTGCCTGCATTCCAAATTGACAGCTGAGCTAAGTGTGTAATTAGACTAATTACAGTTGTCCTATGATGATCCGAGGTAAAATAGGACCTGATTGAATGACAGTCAATGGATATGTAAAAGAAATAACAATACAAAGTTAAAATTGAAGAAGTCCAAACAAGGATCGCTCACATTTTGATCTATACTTAATGAGTTAGATAACAAGCTCCAGCATAAACTAGACCTATCCACATACCATAATTTAATCCTTGCAATTAAAGTAAGAAGAATTGACAAATCTAAATCTATGATCCTCATTTTAAAAGGCACACGAAATAGATGTCTTAAAGAAAAGTGGGCATTATACCCGTAATCTTTTTTCCAAGGTCAACCTCCAAGTAAGGTCCTCCAGTTTCTTCTCGAGTTTATTTTTTGCTTCACGTAAGGCACCAGCCTCATTTGCAGCCTATATAACAATAAATTGAAATTACAAAAAGATGCAATAAGAAAAAAAGCAAATTTTTCATGATACAAGCTATCTAAAGTAATAAAAACAGAAAGACTATGGTACACCTTTTATTCTTTTTTTTAATTATTATTGTGACGAATAACTTGGGGACAATTGGTCTTCTACACCTAATAGAAGTTATCTATATCTTAAACCTTATACAATTACACTTGGACAAATTTGAAATAACTTCCCTGTGAGTAAAGAGTATAAATGGTGAGTGTTTTGGTAGACAGGTAGGATAGGAACTCCATAGAAACCAAAGCAGTTGGCATAGGCAGGAGGAAACAGGAAGCTGCACTGGGTATAAAAAAATTGCTGTGCAATAAGAGGACAATGCAGTACAATTGGCTCAGAACACTAATAGATAAATCATTATAACAAGAAAACTTAGGCATGTTCCCATAAATACCCTTGTAAATTTGCAAATCTACAATTTTTCCATATACATCCTCGCCATCAAATACTGTTCAGAACTGCTATCTTGAGTAAATTATGATTATCACCAGACTACAAGGTATGGAACAGAAATATGGACCAAATATACCAGTAAAAGGAAAAAACTACTCTCATGAGATCCTCCAATTAGAAAAATACAAAATGCATCTTAGATAATGTTTGCTTAGCATCTAACATGGTCCACGAGCTTGGCTCGTTTACTTTGTTTATAATGTGGTTAAATAAAATAGATTGGCACACATCAAGGAGGTGTACTAGATTAACTAATAGTTGCACATCAATTAATTTGGTAAATATGGTTCTATCTATATAAGCCCGGGTCTCTCATTCCATCTGCTTAAGTTTATGGGTTGAATTTCACCAAAATAATATGGTTGGTTTCCATCTAACAGGTTTGTCACAAATCTTGTCAAGTTATATAAGGTGGAGAAGGCAAAAGATTTTTGACAAACAAGAGCTCTCTATATTTCAGGCAGCTCATGAGGTTCCTCAACAAAGTAAAAAAATAGAGACAATGAGTAATAGCATTGATACTGCAAGATGCAACACAAAACTTATATGGAAAATTACACTAATCATTACGCACATCATGCTGGCCCATCTTCATCATCAGATAACACATACCAATTTAAGCATTCGGAGTTCCCTTCTTGCAACCTTTTGCCGCCAAGCACATTGAATGGAGATGGTGGCTTTTCGACGCTTCTTTGAAGCCCAGCATGCCTTTTGATATCGCCATGTTGCCTATGTGATATAACACAAAATGAACAAAGGAATACATGAGACTGACAAATTACCACCTACAAACAATTGTCAAATGACAAACAGGTACCCCCTAAGAAAGCAAGATGATGACCATATATCAGATAATCTCATGGTAACGTAAATAGAAGCTTGTGTATGCAAGTTAAAAGGGAACAAATTTGACAAAATATAGCAAAAGTGGAATATAAATAACTAGGATTTATAAAAAAAAAATATTGACTATAAAAATCCAGCCAAAGAAAACGGAAAAAAGCATCTGCAAATGATAATCCACTGCAGTAAATGTTCTGTGTACAATGTACACACATCATAATGATATTGCATGGCCATATAAAAAGAATGAGAAGATATCAAAATCATTTTATAACTAACAAAGATATAAAGAACACAGCATGAAGTGAATAGAGATGCCAGCTATGTGCCTTGAGAAAAGTCACATGGAAATTTAGCAGAAAAGCAGGAAGTTGAAAAAAGATAAACTAACTTACACAAGAATATAATTAATTAAATTGCCATCAAAAGCATTAAAAGACAGATAGTTTAAATTATAAACGTAGAAGTTAAGAAGACATAGGGAAAAATAATAGCATGCAGAATCAGCAGAATTAATCAGAAGCTGCAAAATTATCATTGACTAGAGAAGAGTGACCGGAGTAAAGGGCGGTGAGGAAAAAAATCTTGTAATATACCAAGAGATTAAATCTTGTATGATGTTCTCAGGAATACAACATAGAAACCATATAATAGATTATTTACTAATGCCCTTGCAAAAGTTTATACCCATCATAAATTAAGATATCGTTTTCTAGCTTTTGAAGTCAAAAAGCTCACCTTATGACTTAGGATCAATAGTAACTTTGAATGGCCAAAAACAAAGTGGCTTACGTGACTAAGATATCAGACCATCCACACATACTCATACATTAAGGCAAATAATCTAATTACATAAATTACTCGTATATGAACAATTGAAAAAACAGAAGTCATAAAATTATGGAAGTCGTATTGTCTAAAAACCAGCATACCTGAATAAGACTAGCAGCCCGATGCTCCTTAATGCACATAAACTTCTGCCTAACAGATGATCCACGGATAAAAGATTGGACAGTCACAACTGCCGAATAAGTTTGTAAGAAAGCCTGTCGCACTAGCAACTTCCGTGTGTGCTTCTGAATCATAAGTGCTGCAGCTAATTGTCTTTTTGTTGCCAAAATACTTCGAGCTAAGCAACCTACATAAATGGTAGAAATGATAAATTCACAAAATTGACCACTGAAAATTACTTATCAATAACAACTTAAGAAGGCTAGATGAGGCTTAAATCGGATACTCTCATAATAATTACAGCACAAAAGTTTAAGGTTCAACATCGATCAAAAGCAAAGCACGAAAGCCAGAGTTAAACAGATGACAACACGTTAATGCAATCCAAAAGACAACTACATGGCAGCCACATATCATAATAAACAATTTATGCTACATGCAAAGGATAAAGTTCAGTTCTGATTTCAGACAAAGACCAACATTTCGTAATATCCCCAACAAAAACATTACTTAATTAAACAAAATATGCTTAATGAAATGTAAGTTATTAGAAAAGGCATGAAAGTCATAAAAATAAAGTAAAAGCTCAATGGAAACATGCTAAACTTTAACTTTGGTCTTGGGAGCACAATTACTTCCAGAGAACACATTAATAAAAGTAAAGAAATGAGGTTCCAATTACCTCCATCACAACACAAAACTTGTTAGAGTAGTATCAAGAGCATATATTTTAAGAACTGAACCACCATAAAATCAAAATAAGCACCAAACAAATCCTACAATGCAAAGCCAGCCAATTGAAGGAAAATAACAATCCACGTTCATAATAAAAGTAAAATTCCAAGATTTTTTTCCAATTTTTTCCAACATGAAAGACAGCACTACATAAAATATCATTTCTAGATATCGGATCAATAAGACATACTTTTCTCAGAAAGGAGGATTAACCTCACATGAATTTATAGAAACCCTCTATGAAATATGCCTAAAATTCTCATCAATTGGAGATCCACTTCTATGAATGAACCCATCACTCAATTAAATCTCACCAAAACTTGTTTCTATGAAGATAGAAAATAAACCACGGCGGAAACACATACAAAGGACCTTCCTCATTTTACTATACCAGTGTTGTCAAGGGCACAAGGCACACTCTAGAGGCTAGGATCCTTATATCGCTTGAGACGCAAGGCGAAAAAGAAAAACTCAACCGAGTGAAGTAAGACCCATTTAAATAATAAATAAATAAATACAACTATATATAATATATTATATTATGTATTTAAACTCTAAAGTAAATATATAAACAAAAAAAAAGTTTTAACATTAAATGTTGAAAGTTCTAACTTGAAAGGCCAATTAAATGTGTAACTTAAAATCTTAAAATCAAAGGGCAGAAGGACATTTTGGGATTCCATTAGTTATAACTTAAAATCTTAAAAGTCTAATTAAGTATGGATGGTTGGCCGGCACCTTTTTCTAAAAGCTTACCATTTACTAAAGCAATATCAAATATATGTCATTATCTTATTTTTGCTCTAAAAACTAGTCAAAAAATTAAAAAATAGACAAATAATAGTCAATTTCAATTAGGCACGCCTTTCTAGCCACTTTCTCAAACCCAAGAGGCACCCTAAAGAGCAAAAAGTCTGCAACTCGTCTAGATCAGCTTAAAACACCAGGCAATGCGTCTTAGTGCCTAGGCACGCTTCGACAACTATACTATACAAGAAGAGCTGCACACACCCAATGTGCGAACATATCTCACCATCAGTATAAGACCAAAATCAAGATTTAACTTATTAAACATCCAATGGGCTGCGTATGTTTGGCATCACCTCGTGGTTGTACATATCCACAGAACTAATTGGCTCATTTCTCCATGATAATAAGCTAATGTGTGTCAAATTGTTAACTACCGATCTATTGTTCGTCATTATACTATATACCCTACATGCATGGGAAAAAGAAAACTGGACATATCATGATATCAGCATCAGCATCACTCACCGACCTTTTAGTTAATTTTACAGAACAAATACTGCAAAAAAGCTTGATCTTACAACATTCAACAAAAAATTGTAACATACCCCGACAATAAGATTGCAGAGTAACGGCAGCCCTTTTTGTTCCAGTAAAATCTTTGCGAGCAATATATGTTAGGAAATGACCCTGTATAAGCCTTGCAGCATTATTCAGAACTTCATTTCTTCGAGAATCTAAGAGTCCAATCTGGCCAGCCCTGAGAAAGACCTTGGTCCTGCCAAGCTGCAGCCATGAATTCTTAAAACATAAAAAAAAAATGATAGAAAATTAAAATTCTGAGTTCTTAAACACAATACAAGCAACACGAATATAACGTTGCTGAAAGGCATGTCTGGAGAAAATAAATAAACTAACTTCATTTTCAAATTCCGAAGTTGTTGATCTGAAAGAAAAATGGTATCTCAACAGAACATTTCACCAACTTTATGCCCTTAGGAAAAGGGAAAAAAGGTCCTCATTGCTAAATTCATCAACAATAGAACTCCAGAAGTCTGCAAGATCTATTTAGAATAATCTGTCTTCGCCAAGCCTGGTTCATATATAAACAGAGTCCAGACTTTTTCGATGAACTAATAGGCTGCAATGAAGATGCATCCTTCTTCAAATCCCAAATACCAGACTATAATAAAAAGATTTACACAGTTGTCAAATCATGATTCAAATTATGAATCAGAAAGCTCATTTTCCGAGATGGTAATCAACTCAAACCATGAATAAGAAGATTCAGTAATAAGCCCTAAATTTTCATGTAAAATAGATTCCATAAAAACAAAATAAAACAAAAAAAATTTATTTGTGACAAATGAAATTCAGTCAAAGTCAACTTGATCTTCCTCCCCATCCCCATCTTCATCAAACAAAACCAAGTCCTCATCTTCATCATCCTTAAAAGCATCTTTGACTTCTTCTAGTTCTACAACTCCGGCATTTCTTTTTCTATTTGCATTCAAGTTTCTTGCGCAAATTTAAAATAAAAAAGAACTCACCTTATTTGTTTTTAGTATTTAAATGCTATGGGATTGGGATTTTAAATCATATATTAAATGAGCTTTTAATTTTTTAAAACTTTTAGAAGTCTAACACAAAACTAGCCCAAATTTAGGTGCCGTTTGGTTGAATGTAATTCTAAATGCAGTAAATTTTAATTACAGTGTAACTGAAAGTACCTGGTTTTTAAAATTCTGTGAAGTCAAAGCTAAAGTTTAGTTGGATGTATTAGGAAATACTATATTATAAAATTTAATATTATTTTAGTGATTTTAAGTACATATTTATTATTTTAACTATTAAATTTAAATTTATTAGTATATTTATTAACTTTTTATTATTATTTAAAATTTTGAATTTAATTATTAACCCCAAAAAAACACATTTGTAAGATTTACATCCATTTTAACGAGTTATTTAATAGTTTTAATTATTGTCCTAATCAGTTTAACTATTATTTTTATTATTAAATTAATTATAAAAGTTATTATTATAATTTATAAATTTTTCACTATCCATAAATATTTAATAATATTTGTTTTTCTTAGTTGGTCACACGTAGGTCATATGCTATGCATGTGAAGAAGCAAAAAAACAATAGATTTGGTTTTATGGCCAATTTAGCCGTCAAACGAAATTCTTTATTGGATGTAATCCAAATTACATGAGTTTTTGAAATCTTGTGAACCAAACATTGGATTTTCAAAACCCAGTAACTCAAATTACATGTAACTCCAAAACCATCCAAACAAACACTACCTTAATGTATTTTCTGAAACGGTGTGAATCATGAATTGGACGAACCAAATAAAGTCATCTATGAATCGGATGATTCACACCGATGCAAAAGATGACCGGTTCAACCCCCGATAAGTACAGTAGGGAGGGTGAATCAAACTGAATCACCAATACAGATCAAGAATCGGTCGAATCTAACAACTATGGATTTATATCTTAAAATGGATCCCACTTTAGGAAGGATGAACGGTTCTGAAGGGTTATATTTATGACATAAAGCATCTTAGTGTCAAAAGAGAAAATGAGGATAGATAAAGAAACATGAATTATTCATTTATTATAGAAGACCGACTTACCTCCTTTCTTCCTTTACTATAATTTGCACCATTTCCTTTCCCAATATTGAACTTACGTCGTTTGATTATTTTTGGTTCTACTACAGAATCTAGGCCACTGTTTTACAGCTATCAGAACACTATAAGCCTTTTTATATTCCATTTCTGCATTATTTCCCAATACATTCTTTCCTTGGATTAATCTGGTAGCTTCATATTTTCATTGTCTGAAATTGAATTTGTTAAAGATTTAGATTTTGAAAGCCAATGATTAACCTTGAAAGTTGTCAAAGTGCACAACCTTCTCATCTCTTTTATTGCAGTAACTCTGGATCTAGCTGATCATGCCAAAACTGTAAGTCTCATGACAGGAAACATGGCCGGAGTTCATTATAAGTGATTATCAGATGAAGCACAAAAGGCATGTGCGTGGATGCACATTAATGATAGATAAAAACACTAATCCAATACTTTTACTATTATTTAAAATTTTAGTTAAAGGAGTTTATGGTCATGCCAATAGAGCAAAATGAATAAGTGCTTACCACATGATAGGTACCATGCAATGCATTTCCATTTTGGATTAAGCTAAACAAGTGCAGATACAAATAATCAAAATAGAAGTCCACCTGATCCTTGACTCAAGGCTGTTTATATCCAAATAATTAAGCCTGAACTATTTCTCAGGCATGCTTAATATACAAAAGATGGTAATAGAAAATTGATTATTACACTAAGATAAATCAAAGGAATATACAGTTCAAATTCTATATAATCTTTCACAGAAGATCTTAAGCTTTTGGCAATTGACAAAGAGACAGAAGTATCAGAATGAAAGCATATACAGAAAAAATTTATCGACAAAGAAATAGATGTAACAGCACGATAAGGACAACCGAACCTAAAGCATATAAGAATACCTGGAAGTTGTCAAGGCTTAGCTTCTGTAAAATTTTGTGTGTCAAGGATTTTTCACTATTTCTGCAGGTAAAAAGTTGGCATTTCAACAACGACCCAAAAACAACAATATTGAAGTAAATTACTAAAAAAATTTCGCTATTGCAATTTCTAGAATACGTAAATCAATAAAACTCATTTTCCCACATTCTTTCCACAATCCTCAAGTAGACCAACATTGTTAAAAGAAACAAATTGGTAGCAAAGGGCCACTCCCAACACTAAAGAAACTTGTCAAATGTAACGAGTAATCTTCTAAGTAAGCCTATATTCTAGGAAAATCAATCCACTCTGACTTCAAGTGCAGATATTGAAATAAAGTGATGGAATAAACTATTATCCAACATTAGAGAAATGAATGGGATTATTAAGAAAATTTACCAATCACCTCCGAGAAAGTCTCAATAAATTACCTCCCATCCAGATGTTCAAGAGCCAAAATTCCAAAGCGATCAACAAAGTCTGAGTAAGTCCTGCGAGTTGGATAACCCGCAAGACTAATCCGAACAGCCTCCAGAACACCCTGCAAAGGTATTCAAGTCAAATAGTCAAGTACAGCATAACTCCAAAAACATAACATGTTAAAAATTAGGAGAGTATAAAGATAACCAACAAACATTAAACTGAGAATGGAGGCGAGAAACTCACAAAGATGTCATTGACAAGAAGAAAGTTTGCCTGATATTAGTGAATCTTCATATGTGAGGAGGTTGAAAGGTTTCTTTCTCCTACACTACATAAAAGAAAGTGTCGCAAACTTGCAGCTTTGTTCATAATAAATGAAGACAGCTAATTACACTTTAGGACCAGTATCTAACTATGTCGGATTCAAAACTATTGATGCCCAAACCTGTTGCCATCTGTTTCAGCCACACACGCTTAATCACGTACTTTACAATGATATTTAGGATTGCATGGTAGTAATTTATCAGCTCATGTCTTCTATTTAACTTATGCCATTTCTTCATATCATGGGAACAGTAGGCCCCAGAAACTGTGGGCATATATTGTCAACTCGGGTAACAATCCGCCCCTATCTAATAGTGGAGGTTTGCAGCATCAAGGAGAATGGATATCTAAATCCCTAGAATTTATCATGAGAGGAATAAAAAACAATATGTCAAAAACCAAGCACTTGTGCATAAATCTTGCAGCAGCATGGAGGTTCAAAGTCAAGTTTCATTAATAGTTTTAACTCAAATTTATGGGCTACATTTAACTGAAACAACGGATAGTATCATGTTCGACATCTGAGGCATTATTCACCTACAACATGTTTGGTCGGGGAAATAGTACTCATCCCCCAACCAAACCAATAAGGATGAAATTTCAGTATATTGTTTTATAAAATTTAATTTTAACTTATGTTAACTTCAATAAAAATTTGCCTTTCAACCCAATATTTGAAAAAGATTCCCTTAATATCCAACATCCTTAACCCTCAACCAAAGACCTCCTTAAGGAGTAAATTAGAAGACTATATATCAATCAACAACAGCAGAAGTAGATCAACCAAGAGTAATTCACAATGGCCTCACAGGACAAAAAAGTTACAATTTGCCTTATGAAAGCAACTAAACAGTACCCAAATAAAACAAGAACCAGTTAGAGAAATTCAAAAGTAATTCACTATGAAAACCACGATTTCTCATGGTAAACAAGCTAGCAAAAGATCTTCCATGAAACTTGACAAAATAACTAACTTATGTACCTTGCAATCAAAAACAAAAATATCCTCATGGTGATATTAAAAAGCAGGTTAAAATGTTAAAAACACATTGAGAGATATTCACAAAGCCAATAAAAACATCAACCATGCAGGGAATTAGTTGACAACAAATTCTGAAAATTCCCAAAAAAAAGAATAAATTACTCAGGATCAGACTCAAAAAAGAGGATATAAACCCATGGGCACTAACCCCACAACGTAATTGATGTATAACACTTTGATTCTCAAACTTTTGAGGTCGGTTCAGAGAGTTGGGCTTAACACAACGGACATAATGAGGTTCTGTTGCATTTAGTGTCTCCATGAGTGCTTGCAGTTGTTGCTGTGTGGAAAGAAGGCAAACCATGTAAAATAAGTGAATAACTAGTCGCACTTCAGTAGAATGTAAAATTATTAAGCAAAAAAAGGATATAGCTCAGATTAACAAGACAATAGGGAAACCATAAAGACAATTGCATGTAAACCACCATATAGAAATCCAAGTAGCCAAAAGTTATGATATTAAATGGAAGCAACAAACATAGACATGGTTCAAGTAAATATTCATTTGGATAAATCATTGAGAGGTCTTAGCCACTTAGGAGTTCATCTTGACCTCAAGATGTCCTAATCCAAGACAAGATAACGTATCAGCAAGCTTAGTAATTGTGGATCATAAATACAAGTATCTTCATTTCATAGCACAAATCTGTCATGCAGTGTGCTTCTCACATTTAATAAATCATCTTCAAATTCCTCTTCCTTGAACATATCATATTATATCATATGAAGATAATGCCCAACAAGAAAACCATGCATTCCACAGATAAAAATAGCTTCCATAGACCCATAAATTGGTACCTTAAATCTGGATGCTACAGAAGAAAATTTGTAGGATGATCTTGAAGTCTCTTCAGGTAATGAAGAGAAAAGTCCCGAAATGAAAATGCATTTTGAAGATGACAACAGATTGCAGTGTTCTACAACGACATAATCTCGATTCTTATCTAAAAAAGAACCAGTTTGATAATTCACCTGTACAAGTAGACACAAAAAATGACAGGAGAAAATAAAATGAATACCATGCATAACTGATATATATTCTTCAGGTCAACATCTAACAGCTGCATCCAAGTTATGTGAGATACCATGATTAATGTACAAGACATACCTTTCCTGCATAGTGAGATAATGTAAAATCTGTCTCAGAAAATTTCGCCTTCTCCAATCTAGGGTGTGTTCCAAAGCTTTGAAACAGTTTGGTTGAAAAAGTTGCATGAGTTGATTTAGGAAACATACTGGAAAAAAGAGAAGAGGTAAGTTGATCATAGAACTCATTAATTTACATAGCAATGTTGTATTAAATAAAATAAAATAAAATAAAATCTTTACCATGCTTCATCCAAGAGTGAGATTATTCCCAGTGGCTTCTGCAGATAAGAAACAAAAGAGTGGAAGTTAATTTACTCCCAAGTCTAACTTGTAAATCACATAATCTGATCGGCGAGATTTTGATCATCAACCAGGTCTTTTATCTCAACCACAGTCATTATTTAAGCTCTGCACATTTCGGCTTATAACGTGGGTGAAGTTATCTAGAACTAGAACAGCTCAGATAAAAATCTAGCAATATTTTTTAAGAAATTGCAGCAATATGAATCTGCACTTGATTTTATGAATTTTAAATATAAAACTATTAGTACATAAACAAAATTTTCATCATATATATAAACCAAATCAGATGGCAGACTTCAGCATTCAAAGTTGACAGAAATTTGTTATAAAAATCCAAAAGAATAATCTATCCATCTAGAAGAGACCAAAATAGCAGATGACAGTACTTCAACAATCAAAGTTGAGTAAACAAACCTTCTCAATCAAATCTAAGATATCCTGGTTATCGATAAACTCAATGTAGCTCCAGTTGATCTCCTCATTCTTGTATTCTTCCTGCTCCATCTTAAACACATGCTGAAACACAAGGCAAAATCAGAAAATATGCATATGAGAAAAGCAGTTTGCACTTTACTTATAGATCAGAACCCACCAAAAAAATAATAAAGCAGACATCTCGCACACCTCATTGAAATGTTGTTGAAGCTTTTCATTAGCAAAGTTAATGCAGAACTGCTCGAAACTGGATAAGAGAAAAAGTAATCAACTCAAGAAATAGTCAAAATTCAATGGAACGCTAATGAGACATTCCAGCAACAAAATCATCCATGCGATGCAGGTTTGTAGCAACAAAACACAAAGAAACAAAATCAATACAATAAAACAAATGGAATGATGGAAAACATGCATCCACATGAAAATTGAAGAACAGAAATGAACACACAATCACACATACAAGCAATCAACTCGGAAAATAACCACTTGACTATAAGTAATTCAATGGAAGGCAAAACATGATTATCAATAACCCTATGAAATCAATACTGTCTGACAATACTAATGCAGGCTACTGTTCATTCAAGTTCAATAACAATACTAATGCTTTACACATAAGATCCACAACAAGCAATCTTCAGAATGTGACACTTCCATATCGCATAAACTGACTCCAAATAGTCTGGGGTTCAACATGGCTGACAATACAGGCAAAGTAGCACCACTTGCAGCACATTAAATATAGCACACATTTAAAAAGACATGTCGGATGAAAATACATAGAAGCATATAAACTGTCAAATTGAGAAAGAAACGAGATTGGAAATATTTGCATTCAACCAATTATTGAATGCCTTACAGCCTTAGATTTCACTTGAAATCAAGAGATAAAATTAAAATATTGTACAAGCAAGAACTGCAATCTTAAAAGCCTGTTTATAAATGACCTGTTGTTTCTAAAGCATTCAAATCCATAAATGTCCAAGACTCCAATCTGCATCATAGAGTTCAAGTCTTGTCCAACAGATTTGTTTATGTTTTCAACAAGCCTGCAAACATAAATCAAATTATGGAGCTCTACGTATCCTCAAAGGAGATTAAAATCCAGAAGGAACAGGAACATGCCAGTCAAATAATCGAGCATATACAGTCTTCGCTAAAGCATCACGGCTGGCAGTAGCAGCTGCACAGTCCAACGCTTTAATTATACTTCCCTCACGAGTCTGAATAGAACGAGAGCACAATGTTGCCAGAAGAATGTTTGGATCACACCTGATGAGAAAAACAACTAAGTTTGGTGAAAATTGGACAGATCAAGAGAAATGCTTGAACATAATCAGCCTTTGTTGCCAATGTAATTATAAAAAATACAACTTGGCATAATCCTCCAATATGATGATTTAGACACCATAATGAAGTCACCTATACAAATAAGTTTGCAGAAATTTGAACATGAAATAAAAAAAAAAACAATTTCTGATTCCACCAATTTCTTGAATATGAACATTAAATGAAGTCACCTACATAAATAAGTCAGCAGACATCTGAAGGTGAAAATTGGACTTAGAATCCTTCACAATGGAGGAATCATGCTCTTTGCCAGGGGAAAATTCAACATTCCCAAGATGAAGAATAGCAGCCAATATCCGAAATATGGCTTCCTGAAATTACAAGGAGACATAAGATGAGGATAAAACACATGTTCAGATCAGTGAATCGATATCATGAGCGACGAACAACAAAAGAGGAAATTGAGAACCTGGTCAGCAAGACTTATACCAACAATATCCATTGCCCTCCTTGTCTTCAAGTACTCCTCTGCGCTACTTACTCCCTCAAGCTCAAACGTCCTGCTCTGATTCAAATAATGGAACTCTCTAGGATGGCCAAGCTTGTACTTTGTAGCATCCTAGTAATATGAGCACACGTTGGGCAAAGAAAAGTTCTAAGGTTACAAGTTTCCATCAACACCATATACAAGCCGAATTATCTAATAATATTCCACAAGTCAGTCTAAACATGAACATTTAAACGCACACATAAAAAAGAGCAAGGACAATGTTTGTTTGCTATTTATTGATCTAATAATCAGAAAAGTTTGCAATTCTAAAACAATGACCCACTCATTATATTTGTAACAGATAAGCATATATATGTCACGCAAATTAAACACTAGCAAGCTGAAAACAAGCCAGAATGATTATAGTGTACAGCATATTTCCAATATTCTACTGTAGGAAAGAAAGGTCAAGGCAGACAGGATGTGGTGAACAGGAACACAAGCGCCAATGAGGCTACGTGGTTAACCCAGGAAACAACATCATTCCGAGTGAAAGAGATGGCCCAGGCAGCCACAAACAAATATCAATCCACCACTGAATTTTGAATTGGATGTCTGATTTCTTTATTAGAGCAAGAACATAGCATCTGCTGTTCAGATAATTAATATAATTTCATGAATCCATTTTCAATTAAATGGAAATGGCGTGATGAGTAAAATTGGGAGTAATACGAGTTCCTATCAAGTTGACGCCACTGTTAATGCATATACTTTTCAAAGCAAACAAATCTAAGGTTCCACTAAAAATAAAAAAAGGAGTTAAGAATCAATTGCACATGATAAATCACTGTAAATTAAGCATATAATTAGACAAAACTAAGCACCCAGCTGCAGACAGGAAAACCTATACAAGTAGGGTGTGAGAAAATTTGAAAAAATCCACCACATTGTCAAACAAAGTCGGGCCTCTAACTTAAGTCATGTATAACATCAACAAGTAGAAAGAAGAGATTCAAACAGATGCAAATAGTCAGGAAAATCATATATTTTTAGTAAAACATGGCATGGAAAAAGAGTGCACATATTGTCCAAAAAGGTAAATTCAACATAAATGAGAACCTTTCCTGAAGCACATAGTTGATAGAAGCAATGGTAATTCCTTTCAGGATCTGCTATTTGCACTACTCGTGATCTTTCCAGAAGATAAGTTCTAATAGCAGCACCCGATATCCGACCACTCCGATCAAATTGTATCTCAACAAACTTCCCAAAACGACTGCCAAAAAGACAGGTGGGTAAACAAAAAATTTCACAATTAAGACTCCTTTTGGATAAATACAGCACTAATATGTAATCATATTGCTTATAGGACATAAAAGTACATATCAGCTAATAACCATAAGATATATTTGTATCAGCACCTTGAATTATCATTTCTAACTGTTCTCGCATTACCAAATGCTTCTAGAAGTGGATTTGACTGCATCAAAATGAAAATGAGCACACAAATTATTCTCAAGATAAAAATTGAAAACAAACAACAAAGCCATATAAAGAAAGAATTTAAGAAATTATATCCAGCATATTGTCTTATAAAAGGAGACATAGAGCGGTGGCTACTTCTAACACTTGTTGCTCAACAGTCCGTTCATCACCAGCAGCCCGACCACCAACAAATGTGAGATACTGCATGATAAGCTTTGTTGTTTCCGTTTTCCCTGCCCCACTTTCTCCGCTAACCAAAATGGACTGGCTGCGACCTTCGTTCATCATAGCTCTGCAACATCAAGAGAGAAAAAATTAGATTATTGTGGAAAGCAAGAGCTCATGAAGCGCATACAAACTGTGGGATACCATCATAACACAATCTAAAATTATATACCTGTATGACGCATCAGCAATGGCAAATACATGAGGGCTTAGCTCTCCAAAGCGAACACCCTTGTATTGTTCCATCATATGACCATTATATAGATGAGGAAGCTTCGCGAATGGGTTAACAGCAATCAAGATGCTACCCGTATATGTCTGCAAAAGTTTAGAAGTGTTACCATACTAAGACTTAAAACCAAAACACACACAAAACAAGTGATCATCTATATAAATCATGTATACCATGCACATGCATTATACAAACACTCAAAATCTTTGTATGACACGTGCAAAACAACCTCTGCCAACTTTTTAGTTGTGGTAATAGATTCTCGTTGAACAAAAAGTAAAGAGTTATATCTAAAACAGTGTTGCTTATAAGACAAAGAAAGGCAAAGATAAGAATTAAATGATAATTCCCCTGCCTTTAATTTCATTCACTCCCATGACGTCTCCAGCACACAGCTTAAATATTGATATTGTTAGATGTATATACATAGTTATATACATAGTATATATATAGTCATATACTATACTATACTTGTACACTCTGTATACAAGTATTGCCTCTCTTCCTATATATGTAATCCTATCTCATGGTTAATGAATCAGGGCTTTGTTAATCTTTCTTCTCTTAACTAACAGATATTTCATGCTAAACAACATTATCTCTAAGGTGGTATAGAAGCAAACAAGTATGCTTCATTGCCGAATTAAATGGTCATGAAGTCCTTTCAGCAAGTTCCACCTGCAGAAACTACCATGAAAGTATCAAGCTGCCAACGAGTTCAAGGCAACACCAACTGCGACCAAAACAAAACACCACAAAAGAATGGTCCCAAAACAGTTCAGACTTGGGACTTTCTAAATCTGAACAGAAAGCATATTCATAATCCACCATATAAACTTAATACCAAAGTTGCACTTCATAACAACAGTTCAGACTTGAGACTTTCTAAATCTGAACAGAAAGCATATCCATAATCCACCACATAAACTTAATACCGAAGTTGCACTTCCTTATACCTGCTTCCTGGCAGCCATCCTACATACAGTATCCGTATACCACTGAATACTCAATTCATACTTTCTAAGAATATGCCATATATCCTTAGTCTTCAATTAATCTCTGCTGCAACATAAACATAAGCTTATATACATGCATGTTCTACACGTAGACAGCAATCAGTTCACAAGTCGCACGTGAAGCAAATTCAGAAGTTCCTACTTTCTTGAGAAAGAACGAACATACTCAAAAATATACTCACATAAATCTCATTAAGAGAGTATCTCCTGGCTAAATTATAAAGAACCCCAGGCTCATTCAAATAAGTCAACTTTGTCATGTCATCCACTCCACCATGGTCAGCCTCAGGATCTCGCGGTAACAACTTCCCCAAGCTCACAGTCATCTTCAAACATATTCATGAGAAACACAGCCAAAACAATCATTAAATCCAATGAAAACCTCAAAATAGACAACCAGGAAAGAAACTTCCAAGAGAAAAGCAATCTCCAAGAATATCAAGAGAGCCCGTCAACATCACAATATAAAAGATTTAAGAAAATTCAACAAAAACTCAACATAGTGAACGATCAACAAAAGAAACAATACCTAAGAATATCCAACAATACCTAAGAGTACACAAAGAAAATTAAAGAAGAAATTAAACGTTTCGAGAATCAAGAAACCCCATCAGAACCTTGGAATACCAAAAAAATCAAGAAAAACTAACAAAAACAACAGAACACACAACAATCAGTAAAATAATCACAAACGGTATGGAAACCGTCTCCAAGAATCAAGCAAACCCATAGAAACCTCGAACACATCAGAATCAAGAAATAATCCAACTAAACCTCAAAAACACGAGATGAATAGTAAAGGCATCTTAAAAAAATAAATGCAGCCCTTCTCCAAGAATCAAGAAACCACATCAAAACCAGGAAATAAACAAGAACCAACAAAACCATCAAATACAAACTAAGGAAGCAATAAAAGAACCATAATAAAAAAGGAAAAAGAAAAAAATAACGCAAACCTTCTTCCGGGAAGCCGTGACCACAACTACAGCCTTATCCCTGACATCAACCACCTCAGCTTCGATCCAGGCTGCGTCCTTGTCCTCCACCCACACCATAGATCCCTTCCGAAAGCTCATCTTCGCTCGTTGGAAACCCTAGAAACCCTAGATAACCAAAAGAAATCCAAGAAAGAAGGAAGAAGAGAAGGAGATGGGAACCCTAGGAGAGAGAGAGAGAGAGAGAAGAGGGAGTTTCGTATTGGAGTACGAATTCCCTTCCCGCCCGAAGAGCAGGTGGCAATGATGGTGGATGGACCCCGGGGAGGGGACTATATTTATATAGGGGACCGAGATCGGCGTCTTGCGTGGGAGAGGGGAGCTTGGCCACGGACCGATTAACCGCAGCTGCTGCTGCATTGGCTGCAGTGAAAAGGCGGATATACCCCTCCTCAATTAGTAAAATTGCAGTTTCCCAGGTGACTATTGCCTATTCCAGACGTGCCATTTCGGGAACACGAAAAAACCCTCGGAATTGATGAATAATATAATATGACAAAAGCAAAACATCGGGCTAATTTCAAAAATGTCTGGGTGTTCTCGCATAAAGCGTCAAATATGGCGTAAATTCAAACTATATCAGGGTGTTTCCTGCATAAAGAGCCAATTGTAGTGCAAATTTATATCATACACCCTTGCATTAATAATATTACCAAACATGTAAATTGTGTAATTCCAAAAATATCAGAGCCTTTGCTGCATAAAGCGTCAATTCTACGGTAACTTTATAATGACTCCCAAACAATGTTATCAAAGTCGGACCGGACACTGAACCGGTCAGGGTGCCGGGTCAATTTGGTCAATATCGAATCAATTTAAATATTTTAAATAATTTAATTTAATATAATTAATTTAATAAAATACAACAACAAAAAAAATTAATACAACAAATAAGTCATGCAAGTAAAAGTAAAATACATAAATTTTAATTTTCAATACAATTGATATCAATACATTGATTGTTGAAGCCTGATTACATTGCTTGAAAGTGATCACAATATCACACAATGCTTATAAAGTTATAATCACATAACACATCAAAGATTCAACTAAAGTAAATTTTAGCATGAAAAAAAAAGCACTACAAAAAAAAAATAATAGTTTCACACTTTCACTTGTAAATCCGGTCAAACTAGATAATCAGTGGTTTGCACATATTTTTACCGGTTTAATTAAAAAACTTGCAGTTCACACCGTTTTTTATCGGTTCAACAGCAAGTTCGGTCTAATTAGAGAACCGGACTGGTTCTGGTACCAGTTCAACCAGTCGGACCGCCAGTCTGGTTCGATTATGCTCCCATACCACCCTCCCTTAAAATTAATAATATTACAAACCATTTTCATGTGCTTTTTTTTTCTTTTTTTTTTTTTGCAAAAACTATCCGTATTTAGAATTGGACAACACGAGAATAGAATATAATACTTTATTATATTATATTTTAATCTTTTGTTTAGTAAAACAATCCATGAGCCAATACATATATCATCTAGAACTAAGGCTGTGTTTGATTGCACTTTTTTTCCCTGAAAAAATTTTCCACGGGGATTAATTTTTTTATAGGTCACTAAGTTTTGAACTTTTTTCATTAAGGTAACCATGTTTTGATTTGTATCAAAACGGTTACTAACTTTTGATTTTGTTTCTCTTGGAGGTTACTGGCGAGTGACCATAACCTTTCTGCTGACGTGGCTACTGGAATTTGCCTAGTCAGCATTTAAGTTCCCACGTAACCAGCTGGCGTGGCGACCGGAAAAAAAGATTATATTTTGGTAGGTTACTGAGGTTTCGACTTGTTTCATTAAGGTTACCACGTTTCAATTTGTATCAAAACGGTTACTACAATTTGATTTTGTTTCTCCGGCGGGTGACCCGCAAGTAACCACATCCATCCTACTGACATGTCGACCAGAAAAAACACAGTCACCCTGATGAGTTAACGTCACCAGGATGCCACATCAGCATTTGTCCACGTCACCAGGTGCCATATCAGCATTTGTCCACTTCACCATGTGGCCAAAAATTATATTACGTGGACAAATGCTGATGTGGCATCCTAGTGACATAGCCACATCAGGGTAACTGTGTTTTTTCTGGTCGACATGTCAGCAGGATGGATGTGATAGCTTGCGGGTCACCTGCCGGAGAAACAAAATCAAATTGTAGTAACCGTTTTGATACAAATTGAAACTTGATAACCTTAATGAAACAAGTCCAAACCTCAGTAACCTACCAAAATATAATCTTTTTTTCCGGTCGCCACGCCAGTTGGTTACGTGGCAACTTAATGCTGACTAGGCAAATTCCAGTAGCCACGTCAGCAGAAAGGTTATGGTCACTCGCCAGTAACCTCCCGGAGAAACAAAATCAAAAGTAGTAACCGTTTTGATACAAATCAAAACATGGTTACCTTAATGAAAAAAGTTCAAAACTTAGTGACCTATAAAAAAATTAATCCGTCATTTTCTAGCTAAATAGACTGTTTGTTTGCCTAAATTTTCTATAGAAAAATTTTCCTCTTATGTTGTCACATGACCCGGAAAAATTTTCCATAAAAAATATAAGGGGTTATGTGAAAAAATAACATGTGAGGGCTAATTTTTTCATTTTACAAGGGAAAATTTTGATTTTCTAGCTAGAAAATAATGGCAATCAAACAGCTATTTTTCATTTTCCACAAAAGTTTTTTTTTCCCCACTCATTTTCTATGTTGCCAATCAAACAGAGCATAATATTATCAAGGGTTGGAATAAAAAAGATATAATAGAATAATTTCCTTTTTGTCTTTTATTTATTTTTTATAATCTAAGATTCACAGTATCTTTTTTTTTTCGATTATTGCACTCAAGACATGGGACTAAATTCTCGTCATCATCAAGATAAAGACACTGGTTTCACTGTTTTAAATGAAGTTTTTCGCATCGAATAATGTTGAAAAGTTTTCTCTATGTTGTTTGAATAGGTAATTTAAAAAAAACTATTTCAAAAGTGAATCATAAAAGATAATCTTATTTATTATGTATATTTTATATAATACATTGCCATTATGTAGTTCACTTCAAACAATAATAAAATATTATCTAATGATTTATTATCAAACACAACTTATTAGATAATCTTCCACCTAAAACTTTATATTTAAAATTTTAGAATACAAAAATATAGTTTTTATGAGTTTCCCAAACAAGCATTTCTATTTTTAACTCTAAAATAAAATATTTTAAAAATACTGTTCACATTTCATAATTTATATATTTGTACATTTAACAAATTTTCAAGTGGTGATAGCATGCCAGACTATTTGCCCATATACTTCCAACTTCATTAGTTGTGTGCTTTTTTATTGTCGTCGATAATAATTTATATATTTTATTTTATTATTCACATAATTTGTCCTGAATTTATATTTTTTATATTGTTTTATTCAATTATTTATTTTTTATTAATTTAAAAAATATAAATTTAAATTATAAGTCATTAATTTGATTAAAATATAAAATTATAAATATAAATTTTATAATTATGTATATTTATGTGGTTAAAAGTAGATAAAAATTATAAATTAATGATCCATAGTTCATTAAATAACTATTAAAAAAATACAGTATCATACAGTTACTAAACAATTAAACACAAAAAAAAAAAAAATGCGGTCTGCGACACTTAACTATTTGTGCATCACTGTAGCAATTTGGGGCAGAAATTGGCTCCAAAAATAACGCTCAGTTAGAGATGGCCTTATACCCGTATTTTGTTTTCTTATCGTATGGGCCTAATCCTAGTTCTATTCACCAAACAGGCCCTTAAAATTAGGGGGTTATAAGTTTAGGGGTTAGGACCAAATGTAAAGATTAATAATAAAAGAAAAGCGCGGGGCGATAGCGGAAAAACAAAGATCAATAAAAAAAACTCACAAGAACGTTGCTTGGAGAACAAGCCGGAAGAGAACTCTGTGCGGACTTTACCGATGTCGTCGCGGGACAGCGCGGCTGCGGCGGCGGTCGCTCGGTTCGCAACAGCGTGCGATGGCGTATTCCTGGGCATCACGCTTGCCTACTTTGCCATCCAATCTTGGGCGAATTACTTCTCCATCTCATCTTCCATGCGCCGAATCCGAGCCGCCCCAAATCCCCGCCTCTCTGATCTTCGATCGCTCCTCAATTCGGAGGAAAACAGTGCTGAAGGTAATCTTGTTGTCGTCCGCGGCAGTGTCCAGGCCAAGCCTACCTTTGATCGCGGTTGGACGACCTCCCAGCTCGTCTCCAGCTCTGGTGAGCGGGCTGTGGTAGTGCAGAGAACGCAGACGGTAACATGCCAAATTCGAATTGAAATTGCAATTCAGACTTCCAAAGGATCATCTCTTAGGCATTATTGTGTTTTCTTGGGGAAGTGTTGGAATCTAGAGCATGTTTACTTCCTTGAATATGGTCGATTGAAGTCTGAAGTTGTGGAGCAGCTTGACTAACATATCGATAATTAGGATTTTAGGTTTCCTACATTGAACAGGATTGAAGGATTTCTCAATTTCTTTAGTCGATTATTGTTAGATTATAATTGATATTTCAATTCGAAGGGAGTATGCCTGAGTTTTCTTGGAATATGGTTGGAATCTGGAACATGTTTACTGCATTGAATATGGTTGATTAGTTTCTGAATATTCAGAGCAGCTGGTCTAGTACATAGGGAATTAAGATCTTAGGTATTCTACATAGGAGATGGTTGAGAAAGATTTCTCAATTTCTTTAATCAAACTAGGATTCTATGGAAACCCTCTCCTGAGTCATTTTTGATGTAATATTTGTTAACTGAACTTATTTTCACACCATGATGGTAGTGGTGAGCAAATTTCAGGGTTTTATCCATTCGGAAACTTTAATACGAGCTTCTTGTTATGACTAATGTTTTACAAGAATTTTGACATTTTTTGGCGGGCTTAAAAAAGACTTTTGTTTGGATTGAACTTGGGCTAGTAAGGGGATCTGAATTTCTTTGACATTTAACTTTTACAGTATGTGATCAATAAGTTATTGCAGATGTGATAGGCTGTTTTGTTTCTTAGTTGTTCTTGAGAACCATCTATTTAATAGGTTCCATTTGATGGATTATTTTGTTTTATTGTGGTTGGAAATTCGGTGACATTGATTGGTTCTAATAGTAAACCACATGATTTTGTGCTTCTGTAGTGTCTTTACAATGAATGGACTGGCCTCTTTGGCCGGAGGTTTGATCTCCATACTCTTCTCTTAAAGTCAATGAAAGAACAACAGTCAAGCTCATTGAGATCAGTATGTTAAAGATGCTAACCCTTGAGGTTTAATTAATCCTATGATCCATTGATTTGTATAATTTTAATTTTTTGGTCAATTTGATTCTTTAGGTTCCATTTGTACTGATGGAGAGCAGCACCCGGTCTAATTCAGACTATGTGAGTGTTAACTTGGACGGGTCAGCCCATAAGCTCCCCCTTGCAACAGTTTATCATCATCTGCACCCGGTTCGGCCTTCTCCGTACACATTCTTACAGATCTTATTTGGTCAAGGTTACCCGGTATGCATCTTATTGTGTGTGTGTGTATATGTATGTATATTATTCTATACCAGGCACCTCTTCAGGCTTAAGTTTTTGTTGCCAATTTGTTTTATATTACTTTTGCAAAACTTCCTAATGTAGAATTTCATTGTGGTGCAAGATTGCTCTACTGGATGAAGAAAAAATACTTCCACTTGGAAAGGAGGTCACTGCTATTGGGATTTGCTCAACAAAAGGCGGTGCAGTCGAGATCAAGTCATGCAGGGACCTTCCATGTTTCTTGTGAGGATTTAGTAATACGATATACTGTATGATTTATTTATATTATATGTATGTTTCAGTGATTCTATAACAACTTTCATCTCGCAAACGTGCATGTAGATAATTGATTTTCATTTTTATTGCGAGTAGTCAGTAATACTATTGAATGCATGATATATCTCTATTCTTTGTATCCTTGGATGATTGGCTAACATCTTGCAAAAACGACATAAATGCACTAGTAAACAATTGAATTGCATCTCTATTTTTATTGGTCCAAAATTTTTAATCGGGATCTTTGACATGCTAATTTGGTGTTTTTCCATATATATTGACAAGTCTCAACTATCTACTCATGTGGGGTGATGTGAGTCTAACTCCTTTGTAATTACTCCTTTCCACCACTTGATTTAATAAATCATAGGTGCTGATGGACATAAGCAAGGTGCTTGATTTATTATGGTAATTTTCATCATTTATCATATGCATACTCTGAGACTTCCATTTGCTCTTATCTTGTCTGTTTTGACCAGTGACTTGCTGCTAGTTAAAACCATTTAATATTGGCATGCTATTCTTTTGTAGGTCTGATATGACAAAAGTTGAAATTGAGGCTGATATGGCAACTAGATCCGGAATACACTTTTGGTGTGGCCTTTTGCTTGGAACTATGTCTGTAGGTGTTCTTGGTTATGCCATTCACAGGTATATACCATGCATTTATGTGTTCTACACTGCATTCTGGATCCTCTTTTTGTGTGTGTGTGTGTGTGTGTGTTGATTGGAGAATTTGTTATTACGATGCTGATCTTTTGATTATCGGCTTAATTCCGTGAATACAATAAAACAAGTACTACAACCACAGAATGTTGGAGAGGGCCTGTAAACTGAGTTTGTTATGCATGATTTTCTTTGGCGCATGTTTCCTGCTGCTTGCTAACAGTGCAAATTCCCCATTTCACAAATGGCTTGTAGCAATGCCATTTTTACATGTTCTTGTTGGAAAAGATCAGCCTAATTTTATATGCTGTAGGAATTCGAATTGCATAGCTAACCATTGTTTCCAGGAAGCCAGACTTTATTTAGTTAGTTCACTGTATCTTTTGATTTCAATGCAGGAACTGGTTGAAATGGAAAGAGTGGAGAGAGAGGAGGCGGCAAACCCAGGAATTACAGAGGGATGCCACCCCTGAAATTAATGTAGATGATGACACCGGGGTTGTGGCAGACGGTGAGCTCTGTGTTGTTTGTTTGATGAGACGGAGGAGATCAGCATTTGTCCCTTGTGGACACCTTGTGTGCTGCCGACGCTGTGCCTTAGCTATTGAAAGGGAAGTTTCTCCAAAGTGCCCTGTTTGTCGGCAGAGCATCAGGATCTCCATCAGAATTTATGGTTCATGAGGTATGCAGGCTGTTGAAGCTTAATTTACTATTTGAACCTGGGAAGCAGGGGTCATGGGACTATTTCAAAATGCATTCCTGTCTTGCCCCAATCTCATCCCCTATTGTTACAGCCTATATGAAACCTTACTTCCGTTCACTACACTGAATTTAATCTCTTTTACACTCGCATTTCTGCTCCTCTGCAGTTGCAATCTGAATACCACCAATACCATTACAAAAGAAATTGGGGAAGAAAAATTGATTCTTTTCTCCTGACCTGCTTTTGGGTTCAAAGAGTCCAAGCTTGTGGTTTCAAAGATAAATTCTTACCCAGAAGCTAGTGACTGGATCTGATTTTAGCAGACCATTGTACCCTTGCCTTTTATTCATTCGAGTACAGCAAGCCTTGTCGCTCTTCTCATACTGTTCTTAGCTTTTGTTTCATATTTTTGAAGATAAGATTGTTTTGGACTCTAGAATGAGTATATACCATAGTTTCAATCTGAGATCAGTGACGGTGGATGTATGCCATATTATTTTGGTGACGATTTATGCTGTGCGCACAAGGAGACTAATCGTATTCCATTGCTAAATTTGTGCGTTCCTTATTGACAGGTATGGAAGATGGATGGTTTTAAAATTGCAGAACATACCAATGCTGGAGCGTAAGACTTAGCAGCTCCATTTGACCAATACATGTTGACACCAACTCCAAATGCCAAATATGAGACCCTTGCCTGGTAACCCTTGATCTTCCTGAGACTTGTATCCTCTTGTGGTACCTGCTTGTGATAGTTACTGATCTCTCGCTGAGCAAGCTGACAATGTTGTACATATTTGTGTTGAAAAAACAATGTACATTAAATTCAGGAAGACTTTTCTTTTTATGGATTGGACTGAAGCATTGATCTATGTGAAGGGTTTGGCGGCCATTGTTTTCAAATGATGGCATGCTTTTATGTCATAATAAATAGTTTTTTTTTTTGGTGCTTCAGTTTCTGATGATGCCATTTTGGCGGTTGATTTCTTCTGGATAGCATAAGATGGTAGTTATAATTTATATTTGATGATTATTTCCACTTCTTGAACAAATTTTTAGTGCCAAAAGAAACACTACAAATGGAGGTAAATTTCTTGATCGGAATGCGCTGATAAGTTTTGGGAAAGATGTAAAAGATAGCCGTTGTTAAGTGAGGTCAATTTTCATAATGCAAATGGAGTTGATTTAAGAAAGATAGGGATCGTCACATGAAGAAACAACCAGAGAAATTGCACTGAGATAATTTTTCACAACAATAAATCACTGCAAACATAAATAATATGACTATGATTTTCTGCGATGCGATAGACAAAAACATGACAATTTAGAGTGTCTACAACAGAAGCTTATTAAAGACGTAACGACAATCATACTTCACGACAGAACTTTACTAAAAATATACATGACATTCGTTATGATATTTCAAATGCAACAGACCGAAGCACGACAAAATTTAGAATAATCAAAAGATGATCTTAATAAAAACATAAACGACAAATATAATCTTCCACAATAAAAAAAAAAAAGAAAGGAAAAAGTATGAGTTTATCAAAAATGACAAATATGATTTTCTACAACAAATATCATCAAAATATAAACATCCACTTCAGCAACCTTCATTCAAAGTGCAGGGCCCCTTCCCCCAATTAGAAAAGTATCCGACTCCATAAATCCCAAAAGGTTGGTCATTTTCACCAACTTTTCCCACCACATGCATGCAAACACTCTTAACGTAAGAACAAACAAGCAATTTTCTTGCACACTATGCATGCAAATACCCAAACATGCACAACAACACTAACCATTCTTCAATTTGATCACCATTTCTCCCTTCTGAATTCTTTCTTTACTGTTCACAGTGTGCCCCAAAGATTTACTGAGGCTTGCACCACCAACTTATCACTACCAAACAAAACACACACACACACACGCGCACAACGCATTGCATCCAGTCAGACCACCAATGCAAGCCACATTCCACCTGCTAATCTCTTTGGGCAAATACAGCACATAGTCTAAACAATGACACACCATGCAACCAAAGACGTTTATGTAATAATTATCTTTTTGTCTTTCACTATCACTTTCCATTTCTATCTCTCTCTGTCTCTGTCTTTATATACACTGTTTCAAGTTCATTTCCTTTGCATTTGCAGATTGCTGCCGAGATGGCCAGGGAGAAGGTTGAAGTTACCAGGAGGACAACGGCCAACAAACGGCAGGGCACCTTCACCAAGAGGAAGAAGGGGCTTATGAAGAAAGTCAGGGAGTTGTCCATTCTTTGTGGGGTTCAAGTGGTTCTTTTGGCCTTCTCCCCTGCTGGAAAGCCTAATCTGATCCTTGGAGAAAACAGGTTGCTGTTCTGATGCTGTTTTATCCATCTTTCTCAGTGTTTCTCTGGATCTTTTGATTGCATTTGTGTTGATGACTTGATGTGGATGGGGCTGGTTTTGATTGACATGCAGAGGGAGATTCACAAAGATTTGGTTTGAACTGGCTAAATTTCAGGATTCAAAACAAAATCTTTTGATAAATTTAATTTTTTTTTTAAAAAAAAAGGTTACTATTTACTATCACGTGGTTGATTTGTGACGATGTTTCTAGTTCGGATCATTTTTGCCTCTGATGGAGATTTCCTCCCTTCTTTCTCTTATTGGTGGAGTTGTAATTGGCAAGTTTTTCTAATGTCAAGCAGTGGTTTAGAAGGTATCAATTGTTTGTAGTTCAAAGGGGTAACTTAGGGAGAATTTACATGCCATGTATGTTTCTTATATCCACCACCACCATCATCATCCTCTAATTGCCTGAATAAGTGCATGTGTTCTAATGGCTGCTTATCGGCATAGTTTTCTGGGAGATATTTTAGATGCATACGCCAAGACCAATCCAAAAGAGAGAGAAAAGAGGTAAACATTTATAAAGCTCATGATTTCCCTTTTGATAATTAAAATTGGTGAACTCCTAAACTAATTCCTTTTCCTTAATTCTCACAGTAAGCGTGAGCATCTTAAGGTAAGACCTAAAAGCTTTTTAGGGCAAACTCTACATTCAGTGTTCGAGGGTGAGCTTTCTAACCCTAAGATTCATCTAATTTTCACTGCTAATGTATTGTTTGTCCTCCATTCTTCCATTGTTTGAAGTCACTCGACAGAACATGCCAAAAACAAGGTCATGAAATGAACATGGAACTACTTACAGCAGAAGGGTGAGCTTTTTATTTTTTTTTTCACATAATCACTCATCAAATAAAGAAATCACAACTAGTATACTGGTTCTCTAACTTGAATTCATCTTTTTGATCTTACAGTGAAGTGAAGGCAGAAGTAAGCATCACAGCAACCAAGCAGAACATCTTTAACATTGATTTCTACTGTTAGTAACTGTCAACTGACTCTTTCGATTCATGCAGCTGTATCGCAATCAAATAAGGGAAGTGCAAGCACAGATTGATGAAGTGAATTATCAATTAAGGTGATCTCTTAACCTAAAACAATAAATATCAACCATCTTCCTGAATTATAGGCAGGGGAATTTATAAAAACAACTCATCATTGAAATTAATTGCATGTATTGACAAGTATTACTTTCTCGTTGAGCCCAATGTATCACTGCCCCGTGGAAACCATATACAGATACCTCCACCACTGACAAACAAAGAGATCATACTCCTTTCAGTAGGATCTTTCCTTGCTTAGTTAGGTTTTATATCAGGGAGGACTATCCCTCTGGCAATCATGTCAAATTCGGTGTTTGGAGTATTAACTTTGTCGGTATCTTCTAACCACTGAAAAGCAAACAGAAGTCATTTTTTGCCCAATCAGAAATCAGTCCTCCAGAAATTCAGAGTATTAATGCCTTGATCAGATAAAACTAGTGTGCCTGCAGTTTAACTGTTTAGATGATCCTGTCTCTTAAATGCTAAAAGCTACATTTCATTGAAAATAGAAAGAAAAACAAAGAATTGAAAACATGCATCTTCTCATTAAAAGCTATCTTTTTTGGTTCTAATGCATTGTTTCTGTAAGATATTACTATTCCTCCTGTGTCATTGCCTAGCTTCTGGATAAACCCAGAACAAATAAACGACATAGAGCAAATTTTCGCAATGGAAGAATCACTAATTGAAATACTCCACATTGTTCGGTTACAGAAGGTGATCATCTTCTCAATCTCAAAGCAATTACATCTCTGTTTGCTATCATATGAATATATACTTCTGTACTTTGATATGATGTCATCTTCAATAGAAATTGCACTACTATTGGTATACCTTACCTAGCTTGAAACTCAAACTGCAGTTAAAATCACAGGTCATACAGAAGCAATTCATTGAAAACATTAAACTATCTGACCGAGTCCCTACATTTCGGCTTAAACCTAGTCTCACGCAAGCTTCCTTGTGAAATAATTAGATATATATATATATATATATTATCCAAAGTCAAACAGAACTTGAATCAAAATGTTCACATTAATGGTTTATTTATTCAAAAGCCCTAACTCAGCATATGAGAATTTCTAATGCATGTATAACTTTTATTGGATTCTGGAAATTAGCGTTATGTTCCTTATACTACATCTTTTCCCATGCTCCTTTTTTAACCCTCATTACAAATTTGTGCAATTCTTAACAGAGACAACTTTTAGACTACATTTCTTCACATCAAGGAAAATATGCTTCAAAGGTATGCTATCTGAAGTATTAATGCAAATAACCATCTAAGCATACATTTCAATTACCATGCTACACTGAGTGCCTCTCTATATCCGCTGAGGATGTCTTTGAAAACTTGTACAGGACTCTCAATCTGCAGATCCACCAGGGGGAGCTAATGTATTGATAGCTTTCATTTGATTCTGGATATAAGTTTTCTATATCTCTTCCCATGGTTCTTTGTTACCCCTGAATATTAATTTGCATGATTCTTAACAGAAAAAACTTGCAGACGACATTTCTTCACTGGAGAAATGTCCTTCAGAGGTATGCTAACTCAGCAAGAATTGGCTGAACTGATTTTATAAGCATATATTTCAATGAATCATGCCACACTAAATGCCTCTCTATATCCTAAGATAAGGATTTGTAAATTTGTATTGGACTCTTCATCTTCAAATCCTACAAAAGGAGCTAGTACATAATCAGCTTACAATTGATTCCGGAGATGCTAACAATCTGTTCTTTATAGCACATCTTTTGCCATGGTTCTTTCTTATTCCTCAGTGCTAATATGTGCATTTCTTAACAGCAACAGATTGCAGACTACAATCATTCACTTCACGAGCAGACTTCTAAGGTATAACTTTCGAAACACTGATTCAAATGAACATCTAAGCTTCATTTCAATGAACATGTCAGTGAATGCCTCTCTATCATTAAGATAAGGTTTTATAAACTTGTGTAGGACCATCCATCTCCAAATCCAACAGGGGCAGCTACTTTACATCCATCAGTAATGATGCCTCATCAGTATGTGCCTGAAAACTAAACTCAAATCCTTACAATTTTGGTTCTTGCATTCACAAACTTGGCATGGTCTCAATCAGACAATGTCTTGGTATATCTATTGTAGGGAACTGGTGGATACAAACAAATACTACATGGGGCAATATCCGCAAACATCATATGCACCTGATCCTTTTGCAAGTGCTGATTATTTTGAATATCCTCAAGCAGACATGAGTTACAATCCATGGGAAGTAGAATCCGAAGGATGGGAAATAGGATCCGAAGGATTTCCTTTTGGACATAACAATGACAGTACTTCAGGATTTCCTGTTGGGAATTATCATGTCACTACTCTGGGAATTCCTTTTGGACATGATCACACCAGCTCTTCAGGACATCCCTTCGGACATGAGCATGCAAATATTTTAGGAGTTCCTTTTGGACATGAGTGTGCCACTTCTTCAGGAGTTCCTTTTGGATATCAACATGCAAGTATTCCAGGAGCTCCTTTTGCACATGAACATGCAAGTACTTCGGGTAGCATTGGAGAAATGCAAGACTTAAATCTGAACTTCTTAAGTGCATGTGAAGTGACACCATTTGACAACAATCCCCTTCAACCCCAAGTGCTGTCTTTCATAGAAAAATAAATAACAGTGCTTTAGTGCTATAAGAATTGTACTCTCGGTTTGAAACCTATGAAGTAACTTTAACTCTGACCCATCTGAGTAATGTCGGTCTGCTTGTTCTGCCCAATTTGTTGTTCATATGATTATTTTAATTCAAACTGTGGGCACCATGGAATTTCTGATTCAAGTTTATCTTTATTATTTGGATCAACATGGAGAATATACACTCTATCTCACACAGAGAATTACAAAATATAAGGTGAGTTGTGCTGACTAGATACTTATTCATGAGAAATATGGTCTGTTGCCCTTGCCAAATCCACAACTTCCTTCTCATGGTAAAACTTATTGTCTACAAATCTTTGTCCAATTATCAGAAAAATAGCCACTCATGTTCTTACAGGTTACCATTGAATTACTCCCAACCGTTAATTGAATGTAGTTCTGCAAATATAGGAACTGGGAAGGAGGATAGCAATTAAAAGCATTTAATGATAAACAAAGAAATATGTGATAATGGAACACAGGTAGAAAGACCTCTGTAGAGAATACAAGAAGTCAATTTTCTTCCCTCATTACAGGCCACTGCCTCTGTAAGAGCAAAGAATTGGTAACAACAAAGACAGAACTCAAGGCCATCAATCCGCCTGCATAACAAATTAGAATTCAATGATATCTCGTCCACTGATATATGGTATTTTTTTCTTTCACCAATCTAGTTATCTAATAATTTTCAAGCATTTTTTTGAAAAGTTACCTGAAAGTGATGGCGTCATGGCAAAATCAAATTGTGGAAGCAGTATCCCAGCAGCAATTGGGATGGCCACTAGATTGTATGCAATTGCCCAAGCCAGATTCTGATGAACTTTGGCAATTGTTGCTTGAGCAAGGCCTAGAGTGTCGACTATCTACAAACCAGTGACATCAAACAGAAACAAGTTAAGACAATGCAGCAATTGCAACTTCTACAATTTATACAGAAGAAAGGCAGATTTGCACATGCATCCACTATATGATGAAAATACACACTATAATATGAAAGCAGAAACCTGTGATAGTTTGTTGCCCAAAAGAATAACAGAAGCTGCATCTGATGCGGCATTCTCTTTTGCATCAATTTGTAAAGCAATTCCAACATCAGCAAGTGCCAGGGAAGGTGCATCATTTATACCATCGCCAACCTGATACACAAGTTTTCACTCAAGGCACCATTTGTCAGGGCCAATTGCAAAGGCATCCGCTTTATTTTTATGAATACTGTGGTAAACTTGCTCATCAAGAGCGTGAATTGGCGTACCATTGCAACATGGTGACCCTTGGCTTTAAAACTTGATATGGCATTTGACTTTTGCTGTGGAGTTAAAGAGGCACTGATATTATGCTTTGGAATTCCAACCATTTTACCAACACTTGCTACTGCCTCTTCCCGGTCACCTGATAAAAGGAATGTTTTGATTCCCTTCTCCTGAAGCCTTTTATCCAAAGAAATCGAATAAGAACACATTTATCTAACAATGCAGTATAAGAGACTGAATTTTAAGAACTAATTGAAATAGAAAGGTGCTGTATATTTGATATTTGACCCTTAAATGGGAAAGACTAAAGCAATTTCCCTGATCCAATCTAGTGGACTTATTATAAACAAGAATACTAGTATCACAGTTCAAATTGCATTGCACCCTGCACCATGTGGGAACTCACCTGCGTACAGTAGACAGTGCATCATGCCGCAGAGGATCAGATAGTACTATTGCACCAAGTATTCCATCTCCTTCGCGCCCAACATAAACAACAGACTTCGCGTGGTGGGATGAAGGTAGCAGGTCAGGGAACAAGGACGCCAAATGATCTTCTAGATTTGACAATTCAGATTGAGTGATTTTTTGCTGAAAACGTTCATGAACCCAGTGCTTTGTACCGACTGCAACCAAAGATCCATCTACTTCTGCTAAGCAACCAAAACCTGGTTCTGTCAATTGCCCTCTTGTGGGAGGGAGTTCTAAATGCATCAACTCTGCTTCGTGCAAGATGGCCTTTGCAATTGGATGAGATGCTGTTTTCTCCACTGCAGCAGAAAGGCGAATAACTTCCGATTCTTCATAAGCCAATGAAGCAACACCGGTAACCGCAGGTTTTCCTTCAGTTAGGGTCCCTGTCTGGAGGATGAAACAAAGCATAAGAAACATGGCATGTTAGCAGAGTTTGATGTGTTTTTGATGTATTAGGTGCAGTCACATAAAATCAAATACAAAGTCCAATAATGTAGATGGCTACTTTGTCTAGTGCCACAAGGTCAATCTGCGCTAGCCGCTCCAATACATCTCCCCCTCTTATAACAAGTCCTTGCTTAGCGCCTGAATATATGCAGCAAACACAACGTTGAGGTTCAATATTAAGGTGCATCAAGAAGAAAGCAACTCGTCAGATGAAATAATCAACTAGTACATGCAGGCAGAATAAATTGATACAAGCTGAAGAAATCATAAACCACATATAAGCACATTGGGTGTGTTACCAAGAGAGGTGCCAACTAAGATAGCTGTGGGAGTAGCAAGCCCCAAAGCACAAGGACAGGAAACAACCTGGACAGCAGACAAAGATTAATTCAAAGAATCCTAAAGAACAAAGTTATGATATATGTGGTATTCCTTTAAAGGATTCAATTTCAAGCGCATACTGTTTCTAGAACAAATTTAAATAATGAGAAGAAAACATGTTATAGCATGAATCATGAGCAAATTAATATATACCCAGTATCTAAACAAAGAAGATTTATAAGAGAGAAATTCTATGAGACAATATTGGGGATAGCTAACTCGTATCATCCAGAAATGGATTTTGAGGATTCTTATAAGAACTAGCAATTTATTTTGGTCAGTGTATTCCAGAGAGCTCATCATTGTGGTGTCTTAGATCTAGATAATTAATACTCACCAGTACATCAACGGAAAGTTTTAAGCTTAAGAGCAATGAGTTTCTAACTCATATCATCGAGAAATGGATCTTGAGGATTCTTATAAGAACTAGCAATTTATTTTGGTCAGTGTATTCCAGAGAGCTCATCATTGTGGTGCCTTAGATCTAGATAATTGATACTCACCAGTACATCAACGGAAAGTTTTAAGCTTAAGAGCAATGAATTTCCATCAGGTCCTGCAATGGCATTGAGCAGCACCTCCGGAAAGATATTCGTACCAATATAATACCTAAGCCAAAAAACAATGACTCAAAGATTGCACAACATTTGCAATTCACCATATAACTCTCTCTCACTCATTAACAAACTTATCTTTCACAAAAGAATTAGTTAGTCCCCTGAAAGTTTAGACAAGTCCAAGGAATATCTCAATATAAGAAAATAACTGATTAGTACATTTGTGAATTAATTCACCTGCAACCATATACAATGCTTTACAAATCTATATGTGGTGTCGTGTTAAACATTTTCATTTAGTGTGTACCTAATATCCTCAAAAGTTTAGTCAAATTTCTAGCAAGCATACCAACCTTTTCTCACTCATCATATGAGAACCATAGAAATAAACACAATAAAGTATAATCATAATTTTCATCTGACTCATTTTCATTTGTTAGCTACACCCATTCTTTTATTCCCAAATCTGAAGTGGCCTTCACAGAAAAAATGGGTGGTCAACTTCTAGTAGCCATTTAGTCTTCTCAACCAAAGACAAAATGGGTACACCTTCGTCAAAGAAATTCCTAAGCACCCACTTGTATTCAATTCATTCAAATGCTTTGGTGGAAAAAGATCTTTGGCAGCTTCTCAAATTTACAATTTTTAGCATCTTAAATTGAGATTGGACTTGTTTTGAGAAAATTTCACCATCTTAAAAAAAAATAAAAAAATACCCACCAAAAGGCAAATGTTGCTGCCGATAATGACATCACACTGTATACAAAAGGGCCTGCAATAGCATCTGCAAGCCTTTGAACAGGTGCTTCATGTCCTTGTGCATCCTCAACCTATGACAGGGAAACACAGGTAAAGATCTTAACGCATCCAAAAAACACAATTTCACACTAAGTCACAAGCTACAACTGTAAACAACTTAATTTCCTACCATGCGAATTATTTTGGCAATTGTTGACATAGCACCAGTTGTGGAGGCTTCAATTCTCAAAGGACCATCCTGCAATACAAAAATTTAAAAAAACTAAAATAAAATAATTGAGATTAAATGTTATAAAAAAAAATCTAGTCAGATACTGGCCAAAATACATGATGTTCCAAACTGCAACAGAACTTGCCCTTATCAGAATATTAGGCTCTATACAAAACATAAAAGATAAAGCATTAGAACCTATAATTTAGCTAATATGACAACTAAAATGAGGCCCAGGCAATCCTTGATTCATGAATAAGATTCTAGTGCTCCTAACAACAAACACAATTACTAGGCAATATCTATTCATGAATAATTCTCTCGCGTTCCTAATGGCAAACACAATATCTGGGCAATATCTATTCATGCAGATGCACTAACAACACCTTCCCCTCGCTAGCCCAAAGGCATCACATAAATATCATAAACAATTAAGAACAAAACAAAACTAATTTAAAGAGAATTTCTGTAGGAAATTAGTGTTTATTTTTCTAGATACACTCATTCACATTGAAATTTTAACCGCTAATCAGAGCTAACTTCCCTAGGTTCAAAAGTCCAGAATCATAACATATACAGACATCATGCTAACCAGATCTGTGCAGAGTTTTTGCTGAACTATAATACGCAATTAAATGCTGATAGTTATTCCTGTTGTAATTCTAGATTATAATACCAGTGAACATATGCCAAACCCTTTATGGCATGCCAATTAACTACCCCAGAATAAGTAACTGTAGTTTTTTAGCTTGAAGTCTATACAATCATGCTATTTTACAGAAAGACCATAAAAGATTTGAAGTGGAAATTGAGGTAAGCATATTGTTTATCAAAAAGCATAACAACTTAAAACATGCAACAGAAAATAAATAAAGCCTACCCAGTTTATTGTTCCTGCAGAAACAACCAGACCTCTTTCCTTGAAAACTGGAAGAGACTCCCCCGTGAGCATTGATTCATCAACAACACTTCTCCCTGCAAGAACCTTGCCCTGTACAAGTGCATGATAAAGAAGTTTTAGAGCAAAAAAACAAGAAAGAACTTTTTGCAACTGAACAAATGAATTTATCTGACTGATTATGCAGACACAAAAGCTGATCAATCTGTAAGCTTTTTGTTTTACAAGCTCCATTGCTGTTTCTACATCTATAGCTACAAGATATTGACAAGCACAATGAACTTGTTTAAACAAAAACATTTTAGGTAAAAAATTGTTTTTTATGTAATTACTCCAGACCAAAGAAAGTCATTAGCAACAACCAACAAGAAGTATCAGGAGGGCAGCCCAAATAAAGTCATTAGCAACAACCAATAAGCAATATCGGGAGGGCAACCCATAAAATGAGAACCCCCTCATTCATAATCTAGCTTACAAATTAACATAAAAAATTATGGATGAAAAAGTAATCTAAAAATAAATATTTTCTTTGCAGATAGTTGCTTCCAGGTGTCAACCCATGACTAGAATGAATTGAAAGCAATCAATCACTAATGTAAATAAAATCAACAATTTTCAACTATCCATTAAAGAAAAATGTATGAGATAATACGAATAGAAAATCAAATGATCGATAGAAACACAATAAGAAGGCTTTGAGTATGGAAGAGGCATACATCAACAGGAATAGTTTCCCCAGGCAAAACCATGACCGAGTCTCCAACTCGGATGTCATCAGTAGGGACTTCTATAGTAATGGCGTCAGCATTCAACACACTATCAGCTGAAGGACTATTATCTGATGAACTAATCACTAATCTTGCTTGAGAAGATACCAATGACTGCAAAGATATTCACCAAAGGAGATTATAAACAAGTATGACATATGAACATAGGAAAAGCAATCTATAACAAGATGATAAAAACATTGATCATACTGGGCCAATGGTGTGCAATACAAATTCAATATCATAAGAACAAACAGTACACGCATTGGTCGGTTTGGTGGAATTTTACTAATCTATTAAGTTATGGGTGAATGTTTCTAAATATTAAAACATTGAGAAGCACATGATAAGCAATCTAAACTGGATGCCACAAACTCATAACAGTCAATTTTTGCATGTACAGAACCTACCAGAACCTTTTTACAATTCATTTCAACTTCATCACTCCATAGAACTATGTTATCTTACAACAGATATTACGAATTTCACTAACAATTTCTATGGATGTTCTAAATGATATAGAATCATAGTAATATTGGGGTAATTTGAATTTCCAATTTGTAATTGCAATAATTAAAAAGATGGGATGATGTCCGAGGAAGAACTACATAAATGTTAGAGATAAACAATATAACAACATACAAAGCACATTTTCCCAGTACTGTTAGTTAGTTAGTTAGTTAGTTAGTTAGTTAGTTACCATTATTAATGGATTTCTTTGAGCAGGAACACATCATTTTGTACGTGAAGTTAGTATATGGTTTGTCACTCTTGCATGGAAATTTGACTTAAATGGAATTTGATAAGTGAATTTTCAACAAAATTTTCTTCTTTTCCTTTTCATTCACGGTAAAGTTAATAGTTCAAAGAGTGATGCATGTGTTCATATACCCACTAAACATGAAACAAGTCAAACCACACAAATATTCATTTGTAATTTTCACCCTTTCCTGATAGCTTCTTAAATCTCCAGCCCATAAATTGGTCATTAAACATAGAAATTTGGTTAACAGCCAACCTTGATAAACTCAATCAAACAATCAAGAGACTCCACCCACTGATTTACTATAATTATCTTATACTTGTCTAAAATTTGTGGTTTAATTGGTGGTTTTGCTTGTCCTTTGAAATACTTAATCAGAAAAGAAAACGAGAAACTTGATCTGAAACCTTATAACAATTTTAAGCGAGACTTGTCAATTACCAAAATACAAACACCAGACAAAGAAGAGGGTCAAAAGGTCAAAAGAAACGTCAACTTACCAAAAGCTCATTCATATCACTAGATGCTTTAAGCCTAGCCCTTTCTTCAAGAGCACGCCCCAGAAGAACAAAACCAAGAAGCATGACCTGCATACTACAAAAATAAATTTGCTTAAATGAGAAATTCTCAGATTAAACTTCTACAAGAAATAGGAACAATTCATATTTGACATTTCATAGATAAACTGCTTTTACCAGGTGAAAAAGCTATATGGACACTATTTCATAGATATTTTACGCAAGCATAGGGTGGGGTTCCTACACTAACATACATGATGACAACATTCTGTGCTAAAACTTCTGCAAGCAAAAGAAACAATCCACATTGTGTTCTCTAAAGCTAAGCAGCGAAATTGATATCAACCTACATGATCCTCATTGTCCTTTAGTAGAAGAAGCTTGATAGTGATAGTAATCCAGTTTGAGAAATAATGTCAAATGCCAAGAATCTAATGGCAAAGCTCAACTGAAATTTAAAAATAACCTAAATGGAGATAGTAATATTACTAATCTGGACAATGTAAGGGTAAATGAGGCATATGATCATCAACAAAGAAGGCCAAAAACAACATTAGCAAGGAAAGATTCTTATTTCTACAGAATAAGCTATGAAAGTGAGCACCAAAATTTAGATGCTTTTCCATAAAATAGTAATATCATATTGTCCTTCACTCACACGAAACTCACTAATGGAACTATGATTCAATTATTATGTATCAAATGTACAAATATTATAAAGTGCAAGCATAACAAATGGGGGAAGATAATACTATAAGTGGAATGAAATTGAACAACACACCGGCTCATCAAAAAATGTTTCTTCCCACTGAAGCTCAGGGTTCAGAAGTGAAACCTACATCAATAAAATCACAAATCCATAGAGGTGACATGGCTAAAAGAAGTCAACTTAAAAGCTAATAAGGAATCTAAATCCAAGTCAACAATAAATACTACTTACTGCACTAATCAGGAATGCAGCAATTGATCCAAATCCCACAAGAGAGTTCATATTTGGTGACCTCTTCATGAATGCTCTAAGACCATCTACTAGCAAATCTGAAAGGTTCATACAGAAAGGAGTAATTCTCACTGCTTATGTACATGAACATGAGCATGCAAAATCATTTTCAAGCACATGCAAAATTCTTTTAGGATTTGTTTGGTAGTGGGGTTTCCCTATGGCACCGACCAAACACCCTAAGATTATCCAACAAATCTTCCTTTATAGAATTTAATTATTCTAAAAAATATATTTACCAATTAATATTAAAAACATATGTCATTAAACACCTACCATTAATCAGAGAGGTGAATTTTTAATCTTAAAAAAAATTATTCTGACCAATATTAACTAAGTGAGAGAGCAATGGATCAAGCTTGCACTTACAATTGGAGATTTTCTAAGCAATGGACACATTGAAGTTCAGAAATATTCAGCGGTGACCTCAAATAGCATTTTGCCAAATATACATACCACAGAGGATTCAAATTCAGCTTTTATTTGTTACTATAAATCTTTGTGCCAACTTGGGCGTATGACAAAATAGGATGGTTGCCAACCTAATAATTGGTGAGATATGGTGTTCAGATATTTGGTTGGACTTGATATTATTGATATTATAAACTTGAATAAACTCCTATCATCCATCTATCACAAAAATCCACAATCAAGTCAAACTTGAGCAAAACAGTTGAACATACCTCTACCAGGTCCAAGTAAAGATGACATAGCCAGTCCGCCTTTAAAATATGGGTTGTGCAATATCTCCCATAAAGACCCTGCATCAACCAAATAAAATCAAATTGCAACAGCCAATGAAAAAGCATGATATAGAGGTAAGACAGTTCTCTTATATCCTTCTGAAGCATAATTAATAATGTTTGGTAAACATGGATCAAATCAACTCTCCACAGATAAGACAATGCCCTTCCTTTACAATCTGGACACCAAAACTACATTGCAATGGATTTTATATCACAGAATTGAGTAGGAAAAAAGACCTTCACATAGTATTGTCATTTTCTCACGCACATAACATATTCTGGATTTTCCGCAAATAATCTCAGTCTTTTGAAAGAAATATTTAGTTGTTTTGTCCCTCAAGAACAGATCAAATTCTCATATTGGCATGTGCGCTAAAATCAACCTCAAGATCAGCACATCTTCGCATTAAAAAGACAGATGAAGAAGCGAATTCCGAGCCAAATCATTCAACAAGAGAAATCATCAGGCGTACCATGGCCGACGTGAATCCCAACGGAATGCAAGAGATGAGAAGCATGAGACCCACAGCACAGCGCCACCAGCGTCCAGGCAAATGCAAGCTTGTTCCGGCTCTTCGCTAGCAACTCCTCCTTCCTCTCCTTCCTCTCGCTCCACTTCTTCACGCTCTCCCCAACCCCATTCCCCACCCCCCTCCTCTTCGCCGGGAATCCCATCTCAGTGAGCCTCCCAGCCAGCTCCTCCGCCACTCCAACAGCATCCACACCATCCGGAACCCCAGGCTTCAGCTTCACAGCCGACGTTTCTGTCACCATATTGACGACGGCGGAATCAACACGCGGATCCGCAGTCAGGATGGCCTTGACACGGGCGGCGCAGGCGCCGCACATCATACCTGACACCTCCAGAAGCAGAGGCGGCGGGGGAGAATTCTGTTGCTTTGGTTCTCCGGCGGACACGCCAATCTCCACGGCGCGAGAGAGTGGAGCACATGCGACATGGCGGCGCCGACGAAGAACCGGAAGCAGGACAGAAGGACTCCATGATCGAGGGATGATGCATTGAGATTTGAGCTTAGGGTTTCGAAGAATAGGTAATTGGAGAAGAGAAGCTGCCATCAGAGAAAAACCTCACCTTTGGGAGAAGAAGACCAGCTCCGAAGAAGTCTAAGGAAGATGGTACGCGGATGCGGGTCGGATTCATACTACATCCGATTTCGGATCCGATAACAAAACCGGAAGATTTATTCATCACGTAACGTAACCTTCATTTGCTGTCGACTTGCCAGCAGCTGAGTTAATAACGAAGGAGCCGACTCCGAGACTGTAAAAAGATATTGGATCTTTAAAACAAGAATTAGATCCGAACCACTAATTTTATGTACGGCTCGTGGTGTTGACATTGTTGGGTTGTGGGTAGGTGGCGCAATGTGGACCGCAAGATGTAATTAGATCATGTGCCAAATGTGTGATGTTTGTACGATTGGATTGGATTGGATTGGATTGGACGCGATGTGGTGACCTAGAGGGACACCGTGCGACATTTGACCCGGCTCGGTTAAATCCATCGGGTCAGTTGACCTGACTGGCCTGGCGACAATCTATAACCATTAACGGATCCGGTAACGGGTTAGAGTTCTTTCAACCCGCCGGGCTATACGGGCCGGACCACCTGGTTTAAAATTTTTTTCAAAAACACACTTATCTTTTCGAAAAATTGAACCTCTAACCTCGCCTTCACCCCTGAAAGCCCAACTACCAAAGCTATAGCTGTTATCTAATATAAATGGAATAATATACATACATACTAACATAAATTTTGAATGTCAGGTTTAACCATCAAATTCACTTAAAATATTAACAAATATAAACTTGTATGTTACTTTGTTATTAGTTGTAAAAAGAATATTTTTTTATCTACTCTATATCTATTCTAGCTCGTGAGCAGACATTTATTGCATGGAAACATAATGTACATAATAATTTTCTAATTGTTACCACTAAATATTGAATTATAAGTTTTCATAAATTATTCAAAGAGTGTTAAAGTTTACTAACGACAAGTAGACATGAAAAATCTCTGTATTAGTGAATTTTTCACTAGCATTATGATGAGTACAACAAACGTGAAAAATCATGATCAAAGACCAAATGAAAGTAGACCCCACTCGTGGCAAATATGTAAGCAAGTGATAACTCTGATCTAATGTAAAAACCTAAATAAAATTTGATTTTTCTTACACCTAAAAAAACATATAGGTAATCTACTTCGATCCGTTCATGATATAAATGCAAGCCATTTTTATATTTTTTTTATAATTTTTTTTTTGTTTAGTAAAAAAATTGAATATTTTGATTTTGTTGAAATAGCAGGTTCATGTTTTCTTTTTATTCATTTGGTTTTAATAATTATAATAAAATAATATGGGTTGATTAGTTAAAGTATTTGCTTCACTGAGTTAGTGACCCAAGTTCAATCTTTGTCCATTAATCTTTAGGATGACTCAGACCCAACCTAAATCACGATAGGGCTATGACTAAAAGCGGATAAGTTACTAGTCGGCAAAAGCCAACTCGGATTAATCGGCCATGGTTAATTGGCCCGCATCACTTGCACAAACTTATGGCAAGGAGAACATGATCTTAAACTCTCCTTATTATGTGTTTACAGTTTTGACATTTATAATGTATATTTTTTATTGTATAATAATTTAATCTCGAGTTGTCCACATCTTTTTTATTTTTTAAATTTATTATTCAATTAGTTTAAATTATAGTTTTTTATTCACATTTTTCACATTTAATTAATGATAAACGTTGGGGCTTCATCCCATGTTGTGTGTTTGGCCTTAATTTTTAAGCAGTTTTGGTCCTCGTTGGTTTATCCATTTTAATAAACAAATATAAAAAAAAATATTTGAAAATGTGATGAAAATAAATATAATATTTAATTAAAATTTTATTAAAGTTCAAATTTAACGCAAAACTATAAGAAGCCACCATCCAACCGTCCATCAGAAGGGGCACAGGGATATCCAGATGGCGATGCATCTCCAACCGTTGATCAAATTGAACGCCTTTGAAGGCCCCCTCGCGTTATCCACCTCAATGCCCGCGAGAACCCAAACCATTCGATCCATGGCCGGGAGTGAGCCCCCTCAGAGCGGCAGCACCGGCACTGGCGCCGGAACTCCGTGTGACTGCCTCCGTTACGCGCCGCCCAGGAAATCACTAACGGTTCCGAGACTGGCCTCCGCTGCCGAGCGCTGGGCTCGCGCCGTTGCTGAGCACCCTCTCATCAAGTCTCTCCTTTCCTTCCACTCCGAATCCCGGGGCTTCTTCCAGGTTTCCCTGAATTCCTCTCTAATTACCGTCTCGAGTTATATTTCCCAAAAAAAAAAAAATCCAAAATTTAGCCATTTGTTTCGGTTGTTATGGGTTTCTACAAAAGATAACCTAAATTTCCTACTTTCCTCTGTTTTTATTCAATTTTAGATAGTTATATTGATTTCTAATTTATCATATGGGCTCCAAAGTTCATGAACGAGATCTTCTGAAATTTCAAAACTACCCAGTTTTGCTTGCTAGATTTACTATGAGTTATGCATTGTCGATCTTATTTAATTTTCTATAGCTAAAGTGATGTCTGCTTTATCATATTTGCTCCAAAAATTCATGAGTGAGTCTTCTGAACTTCCTACAAGACCATTTTTGTTTGCCAGACTTGCTTTGAACCATGAAATGAATGCAAAGTTGACAATTTTATTGAATTTTACATGTACTTGTTTCCAAAAAATTAGGCTAGAAAGAGCATTCATCCATGACTATGTCCGCAGAACTATTATCCTGATATGCATTGTGATTTTTTTTAATGCAGGTTCATTTGAGGAGGCTAAGGATGCAGAACCCCTTAGCTACTCACAACTTTGCAGCCATCTTGCCAGGTGACTCAGTGGCAGGGCTGGTGGTGGCCAATGGTATCACTAACTTCCTGAACATATATAATTCCCTGCTGATTGTGAGGCTGGTGCTCACCTGGTTCCCAAACTCTCCTCCGGCAATTGTTGCCCCTCTCAGGTATCCCTGCTGTTCAACCATTGCGCTTCCTCTGTCTTTAGGTTTTGAGAATGGATGGGAAATTGACTCTAGATCTAATCAAATGCATGATAATCAGTGTGCTTAAAGTGAATTAGATTTAGATGAAAGTACTATGTGCAGTTTAATCCATAAAGGAAGAACATACCTTGCCAGGGTGTTACTAGAGTTCACTTGAATTCAGTGATCAGCTATCCTGCTAACTGAGACATTAGCTGAAAGATCAATGTAAGCAATGAACCAGCCTCATGTGTCATGTCTGAAGTACCCTTGTTAGTAGCATCAACATTTGGACATCCTTCGGGCCTCATTTATGTACTTTTTGACATGTCAACCTCAAGCAAGACTTGACAAAAAATTCTGCTATTCCATCAAACTCTTCATTCAGAAGCTAGGGGAGTGTTGGGATTGTGTAATTTCTTGTGGTGCAAATCTCCAAACTCACATCAAACTAGGATTGGTGGATGGAGTGGTTTGCGGGATCGGAATTTGGTAACTTAGACAAGTCTTCTGTCTTCTTCGTGAAAACACTCTAGCTTTCCATAGTAGTTCTTGTGACTTTCTGTATTGAATTGAAATTTAGTACATAGTTCAATTGCCTTGACTCAATCTCATGGGTACATGCTTAAGGAAGCAAGTGGTTGTGACTACCTGAGCTTGCAAATTAAAATGTTTAAACAGGCTGTGGTCAAACTGATGTATGATCATTCCCATTGATTTTACTGAAAATCTGGTACACAGATCGCAAAAGCTTTTTGCTCATCGGCAAATATCTTCGTAAACCACCACATAATATAATTGCCACCGTCTTTCAATATATACCTTTGCGTGTGGAAGACTCTAATCATACTAAGTTATGCAAACTAAATGATGAGTGAAATCTTGATTTGATGTTAATTCTCTAGAAGCAATAAAACTGTTTTATTTATTAGCAACGTTAATTGATTGTGCCATTGGAAATGTCTCAGATGACTACGTCAATGTTCTCTGTTCTTTTGAAAGGTGAAGCTTTGTTTTGATTTCTAAGTAGATCACTTTCTCTGACATTGATCGGTTAACCTTTCCCCTTTTCTCCAGCACTATTTGTGATCCCTATCTGAACATATTCCGGGGGATTATTCCGCCTCTTGGAGGTACACTAGATCTCTCACCGATATTGGCTTTTCTTGTCTTGAATGCATTTGAAAGCACTGCCGCTGCACTTCCTGCCGAACTCCCAGCTGCAACAGAATCTAAGCAAGAGGTCTCTTCATCTCAAGCCATGCTTTTCAATCCCACTTCAGCTCAGAAAATGTGGATAAAAAGGATGAGCTGCAAAAGATCTAAGAACCCTGAAAATGTTTAATGATGTGTTTGTAGGGCCCTGTCCCGAGTAAATTGGCTAATAGAGTTGGAGTTGGCTCTAAATTTTTGTGATTTTAGATTTGACAAATTTTAATGTTTGTGCCTTCTTTTCTTGAAAATATTCGACCGCTCTATTTTCTAATATTAACAGCAGAAATCTTCAGTTCCTCATTAATCAATCCAAGCCAACCTGACTTGCAGCATTTATCCAAAGAATGTGAGTAATTTGGAGATCAATAAATAAAATTAAACTGATATATGCATGTTCACAAATGATGCTGCCCTCCATCTTACAACATTTGATAAAAACAGAGGTAAAATGGTAGGAAGAACCAATGTAAATTTGCAATTTTCTAAGTTTAAGTCAACAGTATATACGTGAAATTTCAACTGTACAATGGAGAATCGAGGTCAGTTTCATCCGTTCGCTTAGCCGTTAGTTTGGTGACAGAATGCCGATGAATTAAAAGAATTTTGTTAGCCAACTCTACAGTCTGCATGATCCAAATCATCAGTGTCCAAGGAAGACTAGATCTTTAGGCGCATCAAGTAATTATGGTGCACTAACAAGGAATGCGCTGCTGCTTCTACAGTCTGTGAATTCACAAGGAAAATCTGATCTATAATTCACAATACAAATCTTTATCCATATATATGATTGAATATAGCTAATACCTGAAATCCAATCTTCTCGTACAGTTGCCGAGCGACCATGTTATTCTTATTCACATGCACAAACACCTCATTTGCACCTGTAAAGGCAACACCAGCTCTAATCTGACGCATATACACAAATCATTCATGTGACAAATCCTTCTATCACTATAATGATTTTACCGTTTGATCTAGCTATTTCTAAAGCCAAAAGCAACATGTTGCTTGCAACCCCTCGGCGGCGTGCATTTTTAGGAACATATAAGTTTGCAACATAGCCATATCCTGGTCCAGGTGCTCTGCTGCCAAAAGCTGGGGGCTTTACAATCTCCTGTTGTCAAATTGGTTGTCAAAATTCATTCATTAGCACATAAGAAATAGGAAACTGATGTTTATGTCCTAACATACCCCAGGAAAGGTTTCTCCAGAGAATAGGCGTCTCATGCTTATGTCCAGGGTGCCAACTATGCTTTTCAATACTGTTTGTTTGTCATTACTTTGGTTTCTTCTCACCTGATACATTCAGATGGTAAACTCTGAAGTTAACACTTCTTCCACCCATTACCATGCTCGCATTTATTATCAAAGTAATAGACAGAAGCAACTTCATAGTGAATTGGAATAATTCACTGGAAGAGAAAAAGACAAAGCTCAGGAATAAGTATATTTTAAGAACACGCTATTAATATGTATAGTTCTAATAGGAGTTCTGTCCCCTCATCTTTCTATTCTTCATTATTCCAAACCACAGAATCTTGAGAACAACTTTTGTAGACAAGATCACACTAACTGTAATTCTGTAAGGTCTGCCTCCATCAGATTGAATGTACGCAAGTCAAGTGAGTATTAAAGCATGTACAGAAAAGAATGGAATTGGTTTGTGCATACCGCAACAACGCAGGTGCGTTTCTCACCAAGTTTACTAGTGCATTGCATCTTTAACGCTTTGAATACCTGCATAAGAATTAATGTGGAGACAGTTCAAGGCCAACTAGACAGTTTCAGCTTCAGAAAGTTTAAAAAGATCATTGCTTGAAAATTGAAGTTGTTCATAGAATAACAAATTTATTCATTTAAGTATGCAAATCATCCACATAATGGAGAAATACAGCCAAAACAACACATGTATACATTACTGTTTGCTACTTGAAACAAAATTTGATTTTAAAATTCGCCCTTTCTGTTTGCTACCTGAATATTTCAATGAACCAGCCTTAAAGAAAAACTCTAATTTGTCTATTTTTCAGGAAAACATCATTTGAAGCATGTGATGTAAATATGAATGAGGACTGATTGAGGAGACTGTTTTCTTATTACAAGCATAATTGGTATGATCATGACCAATAGAATAAACACAAGTTTGTTTATTTTGGAATGCTTCCTAAATCTAAAATGATGAAATTTAAGGGAAAAAACAAATTAAAACATTAAAGACTGCCAGCTCAAAGCAAACATATTTCATTGTCATTTCGACCACTTAAACCTAGAATTCTACAGTCAACAATGAACTGAAAACCGGATCTTTTGATATTATTATAGGGTCTCAATGAGAAAACAACACTCACCTTTTGTGCAAATTGCGTCTTAAGATATGGAACATTGCTGTGACAGAGACATTATCCAAAATCAGCATCACCATCATTATTTAATGAACAAATAGAAGTGGGAAAATGAAAGTATGGATGTGTTCTTTGCACGGAATAAAAATTAAAAAAAAAGTTTTGTATTTAAATTAGATAAGGGAAAACATATTACTAACAACTTTGTCTTCTTTTCTACATCAATCCAAGCACAGCTTTATAAAGAAGATGGATTTCCTTAATTTGTTCACCATCTTGTTTTCTCGATCCAACCAAACACAAGGAAACAGTTTCTCAATCTAAACACATCCTAAGACATAGGGAAAAAGGATCGAAGAAGTTATTACCCGACATCAGGTCGGTTTTCCTCCCACTGACACTCTGCCCTTAACATGGCTACTACCTGCCATGGACCAAAATTCATCAAATCTCAAACCAAACATATGTTTTACTTCCGTGACAGAAACAAGAATCAAACAATAATTAAAAGATCTCTACAAAACTTGAATCTCACCCAATATTCTTCATCGAAGAGAACCTCCCTTGCAAAAAAATTCCCAAAAATTCTTCTATACTGACATTCAACCTGGTCATCCGCCACTTGCAATCTATCAAAACGGAGATCGGGTGAACTTGTGGAACTCTGATTCTTAGGAACTGTTGGCAGGGCACCATTGGTGATGTCTAACCCTTTCCATTCATCAGAAGAAGCGGTAGAATCCCTATTCCTGCAAAATTCCAATCTACATGGACAACAAAGAAGAAATCATCCACAAAAATGAAAACTTTAACTTATCCAACAACCATATGCTCATTCAATTTCCACAATTTTGAGGAAGAAGATAAAAATTCATACATTGAACTAATGGCACCACATCAAATTCACCTTCTTTCCCATAAACAAGGGGGAAAAGATTATTCTTTTAATTCAAGACAAATTACATTAAACAAAATCTAATCATTGAAATAACCAAACAAATAAGAATCACATCAAACAAAGAATCCACAAATCAAAATATTCAAGAAAGAAATTTCTCTCGGATTTAAAGAAAAACTCACCTCTTGGAACAGATGGATAACATGGGCGGAGGACGAAAGCCGACAGTGAGGGACGGAACTCGGCGGAGAGTTGAAGAAGGGTTCGTGAAGATAGGCATGGCCTCCATGATCACCAAGCAGAGGCAATGGAGAGGTCCAAGCTAGAAGAAAAAGCTCTCTGGAACGGCTCTCTCCTTTACTTCCCATTGCTATATATCCTTCTGCGGTTTTAGTGTTTTTCATATATATCCTTGTAAAATCTGGATATTGCAAAAATTCATTTTGCTCCTTTTTGGCGTATAGATCCCCATAAAAACAATATATTTTTATTAACATTAGATCCATCGGACTTCATGGTCATGGTCATTTTGCTCCTTTTTTTTATCAAAAAATAAATAAATAAAACTCTCCATTATTGTGTTGTGATGAGCACTAAGTTTACGCCAATTCATAATATAAAATGCATTGCAACTTTTTTTTTAATGCTAAATTTGACTTTAGTATTATATTATAATATGATCAATGAATTATGAGATAATATGTTTTATTTGAATTTGCTCCACATCAATTTTAAAAAAAAAATCGCACAGTATTTATAAAAGTCATTAGTTCTAAACCGATCTGAAAATACTAACAACCTTATAAAAAATGTAGATCTCTCCGTGTCCTCATAAATATGTATATTTTTAATACATTGATAAAGATTAAAAGCTTTAAACATAAGACCTCCCATTTTTTGGTTAGATAGGGCTGTTTTTGCAATTTGAATTTTGTACTGGGAAAATGTTTAGGATATCTTTTTTGCAAAATTTCATTTTTAAAGGGGCGTATGGTTAAAAAACCATGTCACATCTTGGTCCTTAACGGTGGCTAATAAGTTGACTCCTTATCTGAAATTATTGCATTTCTAAAGACGAGTGCCCTTATTTGGTCACAAATTCAATTTTGAAGATAGGCCCTTTTTTTGTAATTGAGAAATAATTCTTAGGTTAAAGTGGGGAATAAGAAAGACTTCAAACCACGGCAATGGCCCACTGGAAAAAAATTTGAGATTAAGCCAAACCAATTTTAGCAGTCTCACTATTTCTTTTGGTTCTATGTTATGATAAAAACAATATTTCTATACATGGGAAAAAAATACATATTTTTTAAATTTAATAAAAAAGAGAGAGAAGAATAGTTTTGAAATTTTCAATTGATTATTTGGCATATGAATAGAGATATGTGAACAAGTTAATAACCTTTGGATTTATTGATATTCGAATACTTTCACATTGAAGTTGATTAACTCTTCTTCACTATGCACATGTCTGAGCGATGCAATTATCACCTTTCTATATATATATAACAATATTTTTTATTTTTTGGTAAAAATGTACTTATGGAGTTTTTATAGAGGTGCATTGTACAAGGAATTATGCATTTTACATATAGGGTCCATATACAAATTACTACTAATGCATCTCAAATTAAATTTAAACATTAATTTTAAATAAATAATTCAGAAATTTTATTTTATATTTTAAAAGAATTTAAACAGATATGAGAGTCACTCTGAGTAAGACTCAACTTTCTTTCCATTCCAAACTCAAACTCAAACTTCACTTAAGTCCACTTATAAAATAGGGAAAACCCCCTGCTCAAAACTAAACTAAGCTCCTAGTGAATCAAGCATGGCAAACATAGGTATCATCATCTTGGCCTTCATCTTATGGGTTCTCCTCCTCTTGTGTCAAATCATGTATTGGAATTTCCGGCATGAAGAATACGATGACGACGACGAGCAAAACTACGGCGTGCGGCCGGGTGGAGAATTATCGGCACATCAACTGAATGAGTGCTGCAGACAGCTTGCCACCATTCCCATTATCATCTACAAACAACCTTCCTCTTATTCTATTTCTGCTAATGACTCAAGAGTGAATAGTAATTGTGATCAGTGTTCTTGTGCTGCTGCTGCTGCTGCTGTTACTGAAGATAATGACACAAGAGGGATGAAGTGCAAGTGTTATATTGCTGGTAATGTTGATGATGATGCTGAAGAGAAGGTTTGTGTGATTTGCTTGGATGAGATTGAAGAAGGGGATGCAGTGAGGAGTTTGCCAAAGTGTAACCATGTGTTTCACCAGAAGTGCATTGATCCTTGGTTTATTAAGATGTCTTCTTTTTGTCCTCTTTGTAGAACTCGTGTGATTAAGCGCCGAGTTGAGCCTCATCAGAGCTCTCAATGGATCAATATTAGTATGTGAGCTTTTGGGGTAGAGGTTTATTACTATTGTTTTTTTTGTTTTTTTTTGGTAGTTTTCATATGTATGTTCTTCTTGCGTCTGTTTAGCAGAGCTCATGATGTATATAGCATTGACAAACTAAATATATATAGATGTATTATTTGAATGATATTTAAAATATATTTAAAATTTTATTTGTGTCAAGTAAATGCAAATTTTGGCTGTTTTTTGTAATTAATTCAAACAACTAATTAAATGTCTGATCCAGCAGCTTGCTTTTATCCTTACAGAGAGTGAGATAATTCATTTTTTTTATTTTGTTTTTGAAAAGAATTAAAGTAAATTGATATGATTTTTACCGGTATAAGAGCAATTATTTATTTGTGTTGAAAGAAAAATAAGCGCTTATAATTAGGAATACCTCATAACCCAATTTTAATTTAAAATTTTATTTCATTTATCACAGTTGAAGTAATTCTTTTACGTATCAAATTCATTATAGGCATTTCCCCAAATATATATTTTTTTTATGGTAGAAGTTGAGATTATCAATTTTTAATTATTTAAGCACACACCATAAGATTTAAAATGAGAGTAATAAACATTTGATAAAACAGTTTGGCCCAATATGCATACGTTTTCAATGAGAAGTAAGAAGAATCAAATTCACATAAAGAAACAAACAAGAGAACAATATTTACATAAACACTCTCACCAAAATACATTTGATCATATTCCATGTTACAACACGACCTCGATACACCATCAACCTTATATAAGTCGGAGCCAAACATGGTAAAATTTTCATTGTTCAGGTTGCAACACAACCTCGATACACCAACAACCAATTACACTCACCACATAAACACTCTCACCAAAGTACATTCAATTATACTCCATGTTGCAACACGACCTCGATACACCATCAACCTTATATAAGCGGAGCCAAACATGGTAAAATTTTCATTGTTCAAGTTGCAACACAACCTCGATACACCAACAACCAATTACACTCACTGCATCACAATAAGCAATATTAACCCAACTTAGGTCTTCAAACACATGTCTAAACTTAGCACATCTCTATCGTGCCCGAAAGAGCTTTCAATCAATAAAATTTCCAAATGAAATCTTCAACGATCCAAACACATGATCTTCATTTAATTTTCAAATTATCTTCAACCAGATTTGATAACCAATTTAAATTCTATCTACACATATATTCAATGATTTTTAATTAATAAGCCTTCACACAAGATTTCTTCAACTTGCAAACTTTCCCGCTTCATTTATAATCCTTTTAACTTGAAAAACACTTCGCATGTACTTAAATATAGTTTGGCAAATAATACCAACTCACATGTACAAGGGCATTATTGAAATTTAGCACTAATATTTCTTATAATATACAATTAAATATCAAAGTATAATATAATTAATGTAATAAAAAAAACTCATGATTTTTTTTTAAAATTAAAAAACTAAAATTCCTTATTTGAGCAAGCTACCAATTTGAGTCCGACTCCTTGTCAAACTTCCCCTCATTGCCCTCCTACAAATATTAATCAAGCCACTTCTTTTAACTCCCAAATTAGTGACAACCACCACTGCACTGCTACACATCAAGCATGACACACCTTGATCTTGCCTACATAGTCTTGATCTTGATCTTTTGGGTCATTTTCCTCTCTGTATTCATTATATGTGCTCACCGGCAGCGCCGGTGGGAGGAGGAGGAGGAGGAAAACTCCGGTGAGCCGGAAATAAGTCCAACCACCTTGCAAGACCTTGGAGACAGCCATAAGCAAGTGGGCAATATTCCCCTCATCATCTACAAGAAACCCTCTTCTTTTAATTCTTCTTCTAATGCTGCTACTACTAGTACTACTAGCAACGGTGTTGCTGCAACTGTGAATACTGCTAATCATGATATTGTTGATAATATTGATGCAAATGGAAAGAGTGATCATCATATGTCTACTAATGATGATGATGATGATGATGATTGGGAAACAGTTAGTTGTGTGATATGTTTGGAAGAGTTTGAAGAAGGAGAGATGCTGAGGAGTTTGCCCAAGTGCAAGCATGTGTTTCACCAGGATTGCATTGATCGGTGGTTTATCAAAATGTCTTCGTTTTGTCCGGTTTGTAGAATTCGTGTGATTGTCCGCCTCCGTGAGCCTCGCCATTTTAATTGGGTCAATATCCCTTTGTGATTATTTTATTTTATTTTTTGATTTTCAACTTGTGGTTTCTTTGTTTGTATTTCTTTCAAAAGAACAATTTTGTGGATTAGATGAATAGGTAGATTAATGGTTACCGGTGATGTTTATAAGAAAATTGTTAAATCATAATCTAGTGGTTATTATTTATTTGAATACTATATAAAATATTGTATATCCTGTTCCCACCGTTCAATACTATTTAACAATTAATGTTTGTTACTATGTATAAATGAATCATAACGATTAGATATAAATCTAATTGCTATTGTAAACGTTTTTAGATTTAAAATCTATAAATATCTTTGGATGATGGATCGTGTGTGTTTGTGTACATATATATTAACAAAATACAATATATTAATATTTGCACAGACGTGAAGCAAGCTTGACATATATATATATATCACCTTGCTTAGCTTTGGAGTATATTGTATGATATTTTTATATTTTCATTTAGAAGTTAGTTATTGAAAGAATTATTTTTTTTTGTTTTTTTAATAAATAGATAAACTATAAATTTATTAAAAAAAATAACATAAAATAAAAAATTAGTATATTTTATATTTTGTTCTCAAATAAATTTCAAAGTTTATTTCTGTCAAGTGAATTTATAGTTCGCTTAATGTTGAAGACAATTGTTTTATTTTCAGAATTAATACAAACAATTCATTAAGTGTTAAAACCCAAATTTTAATTTTTCTTTTTATGATCAAGCACCTGCATAATTTTTTTCTCATCCACAATATGACAATTCATTTTTATTTTACTTTTAAAAATAATGTAAATAAATATAGTTTGTAAGAGAAGCACGTGTGATGTAGAGAACTACCATAAGATGTATATATGCACACGTTACAATAGCATTACTGAAATGATCTATGTGTCAACTCAAGCAGGCGATTCGGACTCAAACTTCGCTCAGGAGTAGGTGCTCCTTCAATTGCTTTGGGCAGGCCTGAGGTACCAAACGATATCTTTCGTCTCCCCAATCTATTTTATTTCTTGTTATTCCCAGCTTCTGTTGTACTTTTTTTCTTTCACTCATTTCTGGTAAGAGTTATCTTTCTTTCTCTGTAGTTTCTTCTTTTCAATAGATTTGTGGTTTATCCACTTTTATTTCAAAAAAAATTATCTATGTGTGTGATGTTGAAAATGACATGTGAGTTGGAGAATGAAGTGGATGGCACAAATAGCATTAACATATTACTTTTCAAATAATATTTTTGTGTTTAATATAAAAAAAATATTTTTAAAAATATTTTGGCATAATAACCACGGAAACATCTTTATATTGCTGTACTCGTCAATAATGTATTAAATACTTTTAATATTAAAATAATTACAGTGTTTCTCGACAGTATAAAATAATGTTGATCATAATTTAGATTGAAAAATTATAAGTAAATATAACGAAAGACTGAGGGTATTTTGAGAAAAGCATAAAAGTACCCAACTAAATGCAGTATAGTAATACCCGAAAAATTGATATTTTTTCTTATACCAAAACCTCTGGAGTGATTTAGATGATGATTCAAAAAGCATGTGTGACATGGAGAATGTTGTGGATCCAAGGCAATCATGATGACAATTAGATACTAACTATATACTATTATTATATATTTGTCTTCTATCATTTATTGTATATCATAAAATTTGAACACCAATTGAATGTACTATTAAATTTCCTAATAAATAAAATCTTAATAGAAATAAATGATATTTAATTTGAATAAAAGAATTTCCTTAAATTCATTTACATGGAACCAAACAATAAATTGGAGGGTAATCCACCATGTTCATCTGCCATGTATTTTCCACACTCTACTCCTCAAGGTACTCATCTTTTCAGAGCTTTCTTTGGATCCAAGGTGCTTCCTCTCTCTCTCTCTCTCTCTCTCTCTCTCTTTTGCCTGTTTATTGCTAGGTGAAAGTATAGAAATTAGATTTTTATTCATTTATTTATACATATATATCATGTGGGATTTATAGTTTGTGACATTTTAATTTTTATAATTCCAATTTCATCATATGAATACCTTTATTCATGTACGTTATATATATTTTTTCTTCATATGGCTTTCAATGTTCCAGTCTGGTTTATATATAATTAAATTGTGAATATTGATTCAATGTTTTTTTTTTTCTTTGATAAAATCAATTCATGTACTATTTCTTTGTTCCAAACACAATTAAGAAAACAATTTGTTATCTTTTCTGCTCCAAATGAATGACACCAGTGACATCTCCATCATTCAATCAGAAACACTGAATGGCATCAACTTGGAATCCACTCATCCTTCTCATCCTACCCATCCTCCTTCAACAAACCAAACATGCAGGTAATTAATCAAAAGTTTTAATTAAAACAACCATCACAATCATCCACATATATATATATATAGTACTTAAATCACAATTTTTCTAAAACACAGGAAGCATTGGTGTTAACTATGGCTTAAATGGAAACAACCTCCCAAATCCTGAAACAGTGGTGCAACTCTTCAAATCTCAAGGCATCCAAAAGCTGAGACTCTTTGCACCAAACTCTCAAGTCCAACAAGCACTAGAAGGCACAAACATATATGTATCTCTTGGAGTAGCAAACAATGATCTAGCAAATCTAGCAGGAAGCCAAGCAGCAGCAAATGAATGGGTGAAAACCAACATCCTTCCATTCAGAAAAACACACTACCAATATCTCACAGTTGGCAATGAAGTCATCCCAGGACCAAACTCTCAGCAAGTTGCACCAGCCATGAGAAACATCAAAACTGCATTAAACTCTGCAGGACTTGGACAAATCAAGGTGACAACAGTGCTGGCAGGCACTGCACTCTCTTCTTCATTCCCACCATCTCAAGGTGCATTCTCAGCTGAAGCCATTCCTGCCATAACTGCAGTGCTGGAGTTTCTCAATGAACAGGATGTGCCAAACAGAGTCCTCATGGTGAATGTTTATCCATTCTTTGCTTATGCTGCTGATCCTCAGCATGTGACACTAGAGTATGCACAGTTTACAGCACCTGGGTATGTGGTTTGGGATCATGGCTTGGGATACCAGAACTTGTTTGATGCTATGGTGGATGCTTATTATGCAGCAATGGAGAAGGTTGGAGGGGGGAGTGTGGGGATTGCTGTGTCTGAAACAGGATGGCCAAATGGAGGGCAGAGTGGAATCACAAGCCCAGTTTTGGCTCAGACTTACAATCAGAAACTCATTGATCATGTTAAGCAGAGTGGAACTCCCAAAAGGCCAAGTTATCTTATGGATCTGTTCATCTTTGCTATGTTTAATGAGAACCAGAAGGCACCTGGAGTTGAGCAAAGCTTTGGCCTTTTTTATCCTAGTGGCCAACCAGTTTATGCAATTACCTTTTGATTAGCACTTTTCCGCCTCTATAATTTCTTTGTGGTTGAGATTGATTTTATTATGGATGTCATGGTGAAATAATTTACAAAATGATGAAGTTGGATATTCAAATGTGAAGCTAGTGATTTCTTTCATTATATATATATATATATATCCTTATTTTGATGATTAAAATTATAGAATTAAGATGAAAACCATGCTCATAAAGTATGTTATGGTAATAACAATATTGAATATATATAATATAAAACCATGCCCATAATTTTGTTTTACATTTATTATATATGAATATATTTGAAGATATGTGAAGCAAATTTTTTGAGTCGGTACTAAATTTTACTTTTATTTTAGTTTTAACATTAACTTTCAATTTGTATGAATAAAATTAAAGTCATGAAATAATACTAAAGTTTCATTATTTTATATATGAACTTTTTTTAATTATTTGTTGTTATATTTAAAATTTATAACAATGGTATCAGAAATGTGGGTCATGGAAACGCCAACCATCTGAGACCACATGATGTACATCACTGCAACCTTCTTGTGCAATCTGGATATTACTGGGGAGCATGGAATTTTCCAGTTTTATGGGAAATTAAAGAAGCAGTAAAACCAATGAGGAGATGAAAATTCATTGTGTATATGATGAACATGTAGTACATGCAAAACAGTAGAAAAAAAAGTTCAATATTTCAGTGGTGGTACCAGAAACAGTAGTTTTATGTGAAGGACTGAAGAGCATCCAAATAATTAAAAGGGACTCATGATAAAGACCAAAATCCATCTGCTTCACCTCTTTGTAGCAGTATGTGATGATGATTTGTTCAAACTTATTCTACTTATATATCTATATTGTAAATATATATTATACTTAAGTTTTACTCAAATGTATTGTAAAATAACTATGATTAATTAACTTAATAGCATGATTTTATCTATTTCATAATTCATACTTCACTGAATATTTAATAAAGGTTGTTTTAAAAAATAAATTTAAAAAATCATAAAAATGAGTTAAGATTTTAAATTATTTGGTTTTGGGAAATGGCGGATTGGGAGGACGTTTTTATTTTATTTTTCTCATACTCTGTTTTAATATTAACTTTATTCCAATCAAAATTCATAAAATATCACTTGAAGTGATAAGTATTAACTATTTTTTTCATAGAGTTTTATCTTCATTGATATTAAATTTTTTAAATTCAACAGATAAAAATATAATGAAAAAGACATCTTGGTCTTAAAAAGATACTGAGAAAATAAAAGAGAAATATTTCAACCAATGCTTATGCTTATTTATACATAAAAATTTGTATTACTTAAAGTGGTTCGGTATCCATTATTTTCATTGACCATATCTTTTATTCTCATAGGTTTCTACAGCTTCACAACTATTTGGAAATTTCAAAATTATAAAACATCTTTAGATTTTTTTAAATGAATACATCACCTCTAATATTTTATTTCCATTTTTTTAATAAATACGATAAGTACATATACATTCAGGAACATGTGTACACATTGAGAATTTTATTATAAAATCTATGTGCCATAATCTAACATGACTCGATTTTGAAGATAAATCCACATTTACAACAAAAGATTATTACTATTTTTTTATCTTGCTGGTTTTGAACTTAAGTTAAATCTTTTCCCAATGTATTATGCAATGAGATGGATGTGGTTGAGGTACGAATATTTTAAGTATTTTCAGTTTTTTTTAAAGCACTTCATCTCCAAATTATTCAACACTTAATTTTTTTTTATTTAGATAATAATAAATCAATCATAAAACTAAAATTTTTTCCAAGGCCACTAATGGATGAAAACCTTCCCCCTGGCCAAAAAAACACACACACAAACCTAAATTCAAAAACGAAGTACAATACTAATTAACACACCAATCAACACCCAAACCAACCTGAATTCAACAAATGAGTTAATTCAAGTTTCAATGATTCACTCAACTACAACTCCATCCATTTCTGGAAAACCAATCCCTACCAACTCCTTCCCTTAAACTCAAATCCGAAAGATACCAAGCTGCAGATGCCCAGGTCTCTATAAATGAATGAATGAGTAGTGAGCCATGAAAGCCTATCTAGACTTTGACACTTGACAACATAAAAGAATCACAACAATAAATAAATAAATAAATAAATATATATATATATATATACATTATTAACACAGCCCACACACAAACACACACCTCGGGAAGCCAAAATCCAATCCAAGTCATGAGTCCACCCCCAGATTTAAGCCTGCTCAAAGCTCCCCCTACAAATGCCTAGAGAGATGAATCCAAGAAAAAGACATCCCATGCAGATCTTACATCCAGAGAGAGAGAGAGAGAGAGAGAGAGAACCTTGGCACAGGTTTCAAAGCGCTCACTGTCTTCTCTTATCTCTTTGTTCTTAGCTATCAATACTAGCCAGCAACTAGGCTTTGTACTTGTACGTAATATATACACAGATTATATATATAACAACATATAATATATATATATAAATACATATGTCTATCTCTGTCTACTGCAGCGTGTCTGTTTCCTCTCTTGTGCATGCCATGACTTGACCTGTTTCTGCAGCGCTTCTTTCTTCACAAAACTCGTGAGTGAATGCAGCAGGGTGCATGGGATGCACTCATCACTGCATGGCATGTCAAGTATCAAAACACTTTAATTTTTTTTTTCCTAATTTCTTTTTATATTGTTTTACTTCTGGTATGAATTATGACACCCTGGGAATTACATTACTGCATGTGATTTTGTCTGCATGAGAGAATATAATATACATATCTTCTTTTTTTTTTATATAATCAGTGCGTGTACTTGGAATTGAGGGTCCATATTGTCTCTTAATCCTGATGCAAGGACTGAAGGTGAACAATGGCTGTTGTTTATGCTGTCACTGTTTGTGAGCATGAAAAGTTAATTGGCTTTAAGATATATAAACACATAGATTTCACCATGCTGATCTTGCATGAGTGCGCTGTATTAATGCATGGTTTTTTTCATTTGTTTGGCATTGATTGTGGGGGTGTGTCAAACCTCTCAATCTCTGAATGAGTGATTGATTACTGACTTAAAGTGAGTGATTTCCACTCCAACTTCCTTCTGCCGCATCATCAGTGGTTTATTATGTTCCCCCACAGTTCACTTGGGATCTAGATCATGGCATTAGTACTGTGATATGTTCTTTTTTGTTATTTGCAACTGGACGTTAGTGATAATCAATCAAACTGTTATTTTTTTATTTGATATAATAACAAAGTTTTTTTTTTCTTTTCCTGTGGTCATGTCAGTTCATGACATTTAACTTTTTCTTAGTTTTTTTAACCTTTTTTTAATTTTTTATTTTTACTCACATTGTTCTATGAAGTGAATCTAATAAAAAACCCGAAAATTTACTTTTTGCACTATATTTACTTGTTAATAAAGAAGTTTCCTAGATTCTTCCAGTTTTTTTTTTTGGGAGTTACTATAAGATATAAAATCCCAGCTTCTATTCCCTCGTGCATGGCACGTGACAACACTCACTGCCAATAAACGACACGTCGAGCCATCCAACATAACACGTAGGCGGTGAAACTCAAAACCCTAATGGCATGCCTGTAATTATAGCCAACCTTTAATCTCCATAAAAAACCAAGAGAGATAAGAAGAGCGAGAGAGAGGAGCAGCAGCTGAGACCCTCCTGCTACTTACCTGCAAGACGTATCTATGATGGCTGGTGAAATGGAACGAAAACCAAGGCACCTCCAAAAGCCCAGACGTGGGAAAGAGTGCAACCATGGAGATAAAGCACACACAAACATTAACACACTGCACTAACAAAATCCACAGATATATAGAGAGAGAGAAAATATAAATAAAAAAAAAAAAGGCGAAGGAGTGAGCTGCTTCCCTACTGCTGTCTCTACTAGTCTCTCTACTCCTCTACTCATCATTCATATAAGAGCCATTGGAAAGGTAACCAAAAACCAAAGCTCATGTTCATATTGATATTGATATTGATATTGATATTGATATTGGTACATATACATACATGCATGTTGTATGGTTTTGGTTTTTTAGCCTTGGAGTCTGAGCTCCGGATGCATTTGGGACGTTGAGAGCTCCTCATCATTCCCCACCCTGCCTTGGTTTTTGTGGTCTCTCTCCTCTCTTCATTCTTATGGATATGAGTAGCTGGTTGGGATTCTCTCTTTCACCTCTCAGAGCTGCCTCCTCTAAGGAACACACCTCCTGTTATGAAGAAGAAGAAGAAGCTGCAGCAGCTCATGCTCATGCTCATGCTCATGCTCATGCTGCTGTCCCTTTTGGTGCCATGCCTCTTCGTTCTGATGGTTCTGTTTGTCTTCTTGAACCTCCTTTCAGGACTCCTTGTCATGGTGAAGAAATACATCAACTTAATCAATTTCATCTTGGTTTTCAGAGAGTTGTGTGTTTTTGTTTTCTTTGTTTTAAGGTTTTGTAGTTTTTTATTTTCTTTTCTGATTAGAATGGAGGTATGGTGCAACAAGCTCTGGAAACCAGGTGGAAAACAAAGGGCCAAAGCTGGAAGACTTCTTGGGTCATGGCTACACTGAGAACAGCAATGAAATCTATTACCAGAACTCAAATAGTTACAGAATCAATGTCAACATGCCACCTTCTTTCAGTCCTGCAGAAACTGAAGCTAGAGAAGACACTCAAACTCCATACCATGTTATCCACTCCAGCTTCCAGCACCGTCCCAATGTTCTCTTATCAAACACCAACCCAAACGCGCATCCAAATCCACTATACAACCTTGGGTTTGATGGTGGTGCAACTTCTCTGTCTGGTTTCAAGTCTTGGCTCAGGCAACACCATTACCCGCCGGAGAAGACGGCCGGAGAGTCACCTGAAAGCAACGTTCAATCACTTAGTCTTTCTGTCAGCCACGGTACTCTGCGTGGGTCTAATAATGATCAAGCTATTAGAACGTCATCCTCATCATCACCGTCTTTGCTGGTCGATGGCCGGAAACGTTCTATGGCTAAGTCCACAAGCAGAGAACCAGCTGCCCGGAAATCCATTGAAACTTTTGGCCAGAGAACATCACAGTATAGAGGAGTGACTAGGTTGGTTTATTATATCAATACTCTTTTCTTGTACTAATTTAGAAATCAGCGCCAAACTTTACTCTTCTCTTTTCTTCTTTGTAGGCATAGATGGACAGGGAGATACGAAGCACACCTGTGGGATAACAGTTGTAGAAAAGAAGGTCAAACCAGGAAAGGAAGACAGGGTTTGTGATAAGATACCATTTTATAGTTCCATATATTTTGTTGTCTTTAAAATCTTTATCATCATATCTAACTTGTTCTTTTCTTGATTTGCTTGTATCTTCGCAACCGCACTTGGACAGTATACTTAGGTATGTGGAAAATAAGAGTCTATTGATTCATTTTTAAACTATGGGTTTGTCCTGACATACAACTTAACTTAAAAATGTTTCTTTGGTTATAGGTGGGTATGATAAGGAGGAGAAGGCTGCAAGAGCATATGACTTGGCTGCACTGAAGTACTGGGGGCCAACAACAAACATAAACTTTCCAGTAAATTAAGCTCTCTCTAATTTTGCTTTCAATAATTAAAGGGATTCATTGTGTCCTTGTGTTGTGATTTTTACTTACTGTGTGTGTATATATATATATATATATGTATGTAGATAAGCACATATGAGAAGGAGTTGGAGGAGATGAAGCACATGACGAGGCAGGAGTTTGTGGCAAACCTGAGAAGGTGAATCCAAACTTGCAATCATCACACCTGCTTTGATTCTTCCATCATGTTATAACTGTGGTTTTTGATTGATCATTCAGGAAAAGCAGTGGTTTCTCAAGAGGTGCATCCATGTACAGAGGAGTGACTAGGTCCTGTCAATGCCTGCTTTAGTATTGAACCTACTTTTGTATTTACTACTTTGCAGCTTTTGTCATCAATGCACAGTGAAACCTTTCACAACCTCATGTTTGTTCACTCTCTCTCTCTTCTCCCTGTATCTTGTCTTTACTGTTGACTCTTCTTCATGCAGGCATCACCAACATGGAAGATGGCAAGCAAGAATTGGCAGGGTGGCTGGCAATAAGGACTTGTATCTTGGCACATTCAGTGAGTTCCATTTCCATTTCATGGCATGCAGATTTGTAATTCTAATCCAACTGAATTCTTGCATATGTCAATTTCAGGCACTCAAGAAGAAGCTGCAGAAGCATATGACATTGCTGCAATAAAATTCAGAGGACTGAGTGCAGTGACAAACTTTGACATTAGCAAGTATGATGTTAAGCGCATTTGTTCCAGCACACACCTTATTGGTAGTGATCTGGCAAAGCGATCTCCAAAGGATGCTGCTGAATTGCAGCCAACTGAACCACCCTCCACAGCATCAGCAGGAATCACAAACTCAAACTCTGATGTAAATGATTTATCAGACATGCAAATGATCTATCACAATAAGGTTGAACCTCCAATGAACCAATTGCAGCCTGATATAACACCCTCAATAGAGAACGCCACCAAGCATGAAAGCCCCAGAAACAGTGACTATGGAGCTTACTCTCCTGGGTTTTATTATGGAAATGGTGGCACGAATTGGATGGTACCAGTGCCAGCGAGTGCCCGGCCTCCGGCCGGGTTTCCAGTGGTTCATCAGCTACCTATGTTTGCACCCTGGACTGACTGATCTTTTGTTCTTGTGCCATATTCACATGTTCATCTTGTTATCTTGTTTAGATAACAAATTTTGCAGCAACATGTGTGATGGCTTTGGAAAGTAATTGTTGTCACAGTGTATTATCCTTTGTTCAATAGCAGGCCATGCACTTTTTTTTTTAATCTTCATTTTTTCATCACAAGAAGAGAGATGCCAAAAGAGTGTTCAGAGTGATTGCAATGGAGCAGAGCAGCAGTTCCAAGGCCATTCTCTCTCTCTCTCTCTCTCTCTCTCTTCCTGTCCCTGCAGCATATTCTCATATACTCATGCATGCATCATTCCATCCAATTTCAAAGCAAAAGCTTCATCCTTTTTTCTCTTAAATCATATTTTTCCTACAATCATATCAAAATACATACAACAATGAAACCAAAAGCAAAGAGATGATAATGATAATGATGATGATGACCCACAACTTCTCTCTCTCTTTTAATCTCTCCTCCTTTTCTTTGTCTCTTCAATTCCAACATCCTCCACACTCCCCACCAAAAGCTCCATAATATCATGAACACCATCCCAACTTTTATCTTAAGCACTGAAATGGCACCATCCCATGGACAAAGCGCTTGTCTTTTGGCTCTTCCCTTGGGATCAAAACTAAGCACAGTGATGAGTCCATTGTTTGTCTTCAAGCATCCAACCACTCTCTCTCTCTCTCTCTCCCTTGGGACTTGTTATAGCCATAGTGAGGAAAGGCCAGGCTAAAGCTGGAAGTGGCCTTTTATGGGCAAGTGAAGAGGACCTCTTGGGTTCTTCATTGCTTTCCCATCATTCCATCTCACTGGTGTTTGTTCTGTTCTTTCAGGAAGGGAATTGCTTTTCTACTTAACACTAAGCTTTTTTTATTCTCTGTTAGTAGCTTTTGTATGCATACCCTCATTATAAGTTCTATAATACATATTGTTTCCTTTGAAATAATATTATTACCCTCTCTAATCACTTTTTATCTCTTGTTTTTCTCTAATCTCTCTGCGGTATCCTCCATTATTACTAAGATTCTGTTTAGATACTACTAACTTTCATAATAATAATAGTAATTCTTACAGAATTTAATATTACATAGTAATTTATAAAAAAAACTGTTTAGCCGGTTTTTTTATAATACAAAATTACTATTAAATTTTATGATTCTATAGTAATTTTTCAAAGTGGTGAGGACCAAACTTTCTTTATTTATTTATTATTTTTTTTAAACCTTACCTCTTCTTGATTCACTTTGCATTAATCCTGAGCAGTGAAGTTCGTTCTATTTATACCATTTATTTGTTGGTGTTCTGTCAAGTCCTAATTACACTGATTAGTGGACTTTGAGACCTATTGTTTCGTTTAACAAGAAGTTGCATCTTTGTTTGATCATTGAAAGTGTTTTCATATCTTAACAAAGTTACAATTTATCTAAGTTTTAAATAAGACGCATAATTTGTGAGATCAATTAAAAAAATAGTAAGATTTCACTCCATAAAATAAATTAATTTAGAACAAATAGATTTAGAACTAGTTATAATTTTAAATATAGACTCTTCCGATTCTAATATAGATTAAAAAGATTTCTTCTTTTTTGATCTCAAGGTTTTTATTATTTATTCATGTGTTTTTTTATTTTAGTGTATTGTGCCTATTATGTTATTCTCTATTTTATCGTTGTATTCTATTTATTGTCAGATATTATCATGTAATGTTTTGTATTTATTTCTTATTATATTTACTCATTTTTGTAATATTAGTTGATTTTATTAAAGCATGCGGTTTATACTTTTTTTAATATTTATTAATATTTATGTAAAATTTATCAATGAGTCATTTATAATTTTTATTTTCACAATGTCTATAAAAATTTCATCTTAAATTACCAAAATACAATTTATTGCTTTATAAATGGTTTAAATGTAATTTAGTTCATTAGAAAGAATTAAATTATAGTTTTATGGAGGTCAAAAAGTAAATTTTGTTTGAAATCAATAGATCACCGGATCGCGGCCATCTTCCCTAATTCGTGAATCCCAATTCCCAGTCCGTCGCCGGCCGCTGGTGGCCGGTCGCTGTCGCCGTCTACTCTGAAGCCCTCGCTCTCTCGATCAATGGCTGCAGAGTCTCCCATTAGCGAGCGAAAAGGTGAGAAGATAAAGGAAGGTAGAGCGATCTCGTTTGGTTCTAGGTTAATTTATTTTTATTTTATTTTAATTTCCACAATTTTATTTCTTGTGTTGGCAGTGGTGGTTCACCTTAGAGCTACTGGCGATGCTCCCATATTGAAGCAGGCTAAATTCAGGGTGCGGTTTCTTTTCTTTCAAGTTTCTAAAAAGCAGATTTCGTTGATATTGAATTTAATGACGATTATGGAGTTTTCGATGATTTGATTAGAAAAAGCTTGAATTTTTAGGTCCAGGTGTGTTCTGTAGAGATTAGAATTGTGAATGGTCGAAATCTATTGAATTCAAAGTTATTTGTATCCAATAATGAGTTTATGTTGGTTATATACGTTGAGAATTTCAGTAATTGCTTCACTAAACAAGTTTCAATAGCTTTGGCGATATAAAGTTGGCATTTTTATGGTTCTAATGCCATTGCCATTGTTTACAATAGTTCCAATTGGAATTAATTGAACCTGGCATTGTTTACAAGAGTTTCAATTGGAATTAATTGAACCTTAAATTATTGCTGGGAAGATGATTTTTCACTGTTAATAGTTTTCTAGCTAATAAATTCCTCGTTGCTTTAGGGAGTTTATCTTTGAAAGACTTAAAATTTGTGGGGATTTATCTGCTAAAAGTTGATTGAAGAGCTAGAGGTAGGTTTGGTGACTATAATAACCATCAAAATATCAATAGCTCCTGGTCAACAATAGAAATGAGCACCTTGAAACAACTCATAGTAAACAATATGTTTTTTCCGGAATGTTCTTAATCCTTGAAGGTCTGAATTTTATATCTTGCAGTGCCTTTGTCTTGTTTCTGAACTCTGCCATAATTTGTTATCTGTTCTAGTTATCACTTCAGAAAATGTCTTTGTAGCTCCTTCTGAAAGAAGGCAATCATCTACTGCAAGCATACATGAATTTCTGAAAACTTAAGATTGTGAACGCTCTCTAAAGTTAATGTACTTGTTTCTAAAGTCTGCCATAATTTGTTATCTGTTCTAGTTATCACTTCAGAAAATGTCTTTGTAGCTCCTTCTGGAAGAAGGCAACCATCAACTGCAAGCATACATGAATTTCTGAAAACTTAAGATTGTGAATGCTCTCTGAAGTTATTGTATTGAGAAATCAAAGAATCATGTCAAATATGTGGAGAAAGATGAGAAATGATTTATAATATTTCCAAGGTTATCCATGTGCTACCTTTGTAGGGCTACTCGATTATACTTTATTTTTGCCAGTGACAAAGATCCTCAGTTTTATAATTTGCTGAGATGAACTTTAGTTGCCGTCCCGTGGAAACTAAATTTTCTCGAATGCTGTAGCAAGAGTATTCTGTACCATCTGATTATAATGGAGAGTTCCATCTCTTTTTATTCCGTCTCTTAAAAGGATTTATATATCAATCTTGGAACAATAACACTTGCAAAAATATTTTGTTGCCAGATTGCTGGAACTGACAAGTTCTTGAAGGTCATTGAGTTTCTTCGCCGCCAGCTTCATAGGGATACCTTGGTAAATAAACTTCTTGAAAATACTTTTTGAGGTTTCCTATGACTCGTAGATGCATGAGGACTAATTTTTTGCTGTTTGTCAAAGTTTGTCTATGTCAACAGTGCCTTTTCTCCGAGCCCAGATGAGTTAGTGATTGACCTATACAATGTGAGTTTTCATTCTTCACCATTCTTATTTCATTCCTCTTGGATATTTGGCTACTTTTGCTTTCTGATTTAACACTTTACCCTTTCCAAACCTTGTGAGTCATGATGAAAATAAATGAATATCTAGTCTATAATTATCACAATAATTCCCCCCCTTTTTTTCTGGTACATAAGCAAGTGCACATCTTTCGTACTTTTCAATCTGAATCATTCAACATGAATCATATTTGCCACCAAGCAAGCAAATATATTTCAAAAATGGTAATTTTGGAAATGAAGTTTGTTGTCATTTGAGCTTTTGAGCTTATAGTTTATACCTGAATATATTTTTACATGCATGATCTTTTGCACCATGCACCTTTTCTTCTCTCTGGTGTAACAGAATTTTGGATTTGATGGAAAGCTTGTAGTCAATTATGCTTGCTCAATGGCATGGGGCTGAGATAGGAAAAGCCTTTGTTGATTTCTCCAGGGATATTATACCGCAAAGGATTACAGTGCAAAATTTTAAGTCCAACAATTATAGATTCATGATGTATATCTCCATATTAGTTTCCTTCTTAATTTGAAACAGTTCTTCTCACTTTGTTGAACAACTTATCTTGTAATGTTAAGGTGGTTTTGGCAATTGTTTTCAGTTGTATTTTGAGAGAATTTTACAAGCATGAATCATGCTCATGGTTTCTTTCTGCACAATGTGATATAGGCCTCAAACTTTAATACATATGAGAATAATATTCAGGGCTTGTTTTTCACAACGCTTCGCTGGTGTCCAATGCACTTCAATAAATTATTGAATCTTTAGTGCAAGAGGTAGGAAGGTGGCCAACGGAAAGAGAATATAGCAAGAACAGATGGGTTGATTCCACCATCACAGCACGTTGTAAATAAGAAAAACACCACAATGCATGGACATGAATTATTTATAACATAGAAATTCACTGATTTTTCTCTGGTTTTCATCAACAACCCAAACACATTTAATTTTGATCAGCAGGAAAGGTTCACCCTGAACAAGTTTGGGCGCCCAAAAGAAGAAGAAAATTATCAGCAGATCTTTGTCAAAGAATGCTGCAGAAAAAAAAAAGAAAAAGTTGGGTCATTCTTATCCATTTCTGTATAATTGAACTGGCAAATAAAAAATGTATAAACAGTCATCATTAGTGGACTTCTTCTCTTCAGAGTCACAGAAAAAAAAAAAAATTTGTGTTTGTATAACCGCAGATTTGATCAGAAATCTATAGAAGTTTACCTTAAAAGCGCTATTGTGAAAAATAAACAAAGCATGTGTTTCATTAACAAAACAAGACATTGGAAAATTACAGATAACGAACCTTCTTGGTTCATGCACAACAACAAAGTATCTCCTGCTTTTCTTCAATTTCTGACTTTGATTACTCACAACATTTGATTCTATAACCAAAATATCAAGTGAAGCATGCATGTATGATAGATACACTGCAATCGGTTCATCAATAAACGCCACCTGCATTTCTATTGTTTTGATCTGTTTCAATTCTACACTGAATCTAGCTTAAAAGGCATGAACTCCCCAACCTTGGGCTCATTTCTTAGCATTGGCAGCTTGAGTTCAAACAGAAGAACACTAAACGATCTCAAACAAAATAAATAAATAACTAAATTAAAAAAATTGAATGATACCCGTGCCTTTGATTCCCTTAAAAGGTCATCCACATTTTCATCGTTTTCATCAATCACACAATTCCACTCCAATTCTTCCTTCAAAAAATATGCATTCATACAATTGAACACAAAATTGTTACTCGTAAAGCAAATTCATCAGAAAATATAAAATAAAGAGCGCTTCATCAATCCAAACCAACAACATAATCTTAATCCCAGTACACAATAATGGAAACCACACTGCATAATTTTACCATCAATCATCTAGTAGAAAGCTCTAAATTTTCACTTAAATTAAAGCAAGAAGATAAAGAAAGGAAGCGCCTTTGAGCCAAATCCCAATCAAAGACTGGCCGGCGCCGGCGCCGGCGCCGGCGGCACAACGAAATCCAGGACGATGACGCTGTCAAGCAAAGGCCTGAGCTTCTTCTTCTCCTCCTCCACCAAAGCCTCATCCTTCTCCAATCCGTTAAGCGCCTCCACGCCGTCAAAGACCGCTATGAACCCAACCTCATACCCCTTCGCCCTCGCCGGGGAGATATTCTCCCCGAAGCTCATCTGCCCAGCGAGCTTCACAGCCGCTGACCCCTTAACCTGCTCCAACCCCGCCATCAGCTCCAGCTTCTTGCCCTCCTTCGGCTTGGCGAGTGTGAGCCGCACGGCAGATCCCGGAGGCGGGGAGATCGGGCCCGAGGAAAGATCAGAGAGCCAGTCCACGGCCATGATGTCGTCACAGATAGGAAAGACGAAGTCCTTCACGACGGCGATGTGGCGGGGATCTGAGGAGTACGCCGCGAGGTCGGAGGGGGAGGTGTAGCGACTATGAAGGAGGTGGGTGAAGGCGGCGGCCGAGGCGGCGGCGGAGCGGAGGCCGAGGATCGGGGATGCGGTGAGGTGGGTGGTGATCCCGATGCTGGACAGTGCTTGGAGATTCGTGATCATCGCGTCGATCTTGGATTGCTCGGTGGATTCACGGACCTTGAAAAGGACGACGTGTTCGACGGTGGAGATGGGCGCCGAGGTGGACATTTGGACGGCGGTTGTGGCGGGGCGGAGGTTGCAGCGGGACGGTGAGAATAAGGAACGGGCGCGGCGCGAGAGCAGTGGCTTCAAAGGAAGGAGAGGGCGGTGAAGATACGCGCCGGTTTTCAGACACAGCATCTCTATAGAAGGCCTTTTTTTTCTCTTCTTAAGACGGTGACTCAGGGAAATCTCCAAGAGGTGCCCGTTGGTCTATGATAAGGAAGTGTTAGGGATCCGCAGGTGCAAATCTCGGGCTCTGTGGTTCCTTGAGCTTTGGAATCGGAGGGGTTTTGTTTCATTGGAAGGGGCCTTTGGATGCCCTGATTTGGGTTCCAACGTGAAATAACACAATCAAATTAAATTTTTGTTTTCGTTTTTTTAATAATCTATTATATTATTTTTAATGTGTTTTATCACTGATTTATGGGTAAATAAATCCAATTCTGAAAAAGAAAGCACCAAACACATTTATTTTAGTGCATAAACAGTGTGTTTTTCAACTCTGAAAGTACTTGGAAAAATAAAAACACCAATGTTGTTTATTATATACTTTGGTAATTTAGCAATTGTCCTCGTTACGAAATATATATTTCTTAATTATAATTATCAAAAAATAATGTACTAATAATAACATTCACATAGCCTCATAGCCTATTGATATGGTTTTTTTAAGAGTGTTCGTTTTAAAAAATTTCTGAGATCGAATTCCAAAACCCTCATATTGTGAGAGTACATATGTTATTGAGTTTGTGTTTGTGTTTCGCATCTGTGCATATCTTTAACACGTGCTTGTTATGTTTCATCCGAAAAAATTAAAAATCACTCCTTGTTTATGAGCCAATCACACTTCAGTGCAATTCAATAATCAATATTTCAGCGATTATATTTTTTGTCTCTCAAAACAAATATTTTTTCATGAAATTAAGTTATATCAAAAATTAAAAAAAAATACATCGAAGAAAAACAATGGATTATGATTTTTTTTTAAAATGTGACAAACATGTATAATTATGTGCATATGTGTTGAGCAAGCTTCGCTACTACGTTACTTTTGGTTGTTTTTCAGATTCAATCTCAAGTGAATTATGGAATAATAAAAAAAATTATTGACTTATTTTTTTTGGAAAAATTTCGCGGATTTGTGAAAAGATAATCTCGCCTATTAATTTTTATTTTTATTTGTACTATTTTCAAATTTCATAAAAGATATATTTTAAATAATACACACAACATTATTAGTTGCTCAACAAGTGATGAGTCAAAGAAGCTATGTCATTTCTCATATCCACAACACAACTCAGCATCCCTGTTTAATATTTGGATGCATTTATGATTCAATAAAAGTGAGGGAAAAATGAACAATTCACTAATTACAAATAATGCAATCAATAAATTGAAAAGTTATATAAAAGAAATAACGACATAGATTTCATTTAATATCAATAAAAACCACAAAAATATCAAAAGAAAAAATTACAATGTTCGTTGGAAAATCTATATCAGCCAGGTGGTCCTGTGGATGTCATTGCCCAATCACTCATCGCCACGTGTACATAGAATATAGACAAAATAACTTTAATAATGTAGCCAAAAAAACTTTTCCGCCAATCATATGAGAAAAATGGAATATAAAAAAAAAAAACTCGAGAGTTAATTTTGGATAAAAAAATCACAATAATTTTGAAAATTATTTAATTAATGCACTTATTCCATTTTAAAAAAATAATGAATTTGATGAAGCGATATATTGACAGTCAACTTCTCTCTCTCTTTCTCTCTCTAAAAGCTCATAATTTTTATAGCTTCGGAAGAAGCCCCCTGTTCCTTTCATCCTTGATTCGATTTAATCGCTCCGCTTCTCCATCTCGTTCGCTTCCCAAGATTCGCTCTTTCTCTCTCGCTCTAGCTCGCTCCCAATTCGGCTTCAAAGCTATGTTCCAGGAGTTGGAGGTAAGCTCTGTGGGTTGGGAGCAAAGATTGCTCTCAAAAATGTCTTTTTTTCCTTCTTGTTCCCCATCAGATTCATGTAGCTTTGCAATTTCATTAGTTTGGAGACTATATTTGTTTATATTTGTGGTGAGTTTCCTGAATTCTGGTACAAAATCCAATCTTTTCTTGTTTTCATTTGGTTCTTCTGTTCAAACGAGAGCTTTCTTTTTTTTTCCGATTTGCTTCAAAGTTTGGTGTTTTTGTCTTTGGTACTGTTTTTGAGTTCTCGATTTTCTTCTTTTTTTAGTTTTGGGGATTTGGTGTGAATGTTTCCAATCTGAAGATGTGTTCTGCAAGGATCCTTTGTGTACGGTTGGTTGGGCATTTGGTTATCCGCTAATTCTTTTTTACCCTCTTTCTTGTTCCCTGCTGTTCCTCACCGGAATCTAGTGCTCTTTTTTTCAATTACTTTCTATGTTTTATTTGTCTCTTCAAAAGATTATTCCTTTCATTATCTTCTTGTTGTTTTCTGTATGTTGGTTCATTTACCACCCTTCTTTTTTTCCCTTCTCAGTGCATTGGATTTTCTCCTTCTTTCTGCTTTTGATTCTTTCCTTGTTGTTGTTCTCTGTTGAGCTTTTCACTGTGGAATCATTAGTTTTGAAACTTTCACACAAGTCACAGGGATGAAACCATTAGTTTGATCTTGTTGTTATTTAATTTCTTCTAAGAAGAACAAGTCACGGAAGCCAACACACCTCCTGTTTTCTCGCCTCTTTTTACTCCACTAGTAAAATATGTTTCTTCCTTATTTGTGTTTGAATAGTTATTTATCAGCTGATGAGATGATGAAATCTTCTTTCTTTGCTTTGTTCTTTCTTTTAGAGCTATGTGTTATGATTTTTGTTGATCCTTGTTGATAAATCCATCTAAGTTATAGTATCTAAGTTAATTGTCTATGAAATTTAATGTAATGTGCTTCTCTTGTGTGATTATGAAATGATGAAGAGATGAGTATTTCCTGAACATAATTGTCCAATTGAAATTATTGAATTGCCATGTGCTCTCTCAATTCATGGATGTTGATAGATATATAGAATTGGTTTTGATTGCAAGTGAGGAGAAAGGCAAAGTGGGGATGGAGGGAGACACACTCTCAGGTCTTGGCAATGGAGCTCAATTGGATAACAAGGTCATTCAGGCCTTCCAGAAAAACTTTGGCCAGGTCCAGAGCATTTTGGATCAGAACCGCCTTCTTATCAATGAGATCAACCAGAACCATGAATCTAAAGTCCCCGATAACCTCAGCCGGAATGTTGGATTAATCAGAGAACTCAACAACAACATTCGCAGAGTTGTTGATCTTTACGGCGATCTATCAAGCTCTTTTACAAAATCTGTCGAAGCCTCATCTGAGGGAGACTCTTCAGGAACTCTAAAATCAGACGGGAAGGCCGGACAGAAGAGAAACAGGCCCGGGTAGCCAGCAGAGTACTGAGACCTCAATGGCATCTCGTATTCTTTCACGACAAGCGGGAAAACTAAACCGGCGGTATGATTCGATAACTCTGATAGCTTGTTTAAGGGTGTAGCTCTTGCAATTACAACAACAATAATAGCTGATCACTTTACATTTTTACTGTAATCCATGCAACTCTTTTCTCCTATTCCATTGAAATGCAGCTCCACCTTTATGTTTTGTATTCCAATTACAGAATCAATTGCTTGCATGATTGTGTTGTTAGAGTACAAAAATATGATGCAATACAGAGAGATATTTAAGGTAACGTGGGAATATATCTTACTTCCAATCAGAATATAGATCAAACAAACGCACATTTTTTTCTCCTCCACTTTTTTTGATTCCCCAAACTAATGAGTTCAACCTTTTTGGAACTCTGCCTTGATTACTGTGGGGACTGAGGCCACAAAAAGAAGTGCAGATGCCATGGACAGGCAAAGTTATACAACGCTTTTTAACCTATGTGCTGGAGAGGAACATGCATCTCTTTTTTTTTTTTTTTCTCTCTCTCTATAGACTATATATATATATATATATATATATATATAGTATTTTTGACCCTTGTTTTGTTCTAAGCAATGTCCTTCTCTTTCTATACTCATATCTTGGGAGCATAAAACAAATGCTTATCCAGTGTGATTGATATTGATACCAAACAAGAAGGCCCCTCTCTTCATCAATGTTTATCTCTACTTCTCTAAGGTTTCTTTTTCTGTTATAAATTCTCCTATATGGGTACTAGTGCACTACTCTAAGTTGATGCTTTCAGTTGTCCTTTGGTGGGCCAAAACACTTGGCTCATCTTATATATATATATATATATATATATATTTGTGTATCTCTGTATGGTCCTTCCTCAGATGTATTAATAATGTTGGTAATTGCAATGGCCATTAAAGCTTGGTTGTGCTAGGCCACTATTTCTGAGCGCTGTCTCTTGTTTCTTTGATGTAAATCCAGCTTGGGATGATAGCTACTGCTTTTTATTGTTGTGGCCTACCATATGTCTCTCCTTTTTGTTGTTAAAATGACTGATCAATGGAAGAGAAGTGTGTGTTTGAGAAGATGTGTGTTTGGTTGGATGTAAATATCATTATTGTTTCAACTTATATGCATGAGATGCTGCATTTTTCTTGAAGTTTATATATCATTTGAAGCCAAGGTGTGTTCGGTTAGATATAATTCTGTATTCTAATCTTATTAATGACTCTAGTACTCCATATTAAGAGTAGAACCGTATTATGAGTAAAAAAAGGCAATACAAGATCATAAATGAGAATATTAGAAAACAATTCCATACGTGATCTAGTGTTCTTTTAGATGTAATTATCAGTATTGCAGCTTCTTCGTGATATAAATGTCCCGTCAAAATTTATATCGGATAAATATGAATTGAATATTTGAAAATGATTTAAATGCAAGTTCTGGACTCATTTTATAGTGCAAATATCTTCAAGTGTTGTGTGGCTGGAGGTGGAGCATGGGAGGACCCACAAGTCCATTCCAAATCTGATGCCTTTTGAAGTGCATAGCATGGTACCAAAGTGTGATTTGCCATGTGCTCTTGAAGAGCCTGAAATAAATTTCAAAAAAAAAAAAAATTTAAAATAACATTTCATATTAATTTTCCTTGGAGGAAAATTCGGCTTTTGAATACATTATTAAATTAATTTGTGAAAAATTTATCTAATCCAACTAATATTTGAATTTGGTATTTGGGTTGGGAATAACTTGAGATAAATTAGTTTATTCCAAGTCAACATCTATATTAAGTTATTAACATGTTTGGCATGTTTATGATAAACAGCTGTTAAGTCTTCGAGTAGGCATCTTAAAAAAGGCAATACTGTTGGAGATAACACTCAATGTTTTTTTTTTTTTTTCCAAAAAAGAGCCCTAAAATGGGCATGATGGCTTTGGATTCTCCCTAAAGTTATAATAATTTATTTCATAAATTTGATGTTAATTGGATTGAGTGTTCTTTTTGATAATATTTTAAAAGGAGATTTTTCTTCTTTTGATAGAAAAATAATTTTGCTCTTAATTGGAAAAAAAGTGCAATGAAGACGTGTTGAGTAGCATGAAATCGAATAAAAGAATAAAAATAAAATGAATCTATTTCGTAATCACTTAACATTGTTTGAAATAAAAATTTTATTTATAGTAAAGCCACCAAATTATAGTAGATAACTGTAACATTTCAGAGTTTTTTTGGCAGAAAAAAAAATATGAGGAGAGTTTGAATTCATCAGTTGTGAGAATTAAAATTTTTCACATGAATTTTAACAAATTAAGGTGAGTGAATTTGAGACATTAACTTTGGGCATGCTTTCTAAATGTTGCTTTTATAAAAAAAAGCTATATTACTAGAATAAGAAATTATCATCTTACTAAAAAAATGTTAGTAAAACCATAGGGTTTTAACTTTACTTTTATTATTAATTTTATTTTTTTTAAAAAATTATATTATATTAAACAAATCATTGTTTTCATATCAAATGATTTTTTATTGTCCAGAAGAATCTAAGAAAATATTCATCTCCATACATTTTTTTTCTTTTTCCAAAATGAAAATTTGAAATTTCTTAATTATTTATTTAAATATATCTGCGCAACGGATCCGATCCACATGACATATAACTGAATCCGAATCCGATAACTTGTTCTTGATTTCTTCTCAACATCTCCCTCGTACCCGTTTGTGCTTTATCGGGTCCTTGTCAAGATCCGATAACTGGAGATGCCCGTGAATCCGCTTCAAGTTCCGCTGCTCAGCCTCCTTCGATGTCGTCGACCGCGGCGGTCAACGCTCCATCTCCCTCCGCGACCTCCGCCGCCGCATCCTCGCCAATACCCGCCTCGGCGAATCCCATCTCAGTCTCTCCGCTGTCGCCTCTGGCCACAGTCAGCTTGCTCTTCCTTCTCCTTTGATTTCTCGTTTTTTTTTCAGATTTTTTTTGGTATTCTTGAAACCGTGAATGAAGTGTTTGAGGATGATGAGTATCAAATCCCTAAGGATCGGGCATGATCATAAAGCGAGTACCTTCGTATTCGTTGGTTTTCTAATATTTTTCCTTTTCTTCTCTTTGTTGTAATGAGTTTTGGTGAATTATGGCGTTGAATGTGTGGTTTTTTCTTGCAAGAGTTCCACCATTAGAGAAAAGGGTTTTGGTGATGATCATTTTGGTTTTTTTTCTTGAGTTTGATAGTAGGAATGGATGTTGATTTTAATTTGTTTGTGTGTTATTGTTCGTGTGAGATTGGTTTGCTTTCGTTGATAATTGAAGGGAAGGTGCATAGTTTGTTAGATATTTAGGCAAATAAGGCAAGAGGATTCAGAACTAAGGTCTGCCATGGGTTTTGTTGGATTAAATGGTTATAGATTTCATTGATACCAAGTCGTACAAAGAGGTTGACAAAACTTTAATTGTTGATAAACTTCAATTAGTATGGCTTATTGTTTGCTTCTGGTTTAGTTAGAATGTACTAGTTATAGTCTTCAAGAAGCCTACCTTCAACAATGCGTCAAGATAACTCTAAAATTGCTATTTGTCTGATATACTTATGGACGCTTAGAATGTCAACTTCATATTTGTTTTTTTATTTCTGGGTGACAATGTCTTTTCTGGATTGATAATTTGATTCATTATGCAGTGATAAGCTAAAGATGGATATTCCAATGTTTTTTCCGTGTTTTTGAGCCATTTCTTTTGACCATCTTACTGTGTGCAGAAAGCTGATATGGGTGATTTTGATGACTTCGGCATTGGTTTATGTCATACACGTAGAGAAACGCCACCTGAATCCAATGATGGTAGTGATTATTTGAACAGGTGTGCTCTGAAAAAAGATGTTCCATGGTGAAATTTCTAATGTTCTTGCATTGCATATCAAAAATTCGAAAATTCAAATTGTAAAGTTCACTGTTCACTATATTGGCATGCCTTATGCTTGTGGATTAAAATTTACAAGCTTTATACTATTCTCTTGAACAATATTCTTTCGTTTTACTTGGCACAGATATTCTTATGCATCCATCTCAAAACATCGTATCTTTGAAAAGAAGTGATGCTCACAAAACTGTGGAAAAAGTGTATCCTTTCTCGTTTTGGATGTTTTTTTTATAATATATATGCCCTCTTATACTTCTGGATTTATCGCATTCCTGTTTTGTTGGAGTATATTATATATTATCAAATGTTATCAGAGAGCAGGAAAAATGAATTGCATAGCAAAGACAATAAGGAGCAAAATAAAGTGAAAATCCATGGTGAGCACAAGAATTTTGATGGGTATGATCAGTTTCTATCTTCAAAAGTTTTCCCGTTCATCTTTTATGTTTCACATTATTTTAGCTTCCTAAGCTTTGAGGCAATGATGATAAGTCCTCTTCAACATTGCTGCATATAGATTTTCCTGCAGAACTAAGGTGTTCCCTTTGCAACACAATCTACATCAAGGTAATGATGATACTGTGCAACCAGCATAGTTTGTGTGACAAATGTGAGATATTTGTACAAGGGCCTATGAATTTCTCTATTGTCTGCGTGCCAGTGGTTTTGCATATGTGAGTGCTTGTCTTGGAAATGCTATGCTTTTATTTGAATCTAAGAGCAAAAAATATCTTGAAGCAGAAGAATGTGCTTTCAGTGAATATTGAAACCTGGGAGCCTGCACAGTTTTACTTTCTCTCAGATCGTTATAGCTATTATGATGGTCTTGTTCAATATTTTATTTTGAGAAGGAAAATATTAAAATCTGTTAGTCAAAGATGGATGCCACCTAATCCCTCACTCTCATCTAATCCTTCATTAAGCTACCTAATCACCCTAACTCTTTACCTATAAATAGAGGGAGGATGTAACTCATATAATCCTCAACAAAGGGAGAAGAGTGAGGGTGAGGGTGAGAAAGAGAGATAAAAATAGTGGGAAAAATATTTTGAGAGTTTGTGTTGCTTTTGTTACATGAGAGAATTAGTTAGTATTCTCCTTGTTAACAGAAAACTTGTTGCTCCTATTTTTACCACTTTAGTAAATTCTTCTATCTTGCCCGTGGTTTTTACCCTGATTTGTTTAGGGGTTTTGCACGTAAAATCTGTGTCTTTCATCTTTATCTTTTTTTTTTCAATGACTTCTGCTGTGACCCTGCTCCACTCAGTTGCTTTTATTTCACAACAAGCTAAACAAATCAGGGTAAAAACCACGGGCAAGATAAAAGAATTTATTATAGTGGTAAAAATAGGAGCAACAAGCTTTCTATTAACAAGGAGAATACCAACTAATTCTCTCATGTAACAAAAACAACACAAACTTTCAAAATATTTTTTCCACTATTTTTTTCTTTTTTTCTCACCCTCACCCTCACTCTTCTCTTTTTGTTGAGGATGATACGAATTTACATCCTCCCTCTATTTATAGGTAAAGAGTTAGGGTGATCAGGTGGTTTAATGAAGGATTATGTGAAAGTGAGGGATTAGGTGGCACTCATCTTTGACTAACATTTCTCCCACTTGAAGATGTGATTAATAGTCAATCAGATCTTCACACTAATTCTCTCCTGTAACAAAAGCAACACAAACCCTCAATATTTTTCTCACTATTTTTCTATCTCTTTTTCACCCTTACCCTCACTTTTCTCTCTGAGGATGATATGAGTTTACATCATCCCTCTATTTATAAATAAATAGTTAGGGTGATTAGGTGGCTTAATGAAGGATTATGTGAGAGTGAGGGATTGGATGGCAACCATCTTTGACTAACATTTCTCCCACTTGAAGATGTGATTGATAGTCAATCAGATCTTCACACCATTCACTCTATTTTACCACTTGATGTTGCTTACGTCTCTGTCAGGCCACAAAAGGATCAACACCACTTGAACTTGTCGGTGTTGATTGCTTTCGTCAGAAAATCCGTTAGGTTGTCATTTGTATGAATCTTCCGCATATCCACTGTTCCTTTTTCCACTTTCTCACGAACGAAGTGGTACTGAATTCTGATATGTTTTGTCTTAGAATGAAATGCTGGATTTCTTGCAAAATGCAAAGCACTATGATTGTCACAAAATAGAGAAATGCTTTCTCGTTTGTACTCGAGTTCTTCCAGCACCATCTTCAACCACACTGCTTCTTCAACCACAATGCTTTCTCTGATATGTTTTGTGACAATTAGAGTGCTTTGCATCTTGCAAGAAATCCAGCATTTCATTCTAAGACAAAAACATATCAGAGTTCAGTACCACTTCGTTCGTGAGAAAGTGGAAGAAGGAACATTGGATGTGTAGAAGATTCATACAAATGACAACCTAGCGGATTTTCTGACGAAAGCGATCAACACCGACAAGTTCAAGTGGTGTCGATCCTCCTGTCGCCTGACAGAGATGTAAGTAACATCAAGTGGTAAGATAGAGAGAATGGTGTGAAGATCTGATTGACAATCAATCACATCTTCAAGTAGGAGAAATGTTAGTCAAAGATGACTGCCACCCAATCTCTCACTCTCACCTAATCCTTCATTAAGCCACCTAATCACCCTAACTCTTTACTTATAAATAGAGGGAGGATGTAAACTCATATCATTCTCAACAAAGAGAGAAGAGTGAGGGTGAGGGTGAGAAAGAGAGAGAAAAATAGTGAGAAAAATATTTTGAGAGTTTGTGTTGCTTTTGTTACAAGAGAGAATTAGTTGGTATTCTCCTTGTTAACAGAAAGCTTGTTGCTTCTATTTTTACCACTATAGTAAATTCTTTTATCTTTCTCGTGGTTTTTACCCTGATTTGTTTAGGGGTTTTGCACGTAAAATCTTTGTCTTTCATCTTTATATTTTATTTTTCAAGTTCTTCTGCTGCGACTCTGCTCCACTCAGTTCCCTTTATTTCACAACAAAATCAACATGAAAAGAAGCTTTGGTAACATTGAAATTGTCCCTCTCTAATAATTAAAGGGTTCTTTCAAGTTCATGGTTGTGGGCCCTACTAAATTATGAATTTCTCAAGGGTTCTTTCTTTTCTGAATGAATGTTTCAACTTTCACATGGATCCAGGCATTAGTTCAGCATTGATTGTGATGGGAAGGTTCCCCATGTGCTCTTCACCAAAATGCTCAGTTGACAACTTACTACCTAACTTGTCTCTTACACAGGTAATTTAGCATCTTCTTGAGGCACAAGCAGCAGTGAATGGTTTAGACAATGTAATGCCTAGATTTGAATCAGGTGAGATTTCTGCATTCCCTTAAAGAATTAGTGCATAATCAATGATTATATGTGATGGTTTTGTTTCTTCATGCTTATTTATTTGAAATCAGATGAAGAATTAGGGGTTCAAACAAATGGGAGTGTGGACTGTATTCACCAGAGAGAAACACCACTTCTACATTTACTTTATGTAACAGGGAAAGGTTCTAAGCATGTTGAACCAGAAGCTACATATGAACAAAAGGGATCTTCCGTTGTAGGATCTGATATGATTCATCTAGATATGGATCTATTTGGTAAATTTGTTCCATCCTTCCCTAAAAAGATGAAGCATATTAATGGTGGTGGTAATATCTCAGCAGATGTAATAGAGCAATTTGCTGATTCTCATTGGGGTGCTTCTTCCTCGAAGTTGCTTCAAAATCTTCCAAAAATGGAAGAAGGTATGTTGTTTGCTTACTTTCCTTTATTCTATGATATACTAATGTTTTTTCTAAACAATTTGTTTTCTTTGTCAAATGATATGGTGGTTTCGAAGAGATCTGGAAATGATTTTCCTACCTTGACTGTGTCATTCTTACACTGAAACATTGAATTTATCTAGTCACCACCATTTTTTGATATTGTGTTTCTTTATTTGGAAAGCAGGTTCGATATTATATTATTGACCTTACATAATGTCTGTTATGGTAAGGTATTATAAACTAAAATTAGCTTAAAAGGTTCTTCCATCAAGATTTTTTTTTTAAAAGCCTTGAATCTATTGCAACAAACAAGGGAGGATATTCCAAATATCATTTGTTCTGTTTCAAGTTAAGAACACAGAATTTAGTTCCCCATAAGTGATGCTTTCAATAAATAAATCATTAAAAAGTAGTCTTTTAGGCCATTATTGTATTTGCATGGTTCTCACAATGCCGTTTTCACACTGTAAAGCTCAGGCACTTTGCAATCCTTTCCAATGGTCATGGTACTGGTTTGAAAGTTTCTTGAAGCATTTTAGAAATATATTTTTTTTCATGCAACAACATCTCAAGATCTGTTGGTTTACTTCTTTATTTATTTGACTTTTGAAATGAGTTGTACCAACCTTATTGCACTATTAATAATTGATTAACTTTGTGTCACTTCTTATTCATGTGATTCCAACTAATCCAGTTGCTCAGAGAAAGAAGGCTTTTGCTACTCTCCAGTTATGATATTGGCTGCTGAAATTTGCCTTCATTGTTGTATTTTCGTTCTTTCTTCTTTCTTTATTTTATTATTATTATTATTATTATTATTTTTTTGCCTTTTCCTCATATGATGTGCTGATTGATTTTATGTTATTTTAATTTTATTTTTTGCCTCTTCTTCATGCTATGTGCATGTGGATTTTGTTGAGAAGAATGGATTAAACATTTTGCTGATGAAAGTGGTGCTTTATGGCCCCTATCAAGCATAAAAGGTGATTTTAACTTGGACCCCTTTGGGGAACTACTTGCTGTTTTGTATCTAAACTAGCTCATCAGATCTTGTCTTTAGTGTTTATAATCTATACACACACACACACACACAATGAGTAAGGGGTTCACATAAATTGCTTAATGCAAGCATCAGATTTACCTATAATGGAATTGTCTCTTTCTTGTTATTCTGCATGAAGACGCACAATTATATCATGGGCTAGCTTACACTGATTGTGACATAAGGACAACTAAATGACATTCATGCACACCTGCCAACAAACACATGCATTGTCAGAGGATATAATTGACAGGTGTCTGAATTGTTTTGTATTTTCTCAAATCATCAGATCATAGCATTTCAATGAAATGGTGTATATCCTCTATATGCAATCATGATTTTTTTCCCGCAGTCCTAATTCTGGCCTGCATGTGTTTCATCTATTCGAAATAATATCTATTTCATTTTGGTTATACTTCCCTGTTCTTTTAGGGGGTATATGGTGTGTGTGAATTAGATCACTTTGCAGTGAAAGTAAAAGGGGTGAAACACTTTTGCATGTGTGGTGTTTATGTGAACCATGTAAAGTGGGTGGTCTCCCTTGTAATCACTTTCCCTTTGACCTGGGAAAGTGATTCACAAGGGGAGGTGTGAAACGGATTGCAAGGTGAATGGTGAAAGTTGTGGATATGCAAAATTCCCACATTACCTTCTTTTTCCCTGACACACACTAGGCAAAGTAATTTTTTATGCTTCCCGCCTTATTTTCTTTCCTCCATCTTCTTTTCTACCTTTATTGTTCATTTCTTCTTTTCTGCTTCCATCTCATGCTTTCCTCCGTCTTCTCCTTGTCTAAACTTTAGAAGCTACCTGTCTAGACTTTGTTTTGCTTTTGAGTTTGAATTATAATTCTCTACTCATACATCAAACTATTTAAGATGCGATTGTTCTTTATTGTTATTGCAAGATGTTTTAGACTGTAGGCACCTGAAACTATTTCACTCATTTAGTGGCTTTTGAATGGAGGTTCATATCGATATGTTTAGCTTATTAAGCATTATTTGCTTGAGAGGAAGTTGTGCTAACATCATAAGGGTATAACGGGTTGAAAATACCAATATAGAGCATGCAGAACTGATGAAATTAAACAACAAAAATAAAATAAACGAGACAAAAGGCATGCAACGAAAAACCTAGATCAAGGGTAAATTTGTAGGGAAAGTGTTTTCATATCAAATAGTTAAATTAATTTGCATGTATTTTACTTATAATTTCATTGGGTACAAGGAACATTGCAATCATTCTTTGTAGGTAAAGTGATTGCAAGGAAAAATCTGCTGTGTGATTCCATGATTATAACCCTTTTCAGCTTTTCTTAGAATATAATGAACAACATTAAGCTGCTAGTCAAAGTTGGCTACAATGGTCAAGATTGGCTGCCGCCAACCTTGTTAAGCCACCAACCTTATTAACCTAATTCTCACCTAATCCTTAATTAATTCTCACCTAATCAATTTAAACTTTTCCTATAAATAGAGGGATGATGAGAACTCTCAGCATAGCCTCAAAAATAGAGAGAAGGGTGAGGGTGAGAAAGTGGGAAAAATAGTAGGAAAAATATTTTGAGAGTTTGTGTTGCTTTTGTTACAGGGGGAATTAGTTGGTATTTTCCTTGTTAACAGAAAACTTGTAGCTCCTCTTTTTACCACTATAGTAAATTCTTCTATCTTGCCCGTGGTTTTTTACCTTGATTTGTTTAGGGGTTTTCCACGTAAAATCTGTGTCTTTCATCTTTATCTTTCATCTTCAACTACTTCTGCTGCGACCCTGCTCCACTCAGTTCTCTTTATTCCACAACAAGTGGCATCAGAGCTAGATTTGGGTGTATATATATATATCTACTTATTGTATGCTCTGTGGCTGCCACTATTAGTGGATCTTCCACATCAGAAAATAAGTTAGATTATTATTCACCCATTAAAGGAACTGATTGCTTCCTGTCAAGCAGTTTGTTACAGAAGCAATGGCAGCAAAGTATGAAATTAAGAAATTCAACGGAAGTAAATTCTCGTTGTGGAAGCTAAAGATGAAGGCTATCCTTAGGAAGAATAATTGCTTAGCGGCTATCAGTGAAAGGCCAGCTGAGGTTAAAGATGATAAGTGGAACGAGATCGACGGGAACGCCATAGCAAATCTTCACATCGAACTTGCTGATGGAGTTCTATCAAGCATAGAAGAGAAGAAAACGGCGAAGGAGATCTGGGATCACCTCACTAAACTCTATGAGGCCAAGTCACTCCACAACAAGATTTTTCTTAAAAGGAAACTCTATACTTTACGTATGGTGGAATCCACTTAAGTGACGGAGCACCTGAACACCCTAAACAAGATTTTTCTCCATCATTTGAGATGCTTGCAACATTTCATTGAGGATTGGAGTCTTTTTTATTTAGACTCCAACAATCCTTCTTCAAGTGACCTTTCTTACCACAATTGTAGCACTTGAAAGTTTTCTTACTCCTTGACTTTGATCTGCCATTATTGTAGCTCCCACTGGGGCCACGTTCTATTGATCTTCCTCTCATCACCACCAAGGCCTCCGCTTGATGCGAATTTGCCAACCTGTCTTCCTTGTTCTTGCGCCGACTCTCTTCCTCCAGAATAGCAGCTGCAATGTCGTCGAAGACTGGAATGTCCAAGGGGACATTGTTTGTCAAATTGATGATGAGTTGATCATAAGAATCTGTCCAGCTTTGGAGTAGAAGCTCTGCACGTTCACCTACCTCTATTTTATGTCCCAATGATGTGAGTTGGGAAAATAGAGTGTTTAGGGTGTTCAGATGCTCCGTCACTTAAGTGGATTCCACCATACGTAAAGTATAGAGTTTCCTTTTAAGAAAAATCTTGTTGTGGAGTGACTTGGCCTCATAGAGTTTAGTGAGGTGATCCCAGATCTCCTTCGCCGTTTTCTTCTCTTCTATGCTTGATAGAACTCCATCAGCAAGTTCGATGTGAAGATTTGCTATGGCGTTCCCGTCGATCTCGTTCCACTTATCATCTTTAACCTCAGCTGGCCTTTCACTGATAGCCGCTAAGCAATTATTCTTCCTAAGGATAGCCTTCATCTTTAGCTTCCACAACGAGAATTTACTTCCGTTGAATTTCTCAATTTCATACTTTGCTGTCATTGCTTCTGTAACAAACTGCTTGACAGGAAGCAATCAGTTCCTTTAATGGGTGAATAATAATCTAACTTATTTTCTGATGTGGAGGATCCACTAATAGTGGCAGCCACAGAGCATACAATAAGTAGATATATATATATACACACAAATCTAGCTCTGATGCCACTTGTTGCGGAATAAAGGGAACTGAGTGGAGCAGGGTCGCAGCAGAAGTAGTTGAAGATGAAAAATAAAGATGAAAGACACAGATTTTACTTGGAAAACCCCTAAACAAATCAGGGTAAAAAACCACGGGCAAGATAGAAGAATTTACTATAGTGGTAAAAAGAGGAGCTACAAGTTTTCTGTTAACAAGGAAAATACCAACTAATTCCCTCTTGTAACTAAAGCAGCACAAACTCTCAAAATATTTTTCCCACTTTCTCACCCTCACCCTCACCCTTCTCTTTATTTTTGAGGCTATGCTGAGAGTTCTCATCATCCCTCTATTTATAGAAAAAGTTTAAGTTGATTAGGTGAGAATTAATTAAGGATTAGGTGAGAATTAGGTTAATAAGGTTGGTGGCTTAAGAGGGTTGGTGGCAGCCAACCTTGGCCATTGTAGCCAACTTTGACTAGCAGTTTTGTCATTGGGTACAAATCTGTCAAATATAGTCTTAATTCTTGAATTGTCTCACTGGCACCATTTCCACATTTGTTACAACTTATAAATGTTGTAGTCAATCTATCTCAAGTTTGGATCCATAGATCAGGATAGTTTAATTTTGTTGTCTTTTCTGGAAATAACTGATCTGTTGTGGTTTTTTTTTCCATGTGTGTTCTCTACACTGCAACATGATAACTTCGCAGGATGTTTGAATATTATACTAACTATTTATTTTTTCAATGTTCAAACTGATCTTATCAGGGGGACCAAACTTGTTTCTTGTGTGGTTTACCAGACCACTTAATTAGAGATTGCCTTGTAGCCTCTAATCCATATCCAATATTTTAAACAAGTAAGGAGATAGTTGGGTATTTTATAGAGATGATCAATGGGAAGCATTTTAGACTTCATGGGTGATTGAAATTTCTTTGGTTGTCTGCAATGCGAAGAGATCAAAGGTTGCATTCTGAGAAATCATATTCCGAGGTACAACTGGTGTCTGAGAGCTCTGACCAGCACAGTAGAGTGGAAGCTGTGCAGTTGCAAAAGCCAGTCTATGAAACACACAAGAGAAAAACGAGCTGGACATGATTGTAGGAGTAGGAAAGATTTGTCAGATGTCAGGGAAAATTTTGTGACAATTAGTAAAAGGCACAGGCACCATCGCCATAAAAGCACAGGTTGTGTTCTGGAATCTGATTTTCCCACTGGTAGGGGACTTGTTAGGGAGAAACAGTCAAGCTACTTGTGGGCGTTCCAAGCAGAAATCAAATCAAATGGATGACCCATTTGAAGATGATAGGTGGGAGATGGTTGATGGGTCGGATGATGACCATCGGGGGAGGCATTATTATGGCAAACACATGTTAATTCGCTAAAGCTTGCAAGCCTACTGCTGTTATTACTATTTACAACCAGCTTTCTAGAAGGAACATCTCATATATGTGGAACTGTAGTAGACACATCTTCACAGGTATATGCACATATTGAACCTCACGTTCTCTTTCAGTATTGCTACCGTCTACCATGAAACACAGGAAAAATCATCATACAATGTACATATTTATTTTGGTGTGGTAATATAAATCTATAAATCTGGTAAGGATTTGACGCAGCTTTAGACCATACTCCAGTCCTCTTACTAATATTTTTCTTGTCCTGAATTTGATGTATGGTTGGAACCAAAGCAATGTTTACTCAAATGAAAAATAGATGATCCGGGGATTATTGGGTGACACCAGGCATTGTTGGAAGGATTGGCTAAGGTATGCTGGCTAAAATTTTAGATTCTTGAATGCGATTAGATCCACTTGGGTCTTCTTTTATCAGGTATTATAGGTTTGTAAGTAAATTTAACTCCAGATGTGCAAGTCGTATTATTGCTACTGGTTTTTTATAATTGCATTAAAAAAAGGAGAAAATTATGATAAAGAAAGTTTTATTAAATTAATTTATTGAATGAAATATGAAAATAGCCTAGAGAAGCAATTGGCTACTTTCAGAGAGTGAAATTGGTTGGTGCATATAACATGAAGTTGTATATTGTCTTATTCATTAAAATAGAGATATTGCTAATCTAAAATACTTTCAGCCATTTAAAAGCTTGGCAAATTTATGTTGTTTGCAGCTTTATGATGCTATATTTCATATTTGAGCACTCCCTTTAATTTCCATGCCTTGACAAAAACTATTATTTCATGTTGGCTTATTTGCTTCTAGCAAGGGTTATTGGGTTGAGAAAAATGTCTATCTGTCCGTAGAGGGATGGTATATTGATGATCAAAAAGATATTAATGGAAGCGTTTGGTTTATAGTGTAGATTGCTTGTCTAGAAATTCTGTTTAAGTGTATGTAGGGTTAGGGTCCCTTCTGATCCTGCATAGGTTTAGCTCTGGATTTTTTTTTGGGGGCACAGGTTTTCTTATATCATCATGAAAAATCATGCATTGAGGATCACTTCGCTTGCTGTTTGTACCGAAAATATATTTGAAGTTATCTGAGAATGTGAAGGGGACTGCCTTTTGGTTGGTAAAGTAATGTCTTCTTCTATATCTTCTATATGTTGTTTGCATGAGTTTGTTGATTTTGTGCTCTTTGGTTTAATGATATAATAAGGTATGGTTGGACCACTCTTGCAAAAAAGTTCGTAGCTAAAATTTCTTTTGATAGTATTGCTGGTGTATTTTCTTACTGAAGTAGACTACCACTGATGGTTCATCTGGTAACCCTAATTAATTTTCAGATTGGATATCCTGAATCTGTATGTTTCAACTGCTCTAGTTTTTTTGCTGTGAACACCCATGCAACTCTTGATTCCTACATATTAGTTTAACTTGTGTTATTAGAATTACTATCATAATTATTTTGTTCTTATTCTTCAGTGAGGCAATTCTTAACATTATATATGACAATGCATTATTAATCAGGGATGTGATTATCTCAAACATTTTAACCCTTTTCAAATGGTTTTTTTCCTTGTTTCCTGGGTCTGCATTTGCATATTCCCTGAATTGTGGTTTTCTTACTGTCTCAGTGGCTGTTAACCTACCGATGGTTTTTAAAACCTTTCTTTTCTATCAGCATTCATAGATTGTCATTTGAATAATAGAATTAGATTGGTTCAAATACATGTGCAGATCATGGCTATACGCAAATTTTAGTGATTCTCAATGTGATAATCTAGTTTGCCATCAAAACTGAAAATCAATTCATTGGATCTTGCACTCAAGTGCCCCTTGAAACAGCAAATTCTGAAACAATGCAACATAATTTCAGTCTTCTTGAAAATGGAAGGACTTTTTAGAACTGACCGAGGAGGATGCTGCAAACAATGTTTGATGATGCTCCAAGTTGCAGAGTTGGACTGGTTCTGTTTTTCCCTTAAGTAATTACTGATCTACATTTATCTTCTTTTTTGTGCTTTGTGGTGAAGAAGTGAACAAAGGTATGCGAACTTGCTGTCTTGTTCTTTACTGCAGTAGGCTGTTGTTCGCACATCTGAAGCAAATAGAAACATGAAAAGAAATTGGACGTCCAATATGTTTTTTTTATAAGAACCATTTGTTTCTTGCTATCTCTTCTCTGTAGACAGGTTCTCAAGCCCTAACTTACACTGATGAGTTGAGTAGGTTCTCCAGATGAGGCCAAAGTGGCAGTTTCATTTTCAGCAGAAATCATTTGATAAAGCCAATGTTTATTTTGCTAGTTGGGTCTATCTTGTTAAATTATTTTAACCTCAGTATTACCTCACAGTGATGTACCTTTGATTTGCATTTGGCTTATGCCTCTTCATAATGGGAACTTATGTATCTAATATCTATTGTACCAGGGAGGATAGAGCAGGATTCAGTTGGTTTGGTCAGTGACTACAACAAGTGAGTTGACATTTTATTTCCCTCCAAGAATTTGACTCTATAATATTCACTAGGCTAAAAATAGAAAAAGTTCAAGTTATAATTGACTGAAAGTCCACATTTTTTATTATGAACTCCAAAATCACTTTTTTATGTGACCTTTGTCTTGACCACTTAGTCTACCTGATTAAGTTTTAATTATAAACTATATTATTACTACATTAGATAAACATATTTGAAAATTTTGGTTTTTTTTTCATATGCTGAAGGGGTGATCATTTCGACATAAGTGTGAAGAAGTGGGGGGAAGGGGTTTGATTTTTTTCACTTCTTATGTTTTTTTTCTCTGAAGTAGAGAACATGCCACTTCTCTCACTTCATATTGTTAAAATTCATTTTGGTATTTTTTACATCAAAGTGGGAGAAGTGAGGCACACTTCCCTTCACTTCCAAAGATCTTTCTAAAAGGACACTATTTATCCTGAAATGAATAGAAAAAGTGAGAAAATGAGCACTTCATGGAAAAAGCACTTCTTGCAAAATGAACACATGAAGTGAGGGAAGTCATATTGCTTTCACTACTTTCCTTCCCTTTAGAAAAAAGCACATCCTGCAAAATAAACACAGAAACGAGAAAAGTAATATTACTTTCACCACTTTCCACCATTATGGAAACAATATTTTCTTCACTTTTTAATTTTCTCTCACTTACACCCAAAATGAAACCCTTTAAATAACTGAAAACATATCAGCAGGCTCGTATAATTTTCAAAAGCCAGAACTTCTAAATCAACCAAAACGAGTTCCTTTCCCACCCTACACTTCGTTTGCATTTTTTAAAAATTCAAAATTATTTAAACAAGCAGATATTTTTAGAAAAAAAAAATGAACATAGTCGTTAATTACAAAAAAAAGTCTATAAAAATTCGAACCAAATATCACGTGCCTGAATTACGTTAAATTTATTAAATTGATGATTCATCGGACTCGGGGTTAGGTTCTATCTGCACCTGAGTTTAGTCGGATCCGACCCGTTAACGTTGGTTATCGGATTCGACCACGAGGTGAGTTACGTCTCGCGATCTCTCGCTGTGTTTTCCGTTTGGCGGTGGCCAGACCTTGTGCTGAAACCAGAAAACTCTGGAAGCAGAGGGGATGGGAAGGGCTGAGCCGGGCGAAGCAAGCGCCGGCGCCGGAGCCAGCGAAGTGGGACGAAGCTCGCTGGCGGTGGCGGAGAGGAGTTTCCCCCCGGCGGCGCAACCGGAAATTATGAGGGCTGCGGAGAAGGATGATCACTACTCCTCCTACGTCCACGATGCCTGCCGCGATGCGATTCGCCACCTATTCGGTTTGCTATCACTTGAAGAATTCTGTTTCTTTTCATATTTGTTATTGTGTTGTTCTCCAATTTATCACTAGTTTTCCTGATAAATTTGGTGTATTTTTTTGGGTTTCAGGAACTAGGGCTGCTGTTGCATATCAGAGCGAGGTTACTGTCCGTTTATGATTTGTATCAATCTCTTTATTCTGCATAGCTTGTTTGTAGTAGGCTTTGTTGGTTTTCTAGTTTGGTTTTAGTTTTTAAAATTTTTTTTTGATAAAATTCATGTGAAGTCAGAAAGAGTGTTATAAAGAATAGCTTTTGATGAATGCTGAGAGCTTAATTGGAAAATTAAGCCTTTTGCAACTTTGTGCAATATGTTTTATTTAGCAGATTTTGTAGAGAAGGTAATATTTGTTATTTTGTTATTTATGGAGACTTATGAACTACTGACAAGCAACGAATAAATTCCCAGGTACTCAGAACATATTTTTGAACCACCTAAATTAGCTCATTCAATCTTGTTATAACTAAATAAGTACATCACATGATCATCGTTTTGGAAGTTTTAATGTAATTAGCATCATGCCTCAATATATCTTGCTTTTCTTTTATAATGTAGTTGTAGTTTTTTGTTATATTTTTCTTGTACTAATCTGGTCCGAATCTTTTTGAGGTTGGTTTCATACTTTCAGTATGTGACATTATGTGACAGTTTGTGTTTGGTGCATTGCAGATCAAGCTGTTGGGGCAGGCACTTTACTACATGCTAACAACGGGGTCTGGGCAGCAGACATTGGGAGAAGAGTATTGTGACATATCTCAGGTCTTAGTTTAAGTTTCAAGCATTCTGGTTCACTACAATATTTTGTCCAACTTATGAAATGCATTTTGTCATACACTACACTTTTTATGATTTGCTATTTTCTTCCTTCATTTTTTCTTTGTTCTTTTTTCCCTTTTTTTCGCTATATTTATGTGACACTTTTTTATCACAAGAACAGTTTATCTTCTGCATAATATGCAGGAGTTAAATCTCCTTAGGGTGTACCTTATGATTATGATACTCAAAATTGTCGGTTAAAAAGGCCTCTTTTATTTGCCATCGTTTCCTTTTTTCAACTAGCTTGTTCCCATAGAAATTTGATGTCGTCTTAAACCATCTGATGTAGAGTTTTGGTGTCGTGTATGATAAACTTACAGAAGTTGTATATAATTTTTTTAAATTATCATTTTGTATCATGAATGATTATGCTGGCTAGCTAATATCTGCTTGTCATTTTTTGACAATAATTGTTGGCAGTGTTCATAACTTTATAATCAACCTCCATGTCTATATTTTGACATATTTATTGCTTTTACATTTCAGAACTGCTTATTGTTTTATAATTTGGCATTGCATGTCAGTTGTCTTGACATAAATGTTGGTTTCTACAGGTTTTACTTTTTTTGGAATTGATGTGTATTCATCCCTATATTTTGCAGGTTGCAACTTATGGTCTGCCACCTACACCTGCTAGGCGTGCTCTTTTCATTGTTTACCAGACAACAATTCCTTATCTCGCAGAAAGGATTAGGTTGAGTTTCCCCTGACTTATGACCACTTCTAGGCAGTAAACATCTGTATTTTGGCAAATTTTTTCTTAAAATTTTCTGAACCATCTTGTGCTGACATTTTTGGTTCATTTTTGTAGTTCGAGGATGACTGCTCGTGGTATTCAATTGGCTGATGCTCCATTTGATCAGATGCATGGGAATACCAGCCATGTCACTGGAAGGGGCCAAGCGCAAAACTTGACCTGTTTGCATACATCAGCTCTCTCAAGGTTAAAAGAGAGAGTCAACAATTTATGGTTGTGGACAGTTCAGAAGTGGCCTACGGTATTTGAATCTGATTTCTGGATGATTTTCACATTCTTTCCTTTCTAGTGTGGCATAGCCCATGCATATACTAACAATTAAAGGGCATTCCTTTTATGACACTATTTGTTTCTAGTTCTGTATCCTGCTGTCCTTCACTCTTTGGATGAACAGTCTAACCTCATATTTTGCCCTCATTTTGTTTGGTTTAGTTTGGTTTGGTTTTTATTTTCTTGAATGTTTCACAGGTTCTTCCATTTGCTCGTGAAGCCATGCAATTGGCTCTCCGTGCCAACCTGATGCTCTTTTATTTTGAAGGTGATTTCAGATCATGAAAATGGTTTGCCAGACAATTGGTTTTTTCCATAAATGTAAATTAGTGTATTGTACCAAAAGATGGTATCTGATCTGATGCTCCTTAATGTTAATGTCCTGCTATTCTGTGTAATGTTTTTCATGATGCATGATCTTAAATTTTCATTTGCTATCCAGGCCTCTATTATCATATATCAAAGCGTGCAGCAGGCATACGCTATGTATTTATTGGGAAGCCATTGAACAATCGACCTAGGTATGTGCAAAGATAGATCTTTAAATTTGTCTAATATGGGAAGTGGCAGTTCCATTTATTGAGTTTACAAGCATCTTAAAATACCAATTTGCGATTTGCACGGATCAACATTATTCTTTCCATATACAAAAATCCTTTTTCATCCTATATTTGCAATAGTATATATGCTTAGGTATGTTCTTATTCTGGTCTCAAATGCAGGTATCAAATTCTAGGTGTTTTTCTTCTCATCCAACTTTGCATTCTTGGTGCTGAAAGATTACGCAGGAGCAATTTATCATCAGTCACTAGTACTGTAAATCAGACAGCTCTTGGAAGTCAATATTCTTCAACAGGTTATATAATTTTCTATGGTCCCTACTTATTTACATTTTACCATTTATTTAATTACTGACACTTCCTTGTGTCAGCTATAGCTCGTAACTCTTCCATATCAGTTCGAGCTTGTGATTTTTTTCGTGATGGATTTGGTCATCACATCATGGTAGTTTGTAAAGTATGAAAATGGTCCTATTGAAGTTTAGGAAGATTACACAGCACGCAGCATGGACTAGAATTAAAAAAAAAAGGACAATAAAATGTTGTTTCATTATCTGGATAATAATTATTACCAGTCTGAAATTATTTCCAAATTGTTGCTTTGTATCCAGCAACATTTACTCATTCATTGAAACCCGTGTTACTTTTTTGTGGGTTCAGATGGCATGACCTTTCTACTGGTGTCATTTGAATTAGATGTAATATCATCATGAAGTGTGGCCCTCTAGAATCCCTTTTTTTTGCCACCAAATCATTTTTGTCAGGGAAAAGTATTTCTGAACACTTATAATAAGGTTGTCCAGATAAAAGGCTTTCTTTGTTTCATAAAATATATTTTTCAGAATCAGTCTCCCCTCCCTCCACCACAGTAACACCCACCCCACACTCACCCACCAAACTCCCAAACCCAACAACAATTAAACCTACAACCCTGATTATTAAATGTTGCTTCTTATTCAGCAATATTGACGCAGACATTTAACCTTAATTACTTTTTTGTGGGTTGAGATGGCATGATCTTTTGCCCAGGATCCTTCTTTATTGTCACCAAGTCATTTTTCCTGGTTTAGAATCTTTGAACACTGATAATGAGAATGTCCAGTTAAAAGGCTTTCTTTGTTTTGTTACATACATTTTTCAGTATCAGTCTTCCCCAATACCTAGAACCCACTTCTCTGAGTGCAGTATTAGTGATATTCTTCTTTCGATTGCATCTGCTGCAGGACAAGGGTTGCCTATTTTGAATGAGGACGGTGATGTGATCGAAATTTCTAACATTAACAAAGGCAGTTCAACCTCTGCTTCCTCATCTGCCTCAGAGGTAACTCAATTTCTTTCTATCCAACATCTCAAAATGTTTTCAGGAGCACTGTTTCATTTCATGGTAAAAAGGGTAGCTCATGTTTTAATGGAGTTCTGAAATTTTTTTGCCTTGTTCATTTCAGTCTCAAACATCGGGTAGTATGAGCAAATGCACTCTCTGCCTCAGCAAGCGCCAACATCCCACAGCCACTCCATGTGGTCATGTCTTTTGCTGGTACTCATCTCTCTTCCTTTTAAAGGATAAGCCTTTAAGATACATTGCAGTTTCTAACCTTGTTTTTCTCCTTGTAAATTCTGATATGTAGGAACTGCATCATGGCATGGTGTAATGAAAAACCTGAATGCCCTCTTTGCCGTACTCCAATGACTCATTCAAGTCTAGTTTGTATATACCATTCAGATTTCTAGTCTCTCTACAATTCATTCTTTTTTTCTTTACAACCTAAAACGGAGGCCAAAATGGGAGTACATGTCCAGTTTATGTCCAAAACACGATCCAAGGAAGAGACTAATTCAAGGAAGTCTCACTTAAGGCACCACAGAACAACATACTGATTTCTGTCTGTCACGTAAGGTTCACAGTTGAACACTTCCTAGATGTTAACTTGGTGGCATTACTATCTTATAAGCTGTACACATTATGTTTCCTGAAACCTGTCTAATAGATGGAAAATTATATCTATGATGATGCCAGAAAGAAACTTCCCACTTTTTATACTCTGAGTGCATGTGTTTGTTGAATGTATACATACATACATCACCAAGTACTACACTTTTACAATGTTTTATAGAACTGGGAAAAGTGCAGATAATTATGTGTAAACAAGCTCGCCCATTTGAAGAAAATACAAAATGGTTTAAGGACTCAATTGTGAGCATAATGATCATATGGTAATGATGGGACAAGAATGATCATTCGGACTCCTTGGCATTCTTGAGCTGTGCTGCAAACCATTCTTTCCAGTTGGAAACCTTCTCATTTCCATTGGCCACCTAAAAATAAAGAAATAACCAACACGAGTCTCATTCTCACTTCTAACATTAGTACATTCTGAAAGGAAAAAAAAAGCTAAACCTCCAGGATCAATCCTTCCTGAGGAATTGCGTTGAGTGCCTCTGCACAAATGAGCGCCGCATCCTCTTTACTCAGTTTCCCCTTCTCAGCTACACCCTGCGATTGTAATTGAACAAACCAAAACATTGTCATTAATTTTGCAGAAGGAATCAAACATACCGATTTTCACAATCGCTAGTGATGATTTGGCGGGGCAAGAGAAATTTTGGATGAAGAAGTTAGACTAGAAACCTCCCCGAAACTGAACCCTTGTACACCTCCTGGAGAGTTTTGCAGCATACCAGCTCGAATTATGGTGTATGGTATGCTGGATGCCATCACTGCTTCTTCATCTTCCTTGGCCCTCTTCCTGGCCCTGCCACTCAAGATGGCTTGAATTCCACTGCTACCTTTATAAACCGCCAACTGTGACCTTATTAAAGCCATAGAAGTAGATGGGTTACTACAGAAAGAATGCGCAAGTGCGCAATTGTTAATTCAAGTGATCGAGGAGAAAAAGAAAGAACCTGAGAGAGAAGAACAATGTGTTCCACACCCTTCATGGAGCCATTGCTTGATAAAAAACCATCCTGTGAATAGCATGCGATGTTTATAACACTGATAGCACGACACTACCGGTTTAGAAAAAGACTTGTACATACACACATTTGAAGGGCAAATTATCGCTCGGACATTTCTCATAGTCTTGGCGAGGAATAACTTGTCACTTTTATCTCCAACAACTGGCTTCACATCAGAAATATGAAAACCGAGTAGGCATTAAACAAAATTTACCTGCAATTCATAGGAAATTCATGATTTAAATGACATCACCTCGACATAAGTTCCAAAAGCCTCCAGAGATGCCTTCTTGTCCTTGACAAGTGCTTTTATTCGAGCTCTTTTAAGAATCAACGACAGTATCACCATCTGCATCAATATAACAGGATAAACCGGTATAGCCTCAACAGTTACTTGAAAGGGAAAACAAGCACAAAAGGTCTCCTAACTAATTGTTTGCTACATCAGAATGAGACCTACTTCTATGAGTCAAATTTTCAGATAGAAAGTCATCCGTATTTTCTTACTTGACCCATTTCACTTTCTCCATCTGTTACAAGTACACAATCTCGAACTTCTTCCATCTCTGTGCGAATGGAAATGACAAAAATCATCAATTGGATTTCTTTGGAAACAAAAGGGAATAGGGAGTGCTTACTGTTTGTTACCTGGAGATTCATCCTCCTCTTCAAGATCACCATCTTTAGGAAGCAGATCAGGTGCTCCATACCATCTTCTGAGTTTAGGACCACCTGCAAATGACAATCAACATATATTCAAGCTTGTCAAAGTTGCAATAGTCTATCATCAAGCAAGTACTACCAAATGATATCAATTTTATCTTGTCTGTATTTTATCTTGTCAAAGTTGCAATAGTTTATCTTGTTATTATTCATTCAACTCAAATGAGATGAACATAAAGCCACAGTTAATCACTCCTCCGTATTCCAAAATAGCATCAAGACTACACAAAGGACTGAGATATTCAGAATCTTCATACTATAGGATCGTTTTCCATATCTCATATTGATGTATGTTATTCTCAGATAGCACGCGAAGCCTTCACAAAACTACACCGAAATAGATAGTCCTGTCACAAATGATATCAAACTGAAGGAAAGAAATACCTCAGCCATGACCACCATCAAGCAATCACTGTCAGTGGCACCATTGACATAGATGGAACAACAAAGCACACTACCACCACAAGGCACGTGGATGAAACAACAAGAAATCATTTATGAGTCTCACTAAAAGCTATCCATCTCACAAACTGAAACAACTATTAACTGATTCAGTAATTGCAACAAGGGCATCACCCTATATACTATTTCGCCAAAGGTTTTCCACTATGAAGTTATGAACAGAAGAAACTCGATCAAATTTCATTAAAGACAGCAACAAAGACAATTAATCAAATACCAAGAAGAATGAACAGACTGATCAAATCACTGCCACTCCCACCTTAAAAACAAATGTGCAACCAAACGTAGGAAATGGGAATTAAATTAAACTTTCCTTTTCATTCCATTCCATTTCATCATACCAAAAACTCTCAGCTACGCATTGCACAAACTCAGACAACTAGCCACTAACGCCATTTCACTCTAGGTTTTCCATAATGAACCGCAGAAGCTCAATCAAATTGCAGAAACTAAAGAAAAAAACATATATATATGTATATAATTAATCAAAATATAAGAAGAAAAAGCACTGCGAATCAAGTGCTAAAAGCAAGTGCCTTCAATATAATCCAGGATTTGGTCGGTAAAGCTGGTATCTTTCTTCTTGGAAGCGCCGCAGAGGAGGCTATGAGAGGATCTTCGTCTTGGGAGGAGAACAACAGAATAAAGAGATCTACGCTGATAGAAAAGAGAAGAAGACGAGAGTTGGAGAAGATCAGCCATGGATTGGGGATTTTGCGGGAAGTCGTAAAAGAACCGTTTTTATGGTTGGCTTTCGAGATAAGGTGCCACCCTTTTTTCTTTTTTTCAATGCTTTTTACCCCTTCAAAACTAAAAAATAAAAAAGATGAGAAAGAAGGAAATTACATTCGACCCCAAACCCCTCAAATTTTTTATTTTTAAAATTAGATTTAAATTACCTGGGAATGCTTTATATTTTTATATAAAAAATAAATTTTCTGGTCTTTTAAATATATAATTCCAAAAAAAAAATAACTAAAATAAAATTAAAAAAAGAAACTGAAGAAGTAATTTCTTAATTGTCAGTGGTTGCATGTAAGAAATCCTTTTTCCCCTTAAAAATTTCTTTTAAATATATAAATTTCTTAATTGTCTTTAAGTTTAACGAAAACTAAAAATTTATCCCAAATGAAAAATTTACGCGCTGATCTCGGGGCATGTGAACGGTGTTTCTTTGAGATTACATCTCGACCGTCAGATCTTCCATCCTCTGCAACCCCATAAAACCCTACTTTCTTAATGGTTTCCACCCTTCGCGCTTGGGTTTGCAGAAGAGAACGCTTCCGCGAGAGCGCCGCTGGAGAGGTTGATCCCCTTCTTGATTCTCCCACAATGGCGACTCAAATGAGCAAGAAGCGCAAGGTTTTCCCTCTCGGATCTTGAGTTCGGTATTCTTTTCACTGACTTTTGTTTCTTGGATCTTTGGGTTGTAGTTCGTGGCGGATGGTGTCTTCTTCGCGGAGCTGAATGAGGTGCTCACGAGGGAGCTCGCTGAAGATGGATACTCTGGCGTCGAGGTCCGTGTCACTCCCATGCGCACCGAGATCATCATTCGTGCCACCCGCACCCAGAACGTTCTCGGTGATCTGTCGTTATATCCTTGTATCTGATTTCTAGGGATTTTTTATTTTTTGTTTTGCTTTTATTGGATTCAATTTTCAGAAACTGGATCCCTGAGGCCTTGGGCAGTAGAAAAGTGTGGTTTTGGCACCTTTGGTAGAATTTCTAGGTTATCATCTTTTGAGAACTTGATTATTGCGTGTTTTTAGGTGAGAAGGGGAGGAGGATTAGGGAGTTGACCTCGGTTGTTCAGAAAAGATTCAACTTTCCGGATAACAGCGTCGAACTTTATGCTGAGAAGGTGAATAACAGGGGTCTCTGTGCCATTGCACAAGCTGAGTCGCTTCGGTATAAGCTTCTTGGAGGCCTTGCTGTTCGGAGGTTTGTGGTTTTTTCTCTTTTTCCTTCTTGTGTTTTCTTTGACTGTGTTCCCGTGTTTTAGCGTTGGTTACGGTCTTTTGTGTGAGTTGCCTGCTTTGCAACAGCACCAGTCCTTTATCAGATTTTGTGACTTAGGGTGACAGTATTCAGATGTCTCATGACTTCTTGTGATTAAATTTTTTATGGGTATTCTGTTGCGACAGACATTAAAGGCTGATACTTGACTGTGTATTGGATATTTTCTGTGGTTTGATTTGTTCGTCAGTCTAAAAATCTACAGTGGCACATATTCCCCTATCTGCTTCCCAACATGTTAAAATTATGCCATGTATCCCTTTGGTTCACGGCTTTCATTTTTTTTTTTTGGAAAGTGGATGATCTAGAGTTCAATTAGTTTATACTCTCCAATTTAGTTTAATCCTGGTTATACTTGAGTCATTTGTTTTGTTTTCTTGTTTGCTAAAGTCTCCCTCTTTATGTTTGGAAGGATTTCCTGTCTTATTTAAACTGTTTGGGTTTCTTTGCAGATCCCCTAGTCAATGCAATTGGGATTTTGATAAAATTATACCTGTCCTTCATCCTGGTTTTAGGTTTTCACTAGAAACCGGCCTCTTAGTTCCTAAGTAATTCGTTTGACTGTCATTGAAGTTGAAATTGGTGGATGGAGAGGCTGATTAACCGTACCAGCTGTGTAATGCAAATGATTTGGAGATACATTTCAGCACTGAAGTGTGTCTTTATGTTTCTGTGCCTGTATTTTTTGTAATTTTTATTCTATGGCACCTGTACCAGCATAATTTTATCATCTGTAAAGCAAAATGGTCTATTCCATATGAAGTTTGTGTCGGAAGATACTAAAGTGTCCTTGCCATTCATTTTGGTGAGGTCATGAAACAAACTAGTAGCCTTCCATGATGTTAAAGTTTGGTTTTGGCGAAAAATGGTTGCTTTTTTAAGTGGGAAAAGGGTTACAGCTACTTGGTCTTCAATCTGTTTCACTGACTTGTAATTGATAAGTCATTTTTTTCATTGGCATCATTGCCTAGACTGATACACATCTTTCAGGGCTTGCTATGGGGTCTTGAGGTTCATCATGGAAAGTGGAGCCAAAGGGTGTGAGGTATATGTTTTAGCATATAACTTAATAACTATTGTAATGAAGTTATCATTTTGTCTTTTGCATGAGCTTCTGAAATTTATGCTATTAATTTCCTAGGTGATTGTAAGTGGAAAGCTCAGGGCACAACGTGCCAAATCAATGAAATTCAAGGATGGGTACATGATTTCTTCTGGCCAGCCTGTGAATGAATATATTGATTCTGCAGTGAGGCATGTTCTCCTGAGACAGGTTAGGCTGCATTTTTTTTCCCATTAGTCTTCTGTTCTCCATTTAAGGTTTTCTTTTGCTAGTTATGCATTCTATACATATTATTTGTTGGAAGGTATTTTAATTGATGTGATGCGGAGAATGTATCCTTGTTACTGCATCCTTTCGGATTTTTATTGAGTCATCTGACGGTTATCTAGTATCTCTTTTATGCTGTAACCTCTAATTCTTATTTGTGGTGTTATATTTCAGTTGAAGGTATTTAGTGTGCTGTTCCTGTTGATCTGGAGCCTATTTTGTTAGTGGCAGTAATCTGAGTTTTTATTGTTTGGACATTTGTTGGTCATCGAGGGTCTCTTGTTGTCTATCTTGTTTTGAAATATTAACTTCTACCCTGTTAATGATTTTAAGAACATGAATTTAGATTTGGAGTTGAAATTTGGATTAGTCCACAGTCTACGTAATAACCTTTGAGCTTTCGTTATTGTTTAGGGTGTACTTGGAATCAAGGTTAAAATTATGCTCGACTGGGATCCAAAAGGCAAGCAGGGGCCAACTACACCACTGCCAGATCTGGTCACTATCCATGCTCCAAAGGATGAAGAAGAATTCGCAAGACCTCCAGTAATGGCTACAGAAGTAGAGGTTCCAGTTGCCTGAGCTAAGAAGTGTCTTATGGCTGAAGGCTTTGTTGGTTATTCTTTTTGACTCTTCCTCGCTTTGGACTTTCTTTACCAGAGTGGCTATTTTATACTTCCTTTGTCAGGCCAAAATTTTGGTTCTCGTATGATGGGAATTCTTTCCATTAGAACTTTCTTTGTCTGTTCTTTACTTGTCTAATTGCTGTTCTCTTTTATGTTTATGGTTTATCGCATTTGATGATTGTTGGTGATTCAGGCTCTTAATGTGTCTCCATTCCTTTCGTTTTTCCTTGGGTAGAATAAAATTTCATGCATGGTTTCGCTTTCTTCACTTATGTAAAATTTCATGCATGGTTTCTTTGTCAGCCATAAAAATGAGTCATCTCTCAACTTCTGGCATCCATATCTGTACTGATTAATCCAAAAGTGGGCAAGTTTAATATTCAGCTTTCTATTTGACCAATTCCAGAATTATGCACTTACAGCATGGAAACTTTTGCTGAAACAATTTGTTTTCCTTTCTTTTAGTGAGCATCAGCAGGATTGTGTGTATCGGTGCTATGCTCTATTATGCATACCTGCCGAAAGTGTTTCCTGCCAGATTAATTCTGGGCAAGATGGGCAGTTGAGTTCTTACATATCTAATTGTGAATCTCGACAATCATCTTCCTCATATTTTTCTGCTAGAATTCAATACATATGTAGTAATATTTTTGCCTTGTTTTAATGCTGATATACCGAGATTGAATTGATCAGTTTCTTATTGTTTCTTGGAACTTTGTTTTTCTATCATATTTGATTGCTCTATTGTTGCATTCATGACTTTCAAGAGTTTCATGACATTGACGTAATCTAGATGAATATTTTCTGTATGCCCTGTTTGCAATTAGGCAAAGATATATATTGTTTTGGCAGCCCAATTTACCTGTGGGTTGTATACATTCTTGCAAGATGATTTTGTGTTGAAGAACGTTTTCATATTTGCATTGCATGCCCCATGAAGCTGTAATGTCCTTTATGCTGAGCAATTGTTATATTTATACTAAAAAAAGGTTCCAGGATGTTTTGTTTGAAAATGAGATGAATCATGGTTCTTTGGGTGGCCATTTTCTGATTGGTGGCAGCTTTTCCAGCCATAAGAATTGAGTTAATGTTCAAAACTTCTTTCATCCATATTTGTACCGATTAATCCAAAATTGTGTTTGTCCAATATTTATTTAGCTTTCTATGTGACCATTTCCGGAACGATGCACCTGCAGGATTCAAACTTCTGCTGAAACAATTTGTTTTCCTTCCTCTCAGTGAGGATCAGCAGGATTGTGTATCGGTGCTATGCTCTATAATGCATACCTGCCCGATTGTTTCCTGCCAGATTAAATTATGGGGAGGATGGGCTGTTGAGTTCTGACATATTTAATTGTGCTTCTCAACAATCATCTTCCTCATATTCTTATGCAAGAATTCAATATATATTAAGTGATATTTATGCCATGTTTTAACGTTGATAAATCAGGATTGAATTGATCAGTATCTTCTTGTCTATTAGGTCATTCATAACTTTTTAAGAGTTCGTGACATACCCTCAGACTTGCAGGATGTATGGTTTGCATTTAGACCAATATAAAATGTTTGACGGTCCATTTGGCAAGCAGGTTGTATGCATGCTTACAACATGCTTTTGTGTTGAACGTTTGCCTGCATATTTTCGCAGCATGTCCAATGAAGCTGTATTTATTCTTTATACAGATGGATTGTTATATCTATACTAAGAAATTTATCGTATGTCTTCTTTGAAAATCGAAATCAAACATGGTTCAAGGGGTGGACAGGTTTGCCGTTGGAAAAATTTGTTGCATCTTTAATTGCATTAGTTTGTTCTTCTGGCTGTTGGTTCTCTGTTAAAAGACTGGTGGTTTTATTTTATGTTACTCTATTTTTTCCTCACTGTTGACCATTCCCTTCTGAGGTGCATGAGTTGAAACCCTGATTGGCCAACTTGAATATTAGTCTAAAATTAAATTTATGCAAGAGAGAGAAGAGAGGCTGTGTCCGCTTCATGACATCAATTCCAAGCATTAAACAAGCAAATGGATCATTAATAAAATTTTCTTAAAAAGGGGCAAGAATTGTGACAGAGAAGTACATCAAAGGAGAAACACTTATACAACAATGATGGTTGGGAGACACAAGCAACAAGATGCAATCATTCATCCTTATTACTAGCTGTTATTTCAGCTTCGTTTGACAGGATCAAAATTGGCCACTGCAATGACAGCCCCGACGATGACCACAAGCACAACGCCACCGGAAACAATGCTAAGCAAGAAGTTCTTCAGAGACGGAGAAATTCCCGGCTGTGCTGCCTCTGCAATCTCCGGTATCACCAGCGCTGCTGTCAGAGCTGCCGCCGTCAATCCTGTCATCGCCTTCTCCTTCATCGATGATGATGCTGTGATGATCTCCATACGGTTGCTGGATTTAACATTGCTTCTGATGGCCCTGTTATCCAGCTTCAATGGACTGAAGAACTCACCGGTGCCGGCTAACTGGGTAATTCTCCGGCTGACCGGCATTGCCATGGTGGTTGCTGCTGTCACCATTGCCATGTTGGTGTTCACTTCTGTGTGTTTGCAGAATGCTAAGAGATGTAGAATAGGGTGGTGCGTACAAACAAATAATAATGAGATGAATGAGTTGCCATGTCAGCATCAGTGTCTGACGTGGAGGGTCCTGGACGAATTAATGGAAGATAAGCTTATCTTTATCTCTATCCTCCCAGTGCCAACTTGGCAGACTTTGTTCACTGGTTCCCACCACATGACAGGGTTAAAATGACAGACATTGTTACATTCACTAACTAACACAAAGCTATTTATGGACAGGTTGATTTTTCAAAATTTCTATGCAGTGATATCCCGGAAAAGCTCAGGAAGATGAGCATTTGTGAGCTTGGGCCTCCGGCTGAATTGCCGATGTTTTCTGGGCTTCGGTTGAGGGTTTATGCCAAGGACCTGTGCCGTGGCATGGCGCTGGGTGCTGTTTGTTGCCGGCTTCATGCCGGCCTTTTGGAGCTCCTTCTCGATGTCGACCATGTCTTTCGGCAGTTCAATTCCTCTGAACAACTGCTTCAAATCATCATCCACAGTCATCATCACTTTTTGATTGTTTGGATATGCAATGTCCTCCTTTGTGTCCTTATTGTTCAGAAGCCATATTTGGTCTGCTGCCTTCAAAGCCTGGAAATGAATACAAGAACAAGAAAGACAATTATAAAAGGTTGCTCTATTGTAATTTGCATTATAACAAGAAGACAATTATTTAGAGTATCCAGTGGGAAGAAAGATGGTTATATATATATAAATATACATATAGAATTAATAGAAGGTACCTGCAAGTCCTCCATGATTGTTGGGTATGCATCCTTGACATCCACAACAGCAATGCCATCAGGAAATTTCCTTATCAAAGAAAGCAGTTCATCTTTTCCCTTCAAATCATGTTTTGCCTGTAGAATATACAACAATGAGCTAACCCAATTGATCTCAAGAAAATAGCAGGGTTTCATCCATAGTGTGCATTAGTTTTTCCTTGTTGCTCTAGATGTTATGTACTCAAAGTTCTGATCATTTGGTGTCTCTCATGTAACAAAATACAAGAACAACAACATGGAATAACACACATCTCATGAAGAAACTACCAGCAGACTGGTTCTGAAAGATCATAAAAAATACGATATTCTTGAATTCTTTAAGTGAATGGCCACACCACACATTGCTAATCAGATGTTGGTGACCACCTCTAATAATTTTAATACAGCAGTGACACATAGTAAAATTTAGAACAAAAACATTTCGGCGTAGAGCATGAAGATGTCAGTTACCCTGTAAGAAAAGCACTTTCTGTCATACTTCACTTTATGATTATTCTTCAAACTTTGGAAAACAGCCTTGTTGCTGTTTATATCTACATTGCATGCTTTGTTTATCTTCTCTGGTGTAAGGGTTTCCCTTGTCTGCAGACATACCAAAACAACAAAATCACATTCACAGTTGTTCATGAAAACAGTATGAACAACCAGATAACAAATTAAATTAGCTTCCATAGAGCCATAAGAACTTGATTGATCCATGAATACTCTCTAATCATTTATTTATCTATTTATTTATTCCCAACAAAAGTTCAATTCTACATATGCAGAAATGAAACTTTTCTCACAGTAAGGAAAGGTATAATAGCAAACACAAAACAAAAGCAATGCTCTGTCTATAATGACATATATAATCACATAAAGATGAATTTCATTCATCTATATTTAAGCTTCAGTTTATAAACAGAAGGACAGAAGCTAAATGAAACCACAGCGCATGACCAGAAAAACTAAAACTAAGAAAAAATACATACCTCTGAGAGTAAGTCAATGACAAGCTTAATTTGAGCTCCAACAGGCAGCATCCTCATGGCATTGATATGTTGCTGTCTCTCAATATTAGCAGAGAATTTTAAAAAAGAACTTTCAGGAGAAGATGCAGCACTGGCTGCATTGCTGGCAAGGATTGCCTGGCACTTATCATGCTGCTCCATGAACTTGTTAAGGCTTTCCCTGCATTGCTATTTACTAAATCAGAACACAAACAAACATTTCAAATAGCAGGGAAAATCAGCATAAAAAATTATACATAACCTAACAAAAATTCCCTTTTTTTCTTTTTTGATCAAATGATTATGCAGAAAATTTCAGTGTTAAAGAATAACTAATTCATGTGTTGTGAGAAGTAGTGGAAGTAACAAACTCAAAGCAGCTGAGTTAATAATAAAAGAACACAAATATTCAAGAGAAGAAAATTCACACTAAATTAACTACCGTTCACTATTTTCACAAGAGTGGTTTCCAAGAGTTCAAATGAAAACAAGCTTCACTGAATAAGGCTTAAAGCACCATCCTCTTGATTTATTAGGTTCAAAACTCTATCTCTAAATTAATTCAGACGATAGATTTAATTAATATATCCTAATTGGTCTCAAAATTATGATAAGAATATTCGAAATTTGACTCAAAACTCTATTTCTAAATGAATTCAAACAATATATTTCATATTTATCCTAATCCTAATTGATTTCAAAATTATAATAAAAATCTCGGAAACCAGTGCTGACGTTATTTCTTTTTGTAATTCGAATTAATTTAGCTCAAATGTAGCATGATTTCATGGCCCGGATAAGTCAACAAGATAATGATAAAACGTAAAATGCCAAAAAAAAAAAAAAAAAAAAAAGGGGCAAAAAACTCCGACCTGCCGGATTCGAACCAGCGACCTAAGGATATCTGAAGATCAAACCAACTACAGTCCTCCGCTCTACCAACTGAGCTAAGGTCGGCTCCTGATGCTTTTGTTTTTGTTCTATTTTATATCTTCTATCGTAATTTTTTTTTAAATTTTGGAATATCATTAATTATTTTAATAAATATTTATTTATAGATAACAATTTTAAATTTGATAGTAATCCAAGTTCCCATTTGATGAATAAGATAAGGAGCATAAGATATGCTGAGGGATCATATTTTACTTTTATTTTTTGTTTAGTGAGCCAATAGTATGTGATAGTTTTATTTTATCAACCCATTTTATTTTATCCATCATCTAATAATTAATCTTATGGTTAGGGTCGAGATAAGAATGGGTATGGTATAATAAAAGAAATTATCTTTGTAATGCTATTTAGACCTAATTAGTGGCCTTAATGACTTACGTGCCAAGTTGACGTAAATATCAATATCCAGTCATTCTTTGTTATCTAATTTGATTTTATTATCTATATCCATAATATTTTAAAATTTTTAAATTTTACATATTTACACTAAATCTAAACCCAAAAATCTTAAACCCAAATGTTATAAAATTTTATATCCAAAATTGAAAAAAACTTAAACCCTTAATAATAAACTCGCAATCCTAAACCCTAAACTTTAAACATTGCGATTTACAATTTAGGGTTTAGGGAGGGTGTCTGGTTTTGTAAAGGTTTAAATAATAAAAAGAAATTAAGTTTTTAACAAAAATGAGAAAAAAAATGACGTGAATGCTAACATGAACTTGCATCCACATCATTAAAACTATCAATTAGTCCTAAATATCATCACTCTTTTTTTTTTCTTTTTAATTTATTGATTTTTATCTCTCAGATATGTTTCATCGTATTCCTCTTTTTCTCGATCATCACACATGAGGTTTGGGACGAGAAACCGGTCAACAACGATATAGGTTTTGAAAGCTTATTTAAAAAAATATATATATATGTTAATATAGGGTAATTTTATTTGAAGTACATATAATTTGTACTTCAAAATATAGATATAGGATACCCAACTTCCTGTTCTTTATCTCCTATTTGCTTTTATTCTATTCTATTTACCAAGTTGGATCTAAAATTGAATTGAGATGGCACTGATCAAATTAAAGAAAGAGTGAACTCATTTCTAAAGTGCTTTTTAACCTCACATTTTTCCTTTTGGTTTTTTCATATATATTTATAAAATCTTAGAAATTATAGAAAACTATATAGTTAGTCTAAAAACCTCTCCTTGGTTTTAGAGTACAATTAATCCATATGGATGTCTTGTGGAAAAACCAAATAAAATTAAAATTTTCAAGGAGTTAAGTCAAAACTTTTTTTACAAATTCATAACATATCAAGGTGGTACATGAAAAAAAAAACAAAGAAGCTCAAAACCTATTTGTTTACTTAGCTAATGAAATCTATGTAGACCCAAGAGTAAGTGCATCTCCTTTGCCTTGCAAGTTGCCAAAATTGTTTATTAACTTTCAATAATATATATTATTAGAACCCTAAACCTTAAGACATATATATATATACAGCTTTGTTTTTGTTCCCACGTGTGCTCATGGCTTTATCCAGACAAAGCACAAGAGCAAACCCTAGAGGGACATAATGAATATTAACAGCCTAATGATCTACAGACAAACCAACAAACCCTCCAAGACATGCTTCAAATATTTTAATTAACTGTTAATTACCCCAAACTCTCTACTGCAAGCCTGTATGTTAATTTTTTTTTTAGGGTTTCCATTTCATGCTCTTGTGTGTGTATGTGTATATATATATATATATATATATATATATATAACAAAGACAAGGCATGCGCACACATCATTTATGTTTCAGTCATGTATTATATTACGAGGGAGTCAAATTCCGTCAAATGTCTTTTCATAGTGATACTTTTATCTTGATTTTTTATGAAATATAAATAAATTATGTCAAAAGTGTGTACACATATAAAGTTAATATTGTAACGCATGTGTCTTCATTTTGTTTAAGCTAAAATTTTAACTTATTTATTTTTTTGGTAAGGAGATGAACCCCCTAAAAAAAGATTCAACGTCAATAGATCAAGAGATTATTAGTGTGATATTTATGTTTTCATGTTATAACACTTGTATAATATATGTATATATATATATATTGAAATATGAGTAAATCATACTTTGTAAAAACTTAAAGTATGAATCGGTAAGCATTTAATTCAACTTGATTCTTTACTGAATAAGTTTGAGATGCTAACTCAAATTCAAATAAAATCAATTGTAAGGTAAAAAAAAAACAACCAACTATGTAATAAAGTATCCAACTGGATCCTCAAACTCAAAGTAAGCTAATTTAATATCTTTAATAATGAGAAAGAAAGAGTTCAATGGAACTACAAGAGAAAAGTCATGAGTTGTTTTGATTTCATTGGACTCTTTAATTTTCTTTAATTCAGAACCAAACAGACACACTTTTGAATTCAAGGACTTCAAAAGACCAAGAATGTTTTATTTTCCAAAGACATATATAATATAATAATAATTCACTACTTAATTAAACTCCAAAGATTAACACTAAACCATGCACAACCTCAAGCACCTAAAATTAATGAATAATTAAACTAATTAAACTAATTCAAATAAAATTAATGAAATGTTGATCCCTTCCTTGAAATGAAGGTTTTTAGTATCCCTATAAAGTTAAAAGCCCATTGTTTAATCCCATTTAAAAACTTAAAAAAAATATAAAAAGAAAAAGGAGGGTTATTTAAGCAAAAAATGAGAAGAGAACCCTCGTGTGCTTGGCCATTGGCAATGCCCCAAAAAGCTTGTAAAGAGAATCCATGAATAGGAATCCATGTCCCTTGCTTTTCTTATCTCTAATCCTCTCTTTCCTTTTTTTTTAATACTAATTAATGCATACGTACAACACCAGCAAGCGTGCTTAGTAATATAATATGTGTTTTAAATTTTAAATTTTAATTTTTTTTTTTTAATTTTTATTTAAAATTGTAATTAATTTATGAAGACATGCATGATCAGGCTTGAAGTCCAATCCTTGAATCTGGTTCCCTTCCAAATTGATCTATGCTTCTGTTATAGAGCACGCTATACTATAGAGTGGTCCTATTACAAACATGCCACATTAATACCAACTCTAATGGAGGGGGTGGGTGATGGCAAAAAGACCTTTTTATTAATTTTATTTTATTTATTTATTGCTTTTATGTGTTTGTTTATATTTTACTACGGAATAATAAATCATGTTTATTTAATTAACTTTCGTCAAGTTTGATTATTTTTCTCTCGACTCAAAAATTAAAAATTTGATAGTACAACTTATTTATATTGATTAAAAAATAGTTTGTTTATTTATTTATTTAAAAATAAATTTTAATAAATAAATGAATGCCTATTATTCTTGGTTATCGGTAATATTTTTTAGAGTAGACTATGAGGTTTATATTGTTTTTTTTTTTTTTTTTTGATAATATGAATAAATCATTTTAAACATATATCTTTATTGTTACATTTTAACCATGCAGCAAAACAAAGGAGTGAAATCCTCATTGCTTTTTTTTATTTTTTTATTTTGAAAAAAAATCATTTTAACTATTCATATTAAAAAAAAATCGAAATACTGATGTTCAATATATATATATATATATATATATGAAAAAAGAAAATTCCTTGATAAAATCACCCTTCTTTTTTCCTTCCATCAATTTCCATTCTTCTCTTTTTTCATAAAAGAGAGAGAAAGAGAGGAGTGTGCATGTGTCTCCCCCTTCACTCTTTCTCTATAAATATCACCTCATCCTCCATCCCACCACCTTATTGCTCTCATTCTCATCCAAACCTTCTCCTTCCTCTCCCATCTCCTCCCAAATATTTTGAGAGAGAAATATAGATAGATATATATATATACATAGTTTTTTATTTATTTAATAATTTTCCTTATAATTTTCTCTATGGAAAAACAAGCATCACGCAGAGCACGTGACATGCCATCTTTCTCCTCCTCCCTCCTCGACGCCATCTACCGTTCTCTCGACGACGATCCGAACGCCAATTGCGATCCCATCACTCGCGAAGCACCTCACCACCCTGTTCATCACTCTATCAACACCAAATACAACCCTACTTGCTCCATCGGTAACCCCACCGTACCGGTGACCCGACCCCGCCCTTATCGGATCCTTAAGTCGAGTTCTAGCTCCTCCGATATGTCCAGCTCCGCGGGCTTCTCGTCTTCATCCGAACCGGAGTCAGGCACGGCCGGGCTCAGACCGATCCGAACCGGCGGGTTACGGAGTGGACCCGCTAAGACCCGACCCGTTTCCCCGCCTCCCGATAAGAAGAAGACCGGATCCGTTAAGAACCGGGATAAAGATCCGAGAAGACCGAAGACGCCGGCTTCGCCCGGCGCGAGGCTAGCTGGATTCATCGGCTCACTGTTCGCCTCGTCGGCAACGAAGAATAGTAAGAAGCCGGCTCCGGTAAGCCGAGCCGCTGGTGAAGACTCAGCGTGCTCCTCGGCGGCTTCGTTCTCAAGGCTGGGCTTGAGCGTAGCGCCGTCATCGAGAGGTACTTCTGACGGCGTTAAGAGGTCCGTCAGGTTCTGTCATGACGGCGTTTCTGCCACCTTTGGGAAGGTGGCGCCGCGGAAGGCGGAGACGAAGCGAGTTCGTGGAGATGAAGATGGGGATGACGTGGCAAGCGATGGGAGCTCGGATTTGTTTGAGCTGGAGAATCTGACGGTCGGGGCTGGGTGCTATAAAGACGAACTCCCAGTGTATGGTACGACAAGTTTGGGGGGCAGTCACGTCATTTCACATGGGCTGATGTTTTGACAAATTTTATTTATTTATTTTTTAAGTTAAAAAATTGGGAAGAATGGTCTTGGGTTTTTAAGTTTTTCTTTTTTTTGTTATTAAATTGTGTTTAGGTTTGGGAATTAATGTGGCTTTTCTTTTAATTTGGAATTTAGTTGGGTATTTTGGATTGTAAATGGTGGTGAGAAATCAAGTTAATATATAAAGTCTTGTCGTTGTACCAGTGCAAAAAATCTCTACAATAGCTTCATGGACTATCAAGGCTCAGAGACTTAAAAGTACAATGAAGACTGGAGCAAGACTAGAGTAACATTCAAAAGTTGGGAAGTGTTTTTTCTTTTTTTTTAAAAAATATATTTTATTTACACTAAATTGTGAGAAATGAGAACATGCAGAGGAAAAGTAGTATTAATTGAATAAATGCTATCAAGTTCAGTTGTCCTTATAGGGAATCTACATAAATAAAAAACCAATAAATTCTTAGATTTAGTTTAGATCACACCATCTTCAAGATTTTTTAAGGTTTTATCCCCTAAATCTGAACTTCCACTGTTTTTGCATTCATGAATTCATTTAAACAAATTTATTTCGGTCAGTTTTGAAAATGTTAGATAGATGCAGTCCAGCGTTCCACGGACAATTAAATGCTGTTGTGGGACCATATACAATTTTTCAAAATTTTACCATTTTCGCAGTATGAACATCAGTAACATCTACATAACTCATTATTATTATTATTATTATTGCTAAGTGTGTCCTTTGAAAGCGGTGAAGAGAGAGATAGTGGTGTGTGAATGGAGTTGATACTCATGATGGCAATATTAGTAGCGAAATCCGAGTATTATTTGGGCTATGATTATGATATCAAGCTTTTGGGTGCTTTGGGCATCAAGCATCGCCATCGGTCAAAAAGGGAATAAGAACCCAATCACTTGACAATACTCATCGAATCAGAGCTCCGTGGAGTTATAGATTGGATGTCCCTGTTCATTTTCGGATCCGGATCCGGATCCGGGTCACCTCATTTCCGTAACCCGACCCGGTAAGATGAAATTTACTTTGCATATTTATTGAAATCCTAATGAAAATATACTGAAAAGCATGTATAGAGACTCTGCCCAAGGTACAGCTTTGTTGCCTTTGGATTCGTTCATGAAAATACTACTTTACTTTGTAGTATTTTTATGAGTGTTTTTTCATGCAAGTATATTTCCGAGTTATATGATCAAACCTTGGTGCTTGTGTGCTTGCTTTTGCTAACATTACATACAAATAAAAGGGGGGGAAAAAGGGTTTAAAGGGAAGGGTGGGAAACTCAGAGATTCAAATAAATAAATGGTAAACAAAATGCAAATGAAGGAGAGAAGAAAGATCATCAGTTGGAAGAGATGATTCATAGAGTACACAAAGCAAAGCAAAGCAAAGCAAAAGAAAGCATAAGGTTTTGATAGAGAAGATAAGGATAGAGAAGTGGCATGGCGAGGAGGAGCAGTCATGGTCTCAGAGACGTAATAAGATTGGTGATCCCGAAGAGGAAGAGGACATGTCTTCTTTTCTTTATCCTCTTTTTCTTTTTCCCACTTCTTCTTTCAATAAAGCAACAAGAAATATATATATATATAATTTCCGCTAACAAATAAAAGGAAAATCAAAAGTCATGCATGTTCATGTGCTATGTACAGCAAGTAAACAAATACTAAATACAACACTTCCATGCTGTTGCCAGAGAGACTTAAACCCAGATAAATGGATAAAAAAGTTTTGAGCAAGTGAGATTAAACCCCATGCAAAATGACAGTGATGATGATGATGATGAAGAATCATGACATGTAAAAGTTGGAAAACAAATTACTTTTGTAATTCCCAAAGCATGGCAGTTTAGAAGGAAGAGAAAGAGAGGGCCAGGGAATGGCAATCCCCAGAAAGAGAGAGATTCCAGATTCTTTTGGGGTTAAGTCTCTGATGATTAGATCCAATGAGAGAGCACCAGCAGCCATACGCTGTCTCCCATGCGTGTCCTCCTCTCACGTGCAATCCATGAGCCTACTTCAAACCACACCCCAATCCCCATGACAAACCCCGTGAGATATCTATCGATCTATCCCTGGTCCTCACTACTCCTTTGTTCCTCTACAGGGGGCACTACCTATTAACATCACACTTACTTTCTTTTTATCACCTTTTTTTTTTTTTAGTTTCTTTTTTTTATTTTTTGAATTTCAAAAACATAACTTCAGACAAGCAAAGAAAGAAGAGGAAGAAGGATTGTGTTGTGTGACATGAAGGAAGGTGTCAGCATGATGTAGAAACACATGAATCAGTATGTCCGAGTTTGTGTAACTTGATAGTACAACATGATGCAGAAACATAGGAATCAGATTGTCCAAGTTTGTGCTACTGATAGTACAAAATGGAGAATTCTAGAGATGACAATAAAACTGCAATGTCGGACATGCTGACACCTAGATACGTGCATGTTTTTTTTTTTCATGGGAGATTCAAGTCTGTTTTATTAGGCTAGTGCTATTTAATTTGTCTCTATATTCCCTTGCAACAGCATCCTATGAAATTCTTGATAGGTACCAGAGATGATGTTTTGTCTAAGATTGAAAGCACATTCTGTAGCGCGTGAAATGGATCTTCTAATAATAGGAGCTTTTGGACACTGATACAAGGTAACAATTCATGCAAGTGAACAAGCAAAATGATGAGACAGGGGCACTGTGTGGATGAGTTAACTGAAAGGATTGCAAAATATAACATGCTGAATTATAAACAAGGAGATGACAATACTCTTGTTCTGAAGGATTTGTAGAAATTATAGCAAAATAAAGATTAGTTCTTCCCACTTTTGTCTAACAATGCATGCTGACAGAATCATGCACACTGTCTACTGAATGACGGAGAATGCATAATTTATTCAAGGACTTGCAGCAATACCTTCCGCATGCCATGACATGTGACAAGAGACATACGTATTATCTTGCAGGTGAAGCAGAATTCTTGACAGCATCAAATTGGGACACAATGGATAATCAGTGGTCATTCAACCTTTGGACATCCACCATTTGGTACAGATCACCACGCCGTTGCTTCTCAAGAGGTAGATTTGACCTGGGATGAAGGGATGTTATAGAAACAAAAATAAAAGTAGCAGCACAGAATTGTATTTGGTTTCAATGACAAGGGCAATTCCCAGCGGGTGTATATTACCTTCTGAGCTCAATTAACGAGTAATCAATCTCTTCCACAATGATCGTCTCATCATGTTCAGTGGTTGCAATTACTTCCCCAAACTGAGAAGAAAAAGGAAAGAGAAACATATTCACATTCGATCCATGCCTGAGATTTAGACTGAAATACATCCAGATTCCCCACAAATGCCACCAACTCCAGGGGAACTAATTAAGGTTTGGGTGGATCTGACTTACTGGTCCAACAAGTGTTGAGTGACCCCAAGCTGTGTAGCCTGCACTAGCATCACGGGCAGGAGAACAAGTCGCAACAAATAACTGTGAAATAATTGAGCAAGGTGAATCCAAGAGCTGTAATTTAATCTGACTGGACGTATACTATGATAACTTCCAAAGTTGAATATAAGATGTATCACCATGAGTATATTCATATTTCCAAGATCAAAGCATTCTTTGCTTTATGCAATACCCTTCACAACATTGACACAACAAAAACCTTATCATCAAGCTCTAAATTCTTTAAAATAAGGAGAATAAGTAAGCAAGTATCGAACCAGCAAGCATGTCACTCTTAAACTTAGACAACCATATTTGAATATTCAGTTCTATGGTATCAAATGGAAGGTCTGGCTAAAACAAGAAGATGATCCTAAATACAAAAAACAGCATAATTAAAAAGTTTTACCAAATAGAAATGCTCTCATCACGGATAATAACTCAAAAACACACCAGGGAGGTTTCATATACCTGGTTATCCGCAGCCCTGTCAAGGGAACAAATAATATCAGAAACTTAATAAATGGATAAAAGTTAGGAGTAGAAAGTAGAAACATATGTAATTCTCACCTAGGCCTAAGATAACTTCAGATCAAATTATATCAATGCTTAACTTATCGATGCTTAACAATATGTTCTTTTACTAAAATCTAAATTTTGCCTTAGTATTATTCAAGTACTATGGTACCTTGTCCTTCACTAATCTAGCTAAGCAATGAGTTGCAGGACACTCCAACTAAACATTACGTTTTCATATCATGTGCCCTTGGATTGATATGAGCATAGGCATAAATTTGGTGATGGAATAACAATGAGCTCCAAAATAAAGGTACCTTGCCCTTTGCAGTAATTCCCAATGCAATGGTCCAGTAGTCATGTTAAATGCACCAGGATAGCATATCAAATGAGCCCCTGGCATCAACAATGTTATCAAGCAAGTACAGAAAGATGGACAGTTCATGAAACTCAAAATTAACCACAAGAATACTGCCAATCAACTACTTGACTACAGAAATTAATTCATCACAAAAATGCATGATTGAGCAAACAGAATAATCAAACTCAACATCGCAAACACTAACAAATTCATAATGGAACATGCACCAATAATAAATTGTTGAGGATATACATATTTACTCAGAAATTGCTCTCTCCTCTCTTTCAGAAATTTAACTTCAAATATCAAAATAAAAGACTGGGGGCAAGGTGGCTCTTTCTTTCATTCTATGAATATACTAGGGGCGAATGCTGACCAATCAAAATGAAAGATCAGACCTCTTGCTGCATATAATGCTGCAAGCTCCTGGAAGCGTATGTCATAACATATCCCTATGCCAATTCGGCCAACATCTGCGCATTAAAATTCAACAATCAGTCTGCTGGTAGACAAAAGGTTAGCACACATGCATTTAGATTTTAGACAGGATCAGCATGCACACGCATGCACCCACAATTTCGGGATTAATTTATGTCACCTATCAGATGTGTTGGAGGCAATGATGAAGGTTCTACAATTTCACCATGGCACCATGGCCATGAGTTCAATCGCTCTACAAAATGTATATAAGTTGTTTTCATCGTGGTAAACAAAATGAAGATAAAGTATGCCTTGGTTTCTTAACCATTTGGACACTTTCATTTTGTCAGTTATCAGTGGGACACCCAAGATTAAGATCAGAATTTATAGAGTAATTACATCAAACCTGTATCCACAACTGTAGGATGCTGGCCAGCGGTAAGAGTCTTTGATTCCTTAAAGGTAATCTTTCCCGGAATATCAATATCAAAAAGATGTATCTGTTCTTCATGAGATAATATATCAGAAACTTATCCATAAAAACTAGAGAACTTCAAAACCCCGAGCATGCTCAATGTGAATAGTAAAAGAACAAAGAAAACGACATGGATATGATAGACGGTATTATAGCATTCATGCACAGCCTTTCTGCCAAAAATAACAAGAGAAACTGGCTTAAACATATCATTCAGATTACTACAGACATACTAACAGATAAAAACAAGCAAGACACATGACACGAGACACCAATAGGATGAGTAGAAGATAAACGTTAAATTACGCAAATGTTCAAAGGAAACTTAGGGCGCAAGGCTTAGATAACCTTGAAACATGATTAAAGACACTAACATAGCAGTTAAACCAATTTATAAAACCAATAACTTTGAGATGGCTATGCTCTTGGGATAGTATATTAATAAGTTCACAAATAAAGCAGCCATAATCCTTAAATTACCATCATACATCCTAGTGTCATTTTTTTTATCTTTGCATGTACAACTTTTAAAGTCACTCATGCCTACTAATTCGGACCTTGACTCTCTTTGATGAAGTTGGTTGGAGACAATGAAAAGTAATTCCTAGTGAAGGATCAACAACGCTCTGCACTAAATAAGCAGCTATACTTCATCTTAGAGAGTAAATATGTGCCTGAACTAATACTGTCCATGCACAAGTACAACTCCAAGTATCCAAAGATAAATGTGATTTTACAAATCAGCTTCCATACATGAATTCCATTAAGCTTAACAAATCCAGTAAGACCAGATCAAAACTTATTAAACTAGATTACAAAATACCTTCCGGTGCTTGCCCTTGAGCTTCCCATCAGTGCCAAACACGCAGCAAGTATTATACAAACGATCCCCTGACCTCTCCGGAATTGAACCACCCACAATCGTTATCTTCAAGCTCTGAGCAACCTCGGATAGCATTGCAACAGATGGTGCTGTATTGCCACCAGCCTCGATATCCTCCGCATAAACAGGAAAACAATCGTTCGAATACGGGCTATTCCATATCTCCTAAGCATCAACATAACACCAAATCATTCTAAAAATCCTACCTTTTCCCATCCGATTTAGAATGCACAATTTCTACTATTCAAATAAGCGGGAAAAGAAGGGGAAAAGACTAACAGGCAAGAGGACAAGCTGAGCTCCCTTCGATGCAGCGTCCTCAATCGCACGGCGGGCATGACTGATGTTCCTCTCCTTGTCAGCAGTCACTGATAGCTGGCATAACGCGATCTTAAACTAGAAAAAATCGCACAAATAGGAGAAAAATTAGATCGAATTGGATCCGAAGATCGAAAAAGAACACTAGAAAGAGAAGAAAACCTTGGATACAGGCGGGGATGGAAGCTGGATGGCAGGAGGAACCCTAGCATCCTCCGGCTTGAAGGCGGAAGCCATGGCGGAGAGGCGGCGGAAACAGGAGCGAGGCGCAGAGAGGCGAAAATGGTTTCGCGAACTTACAGTGAGAGGTCGGAGGGGGCGGTGAGCGTAAGGAAGCACACCGACGGTTACCAAAGCAGCGATCGCCACTCTCATTGCCTTTCTCTCGGGCTTAAGCAATGAAGCGATAGTGAAAACGATGGCTCATTACAGTAAAACAAATATAAAAAAAAATTAATTTTAGTGATTTTAGTTATCTTAACTCCATTAAAAGAAATTTATAAAAATAATATATACTCTTCACAATATCAATTTCCAAACTTTGTCGGTATGTACAAATCAAATGTATCCATAAAAAAAATAAAAAATTACATAAATTCATCAACTAAATCATCCTTCTTCGTATGATCCCGCTGCTGCAGCACCAAGACGGATCCGTCCAACATGAAGTCAGAGGAAGCGAGCAGGTCTCCGATCACACCCAGCTCCGGGCACTCCTCCCAATCACTCATCCCGACCGTCAATGGCGAAGGCCCTGCCCTCCCTTTCCCCACTATGAACAACGAGTACGACCCCACCATGGAACTCATCTCCGTCACCGTCTGAGCTCCATCTTGCACGTACTTCTCCGTGTACGTCGCCAACCCCGGCTCCACAAACCTAATGCATGCATTTCAGTTCACATATCATCTTTAGATAAAATTTCAACATGTGGATTAATGGATTTGGATATACATATATATATATATATATATACCTCTCCTGGAATTTTTGCAGGAATGTGTCATCCTCATCTCGCCGGCAATCTTGCTCCGAGATGATCATTTGGACTTCATCTTGATTACCAGGACTTGCATTACTCTCTTGAGTGATTTCAGCATCCTCCTCTTTCTTCTTCTTCAACGAAGTTGGTAAAAACCGAACCACCGTGAGGCTGATGCAGGGGTGGGTCGCAAGCCGGCTACCGAAAGCGAGTGCCTCCCGGTCATCGGCGCCACCGAAAAAGAGAACAACAACACTAGTGACCTCATTGTTTGCTCGATTGGCTTCTCCGAGACCACGGTCAACGAGGATGCCGACCGTGCAGGGAGAATGGCGTAGCACCTTGACGTTGAGTGCTTGGATCCCTTCCTTCTGAGCTTGCATCTTCCCATCGATGCGTTGCTGCTTGTGGAACGGCATGACAATGATGGCCGCTCTCATATCCTCGGCGGCGTTGCAGACGTCCTCGTGCATGCTCGTGAAGCCAGAGACGGTGGTGACTAGCCGGACTTTGAGGCCGGTCTCACGCCAGAAAGCGTCGGTGGCGTGGTGGATTCTCCGGGAATCATCTCCACCGTACTCCCAATCATCATCGTTGCTCTCGCTGGAGTCGTCTTCTTCGTGGTAAAGCATGGTGGTAGTGACTCTCTGGGTAAGCTCAACAAGGTGCATCGTGAAGGCAGTGATGGAGGAGCCGAAGGCCGTGCCGCTTGACATCTCGATGAGGCTGAGCATCGTGGGCATCTCTCTTGGCCGGTGGATGCACGTCAGCATACGCAGCTCCGTCTTCAGCTGGTGGTGCTGCAACCCCATCGCCCTGTATGTCATGGCTCTTCTTCGTATGCTAACAATGGCAGCCGCCACCGGTCCGGCTAGCAGTGTGTTGAGCACCACGGTGAACAGAAGAGCCGTGTAGACCGTATAATTCCACATCTGCGTCACTAACCTCATGTAAGTATATATTACTTCCATGCTTAATAGATATTGTGCCATTACTAATTATCATATAAATTTGATGTATTACCCCAATCTTCTTAGCGACGTTAAGGACGATGAGGTGGACGTGGCCCTTGGCATTGAGCAAGAAACCCAAGACGAGACCTTCGTGAGTTGGAATGTCTAAAAGGCCGGTAACCATTACAGTCCCGGCCACCTTGGCAACGGTGCTAAGGATAACAATGGCAACCACGGAGGTGGCGAGCTTGGCATCAGCCAAGGCGAGGAGATTTGTATGGAACCCAGCATAAGCGAAGTAGATGGGTAGTATGAAGTTGTTCACCGGGAAAGTCAACCAGTCTACCATCGTCCTCGCCGCGCCTCCTTCCCGGGGAAAGAACAAGCCGAGGATGAAGCACGCCATCATGTTATTGTAACCCATCATCTCAGTCACAGAGGACACGCCTAGCACCACGGCGAGGATGCTAACAGCGTGCCAATTCCCGACGTGGCGGCGACGAAGGAAACGCTTGTTCATGTTGGTGACAAACAAACGCACGACGCCGATGACGGTGGCTATCATGGAGATCAACACCGCTGTTCCGGCCAACTTGTTGTGGAAGGTCTGTCTGTGCGTGGCCTCGCTGGCCGTGAATGACGCAATGGAGAGGACGAAGAGGCAGGCCATGTCGTTTACCAGCGCGGAAGAGATAGCGAGCCTGCCGACTTCCGAGTGAGCTAGTTTGAGATCGGCGGCGATGCGGACGACGAGGGGAGCGGCCGTGTTGGCGAAGAGGAGAGCCATGGTGCAGCCGAACAAAATGGCATTGCCGGAAGAGTTGAGGTTTTCATGGAAGAAGGTGGTTAAGACGGCAGCGAGGACGATGGAGGAAACGCCACCACCAGCAGCCACAACCATTGCCCTGTCGGCGGTGCGCCAGAGATACTCAACGTCCATTTCAATGCCCATGAGGAACATGAGGACCATACGTCCGATCATCATGCCGGCGCCCATTAGGTGGCTCTTGTCCGGGTCGAACACCTTGCTGCGCCATTGCGGGATGTGGCCGAGCACCGATGGGCCGACGATGATTCCGGCCTGCACGTGCATGGAGGATTAATTAAGTTACGTATAAACTAATGATTTCAGAGGAAAAAAAAAAAGAAAATGGAGGTTTGGAGAGGAGATAATAACTAAGCTTACAATGATTTGGGCAATGGCGCTTGGTTGGCCGAGGCGTTGAAGAAAGAGGTGAAGGACGTGGGAGATGGAGATGACGATGGCCATGCGCATGATGAGGTGGAGAAGATCACCATACTCTGTTCCATCATCGCTACACTGAAGTCCTTGATTGAACACTACTTGTAATTGCTGGCTCTCGGCCATGGTTGATCTGTGTTTCTTTGATTTGTTTGTTGATCAAATTGGAGGACAATAGGAGAAGAAAACATGTTCCTTTGTTTCTATTTTTTTTTTTTCTTTCTTCTTTTTTAAAATATATGTTCTTAATTTGTTTCTAAATTAAGGGTTTGGTGGTCGATGGTTATTTGTTCAGGTTAAATTTGGCAATGACAAGCTGTAAATTTTTTTTATTATAAAATACAATGAACAAGTAAAGCACAATCGTAAACTTTTGTGAGATTTTGAAATTCAATTTTGAGTCATCTCAAAATAAAAAACCATTAGTAAAATATAAAATTCTGAAACATACACATACATCCAGATTCAGTTTTTGTTTTTAAAAAATTTTAAAAATTTATAAAATTTATAAGTGTTAAGCATGATAAATATGGAGTCAATTTGATTATATTTGAGGAAAATAACAAAATAGTTTTCAAAATGTTCTATTTATGTATTAAAAACCCTTATTTTTTTAATTAATCAATAACTTAAAAGTAATAAATGATTATTTTGACTATGAAATACAAAATAATAAAATCACTATTTAACTTCTCCACTTGTGCATTTTTCTTAACATTATATAAAAGTATTTATAAAAATTTAATTTTTTTTTTAACTACAGGAATACAAAAACAAATAAATATGTTTTATAGGGATATGCAAGTGTTTTCCCTCTCCACACCTATTTGTTTTCATACTCGATTTTTTAATTTCCCAACAATCAGTCAACGGTTTTTGGATCAATTGGCACTTGGGTCCCCATGAGGACGCCTCGCAAGTGGCGAAAGTTCGAATCCTTGAGATGAGGGTGCATGTCTGATAACTGTGAGCCTGAACTGTCGGTGGTCCTAGCGCCCACGTGTGCGCGGGCCCCATAGACCGCAGTCGAGGCGTGTGCACACCCCTGTTTTAGTTTAGCGGGCTCATTAGGGGTTTCGTTCTTTTTGACAAAAAAAAAAATTTCCCAACAATCAAACCGAGTTCAGCAAATATCCGGCACGTGTCTTCATAATTTCATTATAAAAAGTCTCCATCCACCTCAGGTGGTCTCTTGTGTTGCTTTAGCTTAATTTCTAGTTTTTCCTTTTCTTTTTTTGTGTCTGATTTAGTCGCTTTATTTGAAGTGTTTTGTTCTGTTTTTTATTTATATAAATTATTATTTTTATCCACCACACCAATAAGAATAGTAATAATACTAATAATAATAATACAGAGACGTGCAAACAATTTATACAAAAACTTCATATGCAGACCATCTGAGCAGGTGCATGGTTCTCTATGTTATGAAAGTGGGGAGGCAATAGAAGAGAAGAGCCCATGGAGTGGGGATATTTGAAAGAGTTAAATGCCTGGGCAGGACTCCACGCCATGACATGGATGTGCACATCCTCCATGTCTTCCAGTGCATTTGCAAGCCTTAGTTTAATAAAGGCATGATCACAGCACTGGATGAGGCCATTGGAGGTGACTGAGGATGGAATTAGAGACTTCCCTTCAAGCCTGGATATCACTACTAAGTGCCCACTTTCCCTGGCTTCTTCCCAGAGCTCCCCAAGTCCTGCTCTCTCTGCTGCTGTCCCTTGAATCACCGATGAGATGAACATGAAACCCTGCCAAAATATTGTTCCATGTTATTATATATATATATATATATATATATATATATATATATGCTACAGTTGCTAACCCTAATAATATACCTCTTCGGTTCTCTTGATGTCCATGCCAAACCTAGTCTCTCCAAGCATGATGGTCAGTGTGATTGGCACCTCTGCAACGCCGGGGAGAAACCACAAGCGCACTCCTTGTTCAACTCCTTTACATTGTGTCTGAAGTTTTTGCTTGCGTGTTGTACCATTTGAAAGAATTTCTTTGTCCTTTGAAATTAGATATATAAGTGAGTTTATTATCAACTAACATGGTTAAGTGAGATGAGAGCAATTAAGTATATACCAATTCAATGCCGATGTCTTCAGTTTGGATGTTAACAAAGACAAGGGGCACACCGGATGATACTGCAGCAGAGAACCAAGCCATAGATCTTCCGGTGACCTTTTCGACACTGCGGTCTTCCGGGAATGGTGTGAAGATGATAGAACTGATAACGGTAGTGTTTTGATCTGGTAAGTGAGCGGCTGCTTTCTTTCTCCAGTCATATCTGATACTCTTTTTGTTGTTCAACTTCATTGTATCCACATTTATTACTTTTCTACTCATTTCTGTGTATTTCTTGATTTAATTGATTAACATATGTTTAGTTCGTGTTTAATGATATAAATATAAATAAATCTGTCACCTTGAAGATTAGCACACTCATCTAGTGTGAGATCAGCTAAGACAGCAACATGTCGTTCGTCACCGAGAGCCTGGACAGTGAATTTGCGATGGAGCTTTGATCCTCGGTTAATAACAACACGAGCTTGGAGCTTCATCACTGCATTTCCCCTCCTCACCTAGCATGTATCATATGCATGAATTCTTAAATTGCATACATATATTTATATATGACAACCCATTTTTATATTTAAAATTTAAAAATATCTACAATGGTGATTGAATCAACAATAGTTACAATTTGTTTAGATATAATGATAAACAGTGCCAAATCATATTAAACAGTATAAAATAATAAAAAATTTATATAGTATTTTATTTAATAATTACATAAATAATAACAATTAATTATGATCAAATGATTACCAATCAATATTTTTAGTGAATAGTAAATTATGTCTTTAACTAAATAATTTATTATATATATATATATAATGTAACTCATTCAATGTTGTAAAAGATAGGAAGATAATAACAAACAAAAAGAGAACACAAGAGAGAAGAGAGACAAAAAAAAAAAAAATTGAGAAGATTGGGGGACTCGAGTAAATATGTTTTCTTGAAAATCATGTAGAAAGTCACCAAAAACAAGGAAAGGAGTCGTTGGATTTTCATCTAACCGCCAGCGACGGGATATCCCATACTGCCAGACATTGTCCTGAGACATCCCCAAAAGACCCACACACTTCTATATATATATATATATATATATACACACTCTTTTTGGAAAATATAAAGAGGTAAATATATCCACAGTATATGTTAATAACCTGTAGCCAAACAAGGGTAGACTGGCGGTGCAAATGGCCAAGCTGTGAACTGAGCTCAGACTTCCCGTTGGCCGGAAGAAAGGAGCTATGATCAGGCCGGTGTAAATGGTTTTCTTTAGCGGCGACGGCCTCGATGATGTCACCGGGGAGCGGCATGGTCTCATCCCAGTCCTCCTCCGGCATCTCCTTCTTCACCTTCTTCACGCCCACCACTGTTTTGTCCCCAGTGTCTGCAGGGGATGTACTAAAACAAGCCAATTGCATGGATGAGAGTGAGGGTTTTTCCAAGAGAAGTAGAAGAGAAAGAGAGAGTGATAATTAGGAAGAATGGATGAACAAATAGAAGAGCAAGATAATTAGAGTTTGATCCATGCTTGTTCGTTGATAGCAAGGTTACAGGTCATTCTTTCATTGTTGCCTGCATCCCCAATGCTCTTCTAGTTCTATGAGAATTTTTTTTTTTTTTTGTTTTCTTGAACAAATGCATTTGGCCTGCGGTTGTATTATTTTATTTTGATGTTTTGTTATTGGTTGTAATTAGATAAAGAGGCCATCCCTCTCCATTATTATTATTATTATTATTATTATTATTATTATTATTATAAATCACGAGACATGCACAAATATAAAATTATTATTTCAATACTCTTAAAATGAGGTTTGAATATATTTTTTTAATAAAACCCGATGCTAATAGGCTGTTGTTGGATGCCATTCAATTCTTTACTAAGTAAATATGCAAAATAAACTTTTTATTTTTAAGAATATCGTTATGGCCTATTATTTTACCTTTAAAATATTATGTATATCTACAAACCAAGAAAAATTTTGCACTAAAATTAATAAAAACTTTAGTATTATAAAAACCAGATTATATATCTTAAAATTAAATTTAACATTATTAAAAATTTATTATGAGAAAAAACATGTATTCTCTTATTGCGAAATTATGAAAAATATTCCTAACCCATAGCCTTTAGAAATCTCTAATTTTGATCTTTTGTGCTCTCCAATGATATATATATATATATATATATATATATATATATATATATATATATATATATTATTTTTGCGCACTAAAATTAATATAATATTGTTAATATTATTAAAAACATTTTAAAATTACATTTAGCAGCACTAAAAAAATTTAAATTTTGAATAATGTATTCTCTTTTTATGAAAAAAAGTCCTATATTATAGCCTTTGGAAATATTTGATTTTGATCATTTGGGCTCTCAAATTATTATGGGCATCCAGAAAACAACTATAAACATTTGTTTTCCAGCACTAAAATTAATAAAAATATTAATATTATAAAACAGCAGATTATTCAACTAAACTTAAATTTAATTGTACTAAAGAACTGTGTGAAAAAAATCATTTCTTTTTTTTGTAAATTATGAAAAAAAATCTAGTTTTTATCTTTTGGGCTCTCAATTTTTTTTATGTATATCCATAAAACAGCCAAAAAAAAAAAAACAGGTTATACATCTTTAAATTAAATTTAACTGTACTACAAAATTATTATAAAAAAAAACATGTTTCTCTCTTCTTGTAAAATTATGAAAAAGTCCTATACTATAGCCTTTAAAATTCTCTTGTTTTAATCTTTTCAGCTCTCAAATTATTAATTATGTACATTCTCAAAACAACTAAAAAAATTCTGTTTACGCATTAAAACTAATAAAAAGTTTTAATATTATAAATATTAAAGTGATACATTTTAAAAGTAAATTTAATATTATAAAAAAGTCACATATTCTCACATTGTAAAATTATGAAAAAGTCCTGTACTATATAGCCTTTAAAAATGTCCAGTTTTTCTCTTTTGGGCTCTCACGGCCCTGATTTCATTCATAGCTTTGAGAGCCCATCAGAGCCCATTTTGTTATAGGATTCAACCTCACAAACCCGTTAACTCCGCCTTATTGGATTCGGAGTTTTAATCTTTTATTACTCCGCAACTTATAACCGTTGGTACTGTGATTTTTGATTTTTGAATCAAGTTGTGTAGGCTTAGAAGCCTGGCGCGATAATAGCCGTTGGATCGGAGTGCTTTTATGGAAATGATCGTTTTTACGCAAACACCCTCGACTCGTGCCTGAATTATCTAAAAGCCCCCAAATGGGAATCCCTGTCTAATTTCTCCTCTTCCTCCCCAAATCCCTAATTTGCCATTATTGCTCGTTTCGAAACCCTGCAACTCCGGTCTCTTGCTCCCGATCTGCTCTCTCTGTTCTTGATCGCTCCGGCCGTTAGCATTTGCAGGTATTCGTTAATCGAACTTGTCATCCTCGTTTCATTTCTGCTGTTGTTTTGCCCCTTCCTTTTTTTTTTTTCTTAAATCATGGGTTGCTTTCGATTCTCTGTTGGTTTAGGGTTTATTTACCATCACGATTATGCCATGGAGATGGTTTGATTGTGTCATAGAGCGTGGTTACTTTTACTGTTCGTTCCCTTCATGCATTGGTTATTGTCTCGCATTTTTAATTTTGCACGTTTTGATTGATGCGGAGTGCATGTGTACTGGTGATTAGTTGTGTTATAATTTCTCTCTTTCTCAAAATTTTGAGTTAGAAAGATTAGGGACTAAAATATAGTCGTGCTGTTAAGGGGGTGGTGGTCGATCACGATATGTTGGTTGAGGTGGTTCGTCTTTGGTATGCCGTGTCTCTGTTTAGTAAGTACCATGCTTGTTGTTGAAGAAATAGGAAATATTGGTCAAATCAGCAGGCAGCATGATGAGTGGGTGTCTTTGTGAGTCGTGGGACTATAATATGCCTTTTTGGAGAATTATTTCTTACATGAGCTCAGCTAAGGGTTAAGGAATTTTCAGAAGGAACTATAAACCATTTTGCAATACCATGCAATATCTTATTATTTTATTCAATCTATGTAAATTATTAACAAATGGCTAAGATAATAATATAAAACCTACCAAGGACGCAGTGGATGGCATTCTCTTGTTTCACCAGATCTTAGTATTCAGTAATATTGATAAAAGGCCTATGATCTGATGAGGCAAAAAAAAAAAAAAAAAAAAAAAAAACCGAAACTTTAAAATGACATAGAAAGAAAAGATTACTAGACAGATATTATACTTGATGGAACTATTGAAGTCATTTGCTTATTTGTTCTGTGGAGATAATAGAACGGTCCTGGTTTTTTTTAATGATTCAAGTGTTGAAATCCTATTCTGATTTCTGGTCTTTATAACTTATGTAAATTTATTCTAGCTAATTTGTTTTCTGGAGGCAATTACATAGGCTGTGTTGGTTTATTTTTTATTTTCTGTTGGAGAATTTAAGTTTTAATATCTATTTACATCTTCTGCTATGATAAACATATGCATGGTTCTTCCTGAGGTTACATAAAATCCTTACTTGAACAAAATTTTCAATTAAAATGTGACTGAGGGTATGCTATGCTCACTTGATCCTTTGGAGCTTTGATCATGTTCTGCTCCCTTAAAGGATGTCTTGCTTTGTGACATTATGGTTTTGTAGCTGTAAAGTGTGTTCAGAAGAATCAACATCAGGAATTACTTGTTTATTGGTTTTCTTTCTTACATTGGATACATTGGTGTTAATTGTCTTGCCATGATTTCAATAATATTGAGATGCCCCTATGATTTCTGTTATTATTTTTGAATTTGTATTTGATTTTAAATGCTTTGTCCTTGACTAAAGTTCCAGCCGCTGTTGTCCACTTTGTAAAGTTGTGTACTACATTGGTTCTTATTGTGTAATTCCTCAAGCTTGCATTGCAGCTGATTATATTATATACTAACATGGAAATGAATTTCGATGGGTTATATTTGTTGGTATCTAGAGCCAAAAATGAACCCCCAACAAGCTTCACAGCCCAGATCTTCTAGCAATGGATATGGACGTCGGAGAGTTGACCGAGAAATGGGACCTAGAATAGAGAGTAAGATACATTCTGGGAAGCGAGCTTTGCACAATTCTCATTCAGGTAAGTAAGTGATTTGTTTATTGTTGTTCTATTGTCTGTTAAGCATGACACTGCTGTGATTCAGGTCTTGCTAATGGAGGCAAAGGTGGAGGGGTTATGAGCTCGTCATGTGATCGATTAATATTTGTTATGGCATGTCTAATTGGTCAGCCTGTGGAAGTTCATGTCAGAAATGGTTCTGTAATATCAGGAATTTTTCATGCATCTAATGCTGCAAAAGATTTTGGTATGCGTGATCTGGGACAGTTCATTCTTTTGTATTACCCAAGCCTTGTGATGTAACTAATTACTGATTTTCCTTTTTTAAGTGAAAATGTGTCTGAATCTGCCATTTTTAATGTATGCATAGTCTCACCTTTTCCTTATGCTTGACTATTCATATATGCAGGAATTGTTTTGAAAATGGCTAGAGTCACCAAGGATGGTTCAATCAAAGGACAGAAGCCTGCTCCCAGTTTTGTTAAAAAGCCAGAGACTATGATTATACCTGCAAGGGAACTTGTACAAGTTCTAGCCAAGGTTTCTTCCCTTTTTTAATTAATTTTTTTATGGTGGTCTTACTAATTGTCTCTCTCTTTTCTTTTGAATCTGGTTGCTTGTTTGAACCAAGTTGTTCATCACATTTATATTTTTTAATCCATGCCATGAATATTTCTACTTTGCTTTTTTACACTTGGTTGATGAGTAGGTGATTATTTAGTGAATGATACTTATCTTTGCAAGTTTTTAATAATTCTCAGGATGTACCTCTAAATAATGATGAGTTCGCAAATGGGCATGCTCATGATAGACATCAAGATCTCTTGATAGACTCTTCCATTTCCCAATCTCAGCATGTGGAATTAGAGAGAGAGCTAAAGCCCTGGACTCCTGATAAAGATGCCCCAGAATGTCCTGAATTGGAGAACATATTCGATGGAGCTTGGAATAGGTTGGTTTCCCTAGACTCAAAGCGGTAATATCCTTGCTAAGTAATGTGGCCTACTTTCCATTATCAACTTCTAAAATCCCAATTTAGTCGGTTCCTTGTCCATATTCTTCTTTACTAGAATCGTTGTTTACTTACTCTTACTTGTAGCCATTCTTTTTTCTAATTTTAACACCTTTATCAGCAATTCTCAGTTGTATTCAGTTTCTAATTTTTCTTCTGCTTATTGCTATTTTTCTGTGAAGACCTCATTTCGTAAATACATTTCTTATGATTGTTTCCTTTGCTATCTTTAATGGTGATATTGCGTCTCGTTGTACTATTACTGTTTGAGATTTACATGTTACTGAGAGCGCTTATTAAGCAATGCAATTTCAAGCAAGGATTTCTAGAACTGTCTGACACTTGATGACGCACCTTTCTTTTGAAGTTTACTAATGATTGCACCAATATTGTTTTACAAAATTTCTAATGCATGACATAAACCTTTTACTTAGGAATTGGGATCAGTTTGAAACAAACGAGGCTTTGTTTGGGGTGAAGAGCACTTTTAATGAGGAGCTGTACACAACAAAGCTTGAGAGAGGTCCCCAAATGAGAGAACGTGAAAGGGAAGCAACAAGAATAGCAAGAGAAATCCTGGAAGAGGAAACCAAAGATCTTCACTTAGCTGAGGTAACACCTCCATGGCACCAGTGATTTTTTGTGCGAATCATTTCTTTTAAAGATGTGGTGTGAAAACAAATCTATTCATCAGGAAAGAGGCGTCCGCTTCCACAGTGATTTTGATGTCGATGAGGAAATAAGATTTTCAGCTGTACGAAGGGGTGTTGACAGCAAGGAAAATGAACATTCAGTGTTGGATATGTATAATTCTGAACACTATGGATGTACCTATAATTCCACTACAGTTCGGTCTTACTCTGATATTTTAAGAAAACAGCGGACAAACCAAGGTCGCAGTTTATCCAGTTCATCTTCACTGGTATGGCATTTATATTCTCTCTCTCTCTCTCTCTCTCTCTCTCCCTCTCTCTGGTTGAACTCTGTTACCAATTATAGTATGTAAACTTCATTCTTTAAAAGTGTATTATGACTATCAGTACATTTGAATCTGTAACCATTGGGATATTGAGCCCTTCGGCAGGCCATCAAATATGAGCTTGTTCATAGTTTACCTATCAGAAAGACTAGAGCAGGATTTTTCTATTTTTCTTTTTTTTAACTTTTGTTCTTTAAACTATGTGAACATATTATTCTATTTCTTTGGAACAGTTCTCCAAGAACTCTAGCATGACATGTGGCCTCTTTGATTGGTAGTTGCAACACTCAAACTATACGTTTAGCTTAGGGTAAAATATCTACATTCATATGGATTTGTGACAGTTGTACATGTTTATCTTAAATTATTTCTGCATTTCTGATATGTGCAGGATGAAGTGCCATTCTCCCAAGCCTCTACGGATCTGGATATGAATCTTTCTGATTCTTCTGATCATTTTGCTCAGCTATCTCATGATGGCATTGCAAAGCATTCCCCGTGCATAGGTGATGACGACAGGTATTTTATTTTCCTTTTTGTTCTGGTAGGGGAATGAAAATATACTTTTATGGAAGATATCAATAATGAATGGAATCTAGCTTTCACAAAGTTATAATTAATCTTTGGATTTGACATCCTAATCAAATGTTAGGCTGGGTGAGGTACAGATCCAAGATCAGGATGAAGAGAAGACTTCTATGGACAAGTTTAATGGGGGAGCTGTAAGTTAATTGCTCAACAGACTTCTTTGTCTGGATAATTTTTCCTTTGCAGTTATCATGTTTCTGATATTTTGTTTATTGTGTTGATAGCCATCAGAGGAGGGTTCACACTCGCTGAAATCTGATGGTGAGTGACTATCAATTTCTTCATGTTGTTATTCTTTTTCCTGACTTATGTATATTCTGTGATAGATTTTCTTCTGATGAAGTAATATTTCATATGTATGGCGCTTATTTTATTTTTTTCAATTGAACTGCTCCTTAAAGCGTAATAGACTTCAAAAGTAGAACAATTACATGGTTATCAAATAATTAAAATGCTTGTACATATAACAATGAAGTCTTGGAAGTTTGGTTGTAGTTCATAGCTTGTTGATTTTGACCAACTTATGTCAAGAGGTAATATACTAATATCAGTAGGATGAGCGTAATGAAACTGACATTTAAAGTGAAGGGAATGGAAAAAAAAGGTATGTGCGTGTGATGAACTGTAAGCATAGATAACAATGTAGGATGCTATGTCCCATGTTGGCTTTGTACCTATAAAGTACCAGGATTTCTCTGATTTTGCGATTGAAAGAATGTTCAAATATAAGATGAGACACTGTAGGGATAAAATGGTGTTACATATCTTGAGAGATTTGTCAGATCAACTTGTGATAACCTTCTGTTGTTTTTAAATTGTAATATGTCTTAAAGTAAACGCTTTCTTGTCTTCGTAGTTCCTCATTATTCGGTTAGGTTTCCAATTAGAGGGTGGTTCCTACATCTTTTTTCTTTAAATCTTTTAATCCTGTAATTAATTATACTAGCTTAGTATTTGCTTCATAAAGATCATTCTCAGTATGTTGTTTACACTTTTATCGCTGCAGATGGACAACCACCAAGCAATGTAAAGGGTTTATCTCCTAGTGCAGCTGCATTTGCCCCTTTTGTCCAAGAGACTAAGCAAAGTCCTAGTGAACCTTCAGAGCTTACAGTAACAGGGAAAATCTTCACATCTACTGAACCTTCAGATCTTTCTCTACGACCTTGTAGCTCGACATCATCCTCTTCTGAGTGTCTTCGTGCTGGATCAGTTTCTATAGGTCCAGGCTTGTCACCGAGCTCTTCTATGGGATCATTATCTTCAGAAAAATCAACCCTAAATCCTCATGCTAAGGTGCACTTTTTATTTGTTATGGCCGAGCCCCTCTGTTTTTATTTACTTCCAATATGACTGTTTGAAAAACCTTTATTTCTGTTGTTTAACCCTGTAATTTTCTTGTATTTGAATGATCCAGGAGTTCAAGCTAAATCCAAATGCCAAGAGCTTCACCCCAACGTCCTTGAGGCCACATGCGTCAGCATCAGAAACCTCTTTCTATTATGCTAGCAACATGCCTTCTGTTCCCATGCATACTTTACCTGTGGGCATAGGGGTGAGGTCTCTAACTCATTAATAGTTCTTGTTTTGGCATTTTGCTATCTTTTTAGCTTATCTAGTTAACTAAATATTGGTTACCCACTGCTTTGTGAAGTGCTGTTTGATTCTGTTTGTTGCAAATTTATAGATAAACTGAGGTCTTCATTAAGATTCAACCCGCCTCTCCATCCGGTCCCTGAGCAAACCAATCACACTGTAGAAATAATCTAAGAATCATGTTGGTCCTTGCACAACTGTTTGAACTTCCTCTAGCATCTTTCTTGTTTTCAAACCCTCCATTTGCTATGGTTAGCGCTGATGAAGAGTCAAGATCTAATTTGCCTGTATACTAGTTTCAAACAAATAAATAAGATATGAAACGAGTGAATATAATCATCAATATGGGGTATGTGTCAGCAAACCTGTAGTTTAACCAAAATGGAAGTGGAAAGGCATCCTATCTCTGGGCTCAGCAACTGACCATCCGTTTGTTCATTTTCTATTTTCCCTTCTTCAGTTGGATTTTAGGATTGTGACATTTTCCTTGAACATGTACCCACTCCCCTTATGAAACTCTGACTCATGCGACTTGCATGAGTTGCAGCCAGTCAAACATTTTCCTTTGCTTATATATAAAGAACATGCTTTGAGATGTGGCAAACAATTGCAGATTGGATCATCATTTGGTGGGCCTCCGACAGTTCTTTACAATCCGCAGGCTGCGCAAGGGCAACCGCCCCAGGCATACATCCATCCTAATGGACCTCTGGTAACTTACCTGATTTTCTTTCGGAAACCTGTTGCAAGTCGTTTACATGTATTGCCAATATTAGGTTCATGATCTGGGCAAGTGATGTGTATCAATTGCTAAGGTAAAATTGACACCATTTTTTGCAGTTTGCACAGCAGATAATGCTGGGGCAGCCTCGACCAGTACTCTACATGCCAAGTTACCCGCCTGTAAGTCAATTTTAAACAGGCCAGTTCGGACAATTGCCACTCCCCATGTTTCAGCCTGCAGTGAAATCACCCCTTTTATTTATTTATTTTTCCTCTCAATAATTTGGTATTACAGGATATGCCGTATAAAGGAAGAAATTTCTAGTCCAACACGAGGAATTTATGACAAGAGCTCTGTTTGAGGAGTTGCTGACAGGGACCATCCCTGCGCTCATGAGCGCTACACACCGGGGACAGGTCTGTTGAAGCAGGGAATGGAGATGCGCTGAAGTATGTGACGGTGGATTTAATAATACCAGAAACTGCCTGCCGAGTTGCCGACCTTAACAATCTGATTTATACAGGGCAATTGTAAATTCATTAAATCCAACTCGAATGTTTTCATGCCCTGACTATAGAATTCAGCTTGAAATGTGGGATGTAAGGGCGTGTGCCCGTCTGTTATATTGTGAAAGTGGTTATCATGTTTTTTTTCTGTTTCACAGGTTGAATGGAGAGCCTCTTGTAACGGCCTTACTTCGCCTCCCGTAGACTGTGTGCGCATGATGTGTACAGAGCAGGGCTCTGTTATTATCCGTTTGATACGCTCGGACTGAATTTGTACGTTTTCATTTTATAATGGAGGCCCTCACCAAGGGAAGTCGTGATGTATGCTAAAATGATGGTAACGCTCTGCCGTCATGCTTTAAAAGGATATTTAAAGTTTTGCTTTTATACCACGATAAATAATGATACCTATATTTTTCTTTATTCAGAAAATTCTTAAAAAAAACATATCACCAAAAAAAAAAAAAAAAAAAAAAAATAGTAAAAATGACGAAACAGGGAGTTCTAATTTTAACATGGCAATCACATAAGGAGTCCTTTTATGCGCATCCAAACGTGCCCACCTGTCAAATCTCGTATCTAACAAAGACGAAATATCAATTAGTGTTGTAGATGGTTCCTGTCCGCCCAATGGACTAGCACACTGACCCATCTCGCATAAAAAGGCCAGGAGAATACTCGCAATTAAAATTCACTTGTAAAATTTCAACATCACAATATGCATATAAGAGCCTGACTTTCAACACGAATAACCAATCAATGAGAATTACGTAATATCAATTCAGAGAAACTTCAACAGGGCTAGTCATTGTCACGCGTCCCACTACATACCAAACACTCCATCAATCCGGACTCAACATATATCTGTCTGTATCATTAATGAGACATGAAATAAATATATAGCTTTAGTGCAGATTCCACTAATATCAGAGCATCCACTTTATCCAAAAGGTGAGACCCCTCACTCCCTGACTCTTCTCAAACCAGGATAAGCAAAGCTCTATAGCCTCTTGTCCTTATCTACTCTCGAGAATCTCGCAGTGTTGGCTTATAATCAGCATGACAAAAGCATGCTGGCATGGTTGAATAGTTGTAGACAAAAGGCTATCTTGTTCTTGTGCAACAAAACAATAATTACAATAACAAATAAATTGTTATTAAAGCTGGCGTCTAGCTGATTCTTCAGTTCAAAAATCCTGTGCATTGTACCTATGTTATTATGTAACTACTTACGGTAGTACTGATAAGAAAACCAAACTGTTATATATATATATATATTGATTTCGCATGGCCGACATTGTCTACATGGCCCATCTGCAGTTATACTACTTGTTCGCAAATAGGAACACAGAAGCATTAGGTTGTCACAATCCAAACATGTGGACTGGAAACAAGAGCTGAAGAAAAACAAATAAAGGACTCACAGAATTAAGGGCAAATATCAAACGAGATTACACAGTGACAAAAGATAAACCAACAATGGCATGAATTGTTAGTCTTCATCAACAGATTTAATGAAGACTGAGAGGAAATTCTCTGCAGCGGAGAAGCCCCCCTAATAAACAACATACTACATGAATAGTAAAAGAACAATTGCATACATCAAAAGCACACACATATCATTGTTAAGCACAGTTCTAAACAAGGCCCTACAACTGGAAGACATTATATTAAGATAACAAACAAGGAACATTTACAACCGTATGACAAAAGGCTGACTAGTTATGTTTGTGAGGGCTAAAACCCAATTTCACAATATCAACAAACAATCCCTCTAGAAATTGGTCAACGAATTCATACGAACTACACATCAAACTCCTCAAAAGTTGAAATAATTAAAAAAGATAATCTATCTTCAGAAAAAGAATTTCATCTTATTGGATGCTTTGCACTAGGCATAGCACTACAATAAAGAAATTCATGCTACACTTGATCTTCCGCCTCCAACCCAATTGAGGAAAACTCCATAACAAAGTTTGAGCCTTGAATGTAACAGATTTTGAACAATAGAACTAATCAAGAAAGGCATAAACTTAATTCATAAACAAAAAACAAATTCAATTTCCAAGGGAACAAATCCAAAATATATACAAGTCAAGGAACCACATCGCTTGTTCTAATTCACATCAAATTTTCCTACCCATGAAATTTCTACTTGCTAGAGCCAGTGGTTCCTTAGCCAAACTGAGGCATTGGCAACGCATAAACACAGATTAGATTTTGATCTGGTTATACAAGTTGGAGCAACACCATCTTCACAGGAAAAAGAAGTGCAATGCATGCTCCAGAGAGACGATCTCTTCCTCATTTCAGCCAACAAGTTACATAAAAAACTAAAACACATTCATAAAACATACTAGTAGCAGCAGCAGCAGCAGCAGCAGTAGAAGAAGAACAAGGATTAAGAAACACAAATGCTCGCATTGTCGACATTCATACCTCAAATGGAGGTGTTGTCCTGGTTCTTGGCCGAGAGACGCTTCAAAAACTCATAGGTTGTGATCATTGTCGTCGCAGACATTGACATTGATGCCCAGCGGGGTCCGAGTCCTCGATAACAAGCACCCCAACCCCCTTCTTTCAATAAATTCCTCATGGTCCTGCCGATAGTTATGGCCGAAGATCTCTTATTACCACTCCTTCCTCCACTGCTATCATCATCCATCACCTGCATTCTTGTTTTTATTGTGTCCAGAGGCATTGTTACCAAGCATGACGCCCCACCAGCCATTGCTGCACTAACACCTTGCACAACTGCCACCATCTTGTAGTCTGGCCGGAGCCCAGCAGTAGTACCTTCCTCCGGCGCGTTGTAGCAGTCACCTCTCCGGCATAAATAATATCCGATGCCTCCCCATATGATCCTCTGAGACACTGAATATGAAGCCCACCAGACAGCATTAGAAGGGGCGTATGTCAAGATTGACATCCCGAAGCCTCGGTATAGACCACGGAGTCCATCAGATCTCAAGATCTTCCAGAACGCGTCTATGCCACCGAGGTATTTCGGGCTAGCGTTTTGGGAACCCTGTACCATGAGGCGTTGGCTGATTACGTCAATAGGTGTCCACACAATCTGGGACGCCATGGCTGCACTGAGACCAGCAGCAGCGCTGGCGGCCGCGGCCGCTGCTGGCTCAGGGACGCCGAGGCGGGATGCTGCAGCACTGACAGCACTCTTCGTGACCTCCAGCGCTGTCATATACAGAGCGCGAGCAGGGATGGTCCCGGTAAGGGAAGTAGCAAAACCACGGTAAAATCCCCGCGGACCATCGAGGTGGAGGATGGCCATAGCGGCGCGTCGGCAGGAGAGCGGCTGAGAGGAGCACTGCAGCTGGGTCTTGAGAACGACTGCGGGGTACAAAACGAAAGAGACGCCGGAGAAGAGGGCGGCCCCGAGAACAAAGAATCGCCACTTGTCAAGCATCTCCCAATCGATCTCCGCAGGAAGCTGGATCTCCGCCGTCGTCGCCGGCGGTGACTCCTCCTCGACTTCCCCCACCGCCGTGAGGCTCATCTCCTGCCGATCTCGCCTCCCACCTATCTCTACGACCTCTCCTTCATCTAACCCTAACACTAACACTAACCCTAACCCTACTCCTCTACACACTACTATTCACAACGCTATAAACGAAATAAAGATTCACAAGGAGACGAGGGGTTTCTCGGGAGGAATACCTTACGGCGGTGTGTTGACCGGCGGGGGACGACGGCATCATATCGGCCGTCGGCTAGTGATCGGAGGGTCCAGATCGCGGACCCAGGGCTAGGGTTTACAACGACGGAGCCGGGAGAGAGAATGGGGAACGGTGCTTTGCTTTGCGAATGGATAGGAGTCGTCTTATAATTAAATTAGAGGTAGTAGAGGGGGTTTTCCGCATATATATATATATACATTAAAAAAAAAGAAAAAAGAAAACATTGGGTGAACCGGTTAAGGGCAGGTGTCCATCTCAGGTAGGGCACTGCCCCGCAAGCGGTGGGCGGGTCTTTAGTGTAACTTTACACGGATGGATGAGATCTTCTTGGTTTTGAGTGCATTCAAGCATCTCGAGGCAGGTTGACGGACGAGGTGCATGAGAAAGATTGGCGTAGGAAGTTACGGCCATGATGACGTGTGTGGCCTATCGGTTGCAGCTGCGTGTCCTGTCGCGGGCCGTACGGTTAATGACCTCCACGTGGCGGTCGATGTCCAGTGTTAGCGAGGGGCACCATAGCAGACGAGGACGAGCGCGCAGAGATTGCACGCAAGGCTTCCAACGGTGAGGACGACATCTGGTGTGAAAGTGAAACAGCAAACCAGGAAAATACATAAAGACACGTGGTAGCGTATGATTGGTTTGCGTTTGACGATCGGAACAGATTCAATGGGCCGAATCCGCATGGATCCGAAAGATGCGGCTAAGAAGCCCACAGGAAATCCCGGTTAAAACGGGGATCCCACGGGTTCAGTTAAAAAGGGGATCAAGGCAAGGCAATCTGGGGATCCAGAGAGACATGGTTTTCCCCAGTGAATCACTGATCAGGATAGGAATTTGTTCTCAAGTTTGGACCCAAACATTGATGTTTGTCCCGGTCTGCATTCCGCTAATTCTGTTATAACTGAACTTCTCAATATAAGACACTGGTATTATGATATATACATTTAACTTTATGCTAATGGAAAGAGCATGCTACCACTTACAAGTAGTTTATGGCCTTTCTTGTTCCAGTGCACTGAAAACTCTTCCTGGTTGCCAGACCTGGCAAAAGTTGATAATTTAGAGCGCAAGGATAAGCAGTACAAAGAAAAAGAAATAAATATGACAGTTAAATACTAAGATTGCATTCTTCCACAATAGATGGCCAGGGAATTTCAACATTGCGCAACTTTGACGTAGGCACTTTGGGCTTCACATCAGTTAGCAAATAGCTAAATTCACAACCAAAATTTACAGTAGAAGTACCATCCCAAAAGGTGAAAGCAAGTCAGGAGGAGGAACGCGCTCGCTTGTTACTGCAAGATGGGCATTTATATTGCTTGATGTGCTCAGCTCTTGCAGGTGTTATTTTCACACACTTGCCGTGAAACCATTTCTCGCACGCATCACAGCAAATCCAGAACTCATCAGAGGCATAGTTTTCACCACATGCCCCACAAAGAGTATCTCCATGCTCGTCTTCATCATCCTCCTCCTGAAGAGGACCTTCATCCTCTTCCTTCCCCGGCATTATCTTTGAATAGTTGCTCTCAGATTCCAATCCTCGCTGCTTTAAACTCAAATTGAACAAGGTATAAAGAGGTTAAACAATGTAATTTGTGAATAGTTGATTTTAAAAGACTAGGCGGTGGATCCTTGATATAAAACTAGGCGCTCCATCAAAATTACACATTCCACCAAAGTAAATAGAAAAGATTAAACAACAAGGAAAAAAAAGCAAAATAAATTAATCGCTTGTAAGGCTACATGTTCTTCAACCGCAAAAGTCTAACTATGATGCCATAGTACGAATTGGGTGAATTACTCTTCAACATGATACAATAATAAGATTGAAGGCATGAATATTAATGCATAAGAGTGCAAGCCATTAACTTCACTATTCAAACATGGCAGTTTCTTCAATAGCTATGACAATTTCTGTACATGCATATCAGTTAACCAAAACAATGACACATTATAATAATAATAATAATAATAATAATAATAATAATAATAATAATAATAATAATAATAGTACTCACTGCTTTGGTGTTTGATTTGTGTTTGCTATTGCTGTGATTGTTACCCTGTGACCTCACTTTGTCTTTACCATTGACAACCTCATATATGGTAGGCAGCTCATTTATCATACCAAACAGGTGCTTCCTGCAACAAAAAATCATTAATTTCACAGGAAAGACCATGATAGAATTTCATCAAATCCCAACAAGCACAAAAAATTAATCATACAAGAACAGTAGAGAAAAATATCAGCATGCTAGACTAATCAGGATCCATGAAAGTGAAAGAAAGGAACAATATCAACAGGACAATGAATAGACAATCCTTTGAAAATCGTTAATCAGATAATCATCTGAAAACTACACGAGGACCTCTAAAAGAAACAAAGAACTCTTTTGTCTGCCAGCTACAGCCCTGACTTAATACTTCCATCTCTCTAATTAGTCTTCTCACTGCTATAGTTGCCTAAATAGTCTTTCAGGTTAGTGTTCTTCCTTAAATTGTCTTTCTTGGCAGACATGGCAATAGCATCAACAAAGAACAAGAAGACGGCATGCATTTAGTTTCAAGTTTCAACTATGTCTCAATTATATCTGATGTCAATTTATTGACTGCCCACACCCTTCCAAGTTTCAAACCAAAAGCTCCTGCACTGCATTCATGAACAAAAAACAATAGTTTCAGAGGGTTTCATACAATATAATGAAACAAAATCTGACGGGCAGAGAAAAAAGAACTGAGTAAAAACAATCAAGTACAAGATTCTCCAATGGCAAAATTTATGATATAAAGCAACACACACAATTCTAACATTATTCACGATTGAAATATTTAGCTATTTATACCAGAACTGAGCCCAAAATGGCAATTTACCAGTTAAGAAATGCTTCAAGAAAATGATAGAAAAGGCATATTCAAGAAACAACCAAAAAAATAACCAAGTGTCCGAGAAGCCCAAAGCTTTCAAATCAGCGAGAAACTGTTAATTACCTTTCAGTTTTATCAAATCCAAATCTTGCGCCAAAATAAAAGGCAACAGAAAGTAGCCATGCATCACTGTGCACAGCAACCAAAGACAACCAGTCCTTGTCTTGCATTCCATCCCTTGCAAAATTAATTCCCAAAGCAGGCTCAGGCAGCTCAGGAGGAACTTCCTCTGCAGGTAAAGTAACTTCCCACTGCTCATTAGGCAAACCATAAAGGCAAAGGTTTTCCTTATCTGCAAGATGTGATATAGTACTATATAAGAAGAGAAATGGTACAAGACAGTTGTGCATTATCAGCCAATACAAACTGAGATAATTGATTATGAACATTCCTTGGAAAGAAATATCAGTCAATCTACAGATCTGATATCTCTCAATTATTTGCCTAACTTCTTTTGCATGATCAAACATTATTGGGATATCATGAGCAGAGACACAATCTGTACACTCAAAAATCATAATTTTGGTAACATTAAAATGGCAGATTACAGCGCCAAGCAACAATAGCTGTGACATAATAATTCATCGCGCTGTAGTAGAAGGATTGTAAGTAAATAGACTTGATACAAATGTTGCTTCCCAAATCGTGAACACTAAGCTGCTCCAGGAACAGTGCAGAGCTAATTCAGACATCCCACTGGAAAAAGGCTGCCTCCCCAGACAAAGGCTAGTTTAAAGCTCAATATTCTAAACCATCATAACAAGCAAAAAATTGGAGAAAATAAAATAAATAAATAAACACCTGATAGCACAAATAGAAATGATTAAACAACACAATCAACAGCTGAACTGTATTATGAAATGACAGCCTAAAATTCTAAAGAACTATATGACAGGTAAGTCTTCCATATTCCCCAACATCATTTAAAACAAGAATCACACCATATTTAAAAATTTTTGGAAGACAAGAAGGTAGACTCCCAATAAATATTAGTAACAAAACCAATAAAAAGTGGATTACATATTCAAAACAAAGCCATAAACTACTGAGCAGGAACAGCAAAACCATGTGCAGTGATAAAAGATACTCACATGATATCTTAAAAAGTCAAAAACATGATTAGCAAAATATGAACCTGCTGCAATGGCAACTGACATGAAGAAAACAATCTTCCGACAAACCATCAACCTTTGATTTAACAGTATGCAAGGGACCTATCTCACGGTCATTCTGAACGGAGTCATACATAAAATCAGCAATGCACAAGGCCAACAAGTTGGTTCAACATCTCCCAACATAATGCAATTTGGCAAATAACTAATTAAAATCACCGACCTAATTGTATCTCAAGAGAACCTCACCAAAAGCTAAAGTTGATGATAGATCAACACAATACAGGTATGCATGAAACGATGAGGTTGTGCAAAGAAAAAGGCATATTTTATCATTAAATCCATCTTACTTCCCTCACTATACAAAAACAACATCAAAGATAAAATTTATGCAAATAAACTACACCCATCTTGCTGATACTATTTTCTATTTGAAAATAAAAAACGATTCGCAACAAATACATAATAAAACATGTATTAACAAAACATACCCTAAATCACACTAAACAAACCAAATAACAAAGGAACAAATTTTAACCACTTTTTTTTTTTTTTTTTGAAAAGGACCAAACAAATTTTCAAGTAAAAAAAATCAGATTTAACAAAAAAGGAGTTCTCAAGAATCCTCACCGGGGTCGCATTGCTGGTAGAACTCCTCAACATCTGCATCGTTTTAACGTAAAATATCTTTAAAAAAATCACAGAAACTCCACAAAAAACACAAAAAGAACCGCGATTCTCGAAACCCTAACAGTAGAGCAGCGCGCACCGGTAGTGAGGGCCTTGATCATGCCGACGCGGCGGCTCTTGAAATCCCTGAAGACCTCCTCCACCGTACGCGGGTTGTACGCACCATCCATTGGGAATCGAAGGTGGACTCGATGGAAATTCACGAATTCCAAGGGGATAAGGCAAGGAATTAAGAATTCGAATGTGCGGGTTCGCAATTCAGGAAGGCGAGATGGGTTTCAAAAAAAATAAAAACAAATAAAAATCAGAAATTTTTTTATAAATTTCAGCGCGGACTTGAAACGGTTGGGAACTGTGTAGTTTAATTGGATTTGATTAAAGGGTGGAGTCGTGATCACCACCGTTTGATGTGACTCTCTGAAAGCAAAGAATATATATATATATATATATCACCTTGATTTAAAATCCACAAATATTTATTATTTATTCCATAGATTTATATAATTTATTTAATCATATTAAATAATAAAAACAGTAAATATATATATATATATATATTTAAAAAATTAAATCATCAAAAGATTTTGTGTACATATCTTTAAAAATATTTTATCTGTTTATTTGACAGTAAAAAATTTTGTAGTTGCTAATTTAACGGAAGAATTTTATTTAGTTGTGTATCTTGAAAATCTATCTAATTATATCCATATCAGTATATCCCTCAATAAATCCAAAAACCATATATTTCTTGAAATTTAGTATGTATATATAATAACAATAAAAAGATAATTTTATTTAAGATTTTAAACTTTTTTAATAATGTTAATTTTTATTTAGATGTAACCAATAAAAATAGGTTCAGTATATGATATATATACTGTAGGATGTATGTACCAATTTTTTTATACGTATGACAATGTATTTTAATAGTGTATCGGGTTAAATAAATATATTTAAACAAATAGAATTTTAAAAGGCGTGCATAGGTATGGTATTTGGTTTTATGGAGAAATATACAAGCAGTTAGGCGAATTTTCAAGGATAAAGAGATAAGAAAAAATTTAAACATAAAACTAGTAAAATTACTGCAACCACCTCCATTTTACTTCAATACCATTCAAAGATTTTAAGAAATATTTAGAATTTTTTAATTATGATGCAAAATAGTGGTTTGTGTGTTTAGTCATTGATGAAGACTGAGCCACCAAAATTTTATGGGAGGCAACCAAAACAAAGAGAAAAGTTTTGACAAAGATTTAAAAATAAAAATTAGAAACTGTAGTCTGAGATTAAGAACTAATACCATTCAAACAATGAACCTCATCTCATTGCTTCACATTTCAACGACTTACAAATGAATCATGAAATAAGTGAAACTTAAGCTTATGATTGCTTGATAATTACTTGGGGTAGGGCACCAAACTATAGTCAATATTTATTTTGGAGCCCAAACTTTTATTTGAATGAAATTGTGATTCAACTTTAATTTAGTTTCACTAGGTGGTCACCCGAGAAATTCCAACTTATTTTTGACAATGTGAATAATAAAAATTTTCTGTCAACACATATATAACATGTTGTAAGCACAGCTAGTAATTTCATATTATCTCCGATAGAGAATTTCTAACATCCACATTATTAAAAATGAATTGAAATCTCTTTAGTAACCACCCAGTAACACAGAATTAAAGTTTGGTAGCCATTTTGATTCAAATTAAAATTTGGACTCCAAAATAAAAAAAAACACACACTTGGTGTCCTATAAAAAATTTACTCATAGTTGAACCAAGATTTGAAGAACATCAATTTAGCAAAATACATACCACGCAATTCAAGAGGATCTCAACAAGAACCAGGTTCACATTTCATTAGCAAGCAAGAAGTATTCATTACTGAAACTCCCCGGGTAAGTAAGTTCAGACAATATTAAACATGTAGATACACTTCACTTCACAGACAATTTATCGGTGTCCAAAACAAGAGATTTTTCAAATGGAAGATCCTGACCTGAGCACTCTCTCGAGCTTCTCAGCCTTCACATAGTCCTTCTCGGTGAGAGGACCGGCAGGGAAAGCAGTGATCTCGACAACCAAGTGAGGTGTGGGGAGCTCGTCAAAAAGAGCTCTCACATTGTTACAGCATACACTTTCTCCATGTGCACTTTCCCGCCTTATCTGACAACCCTGCATGAATGAGAGAAAAAAAAAAAGATGTTACATAGGCGATGCAGCAAACACAAATACCATTCTCCTTCTGGTGGTAAATGATCACGTTCTAATTCCCTTATCAAGGCAATATGGTTGGAGAACCAGTGTTCAAATACAATACTGTTTTCTTTTTTTGTTTCTCATTTCCATAACACATTCAAGGGGTCACATTCACATTTTCTTTCAAGCAGAGTACATGAACAAAGCAAGTTCGACTTGGTTTACAAGTAAGCCATTCCCTTCAGATAAAAAACTGAACTTGCCCTAGAATGTAACAAGTTTGCTCTAGTTTGGCTAGCAATCACAAGCTGTACATAGATTATTCATAACTCAGTGGAATTATTAAAAATGAAAATGAAAGCCCAAACACATTTGAATCTCATTTTTGGGCATGCAAGAGGTTTACCTTGTGGGAGGTAGCATCTACAAAATGGTCATCATCAGAGAGTAAGCTGGCAATGGATTTAAGTAGACGCCGGCCTTCAGCTTTTGAAGGTACTCTATAGCTCCGCTTAAGAGTACCCTTCGTTGTCGGATGCCATTTACTGACTAGTTTTCTTCTCTTTATCGCTTCTTTATCATCTGGAGAACATGCATCACAAAAATATGATTACTGCAGCACACAGAGCGGTAAGAGGAAGTAAAAAGTACATGATACATGCATCTAGCTGATTTCATGGATCATGTCATTATAAGCAATATGAAGAGAAAAACTGAATTTGAAGAATACCATATCAGCCTTCAATTATGGCTGCTGTCACTAACTACAACAAGGCATTCCATGATCTTCATTATAGATGACCAATGATTTCAACAGGTTGCTCGAACAATCTAGAGTGACAGGTATACAGTAAACTTATTGAAGAATTTAATGTAACCTTTAGTAAAATATCACTGTTCTTTGGCATGCCATCAAGTTCATGGCACAGAGTGATGTAGCGACACCAGGCAAGGAATCGCATGAGTTTGAACATGATCAATAATTGGTTCCCTAGCTTAGAATTACATTCAGGGCATGAACCGATGCTTACAATCTGATGAAGATCATGCCACCACTAAAGAAATAGCAAATTTTAGTAAACAAGGATCTTTCCTGCAAAAAAGTTTTTTTGTTTCCTTGATTAAATAGAGGAAACAAGATATGATGAAGAGCTGGAAGATGCAGATGTCGGTCAAGTAGCATTCACTTACAACCAAAGATAATAAGGATCTAATGCATCCAAAATTGTATATAATCCCCCAGCACCCAGAACAATGATGAGAATGGGCAATCACCCCCCATCATAGTTATATTTCCCACACACACTGAAGGATGAGAAACTGATAAACTAGAAGCACCTAGGTCAACTGTCAAGTTATACATCATAGCCAAACAACTCGTCAGCTGAAATCCCATTAAGCTCCGCTTCTTTAGATAACCTAACTGCAATCAAAATTCTCTATATTTATCTCAACTACAATAAGAATTGATAGCGCCAAACCCAGAACTCATTGCAAATCCTTGATAAATTCATAAAATAACACTTAAAAATTGAACTTTTTAAATTTTCATCACATTCAATTAATCACAAAAACCTGATTTCCCTTGCAATCCCTCAATCCACTTTGCAAATCCCAAATCTTCACCATTTCCTCCCAAATCTGCAACAGCACACCATCAAAGCCATAAAAGACACAATAGGAAAGAAAAAAATGAAACAGGAATTGAAAAGGACCAGTACCAGAAGAGATGAAGGGATTTGAAGGAGAGCCAGCAATCCCAGTCTTGACAAGGACATAGAAAACAAAGAGCCTGCTCAACCATAGCACAGGGCTCTCAAGCATAGAAGCTACACAAACGGTATTCACCTTGAGATTCCTGGAAAGCTTAGGGCTTTTGATTGAGGCAAGGTTGATGAAAGAGGGGATGAAGAGGCTTTTGAGGAGGGGATGGTGCCTTCCATTGGTGTGAGAAGATTGGAAGGATGGAAGTGGAGAAAAGTAGGGCTGTTGAACAAGAGAAAGGAGCATTGCTTTCTTGAGAAAGAGAGAGAATGTGGAGTGTAGAGCTGCAAATTTATGAATGCTGGGGGGAAATTGAAAAGATTGAGGATATAATTAACGTAAAAATAATAAAAATAATTATCAATTAATATGAGAGATAGATAAAAATCGTGTTTTTAAATATGTAAAATTAGGGATGATGAAAAATTTTATCAGACAATAATTATTGAATATATATACATATATTATTTTTCTCTCAAATTAAAATTGAAGTTTCAATTCATTTTCATGAGTGTTATAATTATTAAGGCAAAGTGTTAAATTATGTAAAACAGTAAAAAAATATACAATGTTTTATATAATATTTATAAAAATAATAGCCACTAGATTATAATCTAACGACTCTCGATCAATATTTTTAAAAAACAATAGTATGCTTATTCGGATAATTTGTTAGCTATACCTATGTATAATGTACTCCATTATGTTACCTTTGATAGCTGATTTTCTTGGTAAAAGAAAAACATTTTCCAAGAATTATAGTTATATAGTGTGACAAATATTATTCTGGCTCACATCTGTTTCATTTATTCAATGGTGTTTGGAGTTTTTGGTGACATTGAACCGTTGGACACTTGCAAGAGGATAGCAGATATTAATATCCAGTGGATAACATAGTGTGAGGGCCCACAAACCCTACCCAAGTTGCTCAAATAATTACAAGGAAAAACAATGAATAACTATTTGGAAGTTAGTTAATTTCAATTATTTGGTTCTTAAATTTTAAAATCTTATTCATTGCAATCACACATTCAAAATATACATCGTTTTTACAACACATCTATAATTTAAAGTATATATAAAAAAAACGAATTAGAGGAAAATGAACAATTTTCAATTCTATCCATCTTTACTATTAAACTCACAATAAGAACTCTCCAAGAAGAAAATAATCAAAGATAAGCGAATGCATATTTGCCTCATCATCTCAAGAAATTTCTTTTAATTGTGCTCATATTCATCTCCAGAAAAAGCAACAATGGAATCATGACATTATTCATCACTGATTGAGCTTCGTTCACTATCCAATTTCATCAACTAATCTGAGATTGTAACAAACACCTCTCACCTTCCTTTCAGAAAAAGGACCAATACTTTTCCATTGAATGATTCTATGTCTATCAAACATACACAAGATTAGACATTTTCATCCTTAATAGGAATTTCGTTATTGCCAAATCCTTCAAGCAATGAAATATAAGTGCTATCATCTGGACTGATGCCATTTCTCACCATCTCTTTGAGTAGTTCCTCAGCATGTTGACCTTCTCCATTCTTGCATAATCCTTGTATAAGCGCATTATAAGTAAGAAGTGTAGGATTAAAGCCCTTGCAAAGCATCTCATCACGAACTTTTAATGCATCTTTGGTATCACCTTTCCTGCTATAACCACTGATCAGAGTATTGTAGCTAATAAGATCAGGTTTAATGCTGCATGTTGTCATCTCATCAAGGAGCTCGCGAGCTTCCTCGACTTTTCCCAACAAGCAAAGCCCTCTCATTAGTGTATTATAAGTAACTTCATCAGGTGTGATACTCTTCTTGTTCATCTCCTTCAAGAGAGCAAACGCCCGCTCCATGTCCCCCTTACCACAATGCCCATCAATCATCGCATTGTACATCACAAGGTCCGGAGAAAAGCCTTTCTTCGCTGCTTCTCTGAACAATTTATCGGCATCCACAACTCTGCCCTTCTTGCAAAGACTGTAAATCAGTGATGTGTATGTGACTGTTGTAGGACTGACACCTTTTCTTGACATCTCGGCGAAAAGCTCAAATGCCTTCTTCACATTCCCATCTTTGCAATGGCCATTAATCAAGATATTGTAAGTAACTGAATCAGGTTCTATCCTCTTCCCTTCCATCTGCTTCAATAACACATCGACTTCTTTACTCCGCCCGTCCATAAACAATGCATGCACAAGCAAATTGTAAGTGCGCACCGTCGGCTCAATCTTCCTCCTCGCCATCTCATTCCAATAGCCGAATGCAACATCTAACAGACCCTTATTACAATACCCATCAATCAATGCATTGTATATCATGGCGGTCGGCGTTAATCCTCTTTGCAGCATTTCATCAAACAACTTGACTGCATCCTGAAGCCTCCCACCTTTGCACATCCCTGCTATAATGGTTCCGTAACTATAATCATCAGGCTCAATTCCTTTACTTCTCATCAGTTTCAACATCTCCAAAGCAACATCAACCTTCCCTTTCTCGCAATGCCCACGAATTATAGTGTTGAAAGTAACAGTAGTGGGATTGATTCCAGCCTCCTCCAAGAACTCCACAAAGGCCATGGCTTTCCGCAGCTTCCCCTCTTTGCAAAGCAAATTGATCATGATGTTGTAAGTGATGACATTAGAAGGGATTCTCAACCTGAACATTTCAGCATACAGGACCCAGGCATTGTGGGGCTGGTTGGTTTTCAAGAACGAGCTGAGGATTTTGTTGCAGGCATCGATGGTAGGTATTAAATTGGAACCTTTCATGAGGTAGAACAGTTCGAGAGCGGTGTCGGGACGGCCGGCGTCGGAGTAGGCGCGGAGGAGGAGGTCGAGGGAGGAGGGGGAGTGTTGAAGAGAGGGGAAGAGGAGGGAAAGGGATGGGAAGTGGGGGGAGGCGAGGGAGTCGGAGAGGAAGCGGAGGGCCGAGGAGGGCGAGAAGGAGGCCAAGCGGAGAAGAGAGGTGGAAACGGTGGAGACGTCGAGGCATTCGGTGGCCGCTGCCGGCGGTGGCGGCGCCGTAGAGAGGTAGCGGGGAATGACTGCGCGGGGACGCCGGCGAGCGAGGTGAACGGCTTTCATTGTTTCTGGAGAACAGGTGGAATCCGTAAGTGATTGAAAGGGGAGGTCGAGAGGGAGTGTTTGCAAAATAACCCTTCAAAAAGGAGAAATTTTCACATTATGTTGGCCCTCGGCCCCACATGATAAGTAATGGGTATATTTGTAAAATTCAATGTTGTGGAAATTTACAAGGATATCACATTAATCACTCACTTAACCGCCTGAAACAAGTGCTTTTCTACACTGATTCACAGAAAAACATGGAAAGCCTACTACAGGAAGAATTGAAATACAAGCACAATTAGCAAATCGAAGTTGTTTGATTGGGTGCATTATATGTTAACTTCCCGAACATCATTCTGGCCGAAAGGGCTGCCGCATCCGGGACATTTTCGGTGTCGGATCTCCAAATTCCTCTGGATACAGGGAGAACAAAAGAGGTGGAAGCATTTGGTGATCACAACCTGCAAATCAGAGAGACAGCGTAGGCCCAGTGATTCTTTTGCAATTCATTTTAACAAGCCTATGAAGAAATAACGGCAGGAAAATTTGACAAGCATATTCACAGGTAATGTATCTATTTACTTGTAAAAATCATGAATAACTTACTTCCTTAGGCCGGTCAAAACATACACCACATTTGAGTATTGCCTTGCACTCCTTGATCTCATCTTGAAGTCTCTGAATTGCAGCCTCTTCACTCTCTGAGCTAAGCTCTGCAACTTCATTTTTTACCTCGGTGAGCTCTCCCTCAAGTTTTTCCCTCTCATTTCTGGTTTATATATAAACAATACCGAAGGTATATAATTGGGTAAGATGCATAACACAAAAATAAAATTCAAGTTGAACTAGGAAAATCAAGAAAACTCCCATGAGGCAAGCGACCTTACCTTTCCCTCTCTAATACCATCCTGACGTCAAGAATTTTCTTCTCATTCTGCTCATATTCCTTCTCAAAGGAATCTACAGTTGAGCGAAGCCATTTCAGCTCTTTCTCAGAATCCTCCAAGTCGAGTTTTACTTTATCCATGATGATTGCAATGTGCCTGTTATCTGAGGCAGCTTTAGCACCCTGAGCAAGATGTGCACTCATCTGTTGTAGTAGATAAGAAAAGTTAAAATGACAGCATACTGCAGGAAGTGGAGAATAGATCTCCAAAGTTTCAAGAAGAAACATATGTACAAGACACTCACCTGCTCCTCACTACGAGCAATTTTCATTTTTAAAAGCTCCATGGATCCATGAACCTGCTGTAGTTGCTTAGCCAGAGCTTGCTTTTCAGAGAGGAGAGAACTATGAGTCTGCTTCATCTTCACGCTATCAGAAACTAGCTGACACCAGACAACAGGAATAAGGATTGAGCAAGACTTGTTATAGTAAACAGAGTTCACATCTTGAATATTAGAAAACGAAACAACGGATTTGTGAAATGTTGCAGAGCAAATATAGAATATCTTCTGTAAAACCTCGAGATTTCTAGCGAACTTTTTCATCCTTCAACTTAAGGTAATCAATGTAAATTATCATTGGGAACAGAGCCAAACTCCACTTGAAATGTGAACTTCACGATAGGCAAAAAGGACCGAATTTATACAAGTAAAAAGTTAGAATGGGGTAGATGATTTGGCACTAACCTTTATATTGTAACCATCTCTATCAGCAACCTGTTGGAGCAAATGTTGGTTCTGTGTCTGCATATCTTCATATGCTTGACCAATGGTCTGTTGATCAGGAATTAAATAACAGTAGTAGAGAATCATGCTTCACAACTAATTAAATAAAATATAAAAGTCTAACCTCAATTTCAGAAATATAAGCTTCTCCTTCAGAATCCTTAATTTTTATGGCCTCCTTAAGCTCAAACACCTCTCTGCGAGAGGAAGTGCTAAGTTATAAAGAAGCAGAGTAATATACACAGATCAATTAAGAGGGTATCTTTTTTTCTGCTTTGTTTAGTTAATCTTCTTAGTTTTATGACCCATATTTTGAGTTATTCTGGTTTAGCCTCGTGTGATTTAATTGCAAGAGAAAATAAATCAACAAAGTACCAATCCAAAGGGCTAGCTCATTATGTCACATGATTGAGCTCATACTAAAAGATTGCATTCCAGATGCTTGTAAATTGTGCCAGACAATATTGATGCATACATAGTGGAAACTAGATGACAGATAAAATAATTTCTCCAGGAGTACAAGGACTGAAGAAAATAGTGAGTGAAAAAACGGCAGCGCATACTCAGCAGTGGCAATTTATAGAGTAATATTATAATAAGTAATAGTATAATAATGGAGAGTACTCATCCAACCTCTCCGAAACATCCAATTTCGCCCTTAGTTCAGCTATTTCAGCTTCCGCTACAGAAAGCCTTTGATGGCAAGCAGCCTCAGCCTCATTTGCAGCTTTCACCCGCAACTCAAGACTGTGATCATCCAAAGCAGTCCTCAAGTATTCCGCTTGAGAACGAGCTCTCTGTTCTGATTCCTTAATTTCCGTGATGGTTCTAAAATTCCATCAGAAGCATTTGTCAAATAAATTCATTAACTTTTCTCTTCAGAAATTAACATGAAGCAAGTCATCTCAAAATGCCAAACATCCAGTAGCATTACTAGTTACAATAGTATGAAAATGGACAACATATTTTAAGTATTAGTTAAATTTAGAAGGGACAGGAACAAGGTGATAACAGCAAGGCAGGAGAAGACTAATTTTAACTAGAACTAAATAACGAAAGATCAGATTTTAGGTTATCTTGTAACCACTGAACATACCTATTATCAAAGCATTCTTGTCCATACATATCCAAAAATATTTGCAACTCCTGCTTTTCTTTTTCCAATTTCTCAATCTGCAATACAGCAAGTATACAGATCAGGTATGACATGTGGGTAGTCACTCAGGTGGTTTCATCTTTGCAAGCATTTATTAGAAATAATGCTAAGAAGATTACCCACTAAATGCTAGGTGGAACAATGATAAAAGATTAGTATGGCAAGAACAGATCATACCAAGGATTTAAGGGACTTCATTTCAACCACTTGTTCAGCACATCTATCAGATAAGCTTTTCTGTTTACTAATCTAACAACATAGAGAAAATTAACACATCAGAATGCATGAGTAATGAAAGATAATTAGAACATGATTCAGATCAAACCAAATTAGGGAAGAAAAGACTTGCCTGAAAACCAGACAGCTTAAAAAAAAATGCACTCAGCTAATTAAGAAATGATATTACGGTACAAGAGAAGAGAAAATAACTCATGTAATGTTCAAATAGAGAATAAAAATAAGTACTTTTCCACAAGTTTACTGATTCACCATCATTTTGACGGAGAAATAAATGCTCACAACATACCCAAAAAATAGGGCTTTCTATAAGACATGGACAATTTGCTAACGACAAGACATCACGCTCCAAAGTACGCTCATAAGCCACTTTAGGCAACTGCACCATGCTAAAAATCCAATACAATGTATAATAATAAGATATATTACTAAAGAAACTTCACATAAACATCCTACTGACAAAATTAAGCTTCTTAAGCCTATGTTTGTTCATGGGGTTACACCATGGCTTCAACAAAACGCCCAAGGTTACACCTCCAACCCTTTTTTAACAAGATTTTATTATTTCAATAAAAATATATAATAATCAATTTTAAAAATTATTATTATTATTATTCTTAACAACCATCATTAATTATGAAAAATTAATCTTAAGATATTTATTTTGGTTAGCATTAATTAAGTCAATTTGGTCAATTTTATATTAAAAGGTCTTCCCACTAATCAGTTTCAAACTTCCAGACCTTAACTCCATTAACCTCCTAATTCACCACACAAACAAAGTCTCATTGTTAAATGAAGTTATGATGAGAAATCAAATTCTCACTTTTCTAATGAAAATAACTAATTCATGAATTGGGGGCATGACATACAAATTTCAATGGCTAAAAAACCCTCTTCATGATTTGCTGCCTCTGAAGTTTAAATTCAGAAAGACACCAGAATGACATTTGAAAGCAACAAATAACTCTCAGGAGCATGAACATATCCAGCCATTACCTTTTTCTCTAGCAAGGCTCTCAAGGAACTGGCTTCCTCATTTAGAGAGGCTGATTCACAAGCTGCCTCTTTTGATCGATTCAACTGGGTCTCCAACATTTCCATTTCTTTAGCTAATGCCAATGCCATAACACGCATTTCATTCTTGATATCTTTTCTCCCTGGAATGGGAGCAAATCTTAGAGGCATTTCAAGCAGCAAATAGAATAAAGTGAAAATTAACTTAATTATACCTAAATCTTGTTGAGCTTCTTCAAATTTAATCTCAAGATCATTTTTTTCAGTAACACACTTTTGAATCTGAAGCTCTAGCTCCTTAATCTTGGCTTCATGATTGCTGATAGAATTCTTTATTGTATCAGCTGAGTCCGCTTTTACAGTCAGCTCCATCTCTCTTCGCACTAATTGGCTCCTGTCAGCCTGAACTTAGAGCTTTTAAACAAAACCATAAGTGGATGAAGCAGCAGAGCATATGTTGAAACAAGAAGTACATATTTACCTGCAAGGATTCAATCATTCCCTTGTACCTTTCAAGTTCAACATTCAAATGCTTCACTTGATCATTCAAGAGAATGTATGGTCTTGATGAGAGTATATACTGATCATCCTTTAGTTCACTCTATAAAAATATAAGAACAGCACAAACGCCATGGCTAAGTCATTTGTTTTGCAAGGAATAAAATCATTGATAGTCAAGAAAAAAAAAAGAGTTTGGATATCCAGAAAAACCAACTTGAAGATCTTCCAATTGTTTTGATAATATTAGATTATCCTCTTGTGCCTCCTCAAGCTCAAAAAGCCGGCTTGCGGCTAGTGTCTGTCATTATGAGGAAAAAAAATAATCAGTGAAAAAAAATATGAATGACAAAAATCAAATTAAAGTAGTCGTATCTAAGTTGAAGTATTGATTCTTTCAAAACCATCCATAGAAAATTAATGATTAAAATAAACCTTTGCCTCCTCAATTGAGTTCTTCAGGTCCCGTAGTCCCATGGATTTATCTGCTAGTTTATCCGGTAAAGTGCTCCCATTTACAGCATTTGCTACTGTGGCTGCACTGAAAGCGGATGTTCCATGCTTCTGCATTTGAAGAGCAACCAGCTTCCTCCTGCTTTCCTCAAGCTCTGCCATGCTCTCCTCCAACTCACCTAGTTGGCGAACATATCAAATCATATAGATCAGCGAACGAATGAAGTTATCTTGTTGAGAGACTAAAAAAGAAACAAATCACGCACACCAGGTCTTTCAAGTGATACGTATGAATTTAAATTTACAAAAATACAATACTAATGTTATATTGCTAATGGATAATGAACTAGCTCCTCACACTATCACGTGATCTAGTTCTGAACAGGCCAGTTATATGAGCATCAACAGGTTCACCACCACCACTAAATGATGGTTCATACTTAGCCTATGAAGATAAACTTTGAAATTGAAAATCAGACAGGTCCAATGGAGGTCGAATCAATTAAGTACTATTGGACAGGCAGATGGGATGAATGCTATTTTCCCTGGGGAATTGTTCTGTTAAACTTTCAATGCATGCAAGAGGTATAGAGTTTGGCAGAACGAACAGCATCAATTGGAAAATTGAATAGATACAAACTTGCAGAAATAAGACATAAAAAATGGGAGAGATATCAGAACCTGACAGACGCTTTATCTCAGACTGGTCCCTGGGATAATTCTCCAGATAGTTATTTATTTCATCTGAAAACTGTTTATGCTTCCCATGAATAATCTCAATAGCTTGCCGCAGATTGTCCGCCTCCTCCATTAAGGAGCCATCAAGTTTCTGGAGTTGGATAATAGCATCTTTGAGAACAATATAAAAAATTCTTGAATCAGTTTAGAATCCAAGCAAATCCACAAATAATTGCTCATGATGAGTAACAGTACCCAAAAGCAATGCAACAAGGAAGATAATATGGCTTAACAAAAGACAATACATCATATCTTTCTGACCTTCTGAGGATAGCTTTCCACGTAAAGCCAACACTATGCTCTCAGTTTTAACTTGCTGAGCAGCAATTGCTTCTTGTAGGTTCTTCATCAAATTTATCATTGAAGAATGTCGTATATCAAGAGCAGCTTGCACATTTTTAATGATTCCTTTACCGGCATCATCTTCAATAGGACCTGCTTGTAAAAGCCGACAGAGAAACATCTGCTCCGGAGGGCATGATTCAATTGTATCTAGAAATGAGAAGGAAAAGACACATATCGTGATGTAAAATCACAAAGGGAAAAAATCTATATCTCGAACTGACTATTATAGACAACTTTCTCGACATAAAGGAAATACCTGGTGATAAATCTTCATGATCCAATGCTTGTAAACCATTTGGATGACCGCCAGCTCGCACTCCTAGCAGGACCAGATCATCAACCAACTAAAAATTCATGAAAATTTTGAACCAAAGTCAAATGACAGCACTTAAAAAATAAAAACAAATGCATATAAATGGATTGTGCTATAACCACACCTGATTCCAGATCCTGTTCAAAGCAATTAAAGTCTTGTCATATGAAACCTGGTCATCCTTCAACTCCTTGAATTTGCCTTCAAGTGTGTGCATTTCAGTCTTCTGGGCCTCTAGTTGCTGAACAAGCTTCTGATTCTCAAACTGTAGAGCAAAAGCATCCACCTGCAAATATTCAACACTCCAACAATCCTCAAACGCCCAACAGGATAATTACTACACCTCAAAACATTATGAAACAAGATATAAGTAATCAAGCAATCATCTATATAACAAAAGGACTACTTTTCCCTTTACTATGAACAAACTCCACTCCAAGGCCTTCCCAAACAAAAAATGCTTCAAAGCAATATACTTTTCCAACCATATTCAGATAAACTAGATTCTTCTTCTCTTCTACTAGGAAATAGAGAGAGACAACAAGAGAAAAAGGACACCAACCTCCTCTTTCTGATCGGCGAGGGCACAGCTGCGGCCATCGTTCTCTCTCTTTCCCGATGCCATGGCCTGGAACCACGACGAGATCCCCGAAGATGCCGAGGGCTTGGAGGGAAGAGGGGGTTAGGGTTCTGGCTACAAAAGAGGGAAATCAGGGAAGTGAATGATCTGGGAAAGTATCCGCTACTAAGCCTGAACAGGATTTGCACTGATCGGAGGATACGTGGCATCTTCTGATTGGTCAATATTTCACGTAGGTTTTCTTAAATAAATATTTTTTAAAAATAAAATATGACGAACTAACTCTCATGGCTAAAGATGAGAGTGTTCGATTTTCTTCTAAAACATAAAAAATATATATATTTAAAACTAAAATACATACAAATTAAGAGCCACATTCACTATTATCTCTTGTGTTAATTCAAATAATGCTAATTAAAAGAAATACGCACTGCCATTGTTTTACAACTAAACACGTCTTAGACTTCTTCAAATATAATTAAACATTGATCTAACTACGAAGTGGAGGTGTTTCTTCAACCACCGAACAAACTAACTAGCAAAGAGCTCACTGTGATGCTTTGTGAGAAGCCTTTCCTTATTTGCAAATCAACAATAGCAACATTATTATTGTATCAATTATAAAATCGCAAGTATATACATTCAATCAAAACAATAACTTTTTAAGGAATAGATGAGCCCATTACGCACCACCTCAGCACTTTGAGAGCTGAAACCCTTGTGGGTCCCAATCCAAACCAAAAGATCCCCTTCCAAAAGTCAAAATCAGCCACGTGGACTTTTCAATTCATGAAATCACGTGGGACCCGTTTCCTTCGTCAACGCTGCGAACCCGACCCACATGCTTCGTTTCCACTCACTCGCGGCGAAACAGAACAGCACTGATAAATGATTAAAACTCCGACACCACCTAGATGGTTCACGTTGAGCTTCTTATCCAATAAGTTTATCCGCGGGTGAACAGAACGTCAACCCTTCTGCTCACGGCGGCATTGCCGTCCGGAATCGAAGGAGAAAGACACTGACTGTGAGGCTCGGCGGCGGCTCCTGCTCCGGCTGCAACGGCTTCGTCTCAAGAGCTATTCATCTGATGAGACTTCGGTGGGTGTCCGGTAAGTGGCGGCTGGCGGCGGGGCCGATGGCGGCTCTGTACACCGGATTGATGAAGGACGTCACTGAAGGAAGGTCAGAGATGGAGGCTTTCCATGCAAAGCTAGCAATGGAGTCCTGCTTTGCTATACCTTCAATGCCTGCTCTTCATCTTGTCAAGAAGTCCCATTTATTCACTAATTAATTTCTTCATTTAATCCAAACTCGTTTTTCAGAGTTTTAGAACCTTTATTTATATCTTTTGATTCTCAAAGCATGAATGCAAATGCATGTTAAGTTTTATGTTATGATGTTCAAATAATTCCATTTGTGAAAAGCATTGGTTTAATTATTTTGGGTATGTTTTGTTATGTGTATTACCTACATGCATGCATACATAAATTGTGGCCATGTTTGTTTCTTGATTTATAAGAATGAAAGGAGTGCTTGGCTGTTGTTGTCCATCTTATTTCTTTAATTTTTTTTTTATGTATATTGATATATAATGACCAACTGATGAAAGAGGATATGGATTTTTGGTATCTTTGAATATTATTGTGTAAGGTAACCTCATGAATATTAATTTTTTGAAGTCATGAAAGAGTAACATTAAATAGATACCTAGCTACTTAACATGGTGCAAGGATATTTGTTTAGTAATGAAGATATATATATATATATATATATATGTTTCTGTATGTTTCTATATCTCTGTCTCTGCTAATACAGCAAGTCATCCAAATGTTTTCACAAGTGGTAGCAGGTTGAAAGAATATTCACTGTTTCATTTGCAAATGAGACAATATATTGTGATTCAAAAAACTGTGGCCCAAGAGAGTCTCATGTTTGTTTCCCTTAAAGAAGCTTCAATCAAAGTCTATATATATGTCTTGCAATTATTAAACCTAAAATAAATTTCCCAGTCAACATCTCTGGTAGGTTAGAATGTAATGTTGTATATTATATCATATTAATTATGTAATTTTTCATTAATATATATATTACTATTTTGTATAGCCGTATCACAATATTGATTGGTTTCATACATAACTATTTTTTATAGTTTTATCTTGACATGCACAAATGAATACCCTCTTTTTTCATGAAAAACTTCATTCCCACCTTTCAACTTTCAAAATGGTGATTAATTTTATAGATTAGTCTAGAGTTTAATATGACCTCATTAGATCAACTCAGATCTGTCCTTCACTGATAATGAATTTCTTATGGGAAAATTTCAAACAGTTTGAAAGCTATTGGTTATAATTCATTAATGATGTCTTTTTTTCCAAACTGACATTTTGTCAACTTAAACAGTGATGGAAAGATGGTTCAAGGCAAACACTTTTTTTCAGTTGATTAATAAAACTTATGGCAATATACTACAGTAACAACAATGGGTTTAAATCAAACGTGTGCGTGTGTGTGTGTGTGTGTTTGAATTATCAAGAAATGAATTATTGTCAAGAAAAAGGGATGGTATATACATACATAAATAACGCAATACAATTAAGTCTAGCTTTAGAAACAATTTGAATTTGGATATGTATCTGTGATAAGTTATGGCCTTCTTTGGCGGACCGTGTCAAGTTAATATCCAAGCAGTGATGTGGTTGGTTTGTTCATCTCATCTGGATGAATGAATGATTCAGTCAAATTGAACCATCAAAAGGGGGGACCATGAAAGCTTCATCATGTTTACCTTTGAACTAGTTCAATCACTGCAAGCATTCATAGTGATGTCCTTGTAATGGATTGATTTAGATATGAGCTTCAAGATTACTATCAATAGTGACAGCTTTTTAATGTCAGTCTGAAATCATAACTTCCAATCTATTCTTTGCTTGATCTTTTAAATGTCTTTTTTTTTTCCTTTTTTTTTTTTAGGGTATTAATGTATGGCTATGTCTTCTCTTTTTTAGGTTTCCTCTTTCACATACATGCAATGTCACTCATCAAAAGTGTTCCCTTGCATGAAATTTCAAAGGGGGAAAATTTTCAAGACTAGTGCATATATATATATATATATATATATATATATATATCAACAGATGCAATTAATTAAATACCATACAACTGAAAGTACATTAACAATATATATATAAGGGATATCAGGGATTCGCACAGATATGGAGTAAACATAACAAGCACTTACGGCCTCACTTTGTATGGGCTATAAGATTCTATCTCGGGTTCACCTCAAAATAAATACTCTATATAAAAGATCTGATATTAATAGATTAAGAGACTGTTAGTTATGTATGTATGTCTCGTACAATCCTTTGTAATATATATATATATATATATATAGAGAGAGAGAGAGAGAGAGAGAGGGGGGGGAGGGAGGTTGAAAAGGAAAGAGGGATGAATATGAATGTAGGTAAGATGTTCAATTTGGGACCATATTTGAAGAAGCCAAAGGATGGTGTAATTGAGAAGGGGGGCCATGATGGCCTACAAAAATTCATGGATTTCTATAAACTCGTTTCATTGAGTGTTGTGGGGGCTACTTCAACAGGAACACATAGGGAATGGTCTTATATATATGGTCCATGGAAATACTCAACCATGTGGTGTGGTGGCAACCAAACAAGATCAGTACTTACATGGAGTCATTGTGAGAATAATGAGATGACCGCTCTTTATATTAATATAATATATATATATATATATATATATATATATAAGTAAAGATGAAATTAAATTACTGAAAGATGGTACCAAATAAAGATGGACCTTTCAGGCATGACTTATCATGTCCAATAAAATGGAGGGGACCAAATATGTGACAGGAGTTAATGTTCTTGTGACGTTACCTTTTAACACCCATAGACATGAAAGATAAAGTATCCTTCCCATTTATTAATTCATCTGTAGGGTTAATAATTGTGATAAAAAAAAAGGTTGAGTCTTTTCCACTGTCGACTAATTAGTCATGATATTATTAATAAATTTAAATTAATTAATGACTTCTCTCAATTATGATCATTTTGATTTCAAATGCACAAGAAATCAAAGAAAAGAAAATTCTAGCAACCTGCAAATGGCTTGATTTTGTTTGCTCATCCATCTCAATCAAGACTTGCATTCTAAACTCAAAAAGTTAAGGAAATCAAATTAAAAGGAGTTATCTCGAAGAATCTAAGATATATAACAGTTGAAATTTTTTTTCTGATATTCGCTAAAACATCAATCCATGCCATCTTTTCAGCAAATTTTGTGATCATGGTCATGCATATATGTGTATATATATATATATATAATCTTCATTGCAAATGATGAGTGCTTTAATCACAATATTCATTCAAGAGCATGCATGCATGCAAGGTGCTGAAAGATCCATAGGAAATGATACATATATACAAACATAGTCATGTATTTCAATGGTGGCACACTCCCCAACTCAAGGATAAAGAATAATTATGCCTCCCACTAAGAGATCAGAGTCCTGTTTATAAATCCTTTATTAAAAAAGTGCTTCAATGTTTCAGTACGACAACTATATATATAAATATAAATATACAAAAACTGTGGTCCTTATAAGCTCTGAATAACTATCAATTCTATTTCACTCTGGGACGACAGAGCCCTCGTGCTGTGGTCTCTAAATCACTGTATTGCCCATCTCGAGGTCATCTCCCAATCATTTCTCTCCCCCATGCATGCTCTGCCACCACCTTTTTATCACCATATTATTAGGGTTTGCATGTGTGTGTGCTTTTATATATTAAATCAATGAATATATATATATATATATATATATATCATTGATTCATAAAAACATGTCATAAAGAGTGATCAAAGAACAACAAATCAACACAAGATAAGATATGCATGGTAAAGTATTATGATATCTCTCCCTCTCTCTCTCTCTCTCTCTCTATATATATATATATATATATATACACACACACATTTCCACTGTTAGATGTACTTGATGATCACTCCATCTGATGTTTTCCTGCTAACATTATTCTTCGCATCAGTACACAACTTGAAAAGATATATCATGAAACAAAACATGGTGCATTTTGATCCCAAGACACACACACATATACACATTCCCCACCATGTTCAACATCATGAACACGTGGACTAATTAATTAAGTACAGTGTGTCAAAATGGAAGATATATATGAGACAAGCCACCCATAATAGAGGCATACGTGTATACATATCTGAACACAAGCAGTATCCACTCATCTTAATACGCAATACTCTTGTGGACCCAAACAAATGACTCAAAGCTTCAACAAGACAGTGATTGCATTACATGCAATGAAAAGAGACAAAGAACTAATGAATCATATTTAATAATCACCCACTTGGCCTCTCAAGACTTTTTCCCCACCATTACTAAGCTTAGAGTTTTCTTCCTTTGTATGTGACTTCACTTAATTCATGAAGATGGTGGTCCTGAGTTTGTGATCTTCTTTCCGACAGCATGATCATCTCATTGTCTTGAGATGACCACCACCATGGCTTTTTAAGGGCCAGACCACGCATCCAAATAGGCATTCATTTTGAGTGTTTTCATGTTCAAAGTCATCCAATTAAAGACTCTTCTTTCTCTTTTGGGGTCTGATATTTTGTTATATTTCTCCTTGTTGATGTCTTAACCATTCAATGTGGCTCCCACCTTCACCCTTTGAGGGATCCACCATCTCTTTCACCAAAGGACTAGTTTGTTGACTTATGAATATTTATCATATTATTTTAACATTTTTGTTTTTGTGTGTGTATATATATATATATATATATATTAGTCCTTGATTAGTTTTGGTCTAAACCAATGCTTTCAACCTTCTCTATTGTAAAGCATGATTTTGATTATATGATGTTCCACTTCATGCATGTTTACTTTCACATTTTTTTTTATCTTTGCTTCAATGAATCATTATATATGTCTACTTCATTTACATAATCTCACATAATTTCATTGTTAAATTTTGATGCCTTAGATATGACATTATTGCCAATGCATCATCTCTCTACCGGACGAGCCACATATCTATAAAAGCATTGTAATACATATATACATATTATAAAAGAAGATTTGATTAATTTCTCCGTCTATATATAAACAAGAAACAAATTAATTCACTTCTAACTCAATCCAAACACATCTTTAATTTCTCAAAATCAAATGAAAAGAGAAATATTATGATGACTCTCTTTCTCCATTACAACACTAATTAAAGACTTTAATCCTCTTCAATATATGAATGAAAACATAAACTTTGAAAGTGAGATGCATGTGAAACAAGCTGGCTAAAATGGCTTGACGTATATACTGGTTAATTAATCAGACGGTGAGAACAAGCTAGTTCACTTTAGGACCAAGAAAAAACACAGTTTATAGCGTGAATGTGTTCGTTGTGGAAAGTCGAAGGAGATGGTGACTAGACGATGCCTTTCATTCAGAAAAATGCGAATGGGGTCATCGAAATGACGACATTTTAGAAGCTTAAGGAGTGATTAGAGTTGGCATCACATGAAGTTTTCACAAACATGGTCCCCCAAAACCTAACAGATGTGAATGAATGATTATCTGCATCATGTCTTTGGATCCGGTTGGTGTGTCCACACAAGTGTACCTCAAAACTCATACATGAAGTAACTCATGATAGTGATTTATTTATATATTTATTTTGAAATGGAGTATATAAATTCAAGATTAAGAAATGCATTGTGGTGGAAACCACTAGAAAAAAAGAACAAATTGAGAAGTTAGACCTACTTTACAATGTTTGCTTATGTATATATAAAACATGATTCAGAAAAGCAAGATGTGATCAATGTAAATAGCAATATGTGTGAAAAAAATTTCAAACTGTCAAGGGAGATATGACACCAAACAAGCTTGTGACGTGGATATATATGAAGAATGGAAAGAGAGGTAAAGATAGTGACAAGTCCATGAAGAATTAAAAGAAGATGGAGGGAAATTATGATTGTGTTTGTGGAAGTATGTCTACAGTTACCAAAAGGAATAATTATTAATGGCCAACTTGGTCGCCCATGCCTATGAATGTAAAATGATATAAACAAATTTGAATGTGATGATCTCTTCTCCTCTGGCTATGGCTAAAAACAATGTTAGCAAAAGTTTTTTTTTTTTTTTTAACTGTTTTTTATTTTTCTTTTTGGCTTCGGGATTTTCTATATAGTATGTTTTTTCTCTATGTAAAGTAGATAAACCTCATTTCATTGAACTAGAAAACAAAGAATAAGAAAAAACAATAACAAAAATATTGTATAGTGACAAACAACAAAGATGGAAGAAAACGAATTGAAGATAGAATTGATAATAAAAAAAAGAACTGAATAGCTCATCAAAAATGAATAGTATATCTACAAATATCTGAAAAAACATATTATTCGTTTTTATTTTATGATAAATATTGATAAACCATAATTTTTAATCATTGTTGTGAGAAGGAGTTGATCTCTTAACCTATCACTTCGTATTTAAAAAAATAAATTATGATTATCATACAGTAAAAGTGATATTTTCAAGTATTTTTGTCTCTGTGGTTCATTGTCTCAATCAATTGTTATATTTTTATTTTTAATTAAAAAATTATATGAAACATTAATTTTTTTTTTTTTTTTATGTGAGAGAAAGAAATGAATAGGTAGAATTCCAACTCTGGAGTTAGAAGGCACAGGGTACCCGGTTTCAGGTTATATTTCTCAATCAAAAATTTGTGAAGTAATCTAAAATACTGCCTGACCTATAATGCATTCATTGTTTTACAAGGTATTTATTATGAGATGTTGAATCTCTGGCACACAAGGATGACTGCAAGATTAATGGGTGAAGTGGAGTGTTGCTGTAAATTATTAATTAATATTTTGGAATTCATTCAAATAATTAAGAAAGAGTTATAATCCCTGGAAAGGCCTCTGTAGTGCATGCAATATGCCTGATCTATACCTCTCCCAAGTATTCAACAAATTAACACTTGTGAGGACCACTTATCATCCCACATATCTGCAAACACTTTTTACAGAGTTAAAAAGAGAGAGAGATATAGAGAGAAAGATGACCACACACTGCATGCAGTTATATGTTTATTCACCTCCTCTTGGATTGGTTGTCACACAGGCACTGAAACTATAGATTAAAAAATAGAAAAAAAAAAGGGGGAGAGATAGAAAAGAGAGTGAGTGGTACTTGGTTGTTGTCTGAGGAGCCAAACACACCCCCCTTGACTTACAGTAGCTCTTGTCAGTCCATCTCCTTCATCTCCATTCCCTTCATAGACCCCACACACTTCACCTAACCAACCAATACTTAAGTTATATACAAACTAATCATATTACAATAATAATTACCGCCAAGAAGAAAGGTGAAAGATGGAAATCCAATCAAAGGGGAAAAGAAAATCTACACAAATTAAGTACAAGGAGATTCAAAGAGATTAGAATCAAACGTACCTTTGATTATTAAAAAGAAAAAAAAAACAAAACAAACTGCAGGTATTTTTGGCTTACAAAACTTTTATATATATAATACTTGTTTATATTTACCACTTAATTAGGAATCAGATTTCACATCCATTACATATACTCAAATATAATATATATATTTGAAAGACTAGCATAAATCAACAGCATTTTCTTTTTCAAAAAGACAATTTGACTACCATATGTTTTCTAGCAAAAAAAAAATTTATTATATTTATTGCAATAATTTATTTATGTGATCATAAACATGTTTTGCTCTTCCTTAATACAAAGCACATTCCAATTCCAATACAAGAACATCATCAACAACAATACCAACAACAACAACAACAACAACAAGACCTTCCCAACAAAGAACAAAATATCCACCTCCTTCTCCATCTTCTCCTTAATTCCATGCCAATCATGAGCGACCAAGAACCAAGAGACTTCATGGCCGTAGACTCCTTCTCCCAACTCCCCTTCATCCGTCCATCCCCTTCCCTCCATAAACCACCACCTTCTTCCTCCTCGGCCGTTCGCCTTTTCGGCATCGAGTTCCTTCACAACTCCACTGATGAGCAGTCACAAGAACCAGACCAAGACCAACAACAAGAACAAGAAGCACTCAATCTCAAAGATCAAACAAACTCCAATATCACCACAAGTACTCCAAACGGAGACATTAATACAACCAGAAAGTTCGAATGCCACTACTGTTGCCGCAACTTCCCCACTTCTCAAGCTCTCGGAGGCCATCAAAACGCCCACAAACGTGAACGCCAGCATGCAAAACGAGCTCACCTCCATTCAGCCATGGCCTCTCTTCACAACCACCACTCCACCAATGCTCATGTTTATGGAGTTTATAATTACCACAGGCTCATCTCCTCCATGCCTTCAGCCACCCGTTTCGGCCTTGGCCATGTCTTTGAGCCACCACCGTCGTCTTCTTGGAGCCCTGCCGGAGTTCAGTTCTACGGTGGCCTTGGTTCCGTGTCTCAGCCTATCAATGGGAACCCTTTGCCAGGTCTTTGGAGAGTCTCCGGTGCAACACCGGCATCGAAGATCTTTGCCAGCAGTGATGGTGATACTTTTAGTACTACCACTTTTAATGCCTTCTCCTCCTCCTCCTCCTCCTCTTCTCCTTCTCCAGTGGTTCGTTCTAAGGAGAACGTTAGTTTGGATCTTCATCTTTGATTAAAGAAGGAAAGAGTTTCTAATTAGAATATAATCTTTCTTTCTTTCTTTTTTTTTTTAATTTTAGTTTTCTTCTAATTCTTGATTCACGGTCATCTTTTTTTTTTTTTTTTTTTTTTTTTTTTGTTGAGGAATTAAATAGGTTGGTTTTTATCTATATAGCATGCAAGAACAATCAATTTACTCTATGTAGTAAGTCTGTACTTTATAGCTGTTACTTGTTGCACTAGATTTGTGTTCTTGTTCTTTTAATTTTGATTTTATTTTCTTACTCTCTGTTTGTTAGTTTTGTTTTTCTTTTTGCTTGAATGCAAAAAGTTAAGATTGGGAAATAGGCATTGTGATGCTTTACTACTTTGATTTAAGAGCTATATTACAGCATTAAACAAAGCGTACTGATGATTGGAAGTGTGTTTTCATTGGATACTAAAGAGCTCTGCAATGCTTTGTCAGTTACACCTCAATGTTCTTGAACCTTTTCCCAAATGTTTCTCTTTTCTTTTCTGGTTGATTTGGTCAAAATTTTAATAAATGTTTCGCTAGACCATCTTTGTCATAAGCTGCTCATTTATTTTTGGGTAATATACATGATATTTACTAAATTACAAATTATTTTTATCTAGAAATTAGAATGTATGCATTGATTCCATGATCACAAGAAGAACATCTTCAATTCACATCATACATCTTGCATGATAAGAGTACCATTGAACAATTTTAATTTGCATTAATTCCCTTGTCATCAATTGCCAAAAAAAAAAAAAAAGTAAATACTTATAATCCCCAATTGTCTGTTTTTTTTATTTTATTTTAATTATAGTGAAGATAACTGCATATCAACTAATGAAAATAAATCAAACCAGCAAAGGTCCATTTTAATAACTTCCATGTTAGTCTAAGATCCTGTTTCCACATCCCCAGGACTATAGCCTGGAATTCATAAGAACATCAACTATAACAGATAAAATACGGTATTGGTAAGATTGTCACTCATGTCATCGGAGTGATTAATTGATTTTGATTCATATTCATGAACTTCAACAATAATCTGGAAAGCATTTGGTATGCTGAATTCAAGACATTAACTCGAAATGAATTTTCACAAACTAAAAATTAAGTAGAGAAACAGAGCTGTGTTCAAGAATCCAACAAGCAGGGGCAAGGTAAAACAACTTTTATGCTAACATATACACTGGCTGATACAACAAGTTCTCCTACATCCTGGGCAATATGCGCGTACCTCTGTACATTTCGAGCAGGACCAAACACAGCCGCAAGAAAATTCGAGGCAATGGACGCTGGGAGAATTGTGACAGTTTCTGCAGCAAAAGAACCCTGGGCAGCAGCAATTAGAGCTGCAAGGAGATCCACAATGACAGCAATGTGTCAAGTTCTTTATGTGATTGCATTTGCAGCTTGAACTTTCAGAGCTTGCAGATTGTCCACCAGAGCAGAAAAGGCATGAAAAGTTGAAACACAGGATACCGCTGCTTAGAAATTAACCAGTGAAGTTGGTTACAAATGGAATCGTAAAAAGATGAAGACAATGAATAAGTTCAGTCCAAACCAATGAACAAGAGTTAACATTCCACCAGAGATTGATTTTGATTTATCTGAGTTGAATGGGAGATGGGAGGCAATTAATTTTGTGAGTAAGATTTGAATTTGAAATAAGAGTCCTAAAGTGGCACAACAACAATTGAGCTTTTAGTCTTAAGTTATTTCCTTACAAGTTCGGTATCTGTTATTCTAAAAATTTTCCTCGCAAACACTTCATCCATACCTTCCCAGGAAGCTTAGCGTAGTCTAGACTGAGAATTTCACTGAGTATTCTCAGGACTGCATCAGGAAACATGAAGTTTTGAGGATCATGTACATGTTTTAAGTTCTAGAAACTGTTAATCAAAGCCAATCAGTAATTGAATTATGAAACATGCGTTGTTCTTCTCTTCTCAACTCTTTTACAATCATGTGCTTATTAACAACCATCTTTCGTCAATCAACCAATGTAGTGCCTCTATAAAAGCTTTAGAAAGATTTCAAATTTTGTGCCTCAATAATAGAGATCATCATAGCAAGGAACAAATATCGAACTTGGTTTGCCAGACAGTGTAAACCAAACCAGGATAACTAGTCTTATAAATCCACAGAAAAGACTTCAATAAACTCCAATCCTACTAGGTAGAATTTTTATGCTTCCATTCCTTTTGAGTGACTATGTGAGAGACTCAGTCTTGACCACCATAAAAAGTGATTTTTATATATATATATATATTTTTAAGTTTGTAATTCTGTTTACGTACATAAAAGCAAGAGTTCATGTCCAGAAACAACAAAAGCACACCAAGTTCTTCAATGCAGAGGAATAAAGAAAGTTGCTTACTTGAGTTTGGTTGCATCAAGAACAAAATAACACACAAAAACATTTGAAAAAAATTGCAGAATTTGCCACATCAATTCAAATATGATAAACAGAAATCAAACTCAGGAAGCCATTAAAAGTCAAGAAGAATTCAAAGGTACCTCAGCCACCTGAAAACACCACACGACTTACTTCTCCTCTCATTCCTATGCAAAGAGAGAAGACAAACAACAGAAAGTCAAAACCAAGACACAAAGCACAAGATCAACAACACCTTCACTCCAAACAAACAATGTAGAAGTCCAAAAGCAAAAAGAAGAAGAAGAAGAAGAAGAAGAAGAAGCAGAAGCATACACAGGCACAATAGGATCTGGATTCATCCCCACATAGTCATCCATCCTATCAAACCAACAAAAAAAAGAAAGCCCATAAAAATCCAATCTTTAATCAAGCACTCAAGATTCCATCTTGAAAAACACTCACTCCTTGCAGCATCCAGACACTGATTGAAGTTGAACTTCCTCCAAAGACTTCAACTCCTCCTGCAAGATTCACCCCCTCAAACAACATAACAAAGGAACAGAGTAACCAAATCACAAATCCATCCATCAATCAACCAATCAAACAATATATCACCTGGAGAAGACCAATCTCGCGGGACATGAGCTGGAGCTCAGCCTGGAGACGGTGGCGGCCAGAGACATCAGGAGGAGAGCGTGGCGCCGGCGCCGGCGCCTCCATGAGGGATCAATTCAAAGAGTCCAAGACGAGACCAAGAGCGGTACTATAACAAAGTAAACGAGGAGAGCGTGGAGCATCGCGGTGAGCAGCGGCGTTGGGAGAAGTAGTTAAGAGTGAGAGTACGAGTAGAGAAGTAGAAGGAGGTCCCATGAATGGTACTTAGATTGGATGGTGTTTGAAGTGAATAGTTTGGCATTTATTGTGAAGAGACTGGAGATTGTGACAATGACGACGGAGAAAAAAGCCTGCACATCTCCCTCTTTCTTCACTAATAATTTAATTTTTAGTTTCCATATATAATTTATTTAATTTTTTTCACTAAATTCTAGTAATCTCTATAAAATTTAATATTATGTAAAAATTTATAATATGAGTTGTTTAGATTTTTTTTTTATTGTATAAAATTATTATTAAATTATATGATTCTATAGTAATTTTATAAAGAGGTGAGGATCAACAAATTTTTTTGTTTTTGTTTTTCTGATTGATATGTGTATATTCAAATATTAATTTTTAAAAATTTTTAATATAGTAAATTTTATAAAAATAATTTTTAAATCTTATGAAATAAAAACATGCCTTAATAAAAACAACAAAGAAATGAAGGGAATCGGGTAAATTTTGGTATTCGGGTGAGAAGATAACAGTGGACATGTGTTAGTGTTCGCAGTTTGCATTGATGTTTGCATAAAATTGGGAAAGAGTGTATGTGGGGCCCATGGAGAGCATCACATGGATTCTAATAATGAAATGTTGGAAAGTATTTCTCTGGGTTAAGGGCGTTGGGTCCACTTCAATCTGTTTACAAACAAACAGCATCACGCTTCACCCTGTTGCACCCTGCTCTGTCTTGTCCCTTAAAAAAATATACCCAACAATAAATATAATATATATATATAATATCATTTTAATCTACACCAAATTCTGCAGTACAGTAATTCCAGTTACATATAACCAAACACCAGATTTTGTAATTACTGTACTTTCAAATTCATGTACTTTCAATTACATTGTAATTGAAAATCCTCTGCATTTATAATTACGTCTAACCAAACGCTACCTAATATTTTTCGTCTTTTAATTTTTATAATTTAAAAATCTTAATCTTTGATGATTGTCTGTTATGAATATGAGTAAAATACTATAAAGTTAATACAGTTTTTTTTTTATTTTGGTCTTTTCAGTATTTTTTTTATATTTTTAAATTCATAAAAATTATGGTTTTTAAATAATAATTTTAAATAATAATTTAAAATAAAATACCATTGAATAGAAAAATTAACGATTGTTTAAATTATAAAAACTAAAATGATGATTTCAAAATATAAAAAAAAAAAAAACTAGATGAACTGAACGAATAAAAACTGTGATGATTTTACAATGTATATCATAAGGTGAGAAAAATAAAATTTTTAAAAAATCCAAATATGTACACAATAGACTCCACGTAACTTATCTATTTTATCATCTATGTTTTTATATATATATATTATTAGATTTGTGGTGGCATGAGCTCTTTATTATTTTTTCCCCTTCAAACTAAAGTTAATTGCAGATAAAAAAGAGTGCAGCTGACCCTTCTCAATGAATTTCATACTATTCTCTTACCACTATTTATTACCATCCGGTCACTTAACCACTTCTTACTATTATACTTGATTTTAATGCTTTTGTCCTATATTATGCATTTGTTCACATGCTCTAACTTCCTATGTTTCCGTACTTCGATTTTGTAAATTTTTTTTAACGGAAGTGGAAGATGTTACAATACATCAAGAATATGCAGATAGATAAGAAATAAATTGTTTTAACTCATACAATACATCAAAAATATGCACATAGATTAAAAAAAAATTAATTAATTGTTTAATTCACACAATCTTCAGTGAAGATGAGAGTTTGGATTGTGAGTCCTCACACCCATAATGATCCATTAGTACATTTGTTTCAAATAAATTTTGAATTCAAGGCTTTTAAATATCTCACTTTTTTTTTTTCATGTGACACTAAATACCTCTAGATTAAGTTTTTTGGGTAATTTCTTATTATTTTTCTGTTAAATATTGAATAGTTTTAATTTTTTTTAATAAGATTAATCGTATATATTCGGAATCGATTGACATAGGGACTTGATAAGGATAAAATTGGTCATTTAAATGTTTTCCCCATATTTCATTGTATATAATTAAGTTGATGGTCCATCTTCGTCATAGAGTATTTGAATGACTTTTAGAACCAGTTTGGTTCACAAAATCTTATATTGTCTTTGTGAATAAGATTATTAGAAATATGATTTCTAAGTTATGTTGACGTGAATATGTGCAATTTTTATTTGGTTGACAAGGCAATACTGTAACTCAAATATAATAATATTATTTTGTTCGATTAACTGAGAATCTTTTATTATAATTATTTTTATAATAAAATATTCTTATCTAATAAGTGTCAAATATATCAAAATTCATAACATTTTGAATAATAATTGAAATTATTTAATAAAAATATATGTTATTATTGAAAAAAATAAAATTTCAATTTCAATGTAGGTAATTTTTATTAATCTTAATTAGCGCAAGCCTATTTATTTTAAGTAAAAATAAAAATTCCCTCTAATTTCATATTAAAAAAAAATTGATTTCATTTTATCTTCATCAAAATATTCAGTTAATTATATTTTTAAATAAAAGATATATTTTGTTCCACAACAACATGCTGTTAAAGCATCATAGAAATAATTAAAATATGAATTTAAATGACATAATGAAAAAAATATTTTATATTCAATCAGAATACATATGAGATTATCACATATTGAGTTGGTAATCATATTATCAGTAATATTAATCAAGTTATCACATTCTAAAAATATAATATTTTCACCCTATATAACTAAATAAATGTAATATAAAATTATCATTTTTATATTCCCGGTGTAATATAATATTAACATCACTTAATAAAATCCAAAACAAAAAGGATGAATTTGTCTTTGACCAACTGTTCGGAATGTAGGGGCTGTTTGGTTGGGAGGATTGGAGTGGGAATGATTGCTTACATTGGGTAATCCCTTGTTTGGGTGTGGAGTAATGGGATTGAGGGAGTAATGAAGAAGGGTTGATGAGGGATTGGAGGAGTGCCATTGATCCAATATTTGGGGGGATTGTGAATCCTGACCATTAAAAGGACCATTATGCCATTGTTCTCAATTTGTTCTCATTCTTTTGAACCATGTTTATTTTTAGTGTAAGAAAATATTTAATTCTTAGTTTTTTTTATGAGAAAATATTTACATATTTTACAAAGTCAATTATGCAAGTAGTAATTTATTCCTGTAAATATATATTTTTGGAATATAATTAGTTTCGCAAACTAATTTATAATTACGACGCGAAAAATGGATATTAAGCCCATGTTAATTAATTATGTTAATAAAAATTTTTAAATTTTGTGATATATTAAAGTTTAATATTTATGTGTAGCAATTAATTTATGGTAATAATTAATACTTAATTAGTTAATATTAAATGTTTCAATTAATAAACCCATTATTATATATACTAATATACAACAATATTTATTAAAAAAAAGGGCATAATAGTCATTTTAGCATATCCACTTCTCTTCACTTTTCCCATTCCCAATAAACTACCTCCCCAATCCTTCCAACCAAACATAGTTTTCATTCCCATTACTTTTCCAATCCCCCTCATTATTATTACCCTCCCACTCCTCTCCTTTCCATTCCTCCCAACCAAACAGCTCCGTAGTGTGGATTACCATGTGGGGCACTGGGGCGGCATATGGTTTGGTGGGAAAACATACTGATTATTTAGATGGTAATAAATTTAGAAATATAAAATTCATTTCTTAAAATTAGAATTTCAGAAGACAGTGAAAAGCTCAGATTAAATTATGGAGATGGAAAGACAACGTTTAATAAACTATTATATGCATGTATGTATATTTGAATTCGTTGAGATATAAATATATCTCCCCTCATGGTGCCCTTGTTTACCTTTGTATTTGCTGTTGTTGTTATCTCGCTTCTTTGTAATTTCCACTGTTTATAAAATTTGTATTTTTATAATTTTTTCTCTTCTTTTAAATTGTCCGACATGAAGTTATCATAGGATAAACCCACCATGACATATGAAAGGTAATGTCAGGGGGGGGGGGGTGATTTGAAGTTGCACCACTCTCATTAGACTATCTGGTGATTATTCGGTTATTTACCTTAATAAATTGATAAAAAAAAGTATTTTTTTTTCAAATAGATAAAACTAGCATTACATAATTTTAAAAATATACTTTCTATGTTTTTTTCTCTTATTTATTTTTATTTTTTTATCAATAAAGTGGATAAGCTATTGGGTTTTATTCATATCATTCTATGCATTAACCTTTTACATATATATATATATATATATATATAACAGAAACCAAAAAAAAAGGTTTGAATATATATATTAAATACATTATTTTTTTTTTTTTTCCACATTTCTTCACAATATTTAATCATTTATTCAGGCAGGTTACATAGTGACTCCACACAATCTACACCATTACAGAGTAGGGAACATGAGGGGCTAAGAAGTGGAGCCATATTACTATTATTACATAAACACTCCTAAAACTTTACTTATTTACCATCTATTGCCCCTGTGATCTTCTCTGCCTCGAGATCAGCAGCCATCTTGAGAAAGCTGTGGCCATCGTCCTCGACGGCCATCTGGATCGGCGACGACCCAAGCCCATCTGCGATGGCGAGCATGATCCGGCGCATCTCCGACAGGAACTCGTCCCGATCCACCGATCCAGATCGGTCGAGGTCGAACTGGTTGAAGATGGAGTCATAGAGCGCCCCGATCTCTGCGGGTGGTGTCACGGTGTCCTCGCCGAAGTGGGTTTCGAGGAGCCGGAACGTCTCGAGTGCTCGACGGAGCTCGGCACGGGAGAGAACTCCATCGCCGTTGAGGTCAAGAGCCGTGAACCTCTCGTTGACGCTGCGGCTGAAGACCTCTTCGTCGCAGACGAAGGCGCGAACCGTGGAACCATCCAGAATCACGACTCCCATCCTCCTCTCTCTCTCTCTCTCTCTCTCTCTCTGTGTGTGTGGCTTAGCCCCTCAACTAGAGAGATTCTAGTTGTTCGGTGGAGAGCAAATGATATCGAGTAAATTACCCAAATAACCCTTGGGCATAATAAACAGCGTGACAATCACGATTAAAATCATTCAAAAACAAACACGCTGAAGTCCCAGGCAATGCAACGGGAGGAACATAAAAAAGTTCATTTGAAAACCATTTAAAATAATAAATATAAATAAATAAATATTTTAAAATATCAGATATATTTGGACAGTATCTCATCCAGTGTTTTTTTTGGGAGAGGGATATGCTAAATCATGAGAACCATTCTATTCTGGAGGGCCTGGGATAAAACAAAGACAGACCTAAAGAGGATTCGGACGGTGAAAGTTGACGCTTTGTCTTGAATTTGATTGGCGAGCTGGTAAAGAAAAACTAAAGCAAGCACTTCAGTCCACCAGATTGGCTTCTTTCATGAGTTTCAGGAATGCTGAAATACTCGCAGTCATCCTGCAAGTATTGTATGTCATAGCCAACGCCATTGACGCTTTGTTCATTTCTTGTTAGTGCAACCTCATGGCTTCCAAGTCATTCTGAAGTTTGTTGGTGTTTCTGACCATGGCGGGAGGACGATGCATTATCATTCAATAGCTAAAGCTACATGAGGAAATGATGAAAGATGGGTTACATTCTAGTTCAAGACGGACATATATCGTCACTAGTATATCCATGTTAAACCGTGCATGATCAGAACATGGAACAGCGTTTCCACATCCATGATTAAACCAAATCGCTAGGTTCAAAACAATAATTAGCTGTTAACTTTGGACCCAGGCAACCAATTAGTCTTCATCTAAAACACTCACATGGGTCGTCAATCCGCAAAATGGAGAAGAATGAATTTTAAGCACAATTAAATGGTCACAATTTTTAATAGACAGATGGCACAACATTGCTAGAGGTGAATAGAAAGCTGCTTGTCAGAGGTGAATAGGAAACCCCTCCCCTAAGAATCAAGCAACTGCAAACCGCTCTCCTCCACGTTGAACTTGCCACAGATGAAAATCACATCATTCGGACATCGAGATCAATTATATAAATAGCACAAATATCAGGAAACATCAATTGATGACTTCTTGGAGGGAAGTTCACTTAGTTTCCGCTACAGCTTCAGCAGCGTCCAAATTATTCAATGAAGCGGGGTCATGGCCGTGAAAACTCCGGGGAAGCTCAAATAGTGAACCGCCATCGCAATCCTTGACAACAGCTCGAGCCAAGGCCACACCCAAAGCTCGAGATACAGGGACAGCAACAGCATTGCCTACTTGAATGTAACTGGAGGGGGAAATATGTCAAAAATGATTTGACGACGGAAGAGCCAAAATTGATTTATTGAGAAAGTAGGAAAATCACCGTTCTTTTATAGGACCACGAAGTTGATAATAATCAGGGAATCCCTGAAGCCTTGCATTTTCCCTGATCGAGAGAACTCGATCTTGTTCTGGATGCAAAATTACCTAAAAATAGAATGTGAACCTCAGTAAGAGACATGGTGATTAGTGAGACATACTTAGAAATACCAGTCGGTGTTCAACAGGATAACAAGAACCTGATTGTGTGGCTCGGCCCTGGTAACAACAGTGGGAACAGTTTCATCCCACCATAACCGACCAAAGGGCCTGAAATCAATCGCAACAGAATAGAAGTTTAGAAAAAAGATAGTAAAAATCATAAGATTGACCAGTTATATGCGGAGTAGCGTACTTGGCGGACTTCCCTTTAATGAAAGACATGCAATAATCAGGAACCTATAAAAGCAAAAACCGGAGTGTTAATGCTGGTGAAGTAAATGAAAGGGACACAAAAGGATAACAGTGAGGTTACCAGTGGTTTTCCAGAAGGTAAATACACTCGAGGAATTTCAGGATCCCATTCAACAACATTATCTTCACCTACTATCACACCGGTAAGGTCCCTAAAGTTCGCTCCCTGAAAGCTCCACAGAAACATACATGAGCCATGCAAGAAAAGAATTTCAAACGAGCTGAATGTTATAGTACTGTTAATTACCTTCCGTTTGGGGATTGCACAAACACGCTGATAATCATCATCATTAAGTTCCAGCGGTCGATGATCAAAGAGGCAAGCCTTCTTGGATGATTTTGCTCCTCCTTGGAGGAAACCAGATAATTACGTAAAGACAAATATCAAGGGGACCATATACTGTAAGATTACAAGAATCCATGAACATGAGTTCGAAAAACATTTTATGCAAGTGGGTCTACACAACATGGATCAAAAACAACAAAGGACAAATAACCGCTGCTGGAAACAGATCTCAAGCAAAAGGCGGCTTAAATCAATAGAAACAATCATTTGTAAGAATAACAGTAAGGGAAGTCAAAGGGCAATTGCATATTAAAAGTAGACCGCATTGAAGTAGACAATTAGTTTAGATCATACCATCCCAAGTCAATCTTATCATCCGCTGAAAATTTGTTATGGGCGGTAGGCCATAAGGCATCTCATCTCTTTTCTCAGCGTTGGTGATCTAAAACAAAACAAAAAAAAAATTAACATAATGGCAGGATTACAACTGCAAGTAAAACATAAAACAACATAACTCCAACAACATCATGACAAAAACCAACCGGAGGAAGATCACGGATGGCATCTTCCAATAAAAGAGCCTTCTCCAGAGTAGGCCTCTGAGATTCGTCATATGCAACAATGTTTGACTGAGAAAGAAATCACCATCATTAAATGGGGGTTAAAATAGATACGAAAGTCTTTTGAAAAAATATATATTATATGCAACCTCAAACTCGTTAGGGCACCCTCCGCGTATAACAACATCATGAGTGGGGTAAGGAAATTGTGGCAACACCTGTGTTCAAAAAAGAATTATTTAAATACAAAATCCAAAAATAAGTAAATTTCTCATTAAGGAAAACAAAAAACTAATAACAGACCTCTGTAGGAAGCGCACCCCACAAAAAGACTCGCATTCGAAATTGCGGAAGGCCATAACATCCGGCGACCATAAGTCCCATCCTTGCCTGATAGTTCATAGAAACCAATCGACTAATGGCATATCTTCCCAGAAAACCCCGAGCAAACTTTAACAAGTCAACCACATTTTCCATGAGGACATATTTGGGTTTCAAAAACTCCACAATATCCATGAAGACAACAACTTGCTTATTCTTGGGATCTTGAAGAGGAGCATCGTATTGACGAAATCTATTGAATCCACTGATACCTTGGCAGGGTGGCCCTCCACAAATAACATCCGCACTGCCCTGTAGAACCGGAGACACTTGAGAACACGCTAAGAAAAATCTCACCCAAAAAAAAACATAATTATTACTGGCAACGGTAACATATTCCGCTTGTATCCACTTGTAACAAAATCTTTTATCCTTTCCTGACATTTCCTGCAAAGTGTTTTTATATACACAAGTCAAATGACGGAAAAGCCAATCAATTTAAATCAGGCTGTAACAGTACCTCAATCCATCAATGGGCTCCCATGTATCCTCACTCGGCCCATAACCCTTCCACCTCACCTGTAAATAAACCAATACTGATTTAGTTAAAGAGACGTAACGGAAGAGCAAAGGACAGAGAAAGTTGATAAATGAGCTCGAAGGCACGGTACCTTGAAATGCAATCCCACTTTGCCAATTTTGGCAGGATCGCCGTAACAAATTCCCACTAATTTCCCTACCTCAAATTCCCCTCTAGGCACCTCAGAGGAATCTTCAACATCATGGCCGTCATCATCATTTGACATACAACCATCATCAAAGGACCTTTGAGTTCCAATAAGCGAGAAACGCTTGCAAAGTTTCTCCCATTCTTGCAGTAACATGAGAAAATTCTCAGCATCTTCATTCCGAACCTTAAAAAAAATTAAAAGAAAAAATGATGCATAAAGAATCTTGGCAATACGGAACTATTATTTACAAACAACTGAAAACTGCCAGGGTATAAATGTATATATACATATCTTTTGCGTATGGCATATAATAAATAATTAACAAACTACCTCGGTACGCGGATGATTCAATTTCAAACTCTCACAAGCAAAACTATTCAAGTCTACCGCCCATCGCTGCAGTAAACAAAATTGATAGCATTTAGCATAAAGAACATACATAAAAATGTAATCTCATAGAACGTGTAAACTTACTGTTTGTAAATTTGTGCCAGCAAAATTTGCTCCTAAGCACAACCCAGTTGACATAGCCCCACAACCAGAATAAAGATCAAGAAGTGTCAAACTCGTTTTCCCAGCCGACGGTGAAGATTCAGAATCTGATGTCACTGAAGATATAGGGCTCTGTAACCCATCTATTGCCAAAACAACTCAGCCATTTAAAATAGGGGACAAAATTGAATGAAAGGAAAAAAAAAGCAACTCAAACATAATTTAAAAAAATATTGTTACCAGTGGGAAGATTGGCAAAGGAAGTGTACGAAGTTGAATATGACATATCATAGTAGAGATCACACTCAGGTATGCTCTTTTCTTTTCCATGCAAATCAATCTATGGAAATAACAACATAATCAAAGGAAGAAGATATTAGAAATGAGCAAAAGATAAATGTAAAACTTAAAAAGCCATAAACAGAAGAAAAAAAAATAATTACATTTGGTTCCACACGAACAACTTTAATCTTAGAAACAATGCATTCCAATGGGTTGTCATTTTTATCCTCTGACAGGAATACTCTGCGTGGATCATGTGCGCATTCACTATCTTTGATCACCTAATTTAGAATAAAAATAGGAAGTTAGAAAATTCTGACCTTCACGTGAACTATACCACAAGAAAATAAAACATACAGTGTCCTTAGCTCTGTAAAACCATTGTGCAGTGAAATACAACTGACGGTCGGATGACTCGAAGAATTCTACAATTCGACAAATGAAGTTGTCCTGACCATCATCATTCTGGGAGAGAGATTTGAACAGCAACAACACTCATAAGCCATACGATCATGTAAAAAGAAAGGCAGCAAATGGTACAAAACAACAGCTAAATAATGCAATTTCTTTTGGGTGCACACTTAGTTCAGATTGAAGTGCACATTGTGAATCCGTGATCAATCAAACTGAAAGACTACATCAAGTGATACAACTAGACAAAAATTGTTTACCAGTCTTTAGACTTGCTCATCATACAAAAAATAGCAGTAATTAATAATAAAGAGAAACAATAATAATCTTAACATACCCCAGAGTATTAAAAAAACTACCAAAACTCAGCTTTCCTCCTGCAAACTTTTTACGGATCAAACTGGCCCATTGCAAACCCACATAATAAACAGCATGATGCTTGATGGATCAAATCCACATGTACTAGACTCACACCGAGAACTCAGCATTTCTAACTGCCTAGGAACCTAAAGGAACCGCATAGTCATTTAGGCGGTTCTGGTTTTCAAAAAAGAGCATTACAAATACTAATATCAACTTGCAAAAAAATATGGAAAAAAGCATTTATATACTAATCAATTCTACACGAGCTAAGGAAATAAAAGCACCATATTAAAGAAAAATGATGATGATAATAATAATAGTATATGGAAATATGCATTATGAACGATCTCAGGCTGTGCTTCATTAGGTTGTTGAATCATGCATCGCAAAGCAGTATTATTTATGCAATTTCAAGAGGGAACACTAGCAAGGGTTCTGGACATGGAAATGTAAGGCCGGTCCAATGTCATCATTCAATACCGTCAAGGAAGTAAACACACTAAACATCGATCGACCATATAGATTGTCTTATTTTCACTGGGCGTGAAAGATACGGAAATTTAATGAAATGGATTCAAATAAAAGACGGAAAAAAGAGAGAAAACTTTACCTTTACATAGGCACAATCATCGAGGTTATAAACAATACCATCAATTTCAGCCTGCGAGAAATGACAGCGAGCCTTTAGGTCTTCGTCATCACCTCTGCCGCAAGAACCAATACCAAAAAAAAGAGAGAATGCGTTCAAAATGAATACACAATAAAAAAAACACCAAACATGATTAAAATTCATACATTTTACTCGCGGACCAGCTACCAGTAGCCTGAAAATTATGTTCCAAGTTAGAAAAATCAAATCTCAAAATCGAAATACTGCAAAGCAACAAAATAGAAGCCCGGCATGGGAAGAGCGAGGAAGAGCGAGGTTAATACCTTCTTCTGATATCTATGCGGCCATTTCTCTCTAGCTTCCTTGTCAGGAATGGGATCTCCGACAAGGTTACTATCTGAATCATTATCCAACCCTACTCTTGAACTCGTAATGCATCTTCTCTTGCTACTACCAGAGAAAGCAGTGGCTTCAACTTCCCCTCCCTCTACACTCGCCGATCCATCATCAAGAACCAGATCCCCATTAGAATCAATCTCCATAGCCTCAATCCCCAAACCACCGATCTCCTCCTTAACCTTCTCTTTATTCTTCGCTTTCTTAGTGCACCTCCTCTTACCGTTGCTGGGAAGCTTAGCAGCTTCGGATCCCGCTGATGGATCGTTGATCTCTAAATCGCCGTTGGAATCAACATCCTGAACTACAAACCCGTTCTCCACCTTCATTGCAGACGCCAAACGTTGCTCCTGAGCTTCAGCGCGCAAAAAAGCCCTCGTCCGTTTAACCGGCGGCGTCCCGGCTGCCTGCTCGGCCGCCATCCTGCGGGTCCGCGCCTTCCTTTCAGCAAAAGCAGTCGACATCCTGTCGGCGTCGGCGACCACCGCCGGCGATCTAGGATTAGGGTTAGGGTTGTCTTGTCGTTGGCACGGAGGCGGCGGTGAGAAAAGGATGTGGAAAGGAATGGAGGGCTTTTGAACGCAAGGATAGCGGGCGGGAAACCGGAATTATCTCAATTTATTAATCAAATATGAATCCGAAATTGAAATCCGCGCCAACGAGCGGGTTCATGTCTCCATTTCTAACTTGGGGTTTTTGCATGGTTCGTTTGCCTCGAGATTAATTCAAGTGGTGATTCCGAGACGATCGTGTGGTTCTTGTCCAATGGCGCCTTGGCTTTTGTGAAATTGAGGAAGTTGGGCGGGATTGTTTAAATTTTCAATGTTTGGATTTTTTATTTTTTTTTACTTTTTCCAAACAAAAAAGAAATTTTTGCTCTTTATTACTTCTCTTATTATAATTATTGATGTTGAGTTTTTAAGAAATTGTGTTACTCCTATTACTTTTGGCTTCAATGATGATGGTAATAGTTTATAAGAGAAATTAATGGTAATTTCTTAACTAACAAATTATTTATATAAAGATATCAAATAAGTTTGAGTTATTAATTGTTTTTGGGCATTATTTTTATAAATAATAATAATAAATATTGTGTTAGTTTTTTATTTTTTTCATAAACTAAAATTAAATTAAATCAAACTCATTTAACAAATGAACTTATTTGGCTGTAAACACAAAAACAATGACATGAGCATTTTCACTTTATTAACATCATAATTGAATTGCAAATCTACCTCACAAATGAAGATCTCTAGCAAATCTATTTTTAACGAGTTTCAAATTCAAACAATTAAAATTCCACAAACCAAACTTTTCATAACATGGCTTATTCCACTTAACTAGAGGTACTTTGGTAGAATAATACCATGAGATTGTGGACTCTTTTATGAAATTTTATACATATAAAGAGCAATACATGATCCAATGGTAGATTAAAAATAGTTTAAGTTGGATTTAAGTGAATCATGAATTTAGTGCGCGAACTGTTTGTTGATCATACAAATTAGATCATATTATAAATCAACCATGACTTCTCTTGAGATTTGACTGGGTTTATGATTTTCGCGCAATGGTACGTTTATATTATTTTTTTTTTCATTCATTAATGTAATTATTGTGATTTTTATGTATAATAACTATGTTTTTCAAGTTGATATTTTGTGAATAATCGACTCTTGCACATAATGTGTGTGTATATATATATTTGTGTCAAAAGAATCATGTGAAATGGTAAAAATGATCACAATTAAACTTTAATTACGCATTAGAATTGAGTTAAACGCTCAATTTTTTTAGTAAAAGTGTTTTACCACTTGACTATTGTAATGATGACTAATCCATTGAATATATATCATAGATTTACACTGCAATAAAAAAAGTTCGCCTCTAATATTTATTTATTTACACATCACTGAACCTCAAATATGAATCATATCAAGAATTTTGACATATATGTGAAGCATTATTTTATACATGATATTTATAAAGTTTTCAAACTTCATTCTATGTAGGATTTGTGTTATTAAAAACAAAGTTCAAAGACCCAGAAATAAATAAAAACAAAAAGAAAGAAAGACAACGAAGTTTAACTGATGTACAGGGTGTTATTTGCAAAAATCCCATGACCTATTGGATCCGACCCGTTAACAGGAGTCACTACCTCTTCTCGGATCCCCACCCGATATCGCCATGGCTTCGCTCTCTGTCCCTTCTCTCGTCTCTCCCTCTCTGCTCCATCTCCATTCCCGCTCCCAGCCCCGTCCCCAAACCCTAACTCCAACCCTAGCCAGCTTCTGGCCACTACGTAGCCGTTCCATTCCTCTACGCCTGCCGTCTCCGCACTTCACCGCCCTGTCGGATGACTCATCGACCGTCCCCGTCACCGACATCGTTGAGCGCGATTGGTCCTTCCTCGAGCCTGATCAGAGCTTGCTCCACGGAACCGACAGGATCATCGCCTCTTCCGGGGTTCGTCCGGACTCAAAGGTCCTGGTTGTTATCCCGAGTGTGGGATTCGTCGACCGCCTCGTGGAGTCTTCCCCCTGCGAGCTCTTGGTGGCGACCCATGAGTCGCTCTTGGTTCTGGCGACGATCAAGGAAAACCACGACAGTGTAAGGTGTTGGCAAGGCGGGATCGACGCCGTGCCGGAGCGTTTCGGGCCGTTCGACGTGGTTTTCTTGTGTTACTTCCCCGCGATGGCCGTTTCAATCGATCAGACATTGAGTTATTTGGCAGCGAGGTGTTCTGAAGGTTTGAACTCTAAAACCCTAATCCTGAAACCCAAACTCTAGGGTTTCTCTTTAATTTCTTTCGAGAATTGGTAGCTCTGATACTTGGAATTGTAGATGCTGAACAATAGAAAGTAGAAATACACAAATATGATAATTTCAAGGTCCAAAATTGCTGATATATTTCCTCTCTCTATGTATAGTCAAAGGTTAGTTTCATGGAGTTCTTCAAAACCAAGCCTTGGAATTGTAGATGCTGAACAATAGAAAGTAGAAATCCACAAATATGATAATTTCAAGGTCCAAAATTGCTGATATATTTCCTCTCTCATGTATAGTCAAAGGTTAGTTTCATGGAGTTCTTCAAAACCAAGCCTTGCATCTTTTGTTATGTTTGAATAGCCACTATGAACCCTGTGTCTAGTTTCTGAGTTATTATCTACTCCCATCATATGAAATGGGTTCAATGGCCAATTATGACACCCTTGGAAGAAGAGGATGAATCGAGACATAGCTGCTATGCTAAAACTGGACCGCAAACAACCAACCAACCAACCAACCAACTAGACTGACCTAGCGGATAAATCAGAAATTAAGAAACAAAAAACAACAATTGGAGCACCTTCATCAAGTGCAGTTTTATTTTAGTAATTTGTTTCTTTACATCTCAAACTACACCCCTTTTCTGTAAGACTGAGAGCTAAAATAGCAAGTAAAAACGAACCAATTTGGCCCATCTCTGTAATAAGTAATGCTTCTTTTCTCCTGAAGTTTTCGGAAAAGATCACCATTTTAGAAAATGATACGGACATGAATACTTACATTGATCCACAACAAGCTCAACAATATAGCTGAAGCTAACTTGAGAATAGCTAAGGGTGAAAAACAAGCAATTGAAGCCAACCTAGCACTAAGACGAGCTAGGGCACGAATAGAGAGGCCTCAGGGTTTTAGTTTCTTTTATTCTCCTCATGCAAACTCTCTATGTATCGGGTTGCTTTCTTTGTTTCGGATCTAGGTGTTGTTGTAGAGCATGCTTATTTTAGGGTAACCCAAAAGGAGTAGGGAAGTGACTAAATTTTCCTGACTTGCAGTGTTTGTTTAGGTGGAAGAGACATTGAACTCAATTCCGTTCACATCTAGGACCTTCATGTTTCACCCAAAATACTTGAGCATTTTTGTTGTGCGTACATCGAAGTCTATCTTCTTTGTTCAAGCATCTAGCCTTTGTTGTGGGCGTGTTTAGTTCAGGTTAACTCAAAGGAACTGTGAGAACGGCATTGAACTCACTTCCAAAGACTTGTAGAATGCTCATATTTCACTTAAATTAGCTCGGCTGGGGTTGGGTTTAAACTCATTAGAGATAAGGGAACTGAGGACATTTTAACACAATTTGACTAGAATTTATCATAAATAAATTTTGACAGTTGCTTATGCCCGGTTGCACATTTACCTCAACTCACCCTCAATAAATGCGGATGGGGTGTTGGTTGTATAACACTTTATTATAGACTGCTTTAGATTGTTTAATTCCAGTTCATTATAAGTGTTATTAAAAGAGAGAAAGGCACTCGCCTACGAGCGACGCCTTAGCGCCTCAACACCCTCAAGGTGAGGCGCCTTGCGCTTTTTGCCAGGTGCCAGGTATTAAAAAGCGCGTATATATATATATATATATATATATTGTTATAAGTCCTATATTTAATGCTTTAAGTTCGTATTAATTGAGTTTTTAAAAAGGCACACTTACTAATAAGGAAGAAAATAAATCAGGGGAGAAGAATAAGGTGATTTAAATGTAAGATGCTATTTTTTAAAAAATAATGAGTAAATCATGCGATTAACTAATCAATTAAAGAAAATTGGAGAGGTGACTAAGGAAAGACATAAAAAGGACATCAAAAAAAGCTATATATATAAATTATTTATTAACTGGCTGTTTGCTTCGCCTGGATGTGCATCTTTTGTCGCTTCCGGCAATAAAAAGTCTTAGCGCTTTAAGAATACCTAGTATATATATATATATATAATTTGTAATATGATTCTAGTGGTGTCTCCAGGTGCAAGGCTTGTCATTTGCCATGAACAAGGAAGGGCAATAATTGAGCAACAACATCGACAACAGTATCCAGATTTGGTAACATCTGTATTGCCCCATAGAGTTGGTCTAGAAAAGGCGGCAGCTAGCTATTCTTTTGAGGTAACAGACTTTGTCGATGAACCTAACTTCTACCTTGCTGCCCTGAAGTTCTGTAAGGGAAGGGACACAGCTCAATAGACTTCACGTCAAAGACATGATGTTTCCTGCTCTTTTTTGGCACTTTTAAATCATATTTTCACTGGCTCTGCAATGTAGGTAAAGTTTAATTGTTTTGGTCACCAGGTGTTGCTCAGTTGCATTTGTGTGATTTCCTAATGCATCTTGGAAACTTCTTTCAATTAGTTGCAATTTGACGATAGATTAATTGAATGCTTGGGTGTCTCTTGCTTACTGGTTTCTCATAACTGGCTCTCATCTTTGGTTTACTATCAAAGTTAAGTGAGAAAAGCTCATTTTAGTGTGTGCGATATCTTATGATGTAGTCATTGTTCGGAAGTAGAAAAAAAAAAGTGTGTAGAAATTTTTTTTACAAGCTTGAGATTTTGTTTGTTTATATATATACATATTTCTGATCCTACAACCTTATGGAAATTAAGATGGCTAAATAATATGAAACTAAACTACCTTTTGATTGAAGTTTCAAAGCAGCATAAACGTAAACACGTTAGTCTGATCCAATTTGGATTGCATCTCATTTTTTCTTGTTCAACAAGTGATCCGTTTATTTACAAAAACACATGTTGTAGCTGATAATATTTTGAGAAATGGATAAGTTTTTGTTATTTTTGCCCAGAAAGATGTATACAAGAGGGTGAAGTCTTGGTAAATATATCTACTTTTCTTATAAAACTTGTAAAATAAAATCTTTATATATATATATAATTTTCCTTCCATTATGTGCATAAAACAAAGGTTAGGCTGCTGGAAAAATGGGCTACTGAACCAACCAAGCTGTTTACATTACAAGGAAGCAGATAATGATCAAAGCAGGAGAGCGTAGTCCAACAGGAAAAGTTTAGGCACAAACAAAGCACCAAAACAGGAGACAACATCATGAAGAACATGTGCATAATTTTGGACGAGCAGACGAGTCATTCCAACGACTCACAAGCAGCAGTGTTTTATGTTTAGAAGAGGCCATGTGAACAGAGAAGAATATTGTTGATTCTCTGGAGAAAATAAAAGTTGAACGCAATCTATAAATTCACTTGTTCTAAAAGGCATGTGGCATGGAATAGCACCGATACTTGTGTAGGAGTCCTAAAACTGAAAAGAATGAATAACACAACCTAATCATTAACCAATATTTGTCCTTAATAATGGGAAATTTACCTCATGCAAAGAACACATGACACTAGATTTACCTCTTGCCGAATAAGGAAAAACATGACACTATATCACTGGCAATTTTTTTTTTCTACAATCCAAGGCACAAATCAAAAGCAAAATGAAACATTAAAAAATTTCGCTGAAAATTTATGAGAAAGCTTATTTTACCAGGTACAATAGGCACAACCGAATGCGTTGATATATGCTCTTGCATGCTTCTTGCAACTCATAAAAGGATTGCATAAGAACTCAGAAGAAAGAAAACCTAGCAGCATTACTTGTAGCAAACAAGCTGTATTCTTCAACTTCCATCTCTTCTTTTGGGCAAGTAAGATCAGCCTGAACAGCATATGTGTTTGAAGACAATCCTGGAGCTTTTTCTTCTTTGGGCAATGCTGGATTCACACCATATCCTGAAACTCCTGCCAATGGTCCACCAAAATGGAACAATGAGAAAGCCGAGCTGTCATTATGTGATTTGTCAGCACAGCAAACAGCATCTTTATGATCTGATGCTGATTTTGAAGGAACATGCCTGTCTGAGAATGGCCTTTCAAAAGAGTGTACACCCTCAACCGGATAATTTACACCTTTGATCTTTTGGGTTCCATGCATCTCAAAATTCTTACTCTGTTCTTTCATACTTGCAACAATGGATTTGTGAGAAGCCTGGTGGAGGGGACGCTGATCTATGTTGTATGCAGGTGTTGTCAAATGTTGAAGTCTGTCATACTGTACGAAGAAATCTGGAGATTGACTTGCTGCAACACCATATCCGAAAGGGCTGGAGAACATATAGTGGTTGGGCTGGTGAAATGGCACAAACCCATTTGTTGGAATAGCTGGCCAACAAGCTGGACTCTGGTCATGATACCCAATGGCCGTGGAGGGAAAGCTCGAGACATGCACTGGTGGTTTACGCATTGTGTGCATGTGCTGTTGCGATGGATGGGCCATACTGTATCCAAAGTCACCATTATCATGACATTTATCAGGCTTTTTTACATATTCCTTGGAAAAGATAGCTCCATTGCAGCTGGCCACTGCAACTTCAGCGGCTGTCCTGCCTCCATGGGAATCACATCTATCCATCTTGCTATCCGAAGCATCATTTAAGAAGGGACAAGACACATCTTCCTCATTACATTGCGGGTTAGCATCTTCCGAATCTGAGGTTGAAGATGACTCTGCATTCCGACCACTTGAAGAGCTTGTGCTGCTATCTCCCTCACTAGGACATGATGAGCAGTTGCCTGAACTGGAAGAACTCACAATGGGATCACAATCATTATTACCAAGGGGAAAAGCAGAAATGATGGAGCATGTATCAACCTCCTCTACCCTTTCTTTGGAACAGTAATTCGAACTCATTGCATATCCATTCTGACAGTCATTGGCATCCCCTGAAGCAGAGCCATTTGAATCTTTCCTTCTGTCTTGATGGGTACTGGAAATATCTAAAACATCTCCATTATCCAACCCTTCAGATAATTCGGACAAGCTGTGAATGTTGGCAGAGTCAAGTGAATTATGTAATTGGTATCCATCCTCTTCTTTGCTGATTTCATCATCCAAAGATAAAATAACCTTTGAACCAGTCCTTGAGTTGATGTCTGGATCAGACTTGCTTCTTATGCACTTCTTTCGTGGATCAGTTGGCTCCCAAACTTGCTTGGTATAGATAGGATCTCTGCTAGTAGCACTAGTGACAAGCTTTCCTTTGGAAATGACAACATTATCTGGTGTGTAGCATCCATGATTGAACTTACTGCCACGGTAAAATGTCCTAGGCATGTCCAATGCAGAATCCTTTTTATTTGCACCGGAAGTCTCCTTGGTTGATCTACCGATAGGTATATGATATCCATCCTTTGCTTTGTAATCGACACGCGGACCGCAACTGCAAGAGTGGAACTCATGCCTATCACGCATTCTGCTGTTTGGACAATGAAACTTATCATTAAATTTCAGGATGCTCCTAACATTAGCCTTCACACCGTTGACTCTAGGTTGCTTATGCAAGCCATTCATGCATCTGGAAGAAGCCATCGAACATCCAAGTAAATTTAGATTTAATTCGTGATTGTAAATTTCACCATCATTTCCATTGACTGCTTGTCGCTTGTCATACCATTTGGAGGACTGATCTTGAACTGAATCTTTATTATACCTCAGTTTCCTTCTTGACGATTTTGATTGCTCAAGTATAAAAGAACCATAGCTATCTCTAGCACTCAGATCTCCGTCAGTAAGGCACTGGTGTTGCAGGTTATCATCCCTCAGGCTATCTGCATTGGTCAGCCCATTTGAAGGTTTCTCTTGCAAAATATCATGAGTAGGCTCAGGCGTGTGGACGTTATCTCCCGGATCACTATTAGAATCACCAGAATCAAGATTGCAAACAGATTCATCATGAGTGCTTGTGGATGAGTCGTTCACAGACGCCAAAGGATCAAATGGAAGTGAACTAGGTTCAGAACAGTTCACTTCCCTCTCTCTTTCTTTCCCTTTTAGCCTCTCTTTTCTTCTGTTCTTTTTTTCTCTTTGTTTTGTTCTCCTCCTCTCCTTGCGTTCTTCTTCTTCACGTTTTTCATTTTCTTCCTCTTCAAGAAGTTTGATCTGTAAATAGACATGCGAGATCATGTAAGTACATAAAAAACATAATATTACCAGCAATTTCAATTCCTAAATCAATATAACCAAACCTTAAATACCTGTTTTTCCAATGTGATGACTTCCTTGCAAGCGACATGCAGGCGCTCTTCTAGCAATTTCAGCGCAAGACACACAAATATACAGTGAGCATTTTGCCGAGCCGTGCCTTCTCTAAAAGCCTTTTCTACCTGAAATACATGTATTAAAAAAAATTTTAGGATTCAGAAGGCACCTATCTCACAAATTTGCTTCTATTCCAACATCTATTTTTTACATGTCAGCTACATTACACCAAAAAGGCATCACTATCCATAAGAAAAAATCTATATGGCAGAATATCAATAGAGATGAAGAAAGTATATCTTGTTGCACAAAAGATAATATTGATTCAGGAGGCTATTCTCTTAATAAAGTTGGAGATGATGAAAGAAACAATGTTGCAACATGTCAACCATAGACATTCCACTTAATGAGTAATGTATTAGCAGTTCTACAGAGGTTAGATTAGACAGGATTATCAGAGATATCAAGATGCATACACCTCATCACCTACAGGGGAAAAAAATCAATGACAGGGAAAATAGATCTACTAGAGCTATAATGGAAGTCCCGTAGTCACATTAAACACAACAAAGAAGAAAATGGAAAATCCTAGAATGCTGGCTAGAAAATGTTGGCATTTTGCAGCAAACCTGTTCTTTGAAAATAACAGTTGCAGCATCTAGAAGGAACTCCCTTGCTAGTTCAGGGCTCTTGGCATGTTTCTGAGGCCGAGATCCTTCACCATCATACTCATTTCCATCTTTGTCAATCGCATCATCATCCTGATTTTTCACACCAAAAATCGGTAGTAAGAACCAATTTTGTATAGTGAAATTAATAGTACCGATAACGATAGCCAGCTCAAAAATAGATTGTCCCACATACACAGCAGGGAGGTAGATTATCAGCAAATACCTCTTCCTCCTCTGCCTCTTCTGCATGCTCAAAGAACCTTTCTATGCTCTCTCCTTCTGTTATTGTTACATAACCATCTCCTATAACAAATCTGCGATGAACACATTGTTGCCCCTTCAATGCATGTGCCTTCACGGAGAGCTCAGTGCAACGACCATCAAGCTTCCAAGCCCGCAAGGTAATAAAGCATGAGTTCAAACCACCAAGTTCAAGACCATGAACATGAACATTTTCATTCATGCCAACATCTTCAAAGTCTAAAATGTCAGATTTGCCTTCTCCAGTTCCAACAGCCCATTCAAAATGATGGTATGTCCCAATTGTGTCTGTAAAAGTATGATGCCAGTCAGCTTGAATAGTGTCCTCTGATACCTGAAAAGGTTTTTTTGGTAATTGAAGATAGTCAATAATTTGGTTAAAATTAGTTTGTGAAAACTTGGATTTGAGTTTTCTGACACTCAAAACAAAATTTTCTTAGTCTTTTAAAATCTTTGATGAGAAATACTTATTTTTCATTAAACATGGTCTTCTAGCAGATGCATACTTGTAAGTGTGTTTTCCAGGATGTTACCAGGCCTTGAAAATTGGAGAGATCTAAAATATGTGTGAGTGAATACCTGGACAAGGTTCTCTATAGAGATAGAGTTGAAGGGTTTATCCTCCATCGTGGTTGAGAAGAGATGGAAAAGAAGAAATAAATAAATAAATAAATATAAAGAACTACAGGAAAATGTGAACAGGAACAGTTGCCGGTGAGCAAGCAGAGCCAGATAGGGGGGAAAGGTGTAAAACAAGAGGGCAGTGGTTGCTACAAGATGCTATGAACGATTGATTGTAAATGGCACGTAGTTTGTCAAGTAGATTAATTCCAGATCTAACAAAAGCTGTGAGGGAATCAATATGCAAAAGGCATAGGTTAAGTCAGGAGCCAGGCCTCTAAACAATGTGCAATGAGATGAATGACAAGGAGTGCTACACAGAGGGAAGGCAATTCCAACAAACATGTCTTTCTGCAGTGGCAATGCAGCAATCTCACATGAGCAAATTAACGCAAATCCAATCCAATTGAAATAAACACAAGTAGGCATTCATCTTCTTATAAACGCTCATTAGCTTTCAAGTTATTTCAAAATTGTGACAAAGCAAATATCTGGCTATGAAAACCAAATTTAAATAACCAGCTATTTGGATATTGTCATCATCCTTGCTAAGGGAGGTCAAAACTACCTCATACTGGAAAGCAGTATCTGCAAGACAGAACCAACTGGTGCAGCGCAGTTCTCTTCGCATGCGCTTTAGTTCTTTCAACTCCTTGAATTCACGGATGACATTCCTTCTGCAATCTCTGCAAAACCTCTTGCTGTCAAACCTGTAAATGGACGTCAAATGCATGATATCATTAATGACAACGAGCCAAAACTTTCGTATGAACATTAGTTTGGCCTTCCATGCAGCTAACATAACCTCAATGGCAGAAGAAAGCTACCTAAACATAACTGTTACAGAAAATAGTCTCATCCTGGTTGATCTTTAAAAAAAACAGAATAAAAGCAAGCAGGTCAGTGTAAACAAATATGTGATATGCTTAGCTTATGCAGGAACCAACAACCTGCAAGTTGAACTGGTAATGGAGCAATCAATTAACAAATGTAGTTACTTGGGTCCAAAAGATGGGGCAATACATAAGAAGCTTAATATTGTTGACTGCCGTTACTGCTACATCTATACTCCTACTAACTTTAACAAGCCCAGCACAAACAAGTCCAGCATTGTTCAAGCTCAACAAAACTGGACCACTCAAATTGGACATTTTTTCCATATTCATGCCAAATCCTATATCCTAAACAGGCCAAAAATCAAGCTGCTCAGAAACAGGTTGTTTACTACACAACCCTACCAACAAATTTGATGTACAGTTTACCATCTTTTTTTCAAGTATGTAGGTATTGCAGTCAGAATGGTAGGCATTTTCAACAAAAAGCCACTTCTAGTAACTCTAGGTGCTTATCAAAACAAAACTACTGTATCCAATCCAATTCACAACCAACCAAATGTAATCTGTGGCCAGTGTTGTTATGGTATAAATGAAATCACATCAAGTTACATTTGAAAAACATCTTGCTCACTAATACTTCCTTTATTTTATTAGTATGTATTGCATTAATTTCAGATCTAGTCTGGTCATCAAAAGGCCTTATTTAAACAGATAGGAAATATGATAGAAATCAATCAAGAAAATTCAAGTTGATAAAATAAATATCAACCAAGCATTTTGCTCCCTAGCTCTTATTTTAAACAAAACCTTAGCATCAAATATGAACCAACACTGCATTACCAAACCTAAAAAGTAGTGCAAAGTTGCGCGCTTGTGGAGTCCCTTGTAAGAAACCAGAGTCATAAAGCTCTCTATGCCATTCAATGATAACTGACTCATTAGATATGCCACTAGAAAAGCTTCCGCGATAAAAAAGCCCACTTGCCAACTTGATGGTTTTGGCTTTACTTCATGTGTCTTCTTTTGATATTCCTCTTTTTCTGTATGCCAATCATCCACTCTCCAGTATGCTCAGTTTCCCATTTTCTTTAGCATCTATCTTTAGAATGTAGCTTGGAGCAAACCCTTCCTAGTACAAGTAGAATCTTTGCTGATGGTAATCAGACTGAAGACCAGTAGATCTCCACTGCTGCTATTACTCTTTCCTGCAGTATATCCATAAGTGGAGTAGTTGCTATCATTTCCACTGGTACTCCTGATGCCAAGTAACTCTGTTCCTTGCCCTTGCCATCGTTTCTTAAAAGTAAGCTTTGCTACTCTGCCACTCCCAAAAGCCACTAAACTTTAAACCTTTTAGGTGATTAATATATAAAAAAGCAAAATGCGACAATCTTCAGACTCTTTATACACAGATCAGTCAGCTCTGCCGTTCCAACACAAGTGTATATGCTTCATTAGCCACTACCAGCACTAACAATGAAGTATGTCCTTACTGATTTTACAGATTAAATTCTCACAAATTTGGCATCAAACGACAGAGTCCTTCATGAACTAATAAACCTTGATTCACCATCTCATAAACTGACCACAATAAAATCTCAATGTTACTTTCACCTGAATCTCCTGTTAGGCAGCTGTCACTACATCGTGCACCATTGCACTCATTAACAAATACTAGCGTTCAAGAACAACCACAATCCCAAAAGTCTTTTCTCATAATAGATTCAACAGCAAAATCAATAGGAGAAAGAAACTATGGAGGTGTTGCCAGTCCTTGGACCTTGATGCTTCCTTAGTAATTAAGTCAATTTAAAAAAGTATATGCTAAATCTCATCATCCTTATCTAGGAAAATCGGAATCATTTCGAAGACTGAAAGTTGTAATTATTGAAAGGGTATAATGTACTTAGGCAGATTTCTTTCATCAATATCATTCCAACTCAAGATAGCAATTGATTGTGTTAACCATGTTGCACAAAGGTTTCTTATGTTTGCTAGGCAAATGAGCCCCTACAATTCTTAAGCCTTTTTTTTATTGAAAAAAATAACATTGCAGATAATTCAGACTACGACACTAACCTGTACATGAGCCTCTCCATAAAATCCTCCTCCTTCATTCGTAAGAGAGACAGCCTAGTCTCATCACCCAATGCTCGCCAAAAGTCGACCAACGTCTTACAAGAAAGCTTGGTAGTGTGCAAAGCACATGTTTCTCGAGTTCCATGACCTCGACCATAATTAGCCATCCCTTGGCTTATCCAACCTCGGCCTCCCCCGCCACATGCATCAGGATACAGCATCTCACGATCACGTTCCCTCGCTTTGGCACTGTCAAAAACCTGTGCAAACAAATCCCAAAGTTAGTCCAAATAAATTACTAAACAAATCATCAGTGTAATCTTATGACTAAAATCAGTGTCTTTTTCAACAAAAATCAAGGTCTTATAAATGACCAAATGAGAAGAGAATGATACGATAGAGAATGATACAGTATAAAATGATATGGAAAACAAAAGTGGGTTGCAGGCTGTTCAAGAAGCGCAGAAAACGTAACATACAAGAAAGGAACTTTATAGCAAACTGTTGAGACAAACATAATTCTATCAAAAACTTCAAATGAAGATTCAAATAACAAAAGAACTGTCTAAGTAAAAAAGGTGCAGAATCCAAGAGGAGATTTGTGAGAATTGCCAGCTTGGCCAACATACATTATAGAGTGGCTTGAGAGATTTCGTCTTCAAAAAACAGTCTAGGAGCGTTAGTACTCCATCTCTAGTAGCAGTCAGGCCTCCCCAAGGATGGACAGATGGATCTTGGACAACATCTGATCCATTTACAGTCTGCACCTTGGCAGTCCCCGCTCTGTTAGGGAAGTATGTGCCTACAGCAGCACCTTGCTGCAATGACTTCCCATGCATGATTATCTGAGAATAGCCTTCAAGAAGCAGCCCATTGCACCTAGAGCAGTAGAGGTTCTTGCGTGCTTGTTCAAATAGGGTCTGCTTATCAATCCTCAGGAGCTCCTGCCGAGCGCTAGGAGGCAATTCGCTCCAGAACTACATCAGAGCACAGGATAACCATACAAGGTTAAGTTTGTGAACATTTTGCCAAGGGAAGTACATAAGTCATCATCTCCACAGGTAAATGGAGGAAGAAAGGCAAGGTTATACATTCTCTCAAGTACTGGATTGAGTAGAAATCAGAAGGTATTTTTCACTTACAGACTAGATTAATAAAATAAATATGCACAAATGTAACTCAACAAAGTCACACAGATACCATCAATAAATCAATATAATATAAGAGAGAAACACACACAGACACACAAATACAAAAAGAGTAAAACTATGAGTCCATCATTGAGGAAGTTCAAAATAAGAAGATTTGTCACACAAATCATCAAAAAGTTTCAGTGGTCTTTGAACAATGTGATGCATAATTCATCTTAAGAGGTTTAGAAAGGTATTACCCCAGAAATGTAAAGACGAGTTGCGCCAGACTTAACAACTGAGTATGACGGAAATTCTCATTGATTTATCTTGACACATCACATAAAACTGGGCTTATCCATTCATATTGCCCAATACTCTAGACTCATGTGAAATCCGTTTCCTCCAAGGAAACTAGATTCATATTCGTTTGATCATTTCTAAAAACAAACCTATAAACTAACATGCATACACTTGTTCGTTATTCGCTTGCCGACAAATCCATGCCATAAACGGAATACTTTACGCTCTAAATTCAACAAAATACAAAACAGAGCAAATCCAATAAAAATCAAATCTGAACCAGAACAAAAGCAAACTCAAGGAACCTTGGATTAGTAATTTATCAAATCTACCATTTTAATTCCATTGTTTTGGCTTAAAAATCAACAAATAATCCATCTCCATTTCCGGACCAATCCAAAAACCAAACACAACCAATCCACGCAACATCGAAATTTCAACCAATTCAACCAAAACCATTAGCGAACCCGATCAAATTCCATCAAATTCAAGGAAAAAAAAAAGCAAATAAATCGAAATCCAATACCCTCTGGAGCTGATCGTTCGTGATGGCATCCCGCTGCCTCGACCAAATCCCATCCGATGACGATGACAACAGCGGCGGCCCACGTGGCAAAAGTCCCGGCATCCCCACCCTCCCGTATCTCAACACCACCACGCCAATCTCTCAGCTCTCAACCTTTCCATACCCCGATCCGATCTCAGATCCGATCGACAGCGCGATCGGCACAAACAACGGCGCCGAGATCCAGAACTGTCGTTTGGAGATCGAAGAGCAAGATCTGATCACGATTCACGGCGATCGGCGAGGGTTTTAGGGAACGATGGTGAAGAAGCGATGAGATTTGGGGAAGAGAGAGAGATAGAGAGAGAGAGAGACAGAGACAGAGAGAAGGGGGCGTTTATAAGCGCGAGGAGATGAGAAGGGAGCGATATCGGGGAGGGGATGGTTAAAAGAGGCAATGGAGGGTAGTCGTTAGTGCCCCGAGATGGGAACTTTGTCTGGATCTCGAGGCAACTTGCGGTTGATCAGGATCTGGTGTTTTGGTCGGTGGTCTGATCCCGAGGCAGTGATTTTATTTTACCGCGCTTGTGTGATGGAAAGATGAAAGTTCCCACTGGTCCCTGAACAGTGTATAAATGTTAGTTTTGGTCCTTTGACTTAAAAAAAAAAAGAAGAAAAAGAAAATTTGTTTTGGGTTTTAAATTACACAAAAATCTTCTGTCTGATTTTTTATTTTAAATCATTGATGATGGTAAAGTTTGCTCTTTTAAGGAATTATTATAATTTTTATTTATTCAAAAAGTCAAAAAAATATCATGATGAATACATATTTGTAAGTAAAGGACTAAAATATTTATAATTGTGTCATTAGAGAATAAGAAAAAAGTGAATGCATTTATTTATATTGGTTAAACTAATTTTTTTTTTTTTTTTTGTGTATTGTTAGGATTAAAGGGGATTTTTTTCATTAGAAATAAAATGAATATTTTGATACAATAAAGGACCAATATAGGTTTTATCTAAAAAAAAATAATTTTTTTTCATTATCAATAAAATGAATGCATGATTGAGTGCCCTGACCATCAATATTAATTTTGCAGCCTAATTCTCCTGTGTTGCGGGTGAGTACATAAAAATTGAATAATTAATTATTAATAATGCGCATAATTTTAATATGTGACTTGCCTAATTTGCCAAAAAAAATAATAATAATAATTGAAAGAGGGAGACAGTCAATATGCGTTTCTCTTATAACCTTCTAATTTAAATTTTATAATTTTTAATTAATTACGCTGATTCTAACTTGATTTTTTAATTATTTTTTGTTTCAGATTTATTTTATACTATAATTCTCGCTATTTACTAACTCGCTGTAACTTTTGATTCTTATTCAAAAGTAAATAAAATAAATAAGCAATTTGTGTTGTGCCTGTATATTCACAAAAGTTTTTTTTTTCAAAAAAATGATACACTTTTTATAAAGTTTACTATCCTCGAACAAAAGCTATCTTTTTGAGATGATTTTTTTTCCATATGGATTACATCTTGAGTTTTTAATTGAAAAAATTAAAACAGTAAAAAAATTAAAAAGGCAAGAGTAACATAGATAATCTCGCAGATGATATTTTTTTTAATTCCATTATATACCTTATATAGATTCTAACATCGTATGTTTTATAAATATATCAATTTTTAACCAAGAGTTTATTATGTGATTATTTATAACATTAAAAAAAAAAGCCTCGTGAAAGCTTATTTGTAGTGGGGTCTAGTAATGTATAAAGTTATGAAAGTACGTGGCAGAGTTTGGTATGTAAGATTATAAAACAGAAAATCAACAACACAGCTGATCCACATAACATTTTATAATTCTAAAAGCCATCATGACCGTCCACACGATAGAATATCTACGTGGCTTGATCATAACGATCAGAAGATGAAAAAAGGGAAAGCGTGAACCATCATGTATCTTTGGATCAAATGAGAAACACATCTCAAAGATAATTTTGGTCTTAATTGCACATGTTTATATAATGGATGAAACATAAATTAAAAAATTAGCAACATTCCTTATATTAAAAAAATAAAAAAATTTCACCATTGAAATATAATATCGTGTTAAATAATGCGGAAAGAGCTGAATAATTCTATAATAGTAAATATGTATTAATATATATACATGCTTCCATAAAAACTCTAGCACCAGGAAATTCTATATTAATCCAACAAATTACTGAAATGGCAATCGAATTATTTAGTGGAGATAAAACCATTTTTAAGTAAAATTGGCTTTAAAAATTTATAATATATATATATATATAGTGGGGATGCAATGCAGAAGGGTAATGTCGTTATTTTGGGAAATGGTGTCGTCATCTTGTGGAAGGATGTAGATGTCTTTTGAAGAGAGCATATGAGAAACTCATGACATTATGACTTGGTGTATCCCGGAATGGTCCTCATCTTCATAATAACATTGATAGCGATAAATATTATATATTTCAGGGGCATACTCACTTGACAAAAATCAATCGTTCAACCAATGCACTCTTCACCGGGGACAAAAAATTTGGATTGCGAGTCTGCACTCATAATTGATGGCTTATTACCATTATTATTCCTAATGAATAAAAAAAAATATTCTTTAATGTTTCACTAGGAGGTTTTTTTTTCATCCGCTTTGAAACATTTTGATTTCTCGTATCAATAAAATTGTTTATTTAAATATATGGAATGAATTTGAGAAGGTTCATATTATTGTCAAGAATGGATTCACTTAAAAAAAATAAAATTTTTGAAGTCTTAAGGCACTAAAAAAGAGGATGATTGTTATGGTATTTTTTTTCCTCAATATTTTTGACAACATAAATAAATTACAACGAGTTGATAAGAAGATGAATTGCATGTATAGTCTATGTCTTGTGTCATTTTTTACCACAAACTTAAAATGAAGTCAATCTCATGTTTGATATATGATTTTTGACATTAGTTTTGCTGCCCATGTGAAACATCAAGCTTCCAAATAAGAGTTTCTTTTTTAAAAAAAAAAATACTTAATCAAGATTCTAAGTAATTACTTTCCCCCCTAAAAAAGATGGTAAGCAAAGAATTGAAGTAATTGTACCATTTCACATTACAAGCGAGATTTTTTTCCATCATTTTAGCAATTTTAATTAAAAAAAAAACATAGGAGAAAAATAAAAAACAATACGCGCCAGATAGGGGTCGAACCTATGACTTTCTGCTTAGGAAACAGACGCTCTATCCACTGAGCTACAGGCGCTTCTTGGCACAATTAAAGACGAGCATCTATAACACAGTACATAATCACTACCCTGCCAGACCTCCCACAATCCAAAAAGCACCTGTTTTGTGGCTACTGACCATAAACACAAGGATAGATCAAAATCAATACAATGATAACTGATTACATTGCGCTAACTTAAAAATGTGTAGAAGAAGCCATGCGAGAGCCACTCAAACAAAATTGTAGCTCAAGCTTGATTTTAAGCCTGGCATTACATGGTACAAATGAGTTGCCTGAAGCTGTTCAGTGCTGCAAAACACGCTCCATTGGGCATGTTCGCCTTCCGTATGATATGTGAGTTTTATGGTATCCATCGACACAAGGTTCATTTCTTAGTTTTTATAAAATCATTAATATGACACTGTCAAGCATAATATGAAATCCCCTAAAAAATCAATGGCAGTAAAGCTTAATTACTGAATCAGCACCAGCAGTAAACAACCATGGCTGCCTTGGATGGAACTTGCAGTCCAGAACACCTGCAAGTTTTAAGTTTGATTAAAAAAAAATTGAGACATTATGTAGCCGTGTACGAAAGAATATTTAAATTATAACCTATGAAGCAACTCATCTAAACTTAAAGCTGGAGTTTTTGTTTTTATTTTTTTAGAATATAGTGCAACCCTGTGGTCCTGTGGATGTGCTTATAGGCTTTGGATCTGGGTTTGTCAATGCACAGAAGGAACTCTAGAACAACATAAAATAGAATGGGAACTGGAGAAAAAGAAAACGGTCCTTCGGGATCACAAGTTAATTAAAGAGTGCATCCATATTTGAGTGGTGATTACTACATCAGATATTAATATTCGTGCTAATCACACAAGCTCCTAGCTTTCAATGAACCTTGTTATTAAAACAAACTGTACTAATGAAACTAGCAACAAGGAGAGAAAATGAACTGAACACAACAGAACATGACTGACCTCGGCCATTTGAGCTTGTGTGACCACGGAGAATTTCCAAGGGCACAACAAGAGGATTCTGGTTAAGATCTGAGTAAACCATGCCATGGAATACATATGCTGTGCAATCATCAGAGCATGAGGCAAAAAGAGGGTAGGAGCGATGGAAAGCCACATTTGTAATATCTTTCGGATGAATCCTGCAATTAGTTTAAAGATTGAAGAAATTAGAAGAAAACAATTTCAACACAAACCAACGCTCAATTAATAATGCCAATATAATAAACCAAAGCTTAAAAACCTCATTGACTGTCATAGAAAACACAATGCTAAGTCTCTGACAGGAATTTAATGGCAGTCCTCATCGACTTGTATTTACATTAGTTTTTAGCACTACCGCTGGTACTTAATCACAGTTTTAAGCATTGTACACAGCAGTACAACAGTAGAACGCACTAAAGAAAACTAGTCTGAAAATTCCCACTGCTACCCAGCTGTCCGAATTTTTTGGGGACAGCCAATCATAGGCAAAAAGCTGAAAACAATAGGGGTAGCGGTTACAAGAATAAAACATGCCATTCCTGGATATATCTGTCCGCACAGGCAATTGGTAGATACAAAATAAAGCAACTAGACGAAATAAAAGGTAATAGAAAATCAGACATGCCAAAAAGTTACAACGTACTTCAGCGTTTTGTAGGGCTGTGATGAGAGGTCCATATCAAACCAACACATTTTGCCCTCCTTGCTTCCCACAATCACGTTATCACCTACACAAGAGATTACAGCATAAAACCCCCCTCAACATCAGGTGAATCAAAGTAAAAAATCAGTGGTAATGGAGAATATGATAACTGGTTACCTCCCGGATGTATTGAAATGGAGGAGATCTCACGGACTCCTGCCTCAAGCTTCTTAATCAATTTTGTCTTTACAAGGTCATAAACACGGGCATGTTTCTTAGTTGCAACAAAGAAAATGGAACGTGTGGGGTGGAAGACAGCTGAAACAGGAAGCCCATGCAACTTCTTGAAAGGATTGTGTGTGGATTTTTTGGATAACTGATGCAGCAGCACAGCTCTAGATTCACGTGCATTGGAAGTTAAGGTAATCAATACTTAATATAAACCAGAGTTTTTTGGTGCTAGAGTCAAGCAATCATATAGAAAATGTCATCACTGAGGTATGGTTCCCTGGTATGCAGCGTACTGCTTCAGGATAAAAAATAATGCAAGCCAGCAAACGAAACTTCAAATAAAACTATTTCTTTGTACAAAAAATTACATGCATTACTGTTATATGGTCACCAGCATAAAGACCATAAAGCCATTATGATTCATTCTTATAATTTGGAAGTAGCAGACCATCACAAGGATCTACATGAGAAACGTAAAAAGTAAAATTTTTTGATCTATTTTATAAATAACTAGTAAAAAAGAACATTACTCTAACTTGCCTAGCCAATCTGATATAGCCATGTATTTATGCATTAGCAAAATAGAAAATCAGAAAAGGCTAGCTATGATAATGATTTTTGTAGAACTAAACTCAAGGATATCACTTGGCACAACTGTGGTGAAATAATCTCCTTTCCTATGCCACTCAACGGTAGACACTGCCTGCAAAGAGAAGAAAAGCAAGAAAAGGCCTGCAAGCTCAGCAGCAAGATTGAAGCAAGACCTGGAAATCCCATGTCTCAGATTGCAAACATAGGGATAATGAATAAAGAGTTGGAAACCTCTCACAAGGTACCTTAAAATGCTTCAACCTGATCCCATCATAGCTTGTGTAAGGAATCCAACTAACAGTAGGTGTGCTATCAGCTGTAAAAACAAAAGTTTATTGTCAAAAAATGTTTACCAAATCCAAAATGAGAGAAGAATAGGAATCAACTCACAGGCATCACTTGTTATGACAGGTTCCACAACACTAAGGAGTTCTTTCACCTTTAGCTGCTCCTCCTCATTGCCAAGTCCAGTGTTCAATAGAAGCACATCCTGACCCCTTCATGAGAGTCCTACAGCATTGAGAATTATGTAGAAAAATGTACACTGGGAGTTAAGCACAATAGCTTACAGGCAAATTGCTAAAATTGGAAGTTCGGGCAAAGGGTTCCATGCAACATGATGAACAGCTTCACCAACATCCCAGACTTTGAGACAGCGTCCAGTTTCAATCTCCCAAATACGCACCGTACCATCAGTTGAACCTTTAAAGCGTTAGGCCTCAGTTAGATATCCAAGAACATGCACACAAAAAAAAAAATGAAAAGAGTACATGAAGCATCCATAGGAATGCATTGCCGAAAAATTTACAAACAAACCAGATGCAATCCACTGTCCAGATATTTCAATCGAAATAGACTTCACCGGGCCAATGTGGCCTCTATATTCAAGATAGCATGTTGTTGGATAAGGCCTTAGGTCTTTACGACTGGGTAGCTTCGGCTTTAGAGCCTCAGGATCAATATTAAGCTGGAGAAAATTAAATAACAATGTTTATCTTAGTTGTTATATTCTAAAAATTTCAACCAAACCATCATACAAAACCAGCAAAGTAAACTGAGACTTGTCAACATGATTTGAAACATGTCATAAGATGATTAATACCATGAAAGTGCAATAACTTCTACTTACACGTTTCTTTCGTGTTCTGGGGCATAAATACAGGTCCAGACAGCGATCAAAACTTTCTTTGACAGCACTCTCATATGCAGGCACACTTCTAAGAGACTCAAATCTGCTCATAATAGACAACGATTAGATCTGAAGTTAAATTCAACTTCGTCAAAGAGCTCAAACAGCCATAGACACAGAAAATAACAGACCTTCTAGGAATAAATTTAGGGCGGTCTTCTTCATACATCAGCTGGTAGGAATTAATTTCCTCTTGAGTAGGAATATATTCAACAGATGGATGATATGACTCTTCATGTCCTGAAAGTGCAAAATGCCAGGTTGTTCAAACATAAATGCAAACAGAGTACAATTAAATACGAGTCTAAGGCGCAACATAAGAGAAAATCAAACACACATGCAGACACACATACACATGTAGGCAAAACTCCCAAGAAAAACACAGAACACAGAATATAGTGGTAGGCTATTTGAAGCAGAACACAAATTAGTAAATTGAAATTAAATTACTGCAAATAAAGTACCAGGTAATTTTGGTTTTGGAGCAGGAATATAACTTAAACCATGCTTTCTGCTGTCCGCTAAGTTAGAATCATCATCCCACAGTAACCGAAAGGGTGGCTCTTCCTCTGGCTTGTCAAATTTAATCCACCCCTTGCGAATTGCTCTGACATATTGAAGAACCTATACCAAAATAATGGATAAAATCTCATAAATTAGAGCAAACTCCATCTTCAAGAGAATTATGAAAAATACACAGCATAGGCAAGGTAGCCTAAAATGGATCAAGCACACTACGGTGTATTATTAAAAATCATTATATACTGCAAATTAAGCATATATAAGTAAAGTGGTCACCTATCCTACTTCACACTAAAGTAAATAAATTTGTTGGCTGTCAGCATATCATGAAAGATTTGACATTTTTAACTAGTTTGGACTGGAGGACAGCTTTAATCCATTTATGAGGCCATGCAGTTGAAATTTATTTCCAAAGAGAATTTGTGAATTTGTGAGGATTGTTTCAATCAAAAACCTCAGCTAAACTTTTTGACCATATATCTTGATTTTTAAGGGAAAGTGCGCATAAAACTCCAGTTTCCACCAATCACTCCATGGATACCCTAGTTGAAAAGCAGATTCACTACATCACCACCGACAAGGATCATGGTAACTATCAATAGACGTATTGCCAAAGTTAACTGTCAAGCAACCACTAACAGTCAAGCATCTAATATGACAAAATCACACCAAAAGATGATACAACACCTTCTTATGTTCCCACTTTGAAGGAATGAAACGCCTTTTAGGCTCTGGTGCATTTGAGAGTGGATGCCCTTTGTCTTCCCACACAAACCAATCAACATAGTCCTGAAAAACAGAGGTTTAGAAATAACGAACTTTGAGAGATAAGCAATGAAGTGAATAAAACACACAAACCGCATATGGATCAACTTCCGCGTTAGGTGTCTTTCCTTTCAATATTCTTCTAATCATCCCAATTTCCTCCTTTGTCAACTCCACTTCTTCGTCATTATACTCATCAAATATTTTTCTCCTAAGTTTATAAGAGAAAAAAATAAAGAAATAATTATGTTCAATGATATAGCTATTACTAAAAAATAATTTCCAGAGCACAAAAAATATTAGATCAAAATGAATCAAGCATCTAAGGGCTAATGACAATGTGATGAAAGGCAGCACATCATGTCTTGTTTCTTCTATCACTTTAATAGTTGATCACCTGATGAAGAAGAAAAGGAACAAAAATTTTACATTAACGTGAACAAATCCATCACATAGCCAAACATGGAGAGAACAAATGAAAGACTGAAGGAACAGGAAGAAGAATGTACAATGTGGAACCTGGCATTTCAGGAAGAAACATTGTTAAAAAAAAAAACAAAAGGAAAACTGAATAATTAAGCGAAATAATTGAAAATGCAGAAGCAATAACCCTTTGAGAAGGCATATGACACAACAGGTATGTGAAAGTTCTTAACTAGTGACTGTCAATGCCCTTTCAGAGTTAAAATGAACTGATTACATATGCCTAGAAAATATTTTATTTGAGTATAATATATTAATAAAACATTAAAATCTGACAAATTTAAAAATCTATATCACCAGCACAACACAAAGCACATATTAAAAAACTCAATTAGCAGTGATTAAAGTACCCCAAGAAACAAAGAATGTTAAAAATCAAAATTAAAACTTCCAAACAAAAAGTGACTTCACATAATCAAACTCCCGCACATGAACACTCAAAAAATTTTTATAAAGCATTTTTTGATATATAAAAAGAAATTAAAATGGGCATATCAAAAGATAAAATGAAGAAGAGCTTCACACACCAACTCTTTGAATCATCAGCGCCAGCTAGGAAGGAATCAATCCTATCCTTCCTGGTCTGCTTCTTGATCTTCTTCCCTGATATATCATATCCAATATGCTCCTCCTCCTTATACCACTCCAACGGAACATCTCCAATAGTATTCCTTGGCGCTACCTACAACCAAGATTCAAGCTTTACAAATTGTCGATAAAAAAAAGGCATTTATTGTACAATAACTCAATAAAAGGCGTAGTTAGATTTGCTAAACCAACCGAAGAAAAAAGACGACACACTAAAATAAACTGGCATCCAACATTGCCGATTCAAAAAATAAGGCCCACCTCATCCTCAGAAGAATCACTCTCTTCGGCCGCATGATGACTCCCCTCATCCTCCTCCTTTCCAGACGATCCTTGCTGAATAAAAAAGCCAACTTAAAGAAAAGAAAAACAGATATTTTACCTCAAAAGGCTACAAACAATTGATAGATAAGTACCTCATCGTGCGCCAGCTCCAATGCATCACTCCGACCAAGACTTTCATCCTGATTCCCCAATTCCGAAAGAGAACTATTTTCAGTTGGTTGTTCATCCAGGATCTCTCGCTTAGTTCGATCCTAATCGTGAAGCAGCAAATCAGTATGACATTGGAAACATTGGAAAAATTAACAGATGTGAGATTACTATTAATAACTAGTATGAAATTACCGATTTTTTCGTTCTCGCCATTGATGATGAACTTGGGACTAAGGCTTGAGCTCCGGGGAAGAAGCACTGGTAGGGTTTAGAGGAATAAGGCGGGCGATAAACGGAGAACTAGGGCTTGGGTTTTGTCAGGTTGTTCATTCAACCAGACCAACCCAACAAACCGAACCGAACCGAACCGGGCCGAACCATTCGATTTGATTTGGTTCACCCTTTAAAAAAATCAGTTGGAGTTTCATATCTTTAGATATGGCGAATTCTGTTTAGGTAAAGGCTTTTTATATTTTAATCATCAATGGATACACAAATAAGAATTTAATATCTTAATTCACTTATCCTCTCACTATGCATAAATTGTGATTCGAATATGCCTCTTCGATGATAGCATGAACATTTTACCAAGTGTTAACAGTGGTGATAACTCTCTGTTTGTTTGTGATAAAGTTTTATAATATTTGAATGTGTTAGAAAAAATATCAACATGGAATTATAAACAATTTATTTATAATATTAGTAAAAATTATACTATGTAAAATCAATTATAAATAAAAAAAATTATTCATACTAGTTAATGATGATCAAATTCTAAATAATAGATATGTTGGTTAGTAATAAATAAGTTTTTTTAGTAATAAAAAATATTAAAAATTTATTTGTTATAATATAAACATAACATATCAAATAAATGTGTATTTTGGAGAAAACAATTAAGGATTTGATTGAATTTAATTTATATATAAAGAGAGAACAAATGACTTTAGATACATATTTTAGAAAATAGTGAAATTTAAAAGTAGAGTATTAAAAAAAAATCAATGTTATAAGTTTTGTATAGTATTTTTCCTATGTATTAAATAAATTATTAATTTATATTCTTACTAGGTTTTAAAATGTTTTTAAAATTTTATTACTTTATGTATTTGGCAAAATTATTAATTTAACACATTTGCTCGAGTCGGGACTTTCAAAAATATTATTTTATTTAAATTATTAATTTATAAAAAAATTTATTGAAGTTTTACTGTAGTTAGTTGAGGCATATTAGAGCCTGCGTGTGATAGCTTAACCATCATGTTGTAAAGAGGGAAAACATTATAATAGAGTAAAATTGATACCCATGCTAATTAAAAGATTAATTGATTTATAATTTGAATAAGAGAGAAACTTTCAAATCAATTTGTCGAGTTAACTGATGTGGATTAATAACATCTTTTTGAGCTATTTATGTTGGGTCTCTTGTATAAGGTATTCATCCATAATCTATCTCTTAGTTTGATCCTAATCGTGAAGCAAAAGATTAATATAACATTACAAACCATTGGAAAAATCAACACATAGAATTATTACTTATAATTAGTATGAAATGATTGATTATTTTTTGAGTTCGAGTTCTATATTTTTAAATATCGTGAATTTGGATTGGCCCGGGGTTTTTTTACATTTTAAATGTTGAAGGCATGTACTAAGAAGGAGTTAACATTTCGACCTACTTATATTATTATCATGTGTGAGTTAAGATTCAAATTTATTTCATTTGCAATAACATAAATATTCTACACAGGATACTTAGTGTTAATAGATCATAACTCTATTTATTTGCAATAAAAATTTATAAAATTTGTTGATAAAAATGTCATCATTGAATTTTTATAATAAGAAAACAATGGCTCCCATATAAAAGATTGAAAGCTTGATTTCCTCCCAATAATATATAGTTGACGTGTATAAGAGTGTGCGTGTGATAACTCATACAAATGATTTAAAAGTTCTTTTCTAAATCATGAATTGATTAATCTTTCAATTATGATAGATATCTATTTAACTTATTAATAAGTAAAGTGAGGATATTTATTGACATATTAACTTCACGATATCATTTATTTTAAATTAGACGTGACATTTGTGATATATTTGTTTAAAAAAAAAATCAAATTTATAATATATTTATTTAATTAATAATGAAAATTTATTTATTTTATGTTAAAAAGCTAAAATAAAAAACAAGAATAACCTATTTATACGTAATTAATTAGACATTATTTTTTAAAAAAATCCTTTTGCAATTTATTATAAATTAAATAAATTAATTCGGCGAAATATCGGATTCGGATCTTGGCAACGGATTTCAAAACTTCATTAAATGCAAATCGAAGAGAAGTTTCAAACTCCGCCCCAATTCTAGTCCCCGCCATGGCGACACCCCCGCCTCCTTCGTCCTCTGCGCCCGATCCCATCACCGCCGCTCCGATTATCGCTGGCGTTAACCCATCGAAACCCTACCCCCAGATCTTCTCGCCAACCACCGCTGCATCCGGCACGGATCCTCTCATTGGCAAGCCCCTCAATCCCCCGCTTCCTGGCCCTCCATCCCAGGGTGTCGTGTTCTCCATCCCCCGCGGCATTCCCTTCCGTCCCAGGCCTCCCATCGCCGATCAGACAGTCACGGTCGCAGGCTCGGCGGGATATGCTCGTGGTGCTGCGCAGATGCCGCTCGTGGCCTTTGCCGCTGGCCAAGGGAGGGGGCCTTTCATGTTTCCCGCCGATCAGACGGGTCAGAGGCCGCCACCTGCCTCAGCGGTGCATATGATGCGGCCGCCACAGCCGCAGGCGCCGTTTGTTATTCCAAGACAGGCTAGATCAGCAGCCCCCGGGGCGGCGGCTGCAGCTGGGGCTCCGAAGAGCGCACCGATCAACGCCGCTCCTCCTAAGGTCTTTCTCTCTTCGTCTGATGTGATTCATTCATAATTGCTTTCTTGTGCTTGGTCAAATGATGAAAACAAGACGCATAGGCAAATTAAAGAAAATTTATCAGTGAAAGTTTCTTTTTTTTTGCTTTTCCTCAGTTTGATCTCAGTTTCTTAACTTAAATCAGTACGAAAAAACTTTTCTTTTCTTTTCCCGTGGTGTCCCTCAATTTAAGCACAGCTGCAAGTGCGAGGGCAGTTTCCTAGATTATGCCATAATTTTTTCTAATCATCAAGTGATTCTTGGAGAAAATTTTTAGAAGGACTTCCGGTATCTAGATTTTGCTTTGTTTATTATGTTTTATCTGTTATTTTGCCCCGAACTGTTGTTATTTTGTGTGTCATATGTGGTATATTGGAATTTTTCAGGTTGGTTCTCTTCCAGCAGCATCCCCGAACCCTGAATTGAATAACTGTAAGGAAAGGTAAGTAGAATTCTTGTAACTCTCCTTTCTGTGTTTTGTAAGGTTACACTACATGAATGCTGGTGTTGATGCTTGAGTTGTTTGCAGGGATAAGAGTAATGAGGATACTGTTGTGACAATTCAAGGTCGCAAAGTAAGCAATTGTTGTTGTTGTTGGGGTTTTTTTTTGTATTTGGTGCCTAAACTGTTCATGATATCATAGTTAGAAATCAAATTTTAGATGGAATTACATGTGCTTAGACAGTATCCTTGCATAAGAATTATTTTTTTAGTTACTTGTGCCATTTGAGACATAAATAAGCCTGGACTGAATGGCTGTTCCTTCCTTGAATTTACTTTTCAAAATAAGCATCACTATCTTCTTTCTGTAATAAGCTGGAACTGAAATGCTGATCGTGTTTCGAGCCCCATTTATTTTTTCTATTGAGCTTCATGATCTGTTTTCTGAAAAATAAACTAATCAGTATGCTACATGGTTGTAAGTTTGCCTCAACCCTCAGGTGTTTTCAGAAAAAGGAAATAGTTTTAGCCACCATTGTTATGAGGATTACCTGCCTTGGGTTGTAATGTGAATTTTTGACTGAGTGGACAATTTTGCCTTTCTTTATATGTTTTCCTTTCATAATTTATCATTTTAAAATTTGCAACTCATTGATGTTATGGCGTATTTATTTATTTGTTTATTTTTGGTGAATACTTGAAGGTTAGAATAGTGGATGGTGGTTGTGACTCCCTTTATGTGCTTTGTCGGTCTTGGGTTCGGAATGGTGTACC